>OX608074.1:95908850-97108850 GCA_951509635.1 Eupeodes luniger
TTGAATGGAAAATCCTACGGAGATGCACTGGACTTTGCTTCAACTATCAGAAGCAAAGACACTTCAGCAACAAACGAGTCTAAAACGAAGCCAAAATAATTCCATTGGACAAGTATCTGTTCCAAACAGCCAGGAAGATCACAGGAGGATTGAACAACCACCTAAACGAGCTCATCAGAAGGATGAACTCCCAGCAACGCCACCCTGAACCAAGATATCTATGTGCTATGGATATACTAAGCGAGGAACTGGAACCCACCATCGAAGAAGGAGATCTTCAATTTTACGCTGATACGGAGTCAGCTTACCACCGTGGCTAACAGCCCACCAAACAGACAACCGGGCGTGAACACCCCGAGGATTTTTAATTTTGTCATTAATTTTTTTATCTGACAACATTAATATTTAAGTTTATTCTTTAATTTATCAAAACAAACAATGTATAGAGTTAGGCCTCCTAAGTGCCAACAAAATGTGTTACCATTTAATATTTAATATTTAATTATAAGTTTAATTTAAGACAATTGTAATATATAAAAAAGTTCAATAAAGATAAATGTAAATGTAATGGAAATTATTTAGTAACAGACAACCGGGCCTGAACACCCCGAGGTTTATTTAATTTTTCATTGAATTTTTTATCTCACAATAATAATATTTTAGTTTATTCTTTAATTTTTCAAAACACACACAGTCTTATTTAAAAACGCTGTATAGAGCCAACATAAAGTTATGTAATCTCTATAATGGCTCTAAACGCAAAAATGCTATTTATAAGACTAATGCAAGGTTGCATATACCCATAATAAGCTTAACGCGTTTTGAGGTTGAATATAGCCTACATAAGAAAATTATTGTTATTATTATTTCGTAAATTTCATTTTGATTTCTCTCCGTTTTTGAAATTAAAATAAGAACAATAATGCTTCTCCAGTTTAGCTCGTTTATTTTGTATGATTTTAAGAATTTAAATCAAGTTTTACCGACTCCAAGAAGGCGGAAAGTTTATAAAAAAAGGTTCAACCCAATGAGCCTAAGAAAAAAAAATATATGTAGATTTTCGAAAGAGAATATCATAAAAATAATTGGAAATATCCGTTCGGACAACACAAACTTTTATATTTTATTTGTTATGACAGCTGATTTGATAGGCAGATAAATGTAATAGATTGCTCCATTTTGGTACTTTTTTTCATGTAAGCATTGTATAACTAAAATTTATAGCAGAATTTTATAAATGGGAATTTTCGGAACGTTACATAGAGCCTACATAAATCCTTATTCTATTAAATAAGACTGACAATGTATAGAGTTAGGCCCCCTAAGTGTCAACAAAATCTTTTATCATTTAATACAAAAGTTCGATAAAGATAAATGTAAATGGAAATTATTTAGTAGACAGCGGGATTCGTTCAAGGATGGTCGGATATGGATGCTCCTGTAACAGGTAGGTATCAGATGAGTTGTGCTTGGTTGTGAGTAAGTATGGTATAAGGTAAGTAAAGCATTGCTTGGTATGTTCTCAGCATACGGGAATAGCAAGATTCCTTGGATGCGTAAAGAAGATTTTAAGCATGCTTAGGGGATGGGGATGGGTTGTGGACGCTTAAAATGGTGTTTAAGCGTGTTAAGAATTTCCTTGATTTAATTTTTTTTTACGCTTAAATATCATATTAAACGTTTTTCAATAAAAACACCTGTGGGTGGCCCGCTTCGCAGGTTCTCAGGATTTCAACTCCCTTTTTCGGAGTCACACACGCTCACGCAACTCCGTTGCTCCGATTAGGGTATGCAAAGCCGCCAGGCAGGCGCCTATGTCAACAACTTTTTTAAACAACAGTAATTGACTGCAATCCTATGCTATATGATTGCTATTGCAAAATTTCATACCTCACTCTCAATCATGAGAATCAACAAGTACGAAGAAGGCGTATCCAAAGCCAATTGAAAGAACAGCCATGCATCCTTTGAAAAGAGTATAAAAGTAGTGCTCTTTTCGCATTATTTTCAGTGCATCGACTTCATGTTAAACACATGTTAATTTTTGTAATTTACCAATGTATAAAGTTAGGCCCCCTTTGTGCCAGCAAATGTTTTAATTTAAGTTATTGTTAAATATTATTTATGTTAGAATTAAGCCAAATGTATATACATTTTTATGGTTTATGGTTAATTATTTTCAGTTCTTCTTAGAACACCGTGAGGTTAACCCCTCACTCAGAGATATGGACTTGATGTTCAACCAGCGCTCTATTTAGAGTGGCGACAGCTCTCGAAGTGTTTTTTGGCGTTTTGGTTGATTCGATATGTGAATCTTCTTTTACGCTAAAAAAGCATTTTAAGCGTGTTGAATTCGCTGCCGATTAATAGGCGCTGTTTAAGCGTTTTAAAAGTTCTTTAGAGCTACGAAAAATATTCAAAGAGATAAAAACAAGATTTATAGCTTTTGGAGCGTTTTTTCCAAAAAATCGGGGTTAGCTTAAATACGACTCTAAGCGTGCTAAAAGTCAATTTTTTCCATACAAATACCCTGAAGAAGACTAACTTAGCCGGAATAAGTTTTAAAATAAAATTTGCCATACAAATAGCCTAACAAAAAAAAGACTACTCCATCGAACAGAATTTTCAATCAAAATAATAAGCGAAAACAAGGAAAAACTATTTTTTGAGACACAATATTTTTCACTACTTTTCCAGAAAATAGTTTTTCCAAAGTACTCTCTTATGCCGTACTAGAAATCCTGCCAAAAAGGAGTATAAAAATCCCGCGGTGAACGGCGGCATTTCATTACTCGGACATTTTTCTGTGCGTGTGTCAATCGAAAAATTTCAATTTCAATTGGCGGGATTTCATTACGTGGGATTTTGTTTTGCAGGAAATCGTTACGATCCCACCAATAGATTCACGAATTACATATATATATTTAAGGTCAAGAATCAGTTAAAGAGCGTTTGCATATAGACCTCATATTTTATGTGACTGGAAACGAATAAATGTTAGTTTGTTGAATCACAAGATTGTGATCACATTTCCGAAAAAGTAAGATCCAATCACACCACCAGCCCAAAAATTACAATAAAAATGTGAAGTAGAGAGCCTTTTCAACAATCATTTTTTGAGTTTTTGAGCTTAAAATGCGTTAAAAATGTTTCTCGGCACTCCGATCATTTTGATTCATCTTAATGACCTCTGGTGTTAACTGAATTACAAAATTTGTATGACCTTAGTCCTTATGCAAAAACAAATCTGCGTTTTCGAAAACATTACGTATTACAGCAGCAATAATTTCGGTTGCTCTAAAGCGACGGACGTGGTTTCAATTTCTGTTACTTACTTAACCTAAAAGTTCAAAATTTTACAATAGCCGCCTCAAAAGGTGCTTCATGAAAATTGGAAAGTGCTTTGGTTTTTTGAACGTAGATTGCAAATATTTAAAGTGCTGCCCACATATTGTGGTTGATAGATATCAAAAGACGGATAACGCACATTGAATTTTAATGAAATGATAGAATACTTTTAGTAATGCACCTCAGAAAATGTTAGCTATAAAAAGTATTTTTTTTTATCTACAAGGACAAAGTAATTCAATTTAAATTAAAAATATACAAAAATCGAAGAGCAAATAAAATATATCAATTCAAAATAGACATATCTTGCCAAAAAAATCATTAAATATTCAAACTACCAGAGATATTCGCATGAGAGCTACCAATGTTTACAGGGATGGATTAAGTGATAATCAAAGGCGATAATCAGCTAGTGTCTTTAACTCTTTTACAATTGAGTTTCTAATTTCTAATCTAATCATAAGAATTATTTTTAAGCTTCTCCTTAAAGTTTCAATTGGATTTATTGCTTAAAAATACAACCGAAATCAATCTTACTTAAATTTGAACCACATTTTTAAAGCTTGGTCTTGGGCCCAGTTCAAATTAAAATCCGTCGCTGAATCTAAAAGTTTAATGCGTATAATGTAAATTTTAGAATGTTAAGTGTCGTGTTTGTTTCTGTATTACCAACATTATTGTCAATTACGCAAACAATACTATAAAATGATTTCATTATAAAATCTCTCAGCACCGCATACTAAATTGATTTAAGAAAAAAACTTATAAACTATTCTAGAAGAATTAAAGCTATACTTGGACTTTGTAGTTTGTTATTGTACTGATGAGATTCTTAAATGATCTATCTTAAATATGTTTAAACTGTTGGCAGCTACCATCTGATCTTAGTCAATCTACATATCTATCTCTTTAGATCGTTTAAAGTCAAGTTAAGTTAACCCATAACCATATGCTGGCTGCGATGTTGGATGCTGTTGGTTGTTGATTGTAAATTAAATTTGCAAATGAGCCGCTTGTAACCGATGTACACGATATCGAGTACTGACAGCATCAACATCGTCGTCGTCGTCGGTCGTCGTTGTTGTTTTTTAATATAATAAACAGATATGCTAATTAATTACCTAGCTTGAATTTATGGATTGACGGAAGTATATCAAGGATGCCAACGCGATCAGGGGGAGTTATGAATTTGTGCATTCATTACAGGTTCGGGTTGAAATATTTGTATGAGGAGGTTAAACATGGTTATCTATCGGAATGGAAGCATATTAACAAGCTTTGAGGCTTATCAGCTAAATTTGTATTGGCCTTTTAATAGGTAAGTATAGGTTAAGATGATAGTTATAAGAAACCTTTGCTACGTCAACCAATCAGCGACAGAAAAGGCGACTATTTAATACCATTAACCCTTTTTTTTTTACCTATTAATGAGAACTGATATGAACACATTTCTAAAGCCATTTTGTTGTATTACGAAAGTAGATCCGGTTTTTGATTTCCATTACTGAAAGCCTATTAAAATCTTAAAAAAGCCTTTCAAGAAATATCATTCTCTAAAAGGTCAAGACAGGACATTTATGAGTTACGATTTTATGTCCCTGTTGTCCCTTGCAACTTCTTCAATAGTTGCATGTTAACCTAAGGCCAAGTGTCCAGTAAATATTGCTGTGATCCTGAGTATTTCATGCCTAGGTCTGCATATCTTTCTAAATATAATACAGTTGATTAGACTGCTCTAGTTAAGAAAGGATTTTGAACGAAAAGTAGAGGAATGTTAACCCTTTTCACAAGTTGACCATTAAGGACCTGAAAGTTAACATATGATAGTTGTACTGGTGCAGGGGATGATGTAGTCAAGTTAATAGCACTATAGTCAAACTTAAGAATTGAGCTTGAAACCAATTGGCAAAGAAAAGAGCTCGGAAAAAATTCTTGAACTTTCTCCACGCTCTATCTTTGCCCTATTAAAAACTGTTGTATCAAAAGCTTTCAAAATTGTGCTATCATTCCAATCCTTTCTGGTTGAAAAAAAAAGAGTTTTTAATCTTTACTGATAAAGAAAGGGTTACAGTAATCCGTGCTAGTTACAAAAAATATCTTATATATACGATGAAATCAGGTAAGTGTATCGTCTCAATCTTAGGTAGAGGAATTCGATCTTTATTGATCGAGATTGATATTGGTACAAATATTCATTTTGATCGCTATAGAGCCATGATCACTCACTTTTTGATCATCAAATGAACAAACATGATGTGCAGGAGCTGTAGTTTCAACAAGATGGCGCAACATGTCACACAGCTCATTCCGAAATTGAATAATTGAACTAAACAGCATGTCTCCACGTTACGGACCCATTAATTATCCTCCAAGATCGTGCGTTTTAACGCTGCTTGACTGTGTAGATATGTGAAGTCACTAGTCTATTCCAATAATTCCGAAACGATTTAACACTTAGAGGATAATATTAACCGTTTGATATTGTACTGATACACGGCCACAAATGTATAAAAAATCATTGGAAATTGGACCTCAAGATTAGACTTCCTCTAAGCCAGCAGTGGCGGTCATATACCAGAAATCATATCTAAATTATAATGGCGGTTTTCGTAGAAATAGATCCACTGGTGATCTCATGGTTTATCTCACCGAACAGTGGAACAAATCTTTACATCATTTTGGAGAGAGTAAGATTATTGCACTTGATATTTCAAAGGCATTTGATAGAGTTTGGCATCAAGCTCTCTTATCAAAAATGCGTGGTTTTGGTATTGATGAATCTCTTCGTTTTTGGGTTAGAAATTACCTTTCGGACCGTTCAATTCAAGTGGTATTGGATGGGTTCAAATCTGATATCCACAAAATAAATGATGTTTTGTCAGAAACTTCTAACCCACTAAATTGTTTCGCTGATAACAGTAACCCCAGCTTTTCATATTCTTTTTAGATTCTCACCCTTGTTCTTCGGATGTGAACTATCATACGGCAGCGTATGATGAGCTCATTAAATTCCGATATAGACAGTATTGTCCAATGGGGAATCAAAAACCCTGCTGAATTTAATGCTTCGAAAACTCAGTACTGTCTACTGTCGCAAAAGCGTAACCTTCTCTCAATGCTACTATCCATGAGTGGTACTTACATTGAGGAGACTGAACAGAGCTTTCAATTCTAGGTATGTGCATCATAAACCACTTGTTGTGGAGTTGATCATATAGTTAACATCGCTAAAATGCTGCTAAGTGTTTAGGTTTCCTGAGACGAAGCAAGAAGGTTTTTAAGCCTTCTGGTCTGGCTGTAATCTACAAAGCTTTTATTCGTCCAAAACTCGAGTATAACTCTCATATTTGAGTCTTTTGGATAGAATTAAAAACAGAGCTTTAAAAATGATAGGAGATCGTTCACTTACCGAGACATTTGCTTCTATTGAACACTGCCGCAAAGTCTCATGTCTATCATTGTTTTATCGATATTTTTACCAACAATGCTAAAGTAAAATAGCCAGTTGCATTCCTCCCCTTAAACAATTCAACCTTAATACCCGTACTGCTAGGAATGCCCATCAGTTTACCCTTGACTCCAATTTCGGACGTAGGTACTGTTAAGTATAGGGATTATTTCTTTAGCCATACTACACGAATGTGGAACGCTTTACCAGGCTCAATATTTCCCACTCATTACAATATGCGAGACATTCAAAACTAATGTGCATCAGCATCTCATTTCTAATCCTGTTCTTTTTTCCTAATTGCTCGCGCTGTGTTTAATCATTATAAGGGTATTCATAACCCCTTTAGTGCGCGCTGAATATATACAAAAAAAGAAGATTATCTTTCGAATAGAGTAATTTTCATGTCAATTTCAATTTATGAAAAACATCTTTGTTTTATTTCATTTCAAAGTCCTGTACCCCTTTAAAACACCCTTTTTATGCTGTGAAATCATTTTTTAAATACAGATATTTGTTATCATAAAAAACGATGTTCTAAGATTCGAACTTTTCTTGAGAACATTTCTTAGCCTCAATTTATTCCTCATTATATGAAAAACAATAGTCTTCTAGTCCTAATTAAACCTTTTCAGTTCAATCCCATTTTTTGGGTCTTCTTTTTGTTCACCCATTCTTAAAACTCCACTTTGGAAAATGGAAAAATAGAAAAAAAAGTGCTATCTATTCTTAGATGTGCATTTTGAAACTGGTCCTTAACCAATGTGAAACTTATAAATGTGTTTAAGAACTGAATTAGAATTATCGTTTTTTTTTCTTTGTCATTTCGGGAAGACTGGATACAACTTATTCTAGTCTTCAAGAATATATCGTGGGTGATATTTAATGAAGACTGATTAATGACCTTGAAACAGAACATTGAGCAACAAAATGTAATAACAACCCCTACCAATATGCGCACCTGAAATTCAAAAATTAGAGGAGTGCCTCGTTTAAAGTCTATTAAATGATCTCACGAGTTTCGTTCGTTCATGTTGTTCTATATCCCCCTGCGCTGTTGGATAAAATATTTGTTTAATATTTCCTTGTTCTTCAAACAATGAATAAAACTTTATAAAATATACCAAACCAACTTATCTTTTAGGCTTAATACTCTACTCCAACGCAAAAATCCACCAGAGAGTCTACACTAAAAAGCCCACAAACAAAAAATTCTTAAACATACTTTGTCTGCCTGGTTTACTTGGGTTTTTGAAAAATGAAAAAAAAAAAAAATAATAATAATTGACCAATGACCATGATCAAAGTACCTTCAGCTGTCGGGACACTTGAATGGCTTTACCTACATTCTTTAGAAAAGAATTGACAAAAAGAAGTAATATTTTTTTTTATTGGCATGTGGCGGATACGTCAAAGTATTGGACCTACAATAAGACGCTTTAGGGGAATATAGGGAGGTGAGTTTTTGCTTGCCAAAGTGACATGGTTGTCTAAAACAATGGCCATTCTCTCTGGTGAAGACTTTAATAGATTGCTCCTGCATTTTTGTGCGTGTCTTTGACAGGCACATGAATTCACTTTGACATGATAATGGAACGTGGGCCATGGAACTTAATTTTTGTTTTTATTTTAGAAGGTAGCAAACTATGTGGGCGTTTATACACGCGTCGTCGTGTCGTCGTCGTCGTGGTCTAGGTTGCGTCCAACTCCACCACTCGTCGTATAGTTGCTGCTGCCGTCTGGAACATTGTTGGCCTCAAAGCATTGTTTGTTTAAGCCGATATGTACAAGAATCACGCATTATTGCTTCAAAAAAATAATTAAATCTTTTTTTTTTAGCCTTAAGAATTTTATAGACAAAAATAAAACATAAAATTGTTCATTATTTCAAAGGTTGAGTGTACCTATAGTTGATGCTTTATTTGCCATAAAATCACAACTTGCGGAAGTGTCTGCAGATTGTATACCTTAATATGGAAGCATTCAAAAGAGGCAGCTTATGGCCACGCATGTTGTGTACTTATCTTAACTTACCCATGTTTGTTTTAAATGTCAAAAGTTGGTACTTTGAATGATTACCTCAAAAAATTAAGACATTAAATGGCATAGAGAGATGTAAGAAAAAATTAAAAAATAACAAGAGATTTAGACATTTGATATAGTCAAGATAAAAATGTCTTGCAACACGCGATGCGTCAAGGTTTATACATTACAAACATTTTCAATGAAAAACATTTGCGCTCCGCGTTTGCACTCTTATACTCTTAAGTACAAAGACAATGTTATTAAGTTAAGAAAAGCTTTATCAATAGAATACTATATTAATTTTAGTTTTTGGTAGTTAGTTAGACCATCAACTTATATCAATCATAAGATAAATAACAAACAAAAAGATTCTGTATCCGGTGTTATGTTCGTTTGAATAAGTCTAGCGTACCTAATATGAGATAACTAAATAATATTATAATAAATCGGTCGAGTGATTCGCACGTGCGTTTTTGTAAAATTTCAAGGCTTACAATTAGTGGAAGTTTAACATTGAAGATGCAAGGTATATTGGTTTATTAATATAATGAGTTCGTTAGGAGAAGTCCATGAAAAGGTACTTAACAAAATTAATTTGTTTTTATTTTGTGTGATACGAAATTTTGAAAACATTTTGCAGTCAGTTTCAAAACTGTTGACGATGATTACAGAAGATTCGTAGAAGTAGTGCATTTTTCGAAAAAAAAACAAACTAAGTTATGTTGTTTCATAGTTTTTTGGCAAAAATCTGAAAGTCAATTGTTTTCGAAAGAAGTCAGAAAGGAAAAGAAGAGATGCCTTATCTAATTAGTCTACTGTGCAAAAACACAACCCTTGGTCAACTTGACAGTTTTTAACGTTCTGAAGTGTTAATCTACACTAATATTATAAAGGGGAAAGATTTGTATTTTTGTATGTAACGAATAAACTCAAATAGTACTGCACCGATTTTAATAATTCTTTTTTCATTAGAAAGCTACATTATCACTGAGTAACATAGGCTATATTTAGTACTAGATTACTATAGAAATCTTTAGAAATTCCTACCAACCGAAGGTGTACAAAAATTAGCCATAAAATGTCTTTCATCGCATACGCTGCGAAGAGTATTAATGATAGGACAAAAAATTTTTTTCTAATTTAGTGATTCATGGTCGTTTTAATTAGCATGCTTAAAACTTAAATATCTGTACCTATTAATGTCTACACGTGCGAAGCCGGGAAGGGCCGCTAGTATTTAATAATTTAATGTCTTAATACAGAGTGTTAAAATCTACAGAAACCGCATTGTATGAACTTAAAAACACCTTACAATAAACCTTAATTACGAAAGAAGTAAATATCTAACTTTCTCGACATAGAGGGAGCTCAAGTGTATACGAATTACTGGAATTAATGAGAACTTGCCATACAGAAATAATGGAAGTTATTCTTCATCTATCTTCTTTACACCTAGGTTATTGATTAAAATTATAATTTTCACTAAAGAAGGGATTTGAAATGGCAAATGTGTCAGCCATAGAGAAATAATTAGTGATCCGAAATCTTCTGTCACGAATCTTATCGACATCACTAGAGATGAAAAAAAGATATATTTTTGAGAGAAATTTCACAACGAAGTTAAGCTGCAAAAAAGAGTGGGTAAGCGGAGCTACCAACTAAAATATTAAAGCAAATACCATAAGGATGGGTCGAGAATTTCTGAGGAAACTGATGCAAACTTTATTAATCAATACATCACAATCATGTTATATAGTCTAGTCAAACTGCACTGAAAGCACTATCTTCCTACTCTCTTAGGATTATATTTATAAACTGAAAAATTCTGTCACACTTTATTGGGTACCTCGCCATTTCGAGGTTCCGGGAAATAAAGAGTCGGACTCTCTGGCGAAAGTAGGTGCCACCAGAGTCCAGAAGCCTAGTGTTTAATAGGAGAAAAAGTGATTATTAAGAATATAATGAAAAATGTTGAGGAGGCAAAAACAATTATAATCTGTAATTCGCTAAAATGAGGCAGGGAATTATAACCAAAAACTATTAAAAGACTGCATGAGCTTAAGTAGGAACAACCTTATAATAGTAACTACTCCAGTCACTGGTCACTGTTAGTTGAAGTAGCCTTGGGCCTAAAAGGCAGGCCAGTTGTAGGAAACACCTGGCGCACACTATGGGTAAATATGTGATACTCATGCACCAAAAAAGGAAAATTTGCGACACTACCAAGAATAAGAAATGAACCTTCCCTCTTTGACGGTACCCCAAGTAGGTACTTAACTTCCTAAAAGAGATTAACTTGGAGGAAGAATTGTAAGCCATATCCAGTTTTAGATCTTTTAGGTCGCAGTCCAATAACCCCAAAACGTAGTTCATTCATTCATCATGTATTGACCATCGAGAAAGAACTAATAGAGAGAACCAACTTCGAGGGTTGCTCTCTTTTTGCCTACAAGCTGTGATTTGGCCACAAACTTGCATAAGTATTAACTCCATATAAAAAAAATGTGGGGAACAAATACTTATGAAAGTTTGTGTGCATACTCACCACAAGAGAGAATGAACTTTTCTCTCTTTTCTCTCTGCTCACCACCTTTGAAAAATGGCGACCACCTTTGAAACATAAGACTCTGAAAGCACTACAACTATTATTTTTATTATTAGCTTTGTTTATGCGTTTAATTTTCGCTCAGACTGATGAAAAATGCAAAAAAAACTCAGATTTGTTTCAATTTTCAGAGTTTATCGACTTAATTTTGTCGATGCGAGAGTTTCAGGAACATTGAAAACGAGAGTTACAGAATGTAAACATGGAACATTGAAAACATTCTTATATACTCATCGCTTTTTTCCATTCCTATTTTATTTGTGTGTACTCGTTGTTTATTTTCTTTACATTACTCACGACATTTCCAAAATGCTGAAAATAAGTGATTTAAGTAGAGACTAAATAAAAAGACCGTCAACTTGTTACTTCTGTTGCCAATTTTCATTGCATAAGATTTGTGAAAAGGTGATAAGCTATTCTTACTGCTTTCAACTAAGGTAGTGTGTTGCTTTTAAAGGCTTAACTACATAAGCCGAAAAGTACTTCTGTACTAAAGTACAAATATTTGTATTTTCGCTAGTTCAGTGGTTTTGTGAAAAGAATATACAAATTTGTTCTTCAACCAAAATTTAAGTCTTATGCATCATTTTTATAAGTTTTCCAGTTCTAACTATTTATATCTTATCTTTCAGTTATATAGCGACAAGGAAAAATCCGTCAGTGAAAGTTCTAACTACAGTTTTTCTGAAAGTGCATTGTGGCTTATTCATAGATGTTTACTAAACTTTTTAGGCATAAATAAATGCAAATCAAAGTTAAGGGCTAAACCTGAATAACTATAAACATAGAATATGCTGTGTTGAAGTAATTATTATCGCAGCCAAATTTCATAATTAATTTTGTTGGTGCATAAAAAAGCTGAAAAAGTAATTCATGACAAATAAATGTTACGTTAACACTAAGTTCCAGAAAATATCGATTGATACCGCAATTGCAGAAGATATGGATAGTTTATATAAATGTTCCCGGTAAACTGTAGAACTTTATTATTTCCGCCTTTTATAACTCAATGTAAAATAATTCAATGCAGCTATTTTCTTTTTTTTCCGTATGGACATCATTTTAATTTTATTTTATTTTTTATTTTTTTAAATAAATTCAATTATTATATATTATCAAACATATAAACAATTAATCAGTTGTTGAAAATAATGCCAGATCGTGTGACAGGGTTGTACAGATATCGGTCATATTCTTTCAGTACACAAATAAGCGCAGAAAATATTTGGCTAAAATACACCAATCGTGTGAACACCTAAAAATATTCTCGGTACACAAAATTTTTGTCGCCAAATGTGTACAGACAAATTTCGGCCAAAATCGGTACATTTGACCAATCGTGTGATCTCAGCTTAACTTAGAGAAAAAGAAGAGAAAAACAAATTCACCACGAACTACCGGTATAACTTCTCCCGTTATTTTTTGACAAACAAAAATGTTTTGCTAGAATTAATTTGAATTATAGGAGTATTTTTGTAGATATAAAAACGACAAGATGTTAGTAAAATTAAAGAAAGAAAATCATGAGAATTACAAATATTATATTGAGACTTTAAAAAACATAGCCTTCTTGGCTATCAATAAACAAAAATGAGAAATGTCGCATTTCCCGGAACTGATGTTTTTTTGTGTACTCTTCTCCGAGGTGAAAACATTTATACACCGATACGAATTCAACACGCTATAAAAAATGAGAGTAAGAGGTTTCGAAGAGACGGAGACGAGGAAATTTGGCTCTCTCATTTAGTTTTTTCTCTCTGAAATTGACTAATAATTAATTAAACTTAAACTTATCAAGTGCGTAGTTAATATCTGAGACTAACCTATTCATGGCTTAGTAAAATGCTATAGATAAATTTACTATTAAAATATGTTTATTAACTTCCCATAGGAAGTTATTGTAATGGGTCCGATTTGTCAAATTGAAAATTTTGACATTTCTCGACGTTTCAAGGTCCCTAGAGTCGAAATAAAAGATTTTTAGAAAGATGTCTGTGCGTGCGTGTGTACGTACGTCCGTACGTCCGTACGTTCGCGACGTTTTTTTCGTCGTCCATAGCTCAAGAACCACAAGAGATATCGACTTCAAATAAATTTTGTTATACAGATAATAAGGCAGAAAGATGCAGAAAGGGCTCTCAAGAAAATTGCGTGGGTGGTTTCTTTACCAATGCAGTTTAAAAAAAAGGTGAAAATTTTGGTTAAACCTAAATATCTCATAAACCAATGACGTTAGAGACTTGCATTAAATTTTATATTATATATTGTAACGTGATGCAAAACAATTATATTTTTGGAAAAAAATCCAATTAACGGTTTTTTTATAAATCAAAAAAACTGAAAAAAAAAATTTGTCACCTCAAAAATTTTACGACCAAAATATGATTTCATCTCCAAAACAATTTTGTGCAGCGAAGAATAATGTTTTTGACATTTGATAAAATTTTGAGAAAAATCGAATTGACAGTTTTTTTACAAAAAATTAAAACCTAAAAAAAAAATTAATAAAAGTTGGTAAAAATTAATTTTTGAGTCAAATATCTTTTCAAGACTTTGAGATATTGGCTTTAAACTACTTTTATCTTTCAAAAAATATTGTTTTCAACATTCAGTAAAATTTTGAAAAAAATAGAATTGACAGTTTTTTTACAAAAAATTAAAAACTGAACAAAAAATTAACAAATGTTGGTAAAAATTGGTTTTCGACTCAAATATCTTTTCAAAAATTTGAGATTATGACTTCCAATTAATTTTAACTTATAAGAAATATTGTTTTCAACTTTAGGAAAAATTTTGAGAAAAATTCGAATTGACAGTTTTTTTACAAAAAATAAAAACTTAAACAAAAAAATTAATAAAAGTTGGTAAAAATTGATTTTCAGCTCAAATATCTTTTCAAAACTTCGAGATATTGGCTTCAAACTAATTTTATCTTATAAGTAATATTGTTTTCAACATTCGGTAAAATTTTGAGATTTGTTGGATTGACAGTTTTTTTTACAAAAAATAAAAACCTAAGAAAAAACAATACTAAAACTTGATAAAAATTTACTTTCGGCTCAAATAGCTTTTCAAAAATTAAAAAAATTGGCTTCAAACTTATTTTATTTCACAGAAAGTATTGTTTTTGATATTCAGTAATTTTTTTATAAAGATACAACAGTCCGTTTTTTCATAAAAAAATAAAATCTCCAAAAAATAGAACGCAAATTTGGTAAGAATTGATACATTTAGACAAACTTTTTAGCAAGACAAATCGATAGACGGGATGGGAAGTTATCGCATCCCAGCCTCTTTTTTTTAAATGAATGAACTGTCAAATTTTGTATAAGAACAATTTGTGTGCTCAAAATTATCAATTTTTTTGTATAGTTCTAAATACTTTAAAACACGGCTTACGCTTAATTCATGTGATTAATATCTCCAGGACTCAAAATCAAAATCAACTTGACGTCAGGCACAAAGTAAAACAACTGGAGAAATTATTCCTGAGTTCAGTGAATTATAGATCATAAAAATACCAATAATATTTTAAATTATTAACTTCCCATTTCCCAAAGTAATTGTAATGGTCCGATTTGTCAAATTGAAAATTTTGAAATTTCTCGACGTTTGAAGGCCCCTACACTCTACAGTCGAAATAAAAGATTTTTAGAGAGAACGTGCGTGTGTACGTACGTTCGTACGTCCATACGTCTATACGTCCGTTCGTTCGCGACGTTTTTTTTATAGTCATGGCTCAAGAACCAAAAGAGATATCGACTTCAAATAAATTTTGTTATACATATAATAATGCAGAAAGATACAGAAAGTACTCTCAAGAAAATTGCGTGGGTGGTTTTTTTACCATAGCAGTTTAAAAAAAAGGTGAAAATTTTGGTTAACCCCAAATATCTCACGAACCAATCACTCTATCGACATGAATTTAATTTTATATTATACTAGCCGACCAGTGCTCGCGTTGCTTCGCAAATTGTAACCACGAACATTTTTTGAATATTAGTATTAGCATGTGAAAAAATTTCTCAATGGGACTGAGCATATTTTCTACAATAATATTAATTTTAGTTTATATGTACATATATTGTATATATGGTTTCGCTTTTATATAATAGTTTAGATTTGCGGTAAAAAAAACAAATTTGTGTTTTAAATGTTCTCATACATCTATAGGTATGCGTGTGTAAATATCCATAGACACTTTTTCATTCATCTGCTCATGTTCAGTGCATTGCAACTGACTTAACCTACCCACATTTGTGTGCTCTTTTTATCGACGTCATTGTTAGTACCTTCTTTGAGTTATTAAGTAATTAAGTGATACAAAATTGGTAATTCAAGCTATTATAATAGAACTTTTTTTATTTTTGAATTGGAAGAATTATAATCTATTCACTTCCTCGAACCAGAAAAATAAAAAAGATCTAATTTTTCTTTAGATAAATCGGCATTTCATGTGCACGGCACTGTAGTTAGTTAAATGTCCATAGTAAGAGCCCACACTGCTTAGCGATGTGACGATAGAATTAGAGAAACAAAAAAATAATGTGTGTGTGTAGGTTAGTTGATGAACTACAATACAGAAAAATTGAATATGTAGGTAGGTAGGTAAGAGAAAAAACGTACATAACTATTAAATGAAACACATATTAAGAGAGAAAGAGCATGGGAAGAAAAGAAAATTAAAAATGTTGGAATGATAATGAAATGAAACAAAGCAGCGACCTTGCGATTGTGATGGAATCTAATTTCCTGGGTAAAATAAATTCAAAAAGTTTATAATTTTATAATTTGTTTTTATTTATTTCTCAGGTTGTATGTTTAACTTAGATTTTAGGCTTAAAATTTGCGCAACAATATTGACTTTATGAAGCAATGCTAATCTTTGTCGATTATTCTATAGGTTTTAAGATATAAGTGGTTGCATAAGTCAACTAATGAAAAAAAATGGACAAACAATGTAAAATTAATAATGTTTAAGTTTGACAAATAAATTAATGAAAAAAAATTAAAGCCATAAACACTCTCATAACAATATAGAAAATAATAAAATATATTTCAAATAAATCGGTTGACTACTTTCTTAGATCGTGCGTTACAAACTTTAAAATGGTTTCGCTTTTATATAATAGTATAGATATAGATATTGTTACGTGATACCAAACAAGTATATTTTTGGAAAAAATCCAGTTACCGGTTTTTTTTAGAAATCAAAAAAACTGAAATATTTGTCACCTCGAAAATTTTACGAATAAAAAATGATTTTATCTCCAAAACAATTTTGTGCAACGAAGAATAACGTTTTTGACATCTGGTAAAATTTTGAGAAAAATCGAATAGATAGTTTTTTTTACAAAAAATAAAAACTTAAAAAAAATGAATAAAAGTTAGTAAAAATTGATTTTCGGCTCATATAACTTTTCAAAACTTTGAGATATTGGCTTTAAACTACTTTTATTTTTTTAAAAATATTGTTTCAACATTCAGTAAAATTTTGAGAAAAATTGAATTGACAGGTTTCTTACAAAAAATAAAAACCTAACAAAAAACAATACTAAAACTTGGTAAAATTTTACTTACGACTCAAATAGCTTTTCAAAAATTAAAAATATTGTCTTCAAACTCTTTTTATTTCACAGAAAATATTGTTTTCGATATTCAGTAGTTTTTTTTTATAAAAATCCAACAGTCCGTTTTTTCATAAAAAAATAAAATCTACAAAAAAAAAAAAACGCAAATTTGGTAAAAATTGATATTCGGTTCTCGATGTCTCTCAAATTAATTTCATTCATCCAATTTGTAAAAATTTAAGAAATGCTACTTAAATTGGTAAAAATTTGTTTTCGACTAAAAATCTATTTAATAAAACTAGATGTTCAAACTAAACTATTTCTTTATATGAAAAAATATTGTTGGTAATTTTAAATTTTTTAAGAATAATTCAACTGACAACTTTTTTAACCCAACACGAAAACCTACAAACTATTAAGCAAGAAAAATCGACAGACGGGATGGGAAGTTATTAGTAAGGGTCGCATCCCAGCCTCTTTTTTTATTTTATTTTGTATGTGTCAGAAGATTTACAAAAATGAAGAGTTTTTGAATTGATTTTCAATTCAAATGGAGAACAAGAACGGTACTTTATTTGTTAATCATTACTTTTTTTGTATGTATTGGTTCTTAAAAAAAATAGTACTACATTTTACTACCATTTTTTGAATTTTCATTCTTAAGATGCCGACCTGAAAACATCACAAATTTAAACATCACAAAAAGGGCTTTATATAACTGCATTATTGAAGTTTTGGATTTCAATTGTGGTGTTCCCATATACATATATGTATATATACGTTCCCGAATATTACGCACCCACCACTTTGAGCCTGCAACAAACTTTAATGTCAAAATCAGGCACATAGTTTGTAGCTTTTAATATTTTAAGGAGAATATGGACGCAAAGTTTTGAACGGTTTTTTAAAATCTTGAGGAATATGAAATATAAAATTTGGAGATTTTGATAATTTTAAAGGAAGAACTCTATCAGCTTGACGACAAAACTACGACAATATCAGTACCTGGAAAATAACAGCAATGATTACAAAGAAACAGCAGACCTTCATTTATAGGCGTCTGCGAAATATCGTACTTGTTTTTCGGCCCAATTGTTCCAATGAAGAACTAATGGGTCAGGTACCTATTGACACTTTTATACGAAGGTGCAAGTGGCTTTTGATTGGAAACACCCTTCAAAAAGGTAATAATGCATGACCGGCAATGCAGTAAGTCTAGAGAAGATACCGGCAAAGGAATAATTAATTCATGAATATTATGCTTAGAATCAATCCTAAGCAACACGTCAAAAGTTCCCCTAAATCGCTCTATTAACTTTTTGTAAAATAGCAGTTTAAAGAGGTGATGATAAAACAAACTGAAATATGCACTTTAACACAATCAAAACATATGATACATGATTCAGAGTAGTTTTTAATTCCTAACCTTATAAAAATAAATTGAAACGTCTTTTAAAAAATTATAGCCCTTTTTATAAAATTTTGTTTTTTTTAAGAATACAAATAAAATAAGGTGGCACAACAATCCATTGAGAACTAGGGCCTAATGACTTAAAACTTTAAACCATTCCTGTGTGCGAGTACTGTTGTCAGGGATTAAGGGGACCTACAGTTTAAAGTCGAATCCGAGCGGCTAATTTGCACTTTGAAAACACTTTTCATGACAAGAATAACTTCTGGAGGATTTGTGAATTCCTCGCAAGAGGCAGTACCAGTGAACAAAAATTTAGATTTCACAAGCAGGGACTCAACCCAACACCTCTGGCATGATAGTCCATCGCACTAACGATAATAAGGTTTAGAGCAGACATATTATTTGGCATACCTACATATTAAGAAATTAAGAGTGTTTTTCAAAGTTCATTTTACATTTGGACAATTGATAGCCTTCTTTCTTTCGTTTTACAAGGTTTTTGAGGTAAATTTTACATTAACATTTCGTAAAGCTGACCTGTGAATTTATTAAATACAAATTTTAATGAAATACGTAAAGCTGGAAACACCACAATCAAAAATCGCAGTTCGATGATTCAAGAACTAATATACTAATTTAGTGCTCTAATCCATTCCCCCAAAACTTTATAATCGAGGTCAAGCTGGAAACAACACACGTTAAGGATCAAAATTTAAAAAAAAAAACTTAAGATTGTAGTATCTAGTGCTGTTCCAAATGGCGAAAACTTGCTTGTAATCATAATTCCTGATTATAGGCTCCAATAAAAGCTTTGAATAATACGACACTATTCGGAATACTTTATGTAAATGTCCCAGAATTTTCAACCCCTTCTTCCACCAGCTTAAAATAGCATTTCATCTTTGGGAAATGTTGAAGGTATTGGAACAATTCCTTATGTTCCTGAAAGTTTTAAGCACAAGTAGTGGGACTTGTAGATGAACGTTTCTAATTTCTTCGAAAATTGTAATTCTTCAATTGCTCACAAAAATTAGAAAGAACAATACAAAAAGAAAAAAGAGGGTGGGATGCCACCCACACTGATAATTTCCCATCCCGTCTGTCGATTTGTTTTGCTTAAGAGGTTTGTAGGTTTTCGTGTTTTGTTAAAAAAGTTGTTAGTTTCAAGCCAATACTTTCAATTTTTAAAAAGATAATTGAGTCGAAAGTAAATTTTTACCAAGTTTTAGTATTTGATTTTTTAGGTTTTTATTTTTTTGTAATAAAATTGTCAATTAAATGTTTCTCAAAATTTAACCGAATGTTGAAAACAATATTGCTTAAAATATGAAATTAGTTTAAAGCCAATATCTCAATGCTTTAAAAAGTTATTTGATTCAAAAATCAATTTTTACCAACTTTGAGTACCTAATATTTTTCCTAGGTTTTTGTTTTTTGTAAAAAAACTGTCAATTCGATTTTTCTCAAAATTTTACCAGATGTTGAAAACGTTATTTTTCGTTGCACAAAATTGTTTTTGAGATAAAATCATCTCAATCTTTTTCGTAAAATTTTCGAGGTGACTAATATTTTTTTTCACTTTTTTTGATTTATAAAAAAAACCGTTAATTGGATTTTTCCAAAAACATATTTGTTTGGTATCATAATACAATATATAATATAAAATTTAATTCAAGTCTCTAGCGTTATTGGCTCGTGAGATATTTTGGTGTAACCAAAATGTTCACCTTTTTTTTTAAATTGATATGGTGAAAAAAACCACCCACTCAATTTTTTTGAGAGTCCTTTCTGCATCTTTCTGCTTTATTATCTGTATAGCAACATTTATTCGAAGTCGATATCTCTACTGGTTCTTGAGCTATAGACGGCGAAAAAAAACTTCGCGAACGTACAGACGTACGGACGTACGAACGTACGTACACATGCACACACAGACATCTCTCTAAAAATCTTTTATTTCGACTCTAGGGATCTTGAAACGTCGAGAAATGTCAACATTATCAATTTGACAAATAGGACCGATTACTATAACTTCTATCTGAAGTTAATTAAAGTAATAAAGAAACTTAAAGGGAATAAAGAAGCTAAATATTATAATTCAGTACTCCTGTTTACATTTTTTAAGTACTATCTTTAAAAATTCAAGTATCAAGAAATTACACAGCCCGTAGTTGACAAGTTTTCAATTCATTTTATTATTTTCAATTTTTAATTCAAAAGTTTAAAGTGTTTTATAAGATAAAAAGGGAAATTGGAATTTTCTTTTAAGCTCATCCTTTTTGTTTTAACACTGAGAACTATTCATTTTCAAGAAATAAATTACAGTTCTAACGATTTTTCTTAACTTTCGTTGAAAAAAGGGCATTTTATCGAAACATTAAAACTGAAATCAAATCTATTCTTTTTTTGAAGGAGTTTAAGTTGTTTGATATTATGTTGCCTTCTAAACTCTTATGTGTCAAGGTTTCATAGAGACGATTTTATGTTGGAGTTGTTTATTGGTTCCGTTCATCTGTCTTTCTAAATCATTATCTGTCTTTCTAAATCATTATCCTTATAAATTAGCTTTCGATTAATACTTCTAACTTAATGACGTGTATTTTATCACTCTCATTAAGTAGTTTACATCTCGTGTTAAATAAGAAAATGTCTGACGTGAAACTCAACACGTAAATCTCTGTAGAACTTTTTATGTACGTATATGGTTGTTGCCATAAATTCTCTATTGTCTAGTTAAGTAAATTGCTTCCAAGATTGTATTTATTTCACTTTAATGTATATTATGGAAGAAGATTCAGCAGCAACAGTCTCATCGGCTAAAATGAGATTGTAAAATTACTTTACAAAGATCGTGCAAGTTCGACTGTATCGACTACATATAATCAAGCCTTAAATAGAGACTTTTATACACCTCCTGTCTGATGCCATCAATACAATTTACAGATTTCACTTTTATTGATCTAATGCCTGGTTAAACCGTATTCTTGTGTTTGAAAAAAAAAAAAAAAAAACAATAACCAAAATTAAACAATTCGTCGTGGATATGTTCAAAAATGACCTTTATTTTTAAAACTTAAAACTGAGTAATTTTTGACGTGACAACGTCTTAAATTAGGTTGCGGCTGGGAGTCACTTATGAAAAAGTGTAACGCCCGGTAACGTTACGATGAGTCACCGAACGAGAGAGAGGCCCGCCGAATGCCTTGCGTCTCTCTCCCACTCAACTATGATCGGTCTGCCGCGCGCGCAGCACTAGAGAATTAGGCGCATTGAATCGGCGCATGCTTGTGTCTCTGTCTTTGTCTTTCTCGAACGTTCTTGGCGTTGGAAAAACAAGAAAGCGTCATAATACAAGTTCACACGTGTGGTTAAAGTATCGTCAGCTGTGTCTGTAGTGAAAATGTGGAGTGCTTAGATTCGTCATTTACAACAACTACAACAATAAAGGTAAATAATTGTACACTGATATTTCATTATCGTAAACTATGATTGATTGATTAATTGTTAGATTGACACAAAAGTTGAGAAACTGAGTTTATAGGTTATGTCATACTATTGATAAATGTTGATAGTGTTAAGTAAATTATTAGTTTAAAATAAATATTCTACCGAGAAAAAGACGTTGTCACGTAAAATCTTCGCCCGTAAAACCGACTTTACAGGCAACCATTTTTTAAAGCACTATTGATTATGAAATGATTAAGAGCCTCAAACTTCTAATGAGCTTTAAGTAAAAAATTTGCATATTATACTGTTTCTTAGCGGAAATAAGACTTTTCAAAAGACGGTCCGATCTTTGTAACAACCAGGCATAATAAAAATAAAACAAAGTGTGATTTTTTTTATTGCACATGATGAGAAAGATCTCAAACACACGCAATGGAAAAACAAAACACAAAGCTTTGGACTTAATGTATTTTTAACTCGTTTCTAGTAAAAGGAAGAACCAACAGGCTTAAATTGTTTTACCATCAATACAACTTTCGCTTTTTTTTGTGTTTTATATTTAGCCTCTCTACAAACTATTCTTGTTTTTAATGTATCCAATATTCAATTAGTGTCTAGCTCAGATAATCCATGGTAGTGTCTTCACTTAGGTTTTTCGTAGTCCTGTAAAAACAGCGAATGTGCTTAAAATGCTTTTGACAATCAAGATAAAAGATTGATTAATAGAAGTATGTACAAACAACATGTGCCTAGTTATTTTTAGACTTATTGTTGTGGTGATACTTTTGAAATTAGGCTTTCAGTAAAAGTCAATCATTTTTCACTTTGTGATACAAAAAATGACCTTCATTAATTCAAAATTTCTTAAGCTAATTGCGTAGTGCAAATAATTATAAGTCAAATTATCATGACCCACAATATGTATAAAACGCCAGTTTACCTGTGTTTTCTTAGACCTAAAATCAATCATCCAGAAAAGATATACCCAACCAGACCCACTCTATGCCTATTGTTGTTATGTTATATGTATATGGGGCTTTGCCAATGGCACTATAAGTGTTTCAAAAAGATATGTTCTCATTGTTTGCGAAGGCGTGATTTATAGATATTTCATTCAAAAATGTTTAATTGCTAAGTAGACACTATTGCTAATTGAGATACATTATTTATTTCAAAAAAAAAATAGTATTACAAACAAAACTAAAAGTGACTGATCTGTTTGCATACTCTAAATAATAAATAATTATTGGAGCAGAATAATCTCAGAAAACTGATGGACAGACAATACGCACATTAAATTTTATTCAACAATAATAAAAAATGTCTATTACACTTTAAAAATCGAGAACAACAAAAAATTAAGAACTCTACTTCTATTTTTCTTACTGCGTGAGGTAACATTTGTTATGAATATGTATTTTCTTAGACTTTAAGGCTTCAAACTTCTATTTGTTTATAAGAACCCATTTATCTCCTGAAAGGTTTATTGTTGTTTTTTGTTTATGTTGCAAACAGTGACAGTGATTGGATTAGGATCAGTTGATTACTATTCATGCGAATAAAATGTAACAGCTAACAAATCATTTTACGCAATTTAATTGGAAAGCTGACAGCAACTGTCATTTATAGAATTGGGAGTGTCTTATATGTATGTGTTGACTTGACGAGATTGAAAATAAAATTGAAATATGTACTTTAAAACAATAAAATTGAAAAATAGTATACCAATTGTAGGTGCACTATACGTATACATATACATATATACGAATAACATGTATAGAAATTTAAAATTAATTTGTTTTGTGTCAAACTAATTTCGTGCAAATTCGTCATACGCAACATGGAATTGCTAAATGAGTATGACAGGTGTCCAAGGTTGTTTTTTTTTTTTTAAGGCAGTGTCATTTGTTTAACGAAAAATCATTTGACATTCAGTTGATATTGAGATAAAACGTAAGTAGTCAAAACATTCCAATAAAGATTTCCAAAGAAGAAAAAAAGGAAGTTTCAAAGTGTCCAAAAATTAACTTTGAAGAAAGACCTGCAAGTCACATAATTACTACAAAAGTTAAGCCCCAGTAACATTTTAATTAGTATACTTGAACTTATAGCTAAGTATCAAAGTAGAATAGACCTTGGCTGCTATTTGAAAAATTATGACATTTTCCTAAATCATAAAAACTTTTCCTAACCTTTTAGTAATTAAAACAAAAATTATTAATTATTAAGAACTAAGAATTTTACAAGTAAGCAATTTTCTAAACATTTAGCATCTGATCAACGTTTAAACAGTGACAGTTTACATATATCAATTTGACATGCCTAAAACTTGAAAACCATACGGATTTAGCAAACTCCTTTAAGTTAAAGTAGCCAAAAATCATTTAAATATTGGACAATATCCCGAATGCAGCCTGAGATTTTCACCGTCAATAGAAACCATAATTCTAAGATACTGAAAACTCTGTACTTTTTCTACAGGTTGTTAAGCAATTTTTACAAGAAAGTATAAGTGGGATCTGAACATTTTACTTTTGACCGTGATTTCCGTTTTTCTTTCTATTTTTATTGGAATTTGATTAAGATCCATTATCCTATAAGATAGCAAGCAAATAAAGTCTTAATACTTCGTATTAAAAATTACCATAAGAATCATCTGTAAAACTCAACTCTGATAGCCGTTATTGCGTTTTGTGCACTTAAAGTTGCTTCATTATTGTTTTAGTACTTATAGGACCAAGTTTAACTAAAAATTTAATTTCCCTACGTTTTACGCTTTCAAATTGTTTACTTAAATAAACAAGACAAATATACAAATGTATGAACATTTATGATTTATAATTTATTGCTTCGAATTAGCACTTATTAGATTTGTTTGTTTAGTTAAGTTGATATAGCCAAACTTCATTTTCAGCCCGTTTAACTTAATTAGTTGTTTCTATTCAACTGAAACAATGAACTGTCAACAAATCAGTGCGCTCAACATGTCTTTCATTGTTTTGATTTATTCTGACAGGTTAATTAATAAAATGTTAATATAAATCATTATAATTCTACACAAAGAATTTCCGCAAATTGTAAATGTTTTTTTTTTTTTTTTTTGAATTTGAAATCATGAAGTTATCATAAATGTTGACAATATTTTTTTTTTCAATTAGAGAAGTATGTAGGTGTGTTCTCTATTACACGTCTCATTAATATTCAACTTACCCAAATCAGCTAACTCTATTTTATTCTGCCATTAAAACAAAATCAATTACTTTATAGGACTATCTAAATTCCAACACTCACCCTTTTATCGGTCGCTATAAGACAAAAAGCACATTGTTGCAGTGGTTACCTTTATTTATGACCACAAATGGATGAAATCTACAAAACTACACTGGGTGACAACGACAACGTCGACAGACAGGCTAATAGCCCCAAGCAATTTATATCTCTTGGCTGGTATACCTAAGACGGCTCGGGAGACGGGATGTATGGAATGGAATACTTGGCGCGTCAACTTTTCCTCTCAATTGGAAGCTTGAGTCATGATCACTTCAGAGTTCGGTTCGGACTTCGTTCGCTATGGAGACTTCGGGGTAGACGCCCAGTACCTAAATTCTATACAATCTTTACGTATGATTTGTCCTCCAACCAACCTCAGAGAGAGAACTGTGTATATCCATATACTTGCTTTGAGTTTAGTTACCTAGGTGAAAATGTAGTAGCAATGTTTCGAGTATGTAATGTAGCTATAAGTACGTCTTGTTGTCGGATCGGTGAGTGCGGCTTCATGGTCATTGCCCGGTCGATTCCAGCCTACGGCAAGTTTGAAGTTTGCCAAGATTTGGCGCGAGTTGACCAATAAATTAGAACACACAGTAGATAGGTATCCGCGGTAATTAATTTGTTGTTCTTTTGTCTCAAGGCGTGAATATGCAATTCAAATTTAAATCAGATATCGGCTTTGGCTTCAGCGTGCGGTGCATTGTTGACTGCGCCAACATTTAGCCTATAGCCGATATGCGGAAATCTCTGTACTCTGTTAACCTTACCACAAAAATAATATAATAGAACTAAAAAAACATACATATTTTTTTTTTTTTAAATAAATTTGCATCCAAGTAAAAGTAGGTGGTATGCAAGACACTGTAAAACATAAACAATTGAAACTTAACAGCAGAGTTGCATATTTTGTTTAAATTCTAGGGTGTGGTTACTGCTTTAAACAATTGTTAATTTAGACAAATTTACTTTTTAATCACCACTGGTTTCGGCTTAGTTGATTAAGTTTAATTTGTATAGACCTTTGACTTTAAACTAAAACAACATTTACACTCCTTTAATATAGTTAACAAGAGTAGACACTTCCTTCTAGTATAGTAAATATCTGGTATTCTGGTTAATGTTGGAATTTCAAAAACTTAAAAGCCCAAGCAAACAGCTGTAATATTCAACTCTATTTAAGACTCAAATGGAATAAATTATTTGAACCAAATATTTAAAAGGAAAGGAAAAGGAATTATTCTGCTATTGTAAATCTGTTTTTCAAAATTCTGCTTAATTTTGGGAAAACTCTGGCTTTCTCAATTCAGTTAAGCGAAATTCTACTTTCAGAATATTAAACAAATATTTTGAGAAGAAATTACATTTTGTTAGGTAAATACTTTTTTTTTTTTAATTAGCATTTATTTTATAAACAAACTTTACAAAATACAAGGAGAACAATGTTCTAGCTGAATTTTAACAAAAGAATTTTGACAAAATCAGAAATTCAACATCAATACGAAAAATATTATTCTATCATTGCTAATTCTTATTTTTACGTATTAGTTAACTTATAAGATCGTAAGTTAATAAATTGAACTCGAAACGAAAATACCAAACAAACAATCATTTTATCAACAAATCGTTGATTGAGAAATGAGAATGAGATTAGTAAATCAACAATTTTAGAACTTAAAACAAGTTTTGACGGTTCCAAAACAATTTTGTGCAACGAAGAATAACGTTTTCAACATCTGGTAAAATTTTGAGAAAAATTGAATTGACAGTTTTTTACTAAAAATAAAAACCTAAAAAAAAATTAATAAAAGTTGGTAAAAATAGATTTTCGACTCAAATATCTTTTCAAAACTTTGAAATATTGGCTTTAAACTACTTTTATCTTTCAAGTAATATTGTTGTCAACATTCAGTAAAATTTTGAAAAAAAAATCTTAATGACAGTTTTTTTTTCAAACAATTAAAAACCGAAGAAAAATTTAACAAAAGTTGGTAAAAATTGATTTTCGACGCAAATATCTTTTCAAAGATTTGAGATTATGGCTTCTAACTAATTTTAACTTATAAGAAATATTGTTTTCAATATTCGGAAAAATTTTGAGAAAAATCGAATTGACAGTTTTGTTTACAAAAATAAAAGAATCTAAACAAAAATTAATAAAAGTTGGTTAAAAATTTATTTTCGACTCAAATATCTTTTCAAAAATTTAAGATTATGGCTTTTAACTAGTTTTATCTTTCAAAAAATATTGTTGTCGAATTGCCAGTTTTTTTACTAAAAATAAAAACCTAAAAAAAATGTATAAAAACGAAAATTGATTTTCGACTCAAATTTTTATTCAAAACTTTGAGATATTGGCTTTAAACTGCTTTTATCTTTCAAAAAATATTGTTGTTAACATCCAGTAAAATTTTGACAAAAATCGAATTGACAGTTTTTTTACAAAAAAATAAAAACCGAAAAAAAAAATTAACAAAAGTTGTTAAAAATTGATTTTCGACTCAAATATCTTTTCAAAAATTTGAGATAATGGCTTCTAACTAATTTTAGCTTATAAGAAATATTGTTTTCAATATTAGGAAAAATTTTGAGAAAAATCGAATTGACAGTTTTTTTCCAAAAAAAACCTAAAAAAAAACAATACTAAAACTTGGTAAAAATTTTCTTTCGACTCAAATAGCTTTTCAAAAATTAAAAATATTGGCTTCAAACTTATTTTATTTCACAGAAAATATTTTTTTCGATATTCATTCATTTTTTCATAAAAATCCAACAGTCCTACAAAAGAATTTTGACAAAATCAGAAATTCAACATCAATACGAAAAATATTATTCTATCATTGCTAATTCTTATTTTTACGTATTAGTTAACTTATAAGATCGTAAGTTAATAAATTGAACTCGAAACGAAAATACCAAACAAACAATCATTTTATCAACAAATCGTTGATTGAGAAATGAGAATGAGATTAGTAAATCAACAATTTTAGAACTTAAAACAAGTTTTGACGGTTCCAAAACAATTTTGTGCAACGAAGAATAACGTTTTCAACATCTGGTAAAATTTTGAGAAAAATTGAATTGACAGTTTTTTACTAAAAATAAAAACCTAAAAAAAAATTAATAAAAGTTGGTAAAAATAGATTTTCGACTCAAATATCTTTTCAAAACTTTGAAATATTGGCTTTAAACTACTTTTATCTTTCAAGTAATATTGTTGTCAACATTCAGTAAAATTTTGAAAAAAAAATCTTAATGACAGTTTTTTTTTCAAACAATTAAAAACCGAAGAAAAATTTAACAAAAGTTGGTAAAAATTGATTTTCGACGCAAATATCTTTTCAAAGATTTGAGATTATGGCTTCTAACTAATTTTAACTTATAAGAAATATTGTTTTCAATATTCGGAAAAATTTTGAGAAAAATCGAATTGACAGTTTTGTTTACAAAAATAAAAGAATCTAAACAAAAATTAATAAAAGTTGGTTAAAAATTTATTTTCGACTCAAATATCTTTTCAAAAATTTAAGATTATGGCTTTTAACTAGTTTTATCTTTCAAAAAATATTGTTGTCGAATTGCCAGTTTTTTTACTAAAAATAAAAACCTAAAAAAAATGTATAAAAACGAAAATTGATTTTCGACTCAAATTTTTATTCAAAACTTTGAGATATTGGCTTTAAACTGCTTTTATCTTTCAAAAAATATTGTTGTTAACATCCAGTAAAATTTTGACAAAAATCGAATTGACAGTTTTTTTACAAAAAAATAAAAACCGAAAAAAAAAATTAACAAAAGTTGTTAAAAATTGATTTTCGACTCAAATATCTTTTCAAAAATTTGAGATAATGGCTTCTAACTAATTTTAGCTTATAAGAAATATTGTTTTCAATATTAGGAAAAATTTTGAGAAAAATCGAATTGACAGTTTTTTTCCAAAAAAAACCTAAAAAAAAACAATACTAAAACTTGGTAAAAATTTTCTTTCGACTCAAATAGCTTTTCAAAAATTAAAAATATTGGCTTCAAACTTATTTTATTTCACAGAAAATATTTTTTTCGATATTCATTCATTTTTTCATAAAAATCCAACAGTCCTACAAAAAATAGTACCCAAATTTGGTTAAAATTGATTCATATAGACAAACTTTTAAGCAAGACAAATCGACAGAAGGGATGGGAAGTTATCAGTGTGGGTCGCATCCCAGCCTCTTTTTTATTTTTGGAATAACATACATATGTGCACATAAATCGAAACAAAAAATAACGGATGTAAGCCACTTTACCATGGAATATAAAGATAATGTTTCTAAAGACTTTATTTTAACTAATAAAATACCTTCAAGTTTTGTTTCTACTCAAAACGGGTTTCCTTTTATATTTTTTAAAGTCTTAAATTTCCTAGAAAATTTTGTAACAGCTATTAAGGCTGTTTTACCTTTTGAGTCGAAAACTTCTTTCATTAAAAAATAGTAATACTAAGTTTTTGCTTATGTTAGATCGATTGAATGTCTGCTTTACCGCTCGTAGAACCGGCCTGAATCTCTGAAGAACACTTCTCTAAGGATTGGAATGACAGTCAAGTTTAGAAAACGGCATTGAATATGGAATACCAGCAGTTCGTCAAAATAATAGCCAAAATTAATTTTGAGCGAGAAAAAAATCCTCAAACTGGATCTTTTTCCATTTATCATACTAACACCCTCAGGATTCTAACACAGCAGCGTTCCACCACTTGCTGATCATTCACTTCGACAAGGCTTTTGAAAACCTTTTTTCAGTTAAACATCAATAAGATCAGTAACAGGTACAGAAAGTAGAGAGTTTCCATGTATCTTATAATTTTGTCTTTACTGAAAAAAAATATTCATAACACAGAAAAACATTGAGGGAAATATATAGTCGATGATCAATTGACAATATTGGAAAAGAGCTTTATGGATGGTAAGCCCATCGCCAGGGCCGTCGAGAGGAATTCCGGGCCCGGGAGAGGAAAAATCTCGGGCCCCCCGATATTTATCATTTTTTTTAAAGTTCATGCCTACTGATATGGTACGTTCTAATTTCAATTACGAATAGCATGAAATTGGTTGGAATTAACGGAAATAATCATTTTTTGTTTGAAAAATTAACCGAAAAAAGTGTTAATCATCAAATCAATCTTACGGGTATCGTCCAGTTTAGTTGAAATGGAGGATGGATAGAAAATAATTCTTCATGCGATTAGATCAGAATCCGAACAGAATCATACATTCAATTCGATATTGCCAACGACATGTTAGTAACTGATAATACGGTCGATTTAAAAAAATAGCATGAAGATCTATTACCTACTATGAAAATAAAATAGAGCGAAGTAAAAGTAATTGAAATTTTGTCTTAAAAAAAAAACTAAGTATTTTAAAAGTTTTACATTAAATACTCTTTATTGTTTTTCTTTATATTAAAATATTATTACAATGTTTTATTAGAGTGAGTTTGCATTCAATGAAATATTTTCTTTTGGTAAACGAGCTTTCCTAGCTTTCTGAGCAGCAAAACAACTTATAATTGCGTCGAAATTCAGTTCCCTTGCCAAAGGTGCTTCGATGCATAGTGTAGCAAGTCTAGAAACACGATCTTGTGATGAGCACGAATGATGAAAATTCTTTGTTCTGGCAAGGACGCTAAATGAACGTTCGGCACTAGCTATGGTTACAGGTATAGTGGAAAACACACGGAGAGCAACACAAATGTTGGGGAAGTTCTGGGAATAAATAATGGGTGATTTTTTTGAGGTTAGGATTTTCATGCATTAGTATTTGACAGATCACGCGGGATTTCAGACATGGTGTCAAAGAGAAAGATGCTCAGTATGCTTTGAAATTTCATCATGAATAGACTTACTAACGAGCAACGCTTGCAAATCATTGAATTTTATTACCAAAATGCGTGCTCTGTTAAGAAAGTTCATCGCGCGAAAAATTGTGTTCAGCGACAAATCTCATTTTTGGCTCAATGGGTAAGTAAATAAGCAAAATTGTCGATTTTGGAGTGAAGTGCAACCAGAAGCCGTTCAAGAACTGCCCATGCATCCCGAAAAATGCACTGTTTGGTGTGGTTTGTACGCTGGTGGAATCATTGGACCGTATTTTTTCAAAGATGCTGTTGGACGCAACGTTACGGTGAATGGCGATCGCTATCGTTCAATGCTAACAAACTTTTTGTTGCCAAAAATGGAAGAACTGAACTTGGTTGACATGTGGTTTCAACAAGATGGCGCTACATGCCACACAGCTCGCGATTCTTAGGCCATTTTGAGGGAAAACTTCGGAGAACAATTCATCTCAAGGAATGGACCGGTAAGTTGGCCACCAAGATCATGCGATTTGACGCCTTTAGACTATTTTTTGTGGGGCTACGTCAAGTCTAAAGTCTACACAAATAAGCCAGCAACTATTCCAGCTTTGGAAGACAACATTTCCGAAGAAATTCGGGCTATTCCGGCCGAAATGCTCGAAAAAGTTACCCAAAATTGGACTTTCCGAATGGACCACCTAAGACGCAGCCGCGGTCAACATTTAAATGAAATTATCTTCAAAAAGTAAATGTCATGGACCAATCTAACGTTTCAAATAAAGAATCGATGATATTTTGCAAATTTTATGCGTTTTTTTTTAAAAATCACCCGTTAGCATTGAGCAAACTCATTGGCGGAAGTTCTGCTTCAAAATTGGCTTCATAAATGTGTTTCAGATGAATTACTTCTTCTTTAAACCCTTGAGACACACGCGAGTTATACATTTGGATGAACCTTGTAGCAGAGTTTTTAATCTCAAGTTCGTCCATTGTTGAAAACTGTCATAAAAATGAAAATGTAGCATTCAAATTTTTCATCGTATCGAACCGACGAGAAATTCCACATATAATTGAATCAACTATGACTTAAAAGGTGTTTTTGTTGAAATTTATTTCTTCGTCTGTTTCTATTTGCTTTCCAGCTCCTCGGTTTTCTTCAAAATGTCTCTTTAATTGCCTTTTTCGGTTCGATGGAAACGATTCTGGAAAATCCCCCAATCCAGTAGCAACTGCTTTACATTCAGATAAAAATTGATCTCATCCGTTTTGAATAATGTTCAAATGAAGATCAAGTTGTTGAGATCTCGAATTTCAACGTCAATAGTACTGTTTCTGGCTCGAAGAAGGAAACTTCCTTTATTTATAGCGCTAAGAACCTTGCACCAAATCAAAGACATCAGGACGCATTCAAATTTGCGCATATATTTTAAAATGCCATTTACATCTCTTCGAGCTTCAGCAGATAAATTAATATCACTTAAGGCTTCTAATGATGTTCTAAGGTTTTTCAGATGATTTGCAAATGGTTTCACTGCCTCAATTCTAGCTGACCATCTTGTATTGGAAAGTTTGTGAAGGGATCCGGGCACATTTTTCTTAAGAATTTCCCAACGTTGAGCACTGCTGCTAAACAAAAAATGTCCATTATTTGGCTCTCCAATAAGATTTCTATTACCTCGTAGTCCTAGTCCCCTTTCGCCTAGGAAGAAAATGGTGTCCAATATTATTATATATAGAATTCCTTGCTATTTTTGTATGGCTGGTTTAATATACACACTTTGAAGTGACTTGATATCCTTCGAATCTTCAGTAAACAATTTATTCAAAATATTAAGGGTATTCATGCAAACACAGAAAACCCATAGAAACCTTAAAAACTGTAGAATTTTCTATCGGTAGAAATCAACTGTCAAAATTTGTATGGGAAAAATATTCTGCAAAATATAGACTTTTATCTCTCAAATTTGAAGCAGAAATCGTAGAAAAAAAAACAGATGTTTGTTTCTAACGTTTCCGCAAATATTTCTAATGGGGTGTTCATGTAAACCCTTTGCGGAAATTTATATTTTTCTACAAAGTAGAAAATTATATCGTTACATGAATACCCTTATTAATTAACTAATATTACGGAAACCACAATTGAAAAACGTTTGCGTGGGATTTTCCGGTCCTCCGAAACCGAATCAAAAATTTCGTTCCCAGCAGAAACAAAAATAGAAGAAAAGAAACTTTATAAAACAGAAACCGAAATAAATATTTTTGTTTTGTTTTAAGTTGCCGGGCCCCTTATTTTGATTTTAAAAATTTTCAAAATAAAACAAATTTGAAATTTACGTTAAATTAAGTAAGAAAAGCGAAACAATTTATTATAACTTTCTTTCAATAGTTTAAAATTGCCCAATTTTTCATTAAATATAAATAAAAATGTACGCCAATAATAATCAGGGGCCCAGATCGGCAAGCTTGTGACTGAAAGATTGGTAGATAACATGCGAACAGGGGCCCGATTGCGATAGCATGAATGATTTTAAATTTTCGGGCCCCTAAAAATAAGTGCGAATAGGTATGTTGATGATGAATTTAGACTACCTATATTGAAAAAAAACACTCTCCTCATTGCTTTTAATTTTACGGGCCCCTAGAAAATCCCGGGCCCGGGGGGGTTTCCCACCTCCCCCCCCCCTCTCGACGGGCCTGCCCATCGCCGAAAACTACACACGATGATGGAGGTTAGGAGTAGCTGAGGACTTAAGCCTTTTTACAGAGCATTCATACGAATTTAGTAGGTCTTAAGACATATGTAAGTCTAATGCCTTAGCGACAGCTACGATATTGACATTCTCCCTTTTAAAGTATCTTATCAAGTTAAGTTAATTTTTAGAATTTGTGAAATCAGAACCTGCACAATATTTTATCTATTTAAAAAATCGAAATTATCCTTTTAATGTGCGTGTCAGAGCCAGTATCCATATTGCAGATATTTTGATTGTTGCGCTAAGTGAGTCAAAAATTAGTTTTTCTTTTTCGTAGAATGTTTTTGATTTTCATGCCGAAGGTAGGGCAACATATTCAAATTATTCGATGAAATAAATAAGTGCTTATAGCTTAAAATAATTCCAAATTATATAATATTTACATCTTTAAACCAAAAACTTGTCGTTTTCAGTTCTACAAATATAAAATTTATATTTAATTATTTGAAAAAAAAATTGATCATCTACTAAACTTTTGAAATGAAATACAAATAAAAAATAAAAACAGCAACTTAAAAAAATTAAATCAGTTTATTAAGATAAACATTACACATTATTGTATTTCTAGATGCCTTACAAAAATAGACTTTAGATCTAAAAATATTAAGCCTAACTTCTCTTTATAAATCAGCATTTTAGTTCTTTTTATTTTTATTTTTGTTTTCTTCTTTTGTTTTAATTTAATTTACACATAGTGGAATATATTTTGTTGTAGTTCTTCTTCTTTTTTTATGTTTTTAATGACATTTCATAACTTAATTTAAGTATGTAAATAAATTTATATGTAAATACATTATGCATATATTTTTGTTTTGATGAATTCAAATGTTTCACGGGGTTGATGAAAAAATACATAATAATAATTAATTAAAATAAAATAAAAATAAAAATAAAATAAGGTGATTGATTTATTTAATGAACAAAATGCGTCGCATCACGTCGCGACCGCGACCGCGACGGTCGGTCGTTTCGCTTTCGTGCTGTCATATCGATTGCATCAATGGTAAAATAAAATTATTAAAATAGTTACATATTTTGTTTACATAAAAATAAGATAGGTATAATTTAAAAATGAAAAATAAAAAATAAAAAAAAATATAATTCATTAGATGTGGCTGCGGATAGATATTTGGTCAAATATCTCACCATCACTATTAACTTAGATAATTTAGGGTGAAAGTCCTCGATGGATATAGCCCGACATGGCTATTCTGATGGATGTTTAACTCAGCGCTAAGAGAGGTTCGTAGTCTAGGTCCTTTGGAGCTGTTTTCTTTTTGTACTTCTTTTCGAGCTTTGTACTGGTGAGTTTGACTTTTGACTTACTAGTGCGATTCTTCTTCTCTTCGAGCGCCTTTTCCTTGTCCAACAGTTCCAATTGCTCGAAGATGTTCTTCGGCCTGGGATGTTGGGCAGTAGGTGTGGTGGCGTTCTTGGCAGCGTAGACAACAACAAATTGTGAAAAAGCAGAGTCGGCAGGGGTGTTGATGTCAGCAAAATCTCTGAAGTTTGCAAACTGCTCCTCAGGATAGGTGAATTTCTGGACCAATTCGTCGCTCTGAGGTCGGCCGTGGCCATTGTTTGCGTTCTCGCCGTAGAATTGATTGAATTCACTGTTCTCCTCTGGATGATATGGCATCTCATCTTCTGGGTAGAATGTTCCACCACGGATTACACCAAAATCACCGGAGCCCAAAATTGCTGGATCAAAACCTCTGGTAGGAATTGGTGCTGCGAATTTTTGTGGCGTAGGAATCGGTCCATCGAGAGGATGTGGTGGTGGGAAATAAGGCCGAGAGTGGCCTAGTGGTGGGGAGTCTCTATAAAAAGATGGATAGAAGTTTTGTGCGGCATGTGGTGGGTCGATTTCAGTATTCGGTGGCTCTTCATGATAGAAGTCCGTTGTAGAGGGGAAGTATTGACGACCTTGTGAACGTATCACCGAGACTGGCGAAAAATCATTTGGCTCCATCAACATATCCGAGTCTTCTTCTGGGAACTTATCTGAAATGAAAATAAGAATTGTTTTCTTAAATTTTTTTGAATTTTAAAAATATAATATGCATTTTTATAATGTTCTAAAAATATAAGAAGATGAAACGAAATTAAGAGGCTGTGTTAATTTTAGTTTCGAAAATAAAACAATTAGTTTTAAATTGCTATAAAATAACAAGTGGTTTAAAAAAATACTGCTTAAAAGAAACAACCTTTTTCCCAGAAAACATAAAGCCAACAACGAGATGAAACAAAAAATTATAGTCTAGATTCTTACAGCACTAGTTAATGGATTGATGTATTTAAAAGCTTTAAAAATCTGAGAACCTTTTATTTAAAATAATTGTTACGAGACGAGACTAAAAATTAGGCTTTTCTGTAAGCAGATTGAGACGAAACTGATTGCAGACAAACATTTTTCATATTTAAAGAGGCAAAGACTTAGACTAAACAACTATTTTTCGCACTGATACTTTTTGGTGAACAGAAACACGAACGAATTTTTTTGGCATTTAAGGTTCTTAAAGTATTTAAAACAGAATCTTATTCCATCCAGAATAATTTTATACCTTGAACAAAATTACGTTTTTGACATCATTTGAGAAGATTAAAAAAATTTCAATGGACAATTTTTTCACCAAATAATAAAATAACTAAAAAATAAAACTGAAGAAATTGGCACATTTTTAAAAAATTTGTTAAAAAATTTAAATCTACTATTTTGTAATTTTAAGTTACAATCACAAAATGTCTACTTAAGCTTTTAGTAATTGAATAAATCTATTTGACTTGCTTCGTTGCAAAAGTTTGTATGATGTGTTTTGTTTATACCAAATATCACTTTTTAGACTTGATCAGATGGAGCGTTTGTGAAAGAAGAGAATTACTAGGTACCAAAATACTAAGTTCTGGAACAGGTAGATAAATTGTTAACTAAATACATTTCCAATAAATTGTTTAATTTTGAACAAGAAGCTATTTAGACAGTTTCAATTTTTGTAACCGTCATCTTTTTATATTTGACATTAACGAACTATGCCATTACTGAAAATGAAATGATAGTTGCTTGAAAAAAGTATTGAAATTGTTGAAATTCACTACAAAAGTGATTGAACTTTTAAATCGTCATTGAGGATCTTTTTAGCAGCGTTTAGTTGAATTGGTAACAAAATTTGAGCTGTTTTATTTAAATAAACTTAAATTTATTAACTTCCCATAGGAAGTTATTATAATGTTTCCGATTTGTCAAATTGAAAATTTTGACATTTCTCGACGTTTCAAGGACCCTAGAGTGGAAATAAAAGATTTTTAGAAAGATGTCTGTGCGTGTGTGTGTGTACGTACGTTCGTACGTCCGTACGTTCGCGACGTTTTTTCGTCGTCCATAGCTCAAGAACCAGACACTAAATATCTTACGAACCAATAACGCTAGAGACTTGAATTAAATTTTATTTTATATATTGTAACGTGATACCAAACAAAAATATTTTTGGAAAAAATTCAATTAACGGGTTTTTTATAAATCAAAAAAACTGAAAAAAAATAATTGTCACCTTGAAAATTTTACGAATAAAAAATGATTTTATCTCCAAAATTATTTTGAGCAACGAAAAATAACGTTTTCAACATCTGGTAAAATTTTGAGAAAAATCGAATTGATAGTTTTTGTATAAAAAATAAAAACTTAAAAAAAACATTACTCAAAGTTGGTTAAAATTGAATTTAGACTTATATATCTTTTTGAAAAATTGAGATTATGGCTTCAAACTTATTTTATCTTATAAGAAATATTGTTTTCAAAAAATGAAAACCTAAACAAAAAAGTTAGTAAAAATTGATTTTCGACTCAAATATCTTTTCAAAAATTTGAGTCATTAGTCTTAAACTAATTTTATTTTTTAAAAAAAATATTGTTGTCAACATTCAGTAACATTTTGAGAAAAATTGAATTGACATTTTTTCTTACAAAAAATTAAAAACCTAAAAAATAAAGTGCACGACTACGTCGCACGAACTTTCTCCTATATGCAAACAGTCTGTTTAAAAAAGTATCTATATAATATTTAAAAATATACCTGTAAAATAAGTTTGTCTTCAAAGATATATATGCCATTTGATTTATCGAAAAAACCTCCATTTTTCAATTTTTTGGGAGGGGGTTACATTTAATACAGTTAAAATAATTTAAAAAAAACTAATTTAAGATTCAAAATTTTACCTGAAAAATAAGTTTGTCTTCAAAAATTTAAATGCCATTTTATAAATCAAAAAACCCTTGATTTTTCAATTTTTTTTTTGAAAATCGTTAGAGCGGTTTTTTTTTTAAATTAATTTTTTATATATAAAATTTTTCAATTTTGTTCTAAAAATATTTTTGGTATGCAGTTGTTTAGTGATTGTAAATATACGCTCTATATTTCAATTTCGTAAAAAAATGTTCACCCGTTTTTGAGATATAGAATTTTGAAAAAAAAAATTAAATATTTTTTTAAAAATCCAAACAATAAAAAATTGCACTTTTGAGAATCAAATATTGTTAAAGCAATATAAGAGCTCGTTCAGAAAAAAAAATATTGAAATCGGTTCAAAAGTTGCTGAGAAAATTAAAAAAACAAAAAAACGGTTCTATAAGCGGTACCTTTCCTGAGCAATACAAAAATATGTTTTTCTTATTAAAAGAAGCCAAGTTAAAAAATAAAATTTTAGAGAAAATTTAAAAAAAAATCTATCGGTTTGTTTTTGAGAAAATTCGAATTTTCGTTTTTTGACCAAAAAAATTGTATGGGGGCTACTGTTAGTTTTTATCTTAAAAAAAAAATGAAAAAAACACCTAACGCAAATCTGCTCAAAACCTTAACTTCCAAGTTTGAACTCAATCGACCCAATGGTTTAGGCTGTAGGAGCGTGGACAGACACACAAAATTTTGCACGAATGCAAAACTTGCCATATAGTTCCAATATGTCGCAAGTAAAAAAGTTGGTAAAAACAGATTTCCGACTCAACTATCTTTTTTAAAATTAAAAATATTGACTTAAAACTAATTTACTGACAGAAAATATAATTTTCGACATTCAGTAAATTTTGTATTAAAATCCAACAGTCAGTTTTTTTCATAAAAAAAATATAATCTACAAAAAATAGTACGAAAATTTAAAAAAAAATGATGTTCGGTTCTCGATATCTCGTAAAAAATGGAAGGTATGGACTTTAAATTCATTTCATTCATTTTGTATTTGTTTATTTAAGAAATAAAAACTTTTATGAAATGCTTCTAAAATTGGTAAAAATTGGTTTTCGACTAAAAATCTCATTAGCAAAAACAGATTTTGAAATCAAACTACTTCATTACATGCAAAATATTGTTGGTAATTTTTAAATTTTTAAGAAACAAAACACGAAACCCTACAAACTTTTAAGCAAGACAAATCGACAGACGGGATTGGAAATTATCAGTGTGGGTCGCATCCCAGCCTAGTTTTTCACTTAAAAATCATTCGTTTTTTAAATATCAAAATGAAACCTCTTATTGGAAAACTCACTACAAAATATTTTTGATACCTGTTAAAAAACGAACTGAGCGTTTCCAATTTAATTTTGAATTATAAAATGTGACGTGATCCCTAATTGGTATAGTTTTGCAAAATAAATTCAACTAACAGATTTTTATAAATAAATAAACTGAAAAGAAATTACAAAATAAACTGCGCAGCATTGGTAATGATAAAAGTATTGACTTCAAAATTATTTTATTCTATCCAACATTTTATTTTTAAAGTAGATAATGTTCTTAGAAAACGACTTTCAAAAAATGCTGCTAGAATTGATACAAATTGGTTTTCGGCTTAAAATGTAGGGAACAAAAACAAATATTGAAATCAAACTTAATTTATCATATGGAAAATATTGTTTTAAACTTGCTTAGTAAAATCTACAAACGGAAACGGATGGGAAATTATCAGTGTATCAACACAATAAAATTATTCGTTTTACCCAATGATATAAACAACAACAAGTTGGTTTTTTTAAATAATTTTTGTAGTCTGTATGAAACGCACTTCTTCTTAAATAGTTGTTATGTTAACAAGCGAAACTTTGGATTGTCCGGAAAATCCAGGAGAAACACGCCATTGCTATCACCATCACTTATAACCTGGAAAAACAAGCTTTTTACGGGCCATTATGTTTCAATATATTTGGCTAAGCCCAGAAATAATTAGTAAGCTGTATTTTGCCCAACATTTATAATAAACCTAAGGTATATCTTAGTTAAAAAATGTAATATCAATGTAATGAAACATAATAAATGAATTTAATTATTCTAACTTTGTAATTAAAATCTTGATAATTTTGAACGAAATCAATACTTTAACCCCTAAAGCCTAGAGGGCAAATTAAATGTTTCAAAGTATACAACCTCAATACTGCAAACAAGCAAAAGAGAACAAAATAAATATCTACAAATAAAACATTTCAAAGAATTCCATCAGTCTATGCGTAATGAATTCTTTTGCCCTCAATTAATCGACCACGCTTTGAAATACTAGAATATTATGTACAATTGTACATTCTCTGACTCCTGCAGTGCAGACCTAGAACTGTTCATAGAAACCACTGCTGGATCATTTTAAAAGGTATAATAGAACTTTTATTATCGAGAATTTAAGGTATGACGATCAATGAAATATTTTCTTATATAAATGCACAGTTGTCAATACAAGATTCCACAATCTAGGACTACAAGTCTCAAATAATATCAAACACTAAATATTATTTGGTTCAAAATAATATACAGTAAAATATTCTTATACGTATAAAACTTGAAATATATTATTTGAACCACTTTAAAATAAAATGCTCATTTTAAAATAAATTATTTAGTATAATAATAGTATCAAATATCTAAAGCGTACGAGTATATAAACTTTTTCACATACTAAATAATCATTATTTTTACTTAATTACGTACATTATAAATTTTTTTAAATTAGCTTTGCTTTTCAACAAGTCTCACGCGTTTGATATTTATTTACCATTGGACAATCAAATTACTGTCAAGATCAACAATGCATGTTTGATTGGTATCATATCATATATAACCGGTCCAAAATAGGAATGAAGCTTACAAAAAAAAAATTAAATAAAAGATCAAGTTTTTTGTGTTTAGTTTGGTTTTAATATAAAAACATTTCGTTTAAAATTTGCCGCTGTATTTAACTTTCTCGCCATGCGTCGTCGTCATCGTCGCACCGACCGGACCGACCGGACCGCTAAAACCGTGATCTGGTCTGCTTCACAAAATACCTTATCCCAAGAAGTTCATATCATCAATCCAAATAAAGTGAATTTTGTATTTAAACGTGGGTATATATGAAATGCATACAAATGTTCACATCACTTCGTCAGATGAAAAGATACTTCTTAACATGGAAATTGGGAGAAAGTTGTTGTTGATTCTGGAGACTCATGATCTTACTCATGATTGATTGCCTTTCAGGAATCTTTTCATTTCTTATCTCTCCGATTAATAATAAAATGATGAGGTTACCGAATGATTTAAGGGCAAGTTAAGCAAAGTACGAGTATAAAAACTTAAGTGCATGTGTATACGGAAACAATCAAGCTCACGACTCTCACGACTTAATTCAAGTTTGACATGAAAGCCTCAATTTTATATGTACATAGATATTATACGTCCTATATTTATGCATATAAAAAAGCTAAATTTATTAGTATAAGGTACAATTTGGCTAAGTTCTTGATTTTCAAATCTTCGAGTACATCTTTCGATAAGTGCGCAGCGAATTCCACTTACACGGAACTTATAAATATGTCAAAAAATGACAACATGAAAGTAACGATTATTATTCAAGAGCAAGTGCGTACTGTGTTCAAGACTCGTTGTTCATGCGTTTCCTTTTAGATTACCTTTCAATTTCAATTTAAGGTAAGATAAAATTGAAAACAAAAAGGTAACAGAGAAAATTTAAATTATTTTTTAATGTCTTGTGTGTAGTGTGTGTAAACCTTTCTTGGGAAGTTTGAGCTAGCTGTAAGTATATTATACCTTATCTGTTTGACAGACAAATTGCTGGTATCTCAGTGTCTTACTTAACACATGGATGTTGAGATGCCGCGCTTTGCCGTTGCAGCGCTAAGTGCGTTGGTGCTATTGCAAAACTGTGCAGTGGTGGTATATTCAATCGATGTTGTGTATGACATCTGTCACGATGACTTATTTGGATGAACTGAAATACAAAATCGATCCGTCAAATTGGATGATTGACATTTAGATTTATGGCATGAATATAAGCAGTTTTTTGTTTTTTTTTTTTTATAAATGTGCAGCATTGCATTTTGATTTATTATTTAGATATTATGATGAGGCTTTATTTCCTAATTCTTAATGAATGCCGCCGGGGGCGCGGTGTTGCATTTTAAATTGTAAAATAGTGAGAATGATTGATCTTTTCCGAGGAAATAGTTAAACATTTTTGCATATAGAAAATTTGTTCTGTAAAAAGTGGTGAGGGAGAGGCTGTTATGGGTAATTGAAGTCCCTTGGAGTTTAAAATTTGTTTCATAAACACAAGGATGTGAAATAGGTGTGTAGCTTTTAGACGTGTGGTTTTCAACCTGGCAATACTTTTAATTGATTTCGTCTTTCTGACAGCTGTCATTTGATTTAAGCTCAGTTTGGTTTGACACTTTATAATGGATAGAACGACTCCTGAACAACATTTTCAAATCATTCAAATTTATTACAAAATGATAAAAAAACTTTACTTTTTGTAAAGAAATGTAGATTTTTTTTCAAGTTTCAGCATATTGCATGGTTTATTAAATTAAATTATTTGCTGACGGTATAAAAAATGAAAAAAATATTTGTCAAAACAAAGTTTTTTAAGATTTAATAAATCCTATAAATACTGATATATTTTTATTATGAGTCTGCAGTGATATTGTCATTATGATGTCCGGAATGTCTGTAAAAGTGTTCATCAATATGTAAATCACTCCAAATATTTAACAACTATATCTATTTCGGAAAGGACGATCAGGGGAACATCGTAGTAGAACCGCAGTCTATGTTAAAAATATGGAAAGACCACTTCTCCAAATTATATAATGGCGATGACGAACCGAATTCCGCTGTAAGGGAGATAGAACCACTCAACCTAGGCGACGCAGATCAACAATTCCGCCTACCCGACCTCGACGAAGTGAGGATAGCTACATATTTCTAAACTGAAGTCAAACAAAGCTGCTGGAGCTGACGGCATCGCTGCCGAACTATTCAAAGCAGCAGGCGATAACTTGGTAGGGAGCATGCACCAACTCATCTGCAAAATATGGTCGGAAGAAAGCATGCCCGATGAGTGGAATCTCAGCATAGTGTGTCCGATATATAAGAGAGGAGACCCTCTAAATTGCACCAACTACAGAGGAATCAGCATATAAGATCCTCTCTGCCGTATTATGTGAACGTCTGAAGCCGTTTGTCAATAACCTGATAGGTCCTTATCAGTGTGGCTTCAGACCAGGAAAGTCCACTATCGACCAAATAGTCACACTACGGCAGATCTTGGAAAAACACAGGAGCTTCAAATCGATACCCACCATCTCTTTATAGATTTTAAAGCCGCGTATGACAGAATCCATAGGGAAGAGCTCTACATTTGTGCAGAATGACGATGGAGAATGCACGCTGCTCTAATAAGGTCAGAAAAGATCTCACCGATGCATTTGATGTCAAAAAAGGTTTTAGACAAGGCGATGCCATGTCATGCAACTTTTTCAACATCGTTCTGGAAAGAATTGTGCAAAATTCAACCGTCAAGACTAAAGGCACAATCGTCCAAAGGTCCATTTAATTATTCGGATACGCAGATGATATTGACATAATTGGAAGATCAAAGTGTGATGTCAGTGGAGCGTTTTTGAGTATTGCGACGGAAGCGTAGAAGATGGGTTTAGTGGTCAATGAGGACAAGACCAAGTATGCTATCATCAAAAAACGACATTGAAAGACGAACGTCTCGGACAAAACGTCACCATAGACAGCTATACCTTTGAGGTAGTAGAAGAATTTGTCTACCTAGTCACCGGTATAAACTCAGACAACGACACCAGCGTTGAAATCAAAGGAAAACTTAGACTACGAAGGCAATTGAGTAGTAAAGTCCTCTCTCGAGCATCTAAAATCACCATCTATAAGACACTCATCATCCCGGTTCTCATTTATGGCGCTGAGGCCTGGACCCTGTCCAAGAAAGATGAGAGCGTCTTAGGATGCTTCGAGAGAAAAATTCTTCGGGTGATTTTTGGTCCCGTATGCATAGATGGAGAATGGAGGAGAAGATATAATGACAAACTGTACGGACTGTACAGCGACACTGACCTAGTTGACAGAATCAAAGTCCAACGACTTAGATGGCTGGGTCGGTAGAGCGAATGGACATCAATGCTCCAGCCCGGAAGGTCTTCGAATCCAATCCCGAGGGACGGCGCAGTAGAGGAAGACCGCGGGTGAAGACCTTAACCAACTTGGCGTGCGAAACTGGAGACAGCTATCTAGGGACCGAGCTGGCTGGAGACGCATGTTGGTTGAGGCCCAGGTCCGCCCCGGACTGAAGCTCCACCCTAAGTAAGTAAGTAAGTATCTATTTCTATTTTGACATAGACTTTATTTAAACACTTTTGTAAAAATTAAATTTGGAATTGGAGCCATAAACAGCATCAGACATTTTTTTAACTTACCCTGATAGCTGTAAATATTGCTGCACTGAAATAAGACCCCCTTCAATTTTTATATTCACCGTAAAAATAAGTTGGTCTTATATCTCAAAATAATTTGGTTTTATTTATTTAGTTTTTGTCAAAGTGCAAAATGACCAACTCCTGAAACTTGGCCTTATTTCACTTTTGTTAAGTGCAATAAGGCCAATTTTTAAGAGTTGGTCTTATTTCACTTGGCCTTATTTTACGGCACCGTAACTATTAAAGAATTGCCTATTTATATTTAGCCCTCTTTGGTGCACAGTCGAATCGAGGAATTTTAACGCCTCAATATCCTTGGAACAAGTTCATTCCAGCCGAAAAGTATACTGTCATTCATATTTATTTAAAATCAAAAAGTTCCTAGTAAAAATCACCTCCGCAGCGTGTTAATCTTGTGAAAAGTTTATTTTGTAATTTTGCCCTTGTAAATGGTGATTTTTTATCTATTATCTTTTTGGCAACACTGGTTTAAACAGCTGACGCACGTTTCGTGTTTTGTTTCACTGTCAATCGTCTTCAATTTGGTCTATAATTTAACCATGAATCGTCTTACAAACAATCAACGCTTGCAAATTATTGAATTTTATTATCAAAATGCGTGCTCTGTTAAGAAAGTTCACCGCGCGCTTTTTGGTGAACTGGCTCTTGGAAAGTTAGCCGAAGACCCACTTTTTTACCGAAAAATTGTGTTCAGCAACGAAGCTCATTTTTGTTCAATGGGTACGTAAATAAGCAGAATTGTTGATTTTGGAGTGAATATCAGCCAGAATCATTGCAAGAGCTACCAATGCATCCAGAAAAAGTCACAGTACTTCTTCAAAGATGATGCGAATCGTAACGTAACTGTGAAAGGTGAGCTCTACCATGACATGAGATGATATCCACTTTTCTTTGCCCAAAACGTAAGAGCTTGACTTGCATGACATGTGGTTTCAACAAAACGGTCTTACGGCCTAATGCCACACAGCACGCGCAACAATGAACTTATTGAGAGGCGAGTTCGGTGAACATTTAATTTCACGTTCGGTCAATTGACCGCCAAGATCGTTCGATTTAACGCTTTTAGACTATTTTTTGTGGTTCTATGTTAAAGCTCATGTCTATACAGACAAGTTCGCTTCAATTGACGCATTGGAAGACAACATTGAAGCATTTATTCGTGAGATACCGGCCGAAATGTTGGAAAGAGTATGCCAAAATCGGACTAAGCGGATTGACCATTAAAGGCGCAGTCAAGGTCAACATTTGCATGAAATAATCTTCAAACATTAAAATATATGGACCGTATTATCGATTCAAATAAAGATTTCATGCTTTTTTTCTGAATTGTATGTGTTTTTTCGAAAAACTTTCCTATAGCTTTTAAAAAATCACGATTTTTACTTGCGACATATAGGAACTATATGGCAAGTTTTGCATTCGTGCAGAATTTTGTCTGTCTGTCCACGCTCCTACAGCCTATACCATTGGGTCGATTGAGTTCAAACTTGGAAGTTAAGGTTTTGAGCAGATTCGCGTTAGGCGTTTTTTTCATTTTTTTTTTAAGATCAAAACTAACAGTGGCCCCCATACAATTTTTTTGGTCAAAAAACGATAATTCGAATTTTCTCAAAAACAAACCGATAGATTTTTTTTTAATTTTATCTAAAATTTTATTTTTTAACTTGGCTTCTTTTAATAAGAAAAACTATATTTTTGTATTGCTCAGGAAAGGTACCGCTCATAGAACCGTTATTTTGTTTTTTAATTTTCTCAGCAACTTATGTACTGATTTCAATAATTTTTTTTGTGAATAAGCTCTTATATTGCTTTAACAATATTTGATTATCGAAAGTGCAATTTTTTTTTGTTTGGATTTTTAAAAAAATATTGAATTTTTTTTTTTCAAAATTCTATATCTCAAAAACGGGTTAACATTTTCTTACGAAATTCAAATGTAGAGCGTATATTTACAATCACTAAACAACTGCATACCAAAAATATTTTTAGAACAAAATTGAAAAATTTTATATATAAAAAATTAATTTAAAAAAAAACCGCTCTAACGATTTTCGAAAAAAAATTTTTGAAAAATCAAGGGCTTTTTTATTTATAAAATGGCATTTAAATTTTTGAAGACAAACTTATTTTTCAGGTAAAATTTTGAATCTTAAATTAGTTTTTTTTTAAATTATTTTAACTGTATTGAATGTAACCCCCTCCCAAAAAAATTGAAAAATGGAGGTTTTTTCGACGAATCAAATGGCATTTATATCTTTGAAGACAAACTTATTTTACAGGTATATTTTTAAATCTTATATACATAGATACTTTTTTAAACAGACTCTTTGAATACAGGAGCAAGTTCGTGCGACCCAGTCGTGCATTTTATTAATTATCAATTTGTCTAAATTTTAGAAATACATGAAAAATTCTTATACTTATGTTTTTGAAAGTTAACAAGAATTCAGTAATACCAGAAGAAATTATCGGCACAATGTTCAGTTGAACGCTTTGTATGTAGAATAATCAGGACTTTGTTGTACAACACTTGCCGATGTCAAGGCTACTAAAAGACATCGACGAAAACACAATGAGACTGAGACTACATGGAGAATTGCCCATTGCAATCTAGCTGGAATGTAAACACTCTTATCGTTTCAAAGTATGTATTTGAGTGATAAATCTGATAATGGTAGCCCAATAAAATCTTTAAAAAAAGTCTGAAATCAGTTCTACATTTTTATCATGTTGTTAAATGGTTGCCTTAATTCCATCATGTGGTTTTTTAACTCTAAACTGAGCTTTAACATGTTGAGTACTCTTTTAGCACAATTTGGTCACAACTCTCCAATTAATTTAAAAAACATAAACATACTGAAGCAATGAACAGTAAATACCAAACAAAATTAAAACAAAATAATGACGCTAGACGCACTCAGCTTTTAACGCTATTAGCTCCGTAATTTTATTCTGAGCTATCAGAATATTATTTGAGGTTAAAAAAAAACACTCTCAAATAAGGATTTGGTTGTTTTAACTTCATTTTTCTTTTATATTCAAACATGTTATTTCCAAACTCTATTTAGCACTTTTTGCCATTTAATTGCTATGAATTTTCCAATTAAAACAAAAATCAAATAACCTTGATTTCCGGAACAAATCAATATGAATTAAAAAACAAAAAACTATGAATGTTCATATTTAATGGATTTCATAAATTACATCAAAACAAGTATGAGAACCAACTCTTCTAAAAGCACTTAAGGGGTCGAACTATACGCTAATGCAATAATTTTGACAGCGCTAAATATACACAAACGTTCTAGTTGAGACACCTGTAAGTCATGTAGGGTAATCCGTAACTATACTCTATTATAATATGTTCTTCTAACACCTCCAAATAATATTCTAACTATCATTACCTTTGAGCTGCAAAGTTGTTAGGTAATGTTTACAACTTATCGTTACTCAAACTAGATCATAAATCAAATAAATCACCAAGCACAACATCTCGTAACTTCGTTTCTCGATCAATTCTAAATTATAAACGCGGAAGATCTTGGATGTTGTGGTGATTCTAGTGATCACTTGCCGTAATATTCTTATGTTCCCTCGATGCTTAGGCATATTCAGAGCACTAGTGCTTCATAAATCGATTAAAGTACCATAAAAACGTTAACCCGTCTTAATATGCAATAACTTTATGGCTAATAAAAATCTTGCCATTCATTTGAGTGTTCTCTATAAACAATTATTATTGTATTCCTTTGTATATCTCTGCTCTGATGGTCTTCTCTTTGCCCCTTTGAAAAAAAACACCATCGTTATGGCACGAATCATTTAAGAGAAGTTAACAAACGAATTGCAATTCATGACTAATTGAGTCGACTTCATTACTATATTGTTGCATTATCCATACTATGGCAATGATATAGATTTAGATTAGGTTTAGGTGTATATGCATCTAGATATAGGCATTGGCTAAGAGGCGTGAATTCAGGTGCTTTGTTAGAGAAAAAAGACGTTTTGTTTGACTTTGTTCTAATACAAGTTGCAGTAGGTTTTTTTTGTAATGTATGAATCTTGAGCTTCTGATATTGGGACTTGCTTCACATTTATTGGCTATTGTGACATTGAATTGAAATATCTATTCAATAATTCAGTCAATTATTGGCTGCTGTTGTTGGCTGCAGCAGTAGTGGCATAGTATATGAGTTTCAGAATTTTAAATGTCTTCCGCATTGTTAAGAAATAGCTTTAATGGAGGAGTGAATTGTTTCTGTTGAATTTCCACATCACACACGTGATGATTAAGGTAGTTTCTAATAAACCATAATGGCTATAAGAGTGCATTATACCTTTGTTTTTTAGATAATATCTTAAACAAGTTTTCGAAGAATTAATTGGTCATCAATTATAATATGGTTGTTTTTTCCTTTTAATGTTCCTTATGAAATGCAAAAATTATGCAATGAATGAGGGTGGGTTTTCTAATTAACCTGTTGCTTCATAGCACAAAAAGCAGGAATTGAAAGTGTCAGAGTGTAAGACTCGAGAGTATACAACATTGTTTTAATATTACCTCAGCTACCTGGGATATTTGAATACGAGGTCAGACCACCAACTTAAAGTTCATCTAATAATTTTGGAGTTGAAATAAGCATCTAAGGTTTCAAATAGGATCTGTCCTAACTTCTCAGTAAATTAGCATCACAATATTAAAAAAGAAGCTGGGATGCGACCCACACTGATAACTTCCCATTCTGTCTGTCGATTTGTATTGCTTAAAAGTGTGTAGGGTTTCGTAATGTGTTTCTTTAAAAATTAAAAATTACCAACAATGTTTTGCATATAATTAAATAGTTTGATTTTAAAGCAGTTTTTGTTAACGAGATTTTTAGTCGAAAACCAATTTTTACCAATTTTAGTACCATTTCTTAAAAGTTTTTATTTCTTAAATAACCATATACAAATTGGATGAATGAAATGAATTAAAAGTCAATACCTTCTATTTTTCACGAGATATCGAGAACCGAACATAATTTTTTACCAAATTTTCGTACTATTTTTTGTATTTAAAAAATAAAAAATTAAAATTTACTGAATGTCAAAAATTATATTTCCTGTGAGTGAAATTAGTTTGAAGCCAAAATTTTTAATTTTAAAAAAGATATTTGAGTCGAAAATCAATTTTTACGAACTTTTATTAATTTTGTTTAGGTTTTTATTTTTTGTAAGAAAATTGTCAATTCGATTTTTATCAAAATTTTACTGAATGTTGACAACAATATTTTTTTTTTTAAATAAAATTAGTTTAAGCCCAATGTCCCAAATTTTTGAAAAGTTATTTGAGTCGAAAATCAATTTTTACTAACTTTTATTCATTTTTTGTTTTAGGTTTTTATTTTTTATAAAAAAACTGTCAATTCGATTTTTTTCAAAGTTAAAAATTTTCGAGGTGACAAATATTTTTTTTTTCAGTTTTTTTGATTTGTAAAAAAAACCGTTAATTGGATTTTTTTCCAAAAATATACTTAGTTGGTATCACATTACAATATATAATATAAAATTTAAGTCAAGTCTCTAGCGTTATTGGTTCGTAAGATATTTAGGGTTAACCAAACTTTTCACCTTTTTTTAAACTGCTATGTTAAAAAAACCACCCACATAATTTTCTTGAGAGCCCTTTCTGCATTTTCTGTACTATTATCTGTATTGTTGAACGTAAGAGTTTTGTTGTATGAATTTAATGGGCATACACCACTATATATCATATACCACAATCAAGGAACGTGGACAACCCCTTTAGTGTGAGATACACGACCGCCCTATCTATATAACAAAATTTATTTGAAGTCGATATATCTTCTGGTTCTTGAGCTATGGACGACGAAAAAAACGTCGCGAACGTACAGACGTACGGACGTACGGACGTACAGACATCTTTCTAAAAATCTTTTATTTCGACTTTAGGGGCCTTAAAACGTCGAGAAATGTCAAAATTTTCAATTTGACAAATCGGACCCATTACAACAACTTCGTATGGGAAGTTAAAAAAAAAAGAATATTTTACTTTAAATGAAATAACAAACTGCCTATATTATTTTTCCGAATCATGCTAGTCGGTTTTCTTTTTTAAAGAAGATTTGAAATGTTTGGACCATGAACAAGGTGAGTAATACTGATCAAGTTTTGAAGAATTCTTATTCACAAATTTTAAGATATTTCAGATTGAAAATGGAAATTGTAGAGGGAGAGAAACAGAGTTTCACTTACTTTCTTCTAAATTTAGCTTTTTATATCACAATAAAATGTATTTTTTCAAAGCATATTTTGATTTTGAATCGAATGATATCGAAATCATCACGATTTGGCTTTTATATGCAAAGTTAAAGCCTTTTTTTGTAAAGTGACACACTGGGCGTATACACAATTTTTTTGGAACATTTAACAATATTGTTTGTCCACATTTATTTGTGAAAGATAAGTTTAGTTATTGTTAAAAGCGAGTATTTTCTCCACACTTAACCGAATAAAATGTTTGTTTCTAAAAGTATATTCAAAGTATAGGGTCATTAATTTTTCGGTTTCGAAAATACAGTTATGAATAAGACACACACAGCGATTCGTTTTTGATAAAGATTTTATTTCATTATGAAGTTCAGACTTTATCATTAAATGTACAAAGTAATATGATTCAAATGGTAGTCTCAGGAAGATTGTCAGCATGCTAATGTCTTAAGGTAGTTTTTAACTACGTTTTCGCACATTACGACAATTTGAGTTATGTTGGTTTTTAATGCGTCTGGGGAATTTTCGTGAATTATTTCTGTACACAAGATCTTTTTTGTAGCCTTACTCAATAAATCTAATATTGTCAAATTGCATGATTTTGGTGACGAATTGATGTGGCCAACACTTAACATATAGATGAGTTTTTACTCACCACTTAAAAATGTTCTTTCATGTTCTGTAAAGAAGGCTGACAAAATTAAAATAATACAATGTGCATCTTAACCTTACATTTATACATTTCAAGGGCTAAAGTGACAACTTCATTTATTAAATTATTTTAGAACACTGTTGGCCAGCAAGGTTTGGTCTAACTTTTTTATTTGGACAACTCCCAACATATGAAAGCATTCTTAATATGCCATATATTCAAGAGCTATAAAACACAATAGTTTAGAGGGTTTTTGGTGCATTTCACGCAAAAATGTAAGAAATTGTTTTGAAACGTAGCTTTTTTTCAAAAGTAATATAAATCTTTCTTTATTCCGTTTCTAATAATGCGAAGAACGCTACAAAAATTATATAACTTAGAAAATGAGAGAGCATCTGATATGAAGAATTTTCGTGCTTTTTTTGACGTAGTTTTTCGAACTCAATTTTCGGGAGTCTATAATTACTATCGCTATCAGTCTGCTTACTCGTAGATGCTTGTGAATATTTTGATCTAAAGGAGTCAACAAAAATGTTTGGTTCTTGAATTTAATTTGGATCATTAATGAACAACGAATTTAATTTATCTAAAAATTAAATAAAAAACAAATTAAGGTAAACAAATAAGTTGGGAAGAGACTTTTGTGTGGCACTCACAAAATACGCGTTTTCTCTTTTCACTTCAAATCTCAAGAGATTCAAGACTTTTATATCAATAGATATGAAACGTTCATTATGTTTTTAAATTAGCCATTAGTTTAAAAAAAGTGTCACTTTTGCTGTGTTTGGGACATTTATATTATTGAAATTTGTGTTTAAATCTTGGTTCTAGAGCATCCAAAGCAAATTCACTTCAAAAAGTAAATTTAATTAATTTTTTAAGGTCTTAAAAGTTTTTGCATTCAATAAAAAATCAATTTTGAAAGAAATTAAATGCACGACTGGGTCGCTAGAACTTGCTTCTGTCTTCCGAAAAGTCTGTTTAAAAATATGTATTATATTTTAAGATTTAAAAATATATCTGCAAAATAAGTTTTTCTCAAAAATTTAAATGCCATTTTATTTTTCAAAAAACCTAGATTAACCTAATGTTTTTTTGGAAAATCAATAGAGCGTTTTTTCAAATTGATTTTTACATATAAAATTTTCAAACTTTGTCTGCAGCTGTTAAGTGCTTATAAATATACATTTTACATGATGGCCCCTTTCTGGGATATCGAGTTTTGTAAACAAAAATCAATATATTTTTAAAAATTAATATATTTTTAAAAATAAAAAAAAATATAATGGCATTCTTGAGAAAACTTAAAAAAATAACGGTTTTATGAAGGGTACTCTTCTGGATCAGTACCGAAATATGTTTTTCTTGTAGAAAGAAGCCATATTAAGAAAAAACTTAGAAAGTTTAACAAAAAAATTATCGGTTAACTTTTAGAAAAAAAAAATCGAATTTTCGTATTAAAAAAAATGAAAAAATAACGCCTTACGGTTATCGGCTTAAAACCATAATTTCCCAGTTTGAACTCAATCAAAACAAGGCTTTGAGATGTAGGGGCAAAAACAGACAGACAGACAGTAATGTCATGTTTGATTTAAAGTTCTAGTTCGAAATTTTTTACTAACTACGAATTTCTTAGGCTCAATTGAAGGCTAGGTTCAAGAATTTAAAGGCAACTTAATATCAATTTGACGATCTCTTATTCAAGGTTTCTTTTTAAGAACCCAAATATTTGATCTTTTTCCTAGAAACAAATTTTATGAAAATAAATTTAAAGCATTACTTAAGTTTTCCAAATTCTAAATTGCGTGAAACAAAAATTTTAGTTGCTTTTGACAGCAAACCACTTTTTGGAAAATGTCGTTAAATTACTAACAAATATTTAATCATACAAATTAACTGTATAAGCTTTTTAGCTCATATGACCCTCCTTGGATCGTTCATTGGTCAAAAGTTGATGAATTTGAGCTGCGTTATTGAAAAAGGGCTGAATTTCCGATTCATATTATGTTCTTGGTCCAGTCCTCAGTTAAACGTAGTACTTTTGGCAAACAAAGTTTAAGGAAGTAAAATATAAATTTTGTTTTCAGTCACATCCATTTACGCAATACGATAGTTTTGAATTCAAGGGAGTTCCTACGGGAATAAAAACAAATATCTCCCCCCCCCGGATCCGCCATTGGCCCCATATGAGCTTACTATTTTGTTTCTTAATATACCTAGAAGAAAATGTTGTTTAAAATCCGTTTGGCAGGTAAAAGTTCTGGCGTTTTTAACTTAAAATCACGAAATGCATTAGACTACAGCTCCTAGAGTAGTATGTCTACAGTAAGAGGACCAACGAACTGTTGGTGCGTTTTTGTCAAGACAAATTGAGTTTACATAGTTAAAGGTTAAATTTGTTGAAAACTGTTTCTGGATTTGTTTACTATAAGAAGATCTATTTTTTCAATATGAAATTTATGCTGGTGGCTAAGTTATTTAAAATATCAGCACCAGTGTATGTATTCAAAATGTTAAAATGCTACGAATTTTTAACACAGTTTTCAATAAAAGTTATGATATCCTCCTTAAATATCTACTTATCAATCAAAATGCAATGAACACATTTTCCCAGCGTGGGTACATAATATTTTTTATTGATTTTGAGCAATCTCCTTCTATAAGTTGGAATTTTAAGAATTATTAGTTTCTTAAAAAAAAATGATCCAACTGAGAAGCCTTGAAAAAAATATATGGGTATTAAGTTTTATTCGTGACTTTTGTATATTACAAGGTATTGTGAATAAATATGAACCATAGTTATGTATATCTTTCAGGCTTTGTATAGAGTCTTATAGAAGTTGTTGAATGTCAGCATATTATAACATTCTTTAAACAAAAAAATTATGTTCAAAAGCCAATCAACAGACACAACCTCCGTAAAGTCACGTGTCTATTGCAGATGTAATGTAATTATTCTAAACTGAAATGTGATCTTCTCTCTGACTGCATAGCATATTGCAAAAATATGTGTTGCAATATTTTTGTTTTGTTTAACTATTTTTTCTCTTAACAATAACATAAATGGATATATGAGTACTGAGTAGGCCAGTCTGTTTACTGTAGTTTAAAAAGTGTTCACAGAGTGCAATCTTATTAATAAACTTTGGCGTGCAGCATCAGGGCTTCATTACTCATAATAAATAATATTAAGTCAAGGCCTAACCCATCATCTCATAAGTTGTATTTTATTCATGATGTTGTTAAACATAATTTTGTATTGAGGCAAAAATATTTGTTTGTAATAATTCTAATATTCGTGATTGAATCTTAGTTCTGTGAGTTCTTGGTTTTTTGAAATATTTAATTTTGCATTCATTGTAAAGTATTAGTATGAAATAGAACATAAAATAAAAAGATGAAGTTTGGCATTTTTCATAGTCTTAAGAGTTAACAGAGACGCACATACTTCATTTAACAAAGTTATGAGCTATACACTATAGTTAATAATTTTGGGTCATGACATTTTGAATAAAACAAATAAATTATAAATATACTTGTTAAAACGTATTAAAGTCAAAATCAAAATAGGTAAAATAATTCAGTAATTTATTATCCTTTTAAAAATATTTAATACTTAAAAAATGCTTTAAAAGACAAGTTTGTGTCAAAATTTAGTTAAAAGAATATTGATTTATTTTTCTGCAGAAGGTATTCTAGAAAATTTTAACCAAAACCATTTGCGTCTTTCAACACTTTGAACATATTTCATAATTTGTGTAAAAGATAAGTACTTTAAGTTTATTCTTTTACTGCAATAACTTATTTTGATATTTTTACATTTTTTGCATAGGTACATGAACTTAGGTAATTCTTACTTGAGTCAATTTTGGTCAATGCATTAAACCTTGCTTCATAAAAAACCACTATCTGCCATGGGTTTAAAGAATGTAATATGTTATGGTTCTAACCTTTTAAAAAATTGTTTTTTGAATTTGTTTTGAAGATAACATTATTTATTGACTTCCATTTTGAGACTGTGAATTGTTGCGATCATTTTAACTTATGTATGTTTCCATTCAATCCATTCAACTTTAAGGATTTAAGGGACTTTAAATAAATACAATCCCTGCCTGTGCCACCTTAATTAAAAAAAAAAACGGTTACTGCCTCTTGCGAGGAATTGACAAATTCTCCAAGAGTAATGCTTGTCATGAAAAAGTGCTTTTTCAAATTAGCCGTTCAGATTCGGCATAAAACTGTAGGTCCCCTCCATTCCTGACAACAGTACTCGCACACAGGAATGGTTGAGAGTTGTAAGTCACTAGGCCCTGGTTCTCTACGGACTGTTGCGCCACCTAATTTATTTTTATTTTAAATAAATACAATAAAATGTTTGATTACAAAATTATTTCAACTTTTATTTATGACAAATTATTGTGTATTTTGTAGTTAAAAACTCTTGTTTTCAAAGTGAATTCAAAAAATTCAATCTTAAAATTGAAATCATAAAAATTTGTATTCACAAAAGATTGAAGAATGATTGTGTTCGCAAGCCTGCTACATATTACGTTTGTATTAAAATAATAATACAGATTCAAGAAATTAAGGAAGGTACTAGTTTAAGGAGTAATTATGTTGTTAAACAATTTTCAAAAAGAATGAAAAGCAGACTCTGTGATCAATTTATGTTCATTTACTTTATCTTTTAATCAAATTCAAAGCCTTTTTCAGTATGAAATTACTGCTTTTAGAAAAGAAATGATGTATGTACATTGTACATTGTCCATACCTTGATAGAAAATAATTAAATTAAATTGCCTCAAAATCTTCTCTGGATGCTTTTTGTTATCATTGGTAAATGAAGAGTGTTGCAAGCACTAAATGAGATGAAACTGTTTTTTTTTGTATACATAGTTCATAAATTTTGTTTAAAGTGGAAAATTTTGTATTTATAATTGGAAAAAATAAGAGTGTAAAAACCATGTGATATACATTCCATATAGAAGACAAGTGTAAGGTTTTTTAACTTCCCATAGGAAGTTACTGTAATCGGTCCGATTTGTCGAATTGAAAATTGTGACATTTCTCGACGTTTCAAGGTCCCTAGAGTCGAAATAAAAGACACTCGTACGTTCGCGAAGTTTTTTTCGTCGTCTATCTATAACTCACGAACCAGTAGAGATTTCGACTTCAAATAATTTTTTTTATACAGATAATAATGCAAAAAGATGCAGAAAGGACTCTCAAAAAAATTGAGTAGGTAGTTTTTTTACCTTAGAAATTTAAAAAAAAGGTCAACATTTTTGTTAAATCAAAATATCTCAAGAACCAATAACGCTAGAGACTTTAATTAAATTTTATATTACATATTATAACGTGTTACAAAACAAGTACATTTTTAGAAAAAAAATCCAATTAACGGTTTTTTTTATAAATCAAAAAAACTGAAATAAAATTTGTCACCTCGAAAATCTTACGACTAAAATATGATTTCATCTCAAAAACAATTTTGTGCAACGAAGAATAATATTTTTGACATCTGATAAAATTTTGAGAAAAATCTAATTGACAGTTTTTTTTTATAAAAAATAAAAACCTAAAAAAAACATTACTCAAAGTTGGTAAAAATTGAATTTCGATTCAAATATCTTTTCAAAAACTTAAGATTAAGGCTACAAACTTATTTTATCTTATAAGAAATATTGTTTTCAACATTCTGAAAAATGTTGAGAAAAATCGAACTGACAGTTTTTTTTGCAACAAATAAAAACCAAAAAAAAATTAATAAACGTTGGTAGAAATTGATTTTCGACTCAAATATCTTTTCAAAACTTTGAGATATTGGCCTTAAACTACTTTTATCTTGTAAAAAATATTGTTGTCAACATTCAGTAAAATTTTGAAAAAAAATCGAATTTACAATTTTTTTAATGGGTGATTTTTTTGAGGTTAGGATTTTCATGCATTAGTATTTGACAGATCACGCGGGATTTCAGACATGGTGTCAAAGAGAAAGATGCTCAGTATGCTTTGACATTTCATAGACTTACTAACGAGCAACGCTTGCAAATCATTGAATTTTATTACCAAAATCAGTGTTCGGTTCGAAATGTGAAATCCGCTTTTTTATCGACAAATTTTGTTCAGCGATGAGGCACATTTCTGGTTGAATGGCTACGTAAATAAGCAAAATTGCCGCATTTGGAGTGAAGAGCAACCAGAAACCGTTCAAGAACTGCCCATGCATCCCGAAAAATGCACTGTTTGGTGTGGTTTGTACGCTGGTGGAATCATTGGACCGTTTTTTTTCAAAGATGCTGTTGGACGCAACGTTACGGTGAATGGCGATCGCTATCGTTCAATGCTAACAAACTTTTTGTTGCCAAAAATGGAAGAACTGAACTTGGTTGACATGTGGTTTCAACAAGATGGCGCTACATGCCACACAGCTCGCGATTCTATGGCCATTTTGAGGGAAAACTTCGGAGAACAATTCATCTCAAGGAATGGACCGGTAAGTTGGCCACCAAGATCATGCGATTTGACGCCTTTAGACTATTTTTTGTGGGGCTACGTCAAGTCTAAAGTCTACACAAATAAGCCAGTAAATATTCGAGCTTTGGAAGACAACATTTCCGAAGAAATTCGGGCTATTCCGGCCGAAATGCTCGAAAAAGTTACCCAAAATTGGACTTTCCGAATGGACCACCTAAGACGCAGCCGCGGTCAACATTTAAATGAAATTATCTTCAACAAGTAAATGTCATGGACCAATCTAACGTTTCAAATAAAGAATCGATGAGATTTTGCAAATTTTATGCGTTTTTTTTTTAAAAAAAGTTCTCAAGCTCTTAAAAAATCACCCGAACAAAAAATAAAAACCTAAAAAAAATGTATAAAAGGTGGTAAAAATTGATTTTCAACTCAAATATCTTTTCAAAAATTTGAGATAATGGCTTCTTACTAATTTTAACTTTTAAGAAATATTGTTGTCAACATTAGGAAACATTTTGAGAAAAATCGAATTGACAGTTTTTTTTACAAAAAATAAAAACCTAAAAAAAACAATAGTAAAATTTAGTAAAAATTTACTTTCGACTCAAATAGCTTTTCAAAAATTAAAAATATTGGCTTGAAACTTATTTTATTTCACGGAAAATATTGTTTTCGATATTCAGTAATTTTTTTTTAATACTCCAACAGTCCTTTTTTCATAATAAAATAAAATCTACAAAAAATAGTACGCAAATTTGGTAAAAATTGATACATATAGACAAACTTTTAAGCAAGACAAATCGACAGACGGGATGGGAAGTTATCAGTGTGGGTAGCATCCCAACCTCTTTTTTTTCCAAAATGAAGTCGGTAAGGCAGTTACTGTGAATGGTATTCGCTATCGTGAGATGATAACGAAGTTTTAATGGCCCGAATTGGAAGATATGGATTTGGACGATATGTGGATTCAACAAGACGATACAACTTACCACGTGGTGGCAATGCCAATTGGCCGCCAGGTGCATGTGATTTAAAACCTTAAAGTGTCTTTCTGTATGTTTTTTTTTAATTTACAGGCACTAAAAGGGTTATTAATACCTTTTATATGTCAATTTTTAAACACAGTGAGAGCGTTAGAAAAATAGGACTAGAATTCAGCATATTAACGGCATTGAACCTCAATTATGCCTCAGCCTCATCGAAAATTTGGACCTTCGAGGCTGCCATTTGATTGAACCATACTATTATTATGACAATAAGAAGAAATCACAATAGTTTCTTTAATAATTTGTATTTTATTCAAAATCAAATTCGGGCCTTAAAATGTAACAACATTTTATAAGCCTACCCATACCTCTATTATTTTTTACATGTTAACTTTAATTCAGAGTTAGTTTACAAATTTAATAGAGTTAGTTTGGGAACAAGGATATAAATTAATTGGAAAGCAAGTTTACTTCCAAATAACTAGAATTCTGAAGGATGATCTCACACTAATGAACTAGATGTGAATGAATTCCAAAGACTGTTTAAATGGTTTAAATGAAGCAGACTTATACAAGCACCAATATTATAGTCCAAATTGTTATTTAAAAATCTGTGCTGTGACCTGCGCTGCACAGCAGTAATAATTGCATAACTTCCTACACTTATCTCACATGTATGTATGCAGGCTTACAAAGCGTCTAATGACTTGCTTACCGTTAACAAGATAAACATAATAATAACCATCGATTATTTATTCTTTTAATTTATTAACAATTCATTAAAAAAAAACAAATCGCATCAGCCGTAAACATATAAAGAGAAAAGAAATATTATATCGGACTCTTAAAACAAAACTGATGATAAGCCTATTAAAGCTTGGTTCCGAGCAGATTGCTGTTGTAGAAAAAAACCCGCTAATGGGTCGGGACGGTAGGTTCAGTCAGTCGGTGAAAGTGATAACTTGCGGTGCGGCAGTCGTCAAAAACAACTATAAACAGCAGGGGGCAGCACAGCACAGCACAGTAGAGCAGATCACTCTGTTCCGGCTGCGGGCGGCACGCGGTGTGCGAAATGACGGAAAGGCAACACACTTCAATGAAAACAAAAAATAAAAACATGAGACTTTTGTAAATAAGGGGGCTTGAGCTTGAGCATCAGGTTTAAGTGATTTTAAGATGAGAGTGAGAGTTATAAACAAATGTGGTTATGTCAATGCGCGATACGCAGACAACGGACAAGCTGTTGAAGTTGAAGTTGGGGCAGGTTGCTTTTGTTGATGATACGAATATATGAATGTTATGAGACTATCTGACTATGACTCTGCCACTGATGACCGCCCTGAGGCTCGAAGCAACGTGGGATGCTGCATGTTTTTGTTTGTGCTTCTATTTTGTTTTGAACACGGATTTTCTTATCGAAAAAGCGTAGATTTCTATTTATTCGAAGTTTATTTCGTTGTTAAGATTAGGTTTGTTTTAATGAACCTGTTATGTAACTTGCGCATGAAATGGCTATCATCGCGTCGTCGTCGTCGTTGTCGGTCGTCGTCAGCGCCACTTAGTGTCGTGAGCGAAGTCGGTCGTTGGTCGCGTCATTAAATTGGTATTACTTTCTCACCATAATATGCTTTAAGTGAAATATATATTTTCATTAAATTATTTTTGATTATTATTATTATTTCTTTTTGCAATCCGATTTCTATTTTATAACTCGAATAAAAATATTGTGCATATTACATCACACACATAGTATAATATGTTTATACACTTTAATATGTAGATTGGGAATATGATTAGATTAGAGATACATTAATGTTTATAACATCGCAGATGGATGTAGTTTGATTGCGATATAAAAGTTAAAATTATACGTATATACGAGGTGAGATGTGATGTGATGTGATATGATATGTGATGTTTTCTTTTCAGAGGTTGATGGAAGGATTGTTTATTGCGGAATTAAATCAAACGATTATTTTTTTTTTCATTTTAATTGCATATCTAGAGGGACTGAAACGCAAAGGGGAAAGGAAGAGTTAAAACATTGCGAATCATTTAAAAGTTGAATATGTTGTTGTTGAAGATATAAATCAATTTGGACAGTTTACACACGGGCGCGATGCGCGTATACCGCTCGTATAATAACATACCACTAATTTCAAAAATATTGTCTACTCATACCTTGGAAGATGGTGGAAAACTAATTACAGTTTAATCGTTTAAGTTTAATGGAATCATTAATCTATAAAAAAAACATTTAAGAAAATTTCGTAAAACGGTTTTTTTTTATCACAAAGCAATTTATTGGCTTTTAAGAGGAATAGCAAATAGCAGTTATCAAATAAATGCTTAGTTTGGAGAGAAAGGGATTATACTTTACTATCGTAATTAAATGTTTTGGATTTTGAAATAAATTTTAAACGATTTGACAAATTTCATAATGAGTGATGTTTATTGAGCAGTAGGTCACAACTTAAATTATGGGAAATTTGCAAAAAAAACAGAAACATTGGGAAAGCTGAAAGACTTTTGATGCTCAAATGGTAAACCTTGTGATTTGAAATGTTATGAAAATCGAATTGAATTATTGCAAGATAATAGAAATGTACCTTTTTCTGCTTTTGTGTCGAAATTGATGTTAAATTCAATTTTTTCTAGAAATTGATTTCCACATAAACAAACATATCTATATATGTATGTTGGATACCTACTTGCTTAACATATTTACAAAAAAATCATCTTTTAAAAATTAACGAAATTAGTTGGGAACAGGATTGGAAATTAGTTATAAGCACTTAAAGTGTGTTCATAGCCATTTTAAGAGCCTAGCAGATTATACTGACGCTTTAAGTTACTATTTTGAAGCTTTTGTCACAACAGCAGTCGAAAAATGTAATAACCCATATGTCATTGAACTTCGGTCAAAAAATGAAGATTAAGCTGTTTTTAGTAGTACCAGTGGTGTGATGGTTAATGCCAGAAGGTTCAGTTCCTGCCTGTGCTTCTTAACGTTTTCGAATATTTTGTAGGGAACCGGGTATCTAAGAAGCCTTTAATCATCGCGGCTTCTAAAAATGGAATTTTCGACTCCAACAGAAGCTTTTTTTTCAGTAAAGGCGCACTTCAAAAATAATTTATTTTTTTAGTAAAAAGTCTGACATTTACGAAAATGGATCGCTTAACTATCGAACAACGCATACAAGTTGTTAAAACATACTACAAAAATGGTGATTCTGCCGCAGCCACATATCGTTCTTTAAGAGGAGATCATGGTTTACATAATCATCCAACTACGCAAGCAATTGGCAAAATTGTGAAGACATTTGAAGAGATTGCCTGTGCATCATTGTTTCGCTTGTACCACGCGAAGACCCGAATGTGTCAATTCCTCGTCGTTCTCAGGAATTAGGACTGTCTAACGGCACAATCAATATGGGGTATTTTGCATTTGGATCTACACCTACATCCATATAAAGTCCAGCTCACACAACAACTAAATCCAGCTGACCATTCACAACGTCGTAGATACGTCAAATGGGTGCTTAAACAACAGGCAGTGGACAGCGATTTTTCCAACAAAATTTTCTTCAGCGATGAAGCGCATTTCTCACTCGAAGGGTATGTTAATGAACAAAATTGTCGAATTTGGAGTTCTGAGAATCCTCTAGTAATTGAAGAGAGGCCATTACATCCACAAAAAGCCACTGTTTGGTGTGCTCTTTGGTCCGGAGGTGTGATTGGACCGTACTTCTTCGAAAACGACGATAGAAGGACTGTCACCGTCCTACTTTTTTTGCATGCTATTGAAGGATACGATTTGGAGAATGCGACACAACTCGAGCGAATATGGCTTTATTACAAGAGACATTTCCTGGCCGAGTAAATTCTCGTCATGGCAATATCAACTGGCCACCAAGATCATGCGATTTGACACTGCTGGAATTTTTTTTGTGAGGCTACCCAAAAGACTGTGTTTATGCAGATAAACTTTTAACTGATCAATTAAAAACCAAGATTCGTCAAGTTTTGAATGAGATACCGCCCAATATGTTTAAAAAAGTGGTCGAAAATTACCTCAAAACAATCGATGCTTGCAACAACTCGCGAGGTGGTCATTTAAATGATTTAGTTTTTCACACATAATTTCAACGTTTAAAATTTATAATAAAAAAGAAATATCATGAAAAAAAGTATTTAATGTGTGTTTTATTTACGTTTACTTTTAAAACCGCAAAATGGATATCCCTGTGCAAACCATTTTTTTTTAATAAATTTGATAGTATTTGTGATTAAATAAATCTTTAAGTTCTTCAACGAATTATTAATTTAAATTCAATAAAAATAAAATTCGTCCGTATCTGAGGCTTGTTGGTGCTTCACATCTTCTCTGCCGTAATATATGTGAACGTCTAAAGCAAATCGTCAACAACCTGATAGGTTCTTTTCAGTGTGGTCTTAAACCAGAAAAAGTCCACAGTCGATCAAATATTCACATTACGGCAGATCGTGGAAAAAAAACCAAGAACATCATATCGACACCCATCGATTTCAAGGCAGCATATGACAGCGTCTACAGGGACGAGCTGTATAGAGCTGCCAAACTCGTCCCTTTGTGCAGGATGACCATGGAGAATTCACGCTGCTCCATAAAGGTTAAAGGTTGGAAACAACTTAACAGAACCTTTCGATTTCAAAAAAGGCTTAAGACAAGGTGATGCGCTGTCATGCGATTTTTTTAACATCGTACTTGAAAGAATAGTGCAGAGCTCCCACTTCAACACTAGAGGTACTATCTTTCAAAAGTCTGTCCAATTATTAGCATATGCTGATGACATTGACATAATCGGCTGATGGGCTTTTGTGAGTATTGGTAAGAGGCGGTAAAAATGGGTTTAACGGTTAATAAGGGCAAAACAAGAAAGAACTTACAACACTGACGTCTCGGTCAAAACGTCACCATCGACAGACGTAACTTTGAGGTTGTTAAGGACTCCGTCTACTTAGGCTCCGCTATGAATGCAGAAAACAACACCAGCGCTGAGATCAAACGAAGAATAACTCTTGCTAACCGCTGTTTCTTTGGGCTAAGAAAGCAATTGAGTAGCAAAGTCCTCTCTCGAGGGACCAAAGTGTAGGTATATAAGACGACGCCCATCATCCCCGTCCTGCTATACGGTGCAAAAGCATGGACTATGACAAAAGCGCATGAAAGCACTTTGGAGAGAAAAGTTCTTTGTGTGATCTACGGTCCCGTAGGCATGGAAACCTAAGCTGCGGCCCGGAAAGTCTTCGAATCCACACCCACAGGACAGCGTAGTAGATGGAGAAGTTTGTTGGGCTAGGCTCTAGTTCACACAGGACTGTAGCGCCACCTTAAGTAAGTAAGTTAAAATACAATTCGCATAGTCTACATATAATTTTCTTTTTTTTAACACCTAATTTGTTAAAATTGGTTCAATGTGAGAGCTGGAAAAGGAAGCGTTACTAACGAAATAATATATTTCAAGATTGTACTCCATCTAATCGAAAAGGGGAAAAAATACAAGAAACTTGTTCTATTTGAAGAATTTGCAAGGAAAATATTTTATTTTGAAACATGCGCCACTTCTTTCTAAACGCTTAAGAAAATTGTGTTATAACCTTGTAAACGTTAATCTTAATATTCATTAAACGTCAGTAACAGTCAACCTGACTGACAATAAGATACTCCTTCTGTTGTGACTGTTGAATTGTACGTTTTATTAGAACCATTTACCAGCTGAGTTCATATTTTGATGAGTTATTTTATTGTAAATAGATCTTTTTGAATGCATCAAAAAAAACAATATTTAATTTTGATAACTCTTCCAAGTCTATATGGTCAATGAAATTCAAAACATGTACTCTTTCAACTTTCATACATCATTCCTTTATAACGTTTATGCATTATTGTGTGTTATTAATGTTTTTTTATTGTAAAAAATATGACATCAAATTATTTTTAAAACAACATAAAGAACAAAATTACCAACAAGAAAATAAATGTTCTTAACATGGTCTTAAGTGCAGACTTTTTTAGATCTTTGGACTTGCAGTCAAGCTTTCATCCAATCACAAACTCTGCTCTGGAGCCATTAAATTTACACGTTTCCAACCAGAATAATAAAGTCGGTGACCTTATCCGCGAAAATTGTTTAGTTCTTTTTATTTTATTTTAAGGTGCCTTTAAGTTAAATACCAGTTTGACTACTGTCAATGACATTGTCATAGATTTTAAAATTTCAAAAAACAAAAACAAAATAATAACAACATAACAGTTTGTGTCTTGCAAGTGATTGTGCTTATGCGGTGATGGTGATGGTGATGGTGATTTGGGGGTTTTTGCAAAGTGTATGCAAGTGTGTCAATGCATATAGGAAAAGTTGTTCCAAAAATCACCATGAATTAAAGATCCAATGTGAACAAATTTAAATACGAACGAAATCGAAAAGCACAGTTATGTTTTCCCCCTGATGTTTCCGCTACTTCAGCGCCATTACCACTTCTACTTCCACTTCCAGTTCCCCTTCTACTATTTTTCGTTGATACAGGCATTTATGACAACCGCATAAAATGTAGAACTTTGGCTCCTAGTCTACATAAACCGTTAGATTCTTGACAACTCTTAGGTGGATTTTATCTAATTGTCGTTATTTATAAGATTTTATAGTGATAAAGTCTACATATCTAAGCTGTAGGTGTGTGGTGTGTCGCCATGTCTTGTCTCTGTAGAAGCTTTTAGTTTGATAATAATTTGAGATATAAAATTTAAAATTAAAGCTCCTTATTAAGATTAATTTGCAATATTGGAAAAGTAAAAAAAATTAATAAACATGTCTAACGAGTGTCAGCTTCCATGTTTAGATTATGGTATTATTATATTAGATCAGGGTTGTTCTTGAAATATTATACTACTATAGTATAATGTCTGAGATTGGTAATTAATGTGCTCTAATTTTGGAAGGAAGTTTTGTTGTTGTTTTTTTAATAGTGCGGTTTATCGGCAATATGCAAATTTGTATATGAAATGCTTATGTAGTGGGCGTGTATAAAATGTATTATAGTTTTTTAATATAAGAATTAAGAATTAAGTGTTGAGGCTGTTCTAAAACAAGAAAAACGAGCAATTAATAAGAGAAGTGATACGCGAAAGTAGTGGTCAAGTAAGTTTAATCAGATTTTTTTTGCTTGTCTTAATTTTATGTTATAGACCGACTGCTGGCGTCACACTATTGAATGTCACATCATAATAAAGGATGCACTAAATAAGCTTAGCAATACAATTTATTTTAGTGAACTTGATAATGGGTCTTTTTTTTGGCAAATATTCTAAGCTGTCAAAATTTTTGTTCGTATATGACAAATATACATAAATAAATTGATGTCAATCGATAAAGTCAAATATTCAACATATAAAAATAAAAACGTTATAAACCACCTGGATAGCGAAGGTAAGTTGTCTCTAGATTACTAGAAATGTCTAAGCGTTGCCACTTCAAGAAGAGAAGAGCGCAGTAGATCATTACAAAAAAAAAGCAGTACACTGGATCTTTCCGCAGTAGATTTTTATCGAACAAAAAATATACAAATAATTAGTTAAAACTACATATGTATATTTAAATGTGTATTTTCAAACGGATATGTATTAAAACCTAGTCTTGGAAAACTTACTAAATATTTAAACTTTTTTTCTCAGACTTTCTATCAGTAAAAGTAAAATTTTGGAAATACTCTAATAGCTCAGGACAGTGTGACATTTACTGACATTATTCATTTCTTTATTAAAAACTAGCGGTCCGTCTTGGCTTCGCACTGGTAGACATAAATAGGTACAGATATTTAAGTTATAAGCATACTAATTAAAACGACCATGAATCACTAAATAAGAAAAAAAATGTTATGCTTGTCTTAAATCCTCGCTGTACACTACGTTGGCTCTGGTATTTGTAGGTGGCAACAAACCTTATTGATTTTCAGGAGATTCTACTCGAGAGAGTGACACATACAATTGCCCGTGGGAAAAGCACTCTTTCCTTAAGTCGATACCAACTATGGAAAAAGTTTGTCCCAGGGATTTATTTATTGTTAGGGCAAAGGATGTTTTTAAAGGGATCTGTAACCTTTTAAAAGATATGGCAAATCAGTTAATATCATCGGGATCCGCGGAACATGTGCGAGCTGACCGCCCGCGGTATCCGTAATGATAGCTGCTACAATCACATTATCTCTTAGTTCTTTGATCAATAGTCTTATACCATTACATATATTTGGAGGGCTTAAATTTCTTAAAATCATAACAGCCGTACCTATTTTTAATTTTAGTTCATGAGGTGGCAAGCCAGCAGTATTGAGGGAATTTAAAAATTGCTGTGGGTTTTTTTATTTTGTTTATCTCATTTACGGAGTCGTTTTCGTACGTCCGTACGTCCGTATGTTCGCTACGTTTTTTCGTCGTCCATAGCTCAAGAACCAGAAGAGATATCGACTTCAAATTAATTTTTTTATATAGATAATAAGGCAGAAATATGCAGAAAGGGCTCTCAAGATTGCGTTGGTGGTTTTTTTTACCATAGCAGTTTAAAAAAAGAGGCTGGGATGCGACCCACACTGATAACTTCCCATCCCATCTATCGATTTGTCTTGCTTAAAAGTTTGTCTAAATGTATCAATTCTTACCAAATTTGCGTTCTATTTTTTGGAAATTTTATTTTTTTATGAAAAAACGGACTGTTGTATTTTTATAAAAAAATTACTATATATTAAAAACAATATTTTCTGTGAAATAAAATAAGTTTGAAGCCAATATTTTTAATTTTTGAAAAGCTATTTGAGTCGAAAGTAAATTTTTACCAAGTTTTTCTATTGTTTTTTTTTTTAGGTTTTTATTTTTTGTAAAAAAAAAACTGTCCATCCAACATTTCTCAAAATTTTACCGAATGTTGAAAACAATATTATTTATAAGATAAAATTAGTTTGAAGCCAATATCTCAAAGTTTTGAAAAGATATTTGAGTCGAACATCAATTTTTACCAACTTTTATTAATTTTTTTATTAAGGTTTTTAGTTTTTGTAAAAAAACTGTCAATTCGATTTTTTTTTAAATTTTTCTTAATGTTGAAAACAATATTTCTTATAAGTAAAAATTAGTTGGAAGTCATAATCTCAAATTTTTGAAAAGATATTTGAGTCGAAAACCAATTTTTACCAACTTTTGTTAATTTTTTTTTTCAGTTTTTAATTTTTTGTAAAAAAAACTGTCAATCCAATTTTTTTTAAATTTTACTGAATGTTGAAAACAATATTTTTTGAAAGATAAAAGTAGTTTAAAGCCAATATCTCAAAGTCTTGAAAAGATATTTGAGTCGAAAATCAATTTTTACCAACTTTTATTAAGTTTTTTTTAGTTTTTTATTTTTTGTAAAAAAAACTGTCAATTAGATTTTTTTCAAAATTTTATCAGATGTCAAAAACATTATTCTTCGTTGCAAAAAATTGTTTTTGAGATGAAATCATATTTTAGTCGTAAAATTTTCGAAGTGACAAATTTTTTTTTCAGTTTTTTTGATTTATAAAAAAAACCGTTAATTGGATTTTTTTTCCAAAAATATAATTGTTTTGTATCACGTTACAGTATATAATATAAAATTTAATTCAAGTCTCTAGCGTCATTGGTTCATGAGATATTTAGGGTTAACCAAAATTTTCACCTTTTTTTTAAACTGCTATAATAAAATAACCACCCACGCAATTTTCTTGAGAGCCCTTTCTGCATCTTTTTGCCTTATTATCTGTATAACAAAATTTATTTTAAGTCGATATCTCTTCTGGTTCTTGAGCTATGAACGACGAAAAAAACGTCGCGAACGTACGGACGTACGTACACACGCACGCACAGACATCTTTCTAAAAATCTTTTATTTCGACTCTAGATACCTTGAAACGTCGAGAAATGTCAAAATTTTCAATTTGACAAATCGGACCCATTACAATAACTTCCTATGGGAAGTTAAAAAAAGGTGAACATTTTGGTTAACCCTAAATTTCTATATACCAATGACGCCAGAGACTTGAATTCAATTTTATGTTATATATTGTAACGTGATATAAAACAATTATATTTTTGGGAAAAAATCCAATTAAATTTTTTTTTATAAATCGAAAAAACTGAAAAAAAAAATTGTCACCTCGAAAATTTTGTGACTAAAATATGATTTCATCTCCAAAACAATTTCGTGTAACAAAGAATAATGTTTTTGACATCTGATTAAACTTTGAGAAAAATCTAATTGACAGTTTTTTTTTAAAAAAATAAAAACCCAAAAAAAACATTACTCAAAGTTGGTAAACATTGATTTTCGACTCAAATATCTTTTAAAAACTTTGAGATAATGGCTTTAAACTACTTTTATATTTCAAAAAATATTTGTATTAATATTTAGTAAAATTTTGAAAAAAATCGAATTGACAGGTTTTTTACAAAAAATTAAAAACCTTAAAAAAAAATTTACAAAAGTTGGTAACAATTGATTTTTGAATCAAATGTCTTTTCAAAAATTTGAGATAATGGCTTCAAACTTATTTTATTTCACAGAAAATATTGTTTTCGATATTCAGTAATTTTTTTATAAAAATCCAACAGTCCATTTTTTCATAAAAAATTAAATCTACAAAGAATAGTACGCAAGTTTGGTAAAAATTGATTTAATGATTGAACTTTTAAGCAAGACAAATCGAAAGACGGGATGGGAAGTTATCAGTGTGGGTCGCATCCCAGCCTCTTTTTTTATTATTAAAATATCATTTGAATGGCCATCCTGTTGAAACTTTATGTCAACAGTGACCATATCATCTAACTCAAGCTATAAAAAGTTGGTGATTATCAACCTATCAGCATATTTTTTGAAGAAGTACGGACCGATAACGCGTCCAGCCCAAAATTCACTCCAAACTGTAACTTTATTTGGATGCAATTGCACCTCGTAAATCTCTCATGATTTGGTGTTATCCGAAATCTGGCAATTTTGGTCGTACACGCAGCCACGAATTCATCCAAAAATGGGTCTCATCGGTAGGGATGATTTTTTGACCAAAATTGGGCTCAATTTCCAACCACCCATTTTGATATTAAAATTTTATCATTGGCACGTGTTTCTCGACATTGTAACTTACCATTATGATTTGTCTTTAGTGGCTGATTAAAAGAAAAACAATATGGCCGTTACGAGTTGTCAAAATGAACCCGTGTCTATTTGAAAACATCTTATAAAACAAAATGAGTGCGATGGGGCGTATACTTGTTCTTTTTTTGTTATTTGTTTAATACAAAATTTAAATAATTATTATTATTTGATGGAACTGTAAATTAACCCTTATATATTACGTACTTGTTCAAAATTATATATAGGGTTTTCCAATTAAAAATGGCAATTTGGTTACCAAAAAGCAATAATGAAGATATGCCATCAACATTAAAAAACAATAAAAGTCAAATGGGAGGTACAGCTCCTTTTTATTAAATTTGTGGCTGTATTTTGTAGATATCTTCATGATTTTCAAATTTCTTTTTAAAGCGACGAAGACACCAGTAAGTCTTGGAGCATTGACAAGCTATCTTCAAGTATTTAGTCAACAAAAAGCAAAGACATAAGAGGTGGCCTACCCTATTGTGTTTAAAAAACAGTTAAAGCAATAGAATTTCAATTTTTATTTCGATGGCACAAAAATATTTTCACAAAATTTCATATGATACAAAATAATAATAATAGTTACAAAAGATGAACGCAAAAAAACTATTGTTCAAGGATTGTTTATAGCTTCATGGAAATATGATGAAAAATTGATTTAACGTTCAATGTGTGAAATATTTTTGTTTATCTCTTGAAAAATGGTCCAAGGAATTTATATTGTATAAAATATTGTGAAAATATATTTGACTTGACTATTTTTTTCGAAAAACACAAATCCGTTCATTGTTCATAGTTTTTGAAGTCACACATCTTCCTTGCCTTTATTTCAGTTTTCTTTGTCTTCACCTTTTTAGCATCATGTGACATTATCCATTTAACCAAAATCACGTCCCATCACAGCAAACACTTTAAATAGACAAACAAAAAAAAGAACTCAACAAATGGAGCTTCATTATGCCAAGATACACTTAGTCATAAGTCACTCATCAAACACTGTCTATGATCAAAGAGTATTTTGTTGTTGTTGCTTTGTTGTTATAAGTTCTCCTATAGTCTTTTTACCTATAGAGTCAACCGACTATTAATCTTTCATTTACAATATAATAACTTAGCTTAAAGTCACGTCTATCTTGTGCTTCTTTCCATATGGCCCGCAAAGATCAACAATAGATTGAACTTTAAAGTATATAAAAGGCTGTTGTTTTCAAATACTATCGTATACATACTTCTATATAGAGATACAGATCCGCTTACAATATACTAACTTAATACTGATGGTGTGCCATAAACATATTGTCAATGTCATCCGAATGATTTTTTCCCATAATATGCCTCAAATAATAACGTTCACGACTTAAACATGAGATTCTTTCCACAATAGGAGTCGTGTCATTACCAACGAAATTGAAAACAACCCAACAAAACATGTGCTGCACCTCCTCCACACCAATAATAATTTTATATGGCAGCCTTGTTTAAGAAACTTAGAATAAGCCTCAAGCTTGAAAATAAGCATCAGAGGCATAACTATTTAGGCAAAGAATAATCATCTTTAATCTATGTATCTTGGCCTTAGGGTCAAATGCGTGGATATATTTGTATCTATATATACTCGTCATAAAATAATCATTTAAAGAATATCTCTTTATAGTTAAGCGAGCAGAACAACAACAACAATAACAATGCTCGTGATTGCTTATGTTCTAACAGTTCTCTATAATCACATGTCATTTGTTTATAAAGAACAAAGGCGGGAGATAATTCTAGCAATTAACCAAGACACTATACATCCAAAAGGCTGGCATTGAGCTCAAGCTCAAGCTTTAGCAAACAACACTAATTGATGCTTTGACAAATTACTAAATGTCGAAAAACTCATTTATACTTAAATAAAGTACTCATGTGTAGTTAGAACAAAGCAAAACAAACTATTGAGTTCTTGATGAGCCGACAAGGTAAGTTGAATCTGTTCACACCCTATCAAGGTTTAAACTTTAAACATCAAACGAACCAGAAAACATCACATCATAACAAACAAAATATGGAGGAATACCTTAAAGAAAAATTTCTCCAATAAAAAAGCTGTACATTATGACTAAGTCCTGTGAGATCATAAAAGTCTTTCATTTCTAAACGAGGAAATGTATACGTTCATACAATATAAGTTCAATATTTGATATAGAAGAACGTGAGAAAATGACAAAAGTACTTGAGCACTAGGAAAAGGAAAGAGGGTTTGAAAGGAGATGTCGGTGCACATTGGTTTTGAATTCCTGAATATTGCAATGACTAGGAAAAACAGAGTATGGTAAGGTATTCCACATTTGCGTAGTACGGCTAAAAAACGAATCTCTGTATTTGACAGTACGGCCAAAGTTGGACTCGAGGGTATACTGATGAGCATTCCTAGAAGCGCGAGTATTACGGTTAAACTGTTTAAGGGGAGGAATGCAGCTGGCTATTTCTCTTGAGCATAAACCGTTAAAATAACGGTAAAAAAGCGTGAGACAAGAAACCTTACGACGATGTTCAAGCGAAGTAAATGAACTTATGACGATATTATCATCTATCAATTTAAATGCTTAACGTTCAATATTATCCAAGAGGCTCAAGTGCGTTGCAAGAGCACCAGCCCAGAGATGGGAGTTATACTCAAGCTTTGGACGTATATAAGTCTTGTAGATAACAGCCAGATCAGAAGGGGTGAAATATTTCTTGCATCGCCTAAGGAAACCCAACCACCTTGCGGCATTTTTTGTGACATCGCGTATGTGATCGTTCCACAAGAGGTGGTTGGTGAGGTGACACACATACCGAGAATATCGAGAGGTGTTCAGTCTCATTGATGCAAGTGCCATCCACGGATAATGGCAATGGGGGTATATCTCGCTTTAACGATACAAGACAATTGGGTTTTCGAAGCATTAAATTCCACGTGGTGTTTTAATCCCCATTGAACAATGCTGTTTATTTCGGAATTTAATGAGCTTATCATATTTTGTCGTTGCAGTTCAACATCCAAAGAAGAGGGATGTGCGTCTGAAAACGAATATGAACAGATAAGAATACTATCGTCAGCGAAACAATGTATTGGATTAAAAGTTGCAGACAGATCTCCTGTTAAAAAAATGAGAAAGAGTGTTGGAGATAGAACAGAGCCTTGGGGCACACCAGCATTTATTTTGTGGTTTTTAGACTTGAATCCATCAAATACAACTTGTATTGAACGATCCAAAAGGTAATTACTAATCCAATGAAGCAGGGATTCATGATTCAGGGCTCCGTGCTGTTAACGATATTCTTTCTCTTTTTTTCTGAATTGCCAGTTGCATTGTTCCTCCTAAGCAATTCTAGCTACAATGTTCATTAGCATACCCTTGAGTTCAGCTTTCGTCTTACTCTAAAGTTACAGAGATTTGTTCTTAAGCCGTACTACATGAATGTAGTCTCCTGTGTGCTTCCCAGTCATTGCAATATTTTCGAATTCAAAATCATTTACTGTGTTATTTGCAAAATAAGGATACTAACAATTCTTTTAATGTGCTCTAATTATACAAAAATTCATTCTCCATTTCAAAATGGACATAATTTTCGTGTTTTTCCATTAAAAAAACTTCTTGCCTTGTGAAATTCTCTCCAATGAAATACCAACTTGCTGTGTCATAAAACAACCACTATACAAAATAAACCAACGTACAAGTATAATTATTTCAACTTCAAAATGCCTAACCTACTTGAACTTGCTTGAAGAGTCCGTGGCAACGATAGTGTAGTGTTTGACCAAGAGATAATGTCAAGCCTATATGGGATATGTCGGACTTGCCTCTTGGACGCAGCACGTCGCCGCCGGCCGCCGGCAAGCAAGCAAGCAGTAGCGGTGGTGGTGGCGTCGGACATGTGCCAGATTTGAATGTTGAATGTCTCATCCTCAAGCAATAGATCGGAACATGTTCCGATGTTCCTATATGCTACTGATGCTACTTGGCCATAATGTCAATGCCGAGTCCAACTCCGACAACGATTCTCAACTCAAATGGAGACTCTGTAATTGGAGATGATATCGTGTTGCACATGATGCTCATTTATTTTGTATAATAAATATCAACAGCAGATTCTTTTTGTGTTGTTCTTTGATGATGCGATGCTGGTGTTGAAAACGAGAGGTATATCAAAGCATCAAGTGCAAGCCATAAGTCGGTGTGGGAACGGCTCTCGAAAAAAGACTTATTGTTGCAAGTTGTTTTGCAAAACCTTTTTTCCGATTGGCTTAAGGTGTGATGAGACTTTATATACTATTTTAATCTGCCATCATCATGATCACATGGGTTGTGCTGGTGATGATATTGGAGGACTGTGAATATAGCATCACACTCATTGTTTGGTTTGGTTTGGTTTTATTCTTGTGAATGGTTCTCCAAGAATCGTGATGTTCCTTGGCATCTGACCCATTTAGGTGTTGCTCAAATGCAATTCAATTGCAGCATCTTTCTCATAATATCAATATAAAGGTAAACCCCATTAGGTTAACATCAGCTAAGCTAGCTAAAAAAAAGAAGTCTTTATTATTATGGCTTTCATGGCTGTAATTAGCTTTAATTATTTAGCTCTAACTTAAAGCCATGAAGATATATGTATCTACGAGTATTGTACATAGAGAGCACGTTTGGATATAATTTATATATAAATTTCCCAGATGCATGTGAATGCGCATGCAGCGATACTTTAATCATGTCACACTCCATCCATCCGACACGCATAGCATAGGCAGGCAAGCAAGGTATCAATTGACTTGCAATATATCTACGGTTCATGTGCCAAGGGTTACCCTCACCATTATTTCGAAATTAAACCATAATTGTACCGATTCTGCAACTATCCATGAGCGTGTAAATAAGGTTACCCCTAAGTCGTGTCTTATACTGGCGTCATCGTTCAGTCGGTCGTCCGTCGTCGTCGTCATAGTGGGGACAGGGGGTGTGTTTACTGTGGACTGACTGAAAGTGCATTGAAAAATATTATTATTGTAGGTATAGTATCTCAATTTCAAACCTTAGCCGAGTAGCTATAATTTTGCAGAGATCATTTCGACTTTGAAACACAATCAAAGCTAAATGCTATGTTTCACTTGGTGGTGGTACTAGCTAGCGGTGTTATAAGAGAAAACAAAACAAAATGTGGTAACTAAGAGGGTATCAAAATGAATTATGTGGTTTTTGAACATATCTTTTTGAATTGATAATAATGATGATGTGTAGATATCTAATGTCACGATGGAAAAAACAAATGCATTGGATAAATAATTGCGTGTAAAAACTGCAAGGGCCATAAGTTTCTCTACCACTTCAATTTATTTTCTTGGTCTATTTACTTACATTTAAAGTAAGCCTAAATGAGGAACCTTAACACTTTCCCTATCAATTTCTCGTCAATCTCGCTGATAATATCGACTTTAAGAGAGTGTAAAATGTGTTGAACATTTTGTGTGAACTACCGTAAAATATTCCTACATAATGAACACACAAATTTATTTGCATGAAGTTTCAAATTAATGGTTAGTAAAATTTTGTATATGAATATTTTCAATCTGCACGAAGTTAAAAAGCGCTTCAAGTAAAAAAATATAAGTATAAAATTGAACTTAGCACATTCCTTGATATTTTTCAATGGAAAACAATTTGAAATAATCATTTTTTATTGTATGGAAATGCAGAAAGATGTCCTTAAGGCTTTTAAGTTAAATTATAAGTTATAGGTTACATCGCAGAGCAACATTTATAATAAGCGGTTGAATGTAGTGTAGCCTCAAGAATTCATAAGAAGTGTATCAATCAAAATGCATTGTGTTTTTCTTCGACTGTCTAGCTTGGCAGGTGTATGTAGTTCTGTTATTGTATGTAGGCGATGAAATAGCTTTAATTTCAAAAAGTGATTTTAACATTTTTTAATTTGATTGATATGTGTCGCACCAAAAAGACGATACATGGAATAGTGAAATAATCTTATTTTGAATTGTAAATAGCATATTATGTACTACCATGAGTAAGAATGAAATTATATTAATTCAAATAGGCACTAGACAACAAAGCTTGTTTAATAAAAATTAATAAGAATTATATTTACAAATTATTTTAAATGAAAAAAGTACGTATACGCCCAAGTGTAAACGAAATATTTTTGATTAAATTTTTGGAATTTATCCAAAGAAATAAATGCATCCACATTTGTAATTGGTACAAATACATATGTCTGCAGATCATCTTTTATAACACTTTAAAAACCTGCTCTCAAATCAATCTGATTTGTCCTTTGCTCATGCAGAACCACTGGTTATTGAGGAAACTTTGGACTGCGAAATAGACGTAAATGAAATAAAAATAGTACTTCAAAGAGCAAAAGATGGAAAAGCAGGCGAAGATGGAATTCCACATGAATGCTTTAAAAATGCAACACCGCAGTTTTCATTGATAAGCTAAAGTAGCTTTTCAACAACATTCTTTCAATCGGCTTTATTCCCTCTTCGTTCAAAAATCTGTTATTTTCCCTATTCATAAGAAAGGTGATCCAAACAACGACGTCGAAAATTATCAGGGAATATCATTTATGAACGTTATGACCAAAATATTTTGCGGTGTTTTAGTGAACAGAATAGAAAAATGGGTTGATAATAACAGCATTTTAACTGACTTCCAAGCTGGTTTCAGAAAAAAACTATTGTACTGTGGATCAGATATTTGTTTTAACGTCAATTGTCAAAGCATTCCAATCCAGAAAAAACAGGCTGAGATGTGACCCACACTGATAACTTCCCATCCCGTCTGTCGATTTGTCTTGCTTAAAAGTTTGTCTATATGTATCAATTTTCACCAAATTTGTGTACTATTTTTTGTAGATTTTATTTTTTTATGAAAAAATGGACTGTTGGATTTTTATATCGAATGATAATTAAATATCGAAAAGAATATTTTCTGTGAAATAAAATAAGTTTGAAGCCAATATTTGTATTTTTTGAAAAGCTACTTGAGTCGAAAGTAAATTTTTACCAAGTTTTAGTATTGTTTTTTTTAGGTTTTTATTTTTTGTAAAAAAACCGTCAATTCGATTTTTCTCAAAATTTTATCAAATGTTGAAAACAATATTTCTTATAAGTTAAAATTAGTTAGAAGCCATTATCTCAAATTTTTGAAAAGATATTTGAGTCGAAAATCAATTTTTACCAACTTTTATTAATTTTTGTTTAAGTTTTTATTTTTTATAAAAAAACTGACAATTCGATTTTTTTCAACATTTCTCAGAATGTTGAAAATCTGAAACGCTATTTTAAAGAACTTACTTTTATAAAACGGTAAGATTGTGTGCAGGTATCCTTCATGGTCGACATATATTAATTTGTTTTAACCTAATTTTATTAATCCTTACCAATCTTTTCACTATACAAAATTTTAAATATCAAAACATCAAAGTGTAAGCAATTGTTCATAACATTTTCAAAATTATAACACAATAAATAAATTAAAAAAAATTAACAAAACAGAAGAAGAAAATAAAGTGAGGCCTAACTCTAACCATGTTTGAAACTTAGAGGGTATTATTTGATGTCTAAAACTACCTATAATTTATTTCAAATTAGTAGTTTATTTTATTAGCTTCAAAGTGAACTACCTGTTTATGTTTTGCTGAGATGAAGATCTTATGTAAAAATGTTTGAAGTCTAACCACCTATTGCATTAATTTGCATTTGCAAAAATTCAGCTTTTTAGTGGAATTTAAACCGAATATGAATATTTACTTCCTTTGTTTATTTATGAATAAAATAGGTAAATACTTCCATTGGTAAAGAATTTAAACAAAAATGTCATTTAAATATTTCGTACAATTACATATAGTTTTCACAACTTGACAAAAAATACCCTTACATAAATTATTAGACTTCAAAAAGATGCGACCGCTATTAAAGAATTGATAACAACTTTTTAACTTGTTTACAAAAATCTTACCGCTGCTGGCAATAAAAATTGTTTTGTCATCACATATTTTCATATACTGGCTTCAATGTGATATAGTTGGTATTTTGCGAAGGCGGTCATTAGATAAATTATGAAGGTATCTCAAAATTAGTCTGACATAAGATGAACATCAGAGATAACATTTGATTTGAAAGAAATGTATATCAATGATTGCAAAATGTCAAGAGGTTAATTATGAATCAATTATGAATCTAATTTATAATTCAAACTTTCTCTTGTAAAATACGTTTATATGACATTTAGTTTAAATTAAAAATGTTAAAAATACATTTCTGTACATTTCTACCTAAAGGTATGTGTTTTATGAAGTGAATGGCTTAAATTATTAGGGGTTAATAAAATCAATATGAAGATCGTTTCACTGTAATATTTTAAAACAGGATTTATTTTGCAAACAAATTGACAGTGATTGATCGAAGAACAAAGCGATTATTTTGAGATTGTTAATTACATATTTATGTATGTATCTATATAATAATTAAATCAAAAGTTAATGAGTAATCCTGAAATTGTTAAAACAAAAAAACAAAAACTTAATTAAATATTGTGAGAAAATAATGTGACCTTAATAATTATTTTTTGGAATAAAGTTTCTTAACCTACAAACATGAGTATTACATTAGAAAATGATTATATGATTATAAATGAATTTTAAAAAAGTCTTAAACGAAAGACGAACTTAGGTCAATTAGGATGGAGTTAGCGTTGCCGGATAAGAAAATTGAAACAAGAGTTGAATCATGCAAGTAGATTTAATAAACAGGAACAAAGTATGAACTTAAATTAAAGTTATAAAAGAATTGTGTTAATTGTTAAAATACAAGACTGACTGCTAGTGTTACTTTAATGATTTAAAATATTTCGCTATTGTTTTTGTACCTTACAAAATTTAGAAAATAACTGTGTTTTTCTTAGAAAATAAAGTAATATTGGAATCACTAGTAATTGCTATACTCAGTGATAAAATTCTAACTTAAATGAATCGTTCTATTTGATTTTATTTGTTTAAGCATAGAATTATTCCTTATCAGTGTGGCTTAAAACCATGAAAATCCAAAGTCGATCAAATATTCACATTATGACAGATCCTGGAGCCATGTCTAGTTTTGGCCGAACTCGTGCGTTTGTGCTGGATGAGCATGGGGATTACACACTGTTCAATAAGGTTTGAAAACAACTTAATCGAACCTTCTAATGTCAAAATGGCATTAGAGAATTTGACGCGCTGTCATGTGATATCGTCCTTTGATGAATATAGTGTCGAGCTTACACTTTAACACTAGAGGCACAATCTTTCAAAAATCTATCTAATAACTCGCAAATGCTGATGACATTGACATAATCGGAAGCATAATGGGGATGGCGCAATGTCAATGGGGATGGCGCAATGTCAATGGGGATTGTGTGAGTATTGAGACAGAGGCGGCAAGACTTACAACATCGATTTAAAATCCGTCAAAACGTCACCATCGACATAAGATATTTTGAGGTAGTTAAGGAATTTATCTACCTTCGCTCCACTAGGAATACAAAAAATAATACCAGCGCTAAGATCAGAGAAAAATTACTCTTGCTAACCACTATTTCTTTGAGATAAGAAAGGAATTGAGTAGTTAAGTCTTTTCTCGAATAAATAAAGTGTCGCTATATAAGACCTTCATCAACTGCATCCTGGTGCCAACTGCTATACGGTGCCAATTTTAATGGTAGCATATTCTATTATGCGTATGACCCCAAATTATGATTTCAAGGCTGAGCCCGAGAAAACTGATTTGGTAATTTTGGTCAAACAATAAACTTCTTAAGATTTCTTAACACTAGTTTGAAGTTGAATTTATTTATTTATTTATTTATTCATCAATATGAGATTTAAATTAAATCTACAATTAGACTACATATATAAATATTTACATGTGTACAATTTATTTAATAAACTTAAGTTTAATATAAATACTTAAAATATAATTAATAGGAAAAATATATTAAAATAAAATATAAATAAAAATATAGAATTAATTTGTTCATACATATGTAATCAAAACATAAAATCAATTAAAATGAAAATACAAAAATAGTTTATTATTCAAAGAAGATCTACTTAATTGAAAATCAAAATCAATACAATTTAAAATTAGGTTTGTTTCTTTGACACAGCGGGTTATTGGTTTATTTTTCGCGTAATTAACTCTGTGTACATCTTCTCGAAACAAACAACGTATTCGAAGTTGTCGCGATGGAACATACAAACTTATTAAAGACAACAAAAAAGGGCATTTGATATGATATGATAAAATATCACTTATACACATCACAGAAAACATTTTGCGACTATTTTCAAGTGACTGAATAGCTAAAAGTTGGCATCTAGTTTTGTATGATGGAGTTTCGATTTTCCACCCAAATTTTTGAATCGTGAATCTAGTAATCTTTTTTTGGACCATTTCAATTCTCTTATATTGAATGTTATAAAAAGGGTTCCAGATTACACAACAGTATTCCAAAATTGGTCTTACATATGAAGTAAAAAAAAAGCGATTTGAGAGCAAAAGGGTCTTTAAAGTCTATGCTATCGCGTTTGATAAGACCGAGCATGGAATTTGCTTTGGATATACTAAATTCAATGTGCCTAACAAAGTTAGGTCTAGGGTCAAAAACTACACGAAGATCTTTCTTCTCCCTTACTCTTTCCAGAACTTGATTCTCAATTTTGTAGTCAAACATGATTTCAGAAAAGTTGCGACATTTAAATATAATTGGTTTTTTTGCACCATTTTGATAATTTCGAAATATCGTCTTGTAAGAGATGAAAGTCATTAATAGATTTTATGCAACGAAAAAACTTTAAGTCATCGGGGAAAAGAAGTTGACTAGAATTGAGGAAAATACTAGGTAAATCATTTATAAAAATTAGGAAAAGAAGGGGTCCAAGATGGCTAACTTGGGGCACACCAGATGAAACCAAAATTGGTTTTGAGAGAACTTCGTCAATGCAAACCTTTTAAAATGAAATTCAAAGTTTTTCAATTTTTTCATTAAAATAGACTTACTTTATCAAATGTCTTAGAAAAATCGGAATAAATTACATCAATTTAATGTCCTTCTTCGAAATTATTTAGAATGAAATTGGAAAAAATAGGAAGATTAGTCGTTGTTGATCTTCCTGCAACGAAACCATGTTGTGCCGTGAAATGTGTTCCTTAACTAAAAATGTTAGTTTTTCATATAACAATTTCTCGAAAAGTTTTGGAATACACGACAATTTACAAATCGGACGGTAGTTGGATATTTGCTGTTAAGACCCTGGTTTGTGAATAGGGTATAAAAATGATTTCTTCTATGCTGGAAGAAATTCGCCGTTCTTTAAAGAGCTATTCAAAATTAGAATAAGCGGTTCAGCTAGAGAGGCAGCACATTTTTTAAGAACAATAGGTGGAATTTCGTGTGGACCTGGTTTATTGTCATCATTTAAACTCAAAAGACCATCTTCAATTTCGGAAATATTTATTTCTAAACAACCAATATCTGCCTTACATTCAAAAGACAAATATTCGGCTGTCCATGCTGAACTTACATTCGAATAAGCGTAACTATATTCAAAATAGTGTGCGAAGGAATCGCAAATACTTGTTAAATTTGAAAAGGTTGAACCAAGGTAATTCATACACTTGGGAATACCAATCGAATATTTTTTGTTCTTGATGTAGGACCATCCTTATTTGTTCACCACACAATTTGTTCGTCTTTTTTCCTCGTTGTAAATTGAGGATAGGATGCACTGATGCAGTACCTTCTAATTTATATCAATAATATGAGCATCACAATACCAATTTATATTGTTACCGAATTCTATGTTACCACTTAGATCTGTAGAAACTGCTTCAAGGTAACTCAAGATATATACATTTATTTTGGAAGAATATTTGTCAGCTTAAGTTGTTTGAACTTAAAAAACAGTTGATTTGTTAATTGTTTAAACAATACAAATGTTATCAAACACTGTTCCAATGAACAAGAGTCAAGTTGATTGAGCTGCGAACTTTTTCAAAATAACTAAGAACTGAACAGATATTTCATTTTAATCGGACAATATTTGTAAATACTCATAAATCAAATAAGTATATTAAAACAAATGTATACTAACCGTTTTTAAGCATATTCGGAGAAAGATATGCAACCACGAACTCTATAAAAGAGGTTTGTAAAGTTAAAATAATGAGAAAACTTCGAGTGTAGATGTTTTTCGTTTCAGCACAAACGGAATCATACAAAATGTGATTTTCGTATTTATGGCCAGAACCTTTCGAGTTTTGTTCTTTTATTTGTTCTGAGCATTCTGTGTGACATTAAGAACAAGAAGCAAAAAACTCCTTAACAATTCTTAGCTTCAATACTCTCAAGGTGAAATTTATTTTTAGAGATCGGAAGCTGCTTACAGTTTGCTCACAGTTAAGAATGTGAAAAATATCACATGAAACTTACTGTTATTGCAGGAAATCAAGCCTATTAGCAGTGCAAGCATTTCAAATTTAGATGGAAATTGTATTCCTAATATTGCCATTTGTACCCATCTCCTAGCCAAGAGGACCTAAAAGCTCAGCTTTGTAACCTTGATGATTAAATAGAAAATGAAGACTGAACTTAAGCTGAAAGTTCAAATAATTATTGGTTTTATGATGTTCTCAAGTTCAGAGCATTAGAAACCCTTGTGAAACAAAAAATGTTCTTTAAAAAAGTCTTCTCGAAGTACATCTAAATAAAATGTTATCCAATTTAGGTTTCTGAAGAAAGTCTATAAGAATAATCTTATTTGACTTTCCTTTTAAAATTATACACCAACATCGTAATTCATAAACTTAAGTACGATCATAAGTAGCAAGTTAATAATTATATCTCCTTTGCAAAACAAGTATCTTGTTGAATTATTTCCAAAAGCCCAGCCCATTTAACTACATTATGACTCATTTTAGCCTAAAGTGCTATACCGCAAACTTAAACAAACCTAACCTACCTAACCTACGTTTACTATTTATTTAAACCTTAGCGACAGACATAATGTAAATGGTAATCAAAACCAATATATGGATTTTCAAGCCGCAATGGTCGCATAGAGATACTCGTACTTATTAAATCTGCACGTTTTGTATGGTCACGTTGAGGAGCACGTGGATATGATCATTCTTCCAAATACCAAAGACAATTCATGTCACGTTGACGCAAGGTGAAGGTAAAATATCATAAACACTTCTTTTTTAATTGAGTTCGATTGGACGCGTGGCCTCAACAAATCCGTCAACTTTTTTCCTACCAAAATAAAAAAAAAAAATTATTAATTTTATCGTTAATGTGATTTGTTAATTGAACCCACAAATTATAAGATTACCACACTGGCTGGCTGTGACTTTTTATATCTCGTACGAAGCACGGAAATCATTAAGTGTGAAATATCTACGAGAAAGAATAATTACGTCGTCGTCATCGTCTTCGTCGGATTAAGGCTGCGTGAGCTTTAATTGCAAGTCAAGAATCAGACAACTGAGACTGACTGTTCTTTGCCATGCAAAAGGTGTGATCTTACAACTTGTACCTTATAGGAGGGTGTACCATACCATGTTCCTACACACAATATACATATACCCCATTTTACACTTGACTTGCTTTGTTGTTGAAGACAATGGGTCTGGGAAAACAAGATACATGGCAATAGGGTTGGGCTCTACTGCTTTGGGTTTCTTATAATTGACAGCATCTTGTGTGAAGAATTAATGTGATTTCCAACTTTTATTCAGTCACTTGGGCATGCGCAACGAACAATGCATTATTCAAAGACTACTGTGGCAAGGCAGCTCGGCGGCAAAGTGCGGGTGTCATTATGATGTCATAACGTGTAAATTCATTCACTAAGTCATTAAGTTACTTGGCCAATTGCACACGCATCTGACTTTTGTAAGTTAAGAAAACAACAACAAAAACTACAACTTTCTAAAAAAGCACAAAATAAAAAAAAATGACTATGTCTAAAACAATGGGATACTGATTTTTTAAAGGTGCTAGATAGTTATTCCAAAATCTTGTATTGTTAAGTTTATACTCTGCAATTTTTTGTATCTTATTTTATTTTTTTGTTGTGCTAGCTTAGGTTTTGATTACAGAAGATCATTATTATTTCTGCGAGCGCGAGAAATTTTTTGATGAAATATATGTATGTGCAGGCTTAATTTGAATACAATTGTGGTTTTGAAATAATTTGTTACACGATTACACGGAATCATGTTGGGGGCGAAAGTATGTTAAGGTATGGTATGCTATATGAAACCTTTCACTATTTTTTCTTTTTAATTCACCTTTTTTATTGATTAATATATATGTATAGGTATACCTATAAAGGTTTTAATTTTGATTAAGTTACAAAAAAATTTAACTTCCTGAAAAATACATTACCGAAGCTTATGACATCAAAGGTTATAAACTGAATGTAAGGCTCATAAAACCAAAGAAAATCAGACCGTGTGAAATTGAAACAATATAAAATGTAATAGGAAATTAAAAACACCATTACATGGAATTTGGTTTATCTTTTATAAGTTTTGGTGAAAACATTTCTTTCTATGCAAGATTATGCTGAGAGGGAGACGTACTCCTTGGATGCATTTGAATCAATGATTCAAATTTGAATGGAGTGTTTCATAGTTATTTGTTAGCATAATTCAAATATCAATCGAAAAGCTGAAGACCACAAAGAGTTCTAATGTAAATGAACTAATTTAATCGAAATGAGATCTGAAACATTTAAATTCATTCATATTTGATTTAACTTTTATTGACTTAACTAAGACTTCTTTGTCCCAATGAACAACTTTAATTTTAAAATTAACTGTCAAAATTATCTTAAACGTATTTGTTTTTATTTTTGTTTTTGTAGATACATGATATTACATGAAAAAAAAAGAGGCTGGGATGCAACCCACACTGATAACTTCCCATCCCGTCTGTCGATTTTGCTTGCTTAAAAGTTTGTTGGTTTTCGTGTTTTGTTAAAAAAGTTATCAGTTGAATTATTGTTTAAAATTACCAACAATATTTTGCATATAGGTAATGAAATAGTTTGATTTCGAAATATATTTGTGTTAAATTGATTTTTAGTCGAAAACCAATTTTTAACAATTTTAGTAGCATTTTTTAAAAGTTTTTATTTTTACATGAACATATACAAAATGGATGAATGAAATTAATTTGAAATCAATATCTTCTATTGTTCACGAGATATCAAGGACCGAACATCAATTTTTATCAAAATTGCGTAATATTTTTTGTACATTTTATTTTTTTTATGAAAAAACTGACTATGGATTATTGTAAAAAATGTACTGAATGTTGAAAAATTTCTCGACGTTTCAAGGTCCCTAGAGTCTAAATAAGAGATTTTTAGAAAGATGTCTGTGCGTGCGTGTGTAAAAAAAAAAGTGAACATTTTGGTTAAACCTAAATATCTCACGAACGAAAAACGATAGAGACTTTAATTAAATTTTATATAATATATTATAACGTGATACCAAACAAATAATTTTTTTTTAACGTTTTTTTTTATAAATCAAAAAAACTGAAAAAAAAATTGTCACCTCGAAAATTTTACGACTAAAATATGATTTCATCTCCTAAACGATTTTGTGCAACGAAGAATAATGTTTTTGACATCTGATACAATTTTGAGAAAAATCTAATTGACAGTTTTTTTTTATAAAAAATAAAAACCTAAAAAAAACATTACTCAAAGTTGGTAAAAGTTGAATTTCGACTCAAATATCTTTTTAAAAACTTGAGATTAAGGCTTCAAATTTATTTTATCTTATAAGAAATATTGGTTTCAACTTTCTGAAAAATTTTGAGAAAAATCCAATTGACAGTTTTTTTACAAAAAATAATAACCTAAAAAAAAATTAATAATATATGGTAAAAATTATTTTTCGACTCAAATATCCTTTCAAAACTCTGAGATATTGGCTTTAACCCTTTCGGTACGAGAGTGGGACAGAACAAAGAATATTTATATGTAAACATACCACTCCCGTCCCGAAAGGATTAAACTACTTTTATCTTTCAAAGAATATTGTTGACATTATTCACTAAAATTTTGAAAAAATCGAATTGACAGTTTTTTTTACAAAAAATTAAAATCCTAAAAAAACTTTAACAAAAGTTGGTAAAAATTGTTTTTTGACGAAAATATCTTTTCAAAAATTTTAGATAATAGCTTCTTACTAATTTTAACTTATAAGAAATATTGTTTTCAACATTAGGACACATTTTGAGAAAAATCGAATTGACAATTTTTTTACAAAAAATTAAAAACCTAAAAAAATTTTTAAAAGGTGATAAAAATTGATTTTCGGCTCAAATATCTTTTCAAAACTTTGATATTTTGGCTTTTAACTAATTTTATCTTATGAGAAATATTGTTTTGAACATTCGATAAAATTTTGAGAAAAATTCGAATTGACGTTTCTTAACAAAAAATAAATACCTAGAAAAAGCATTGCTAAAAGTTCGTAAAAGTTGATTTTCGACTCAAATATCTTTTTAAAAATTTAAGATAAAGGCTTTAAATTAATTTTATTTTTTAAAAAATATTGTTTTCAACATTCCTTAATTTTTTATAAAAATATAACAGTCAGTTTTTTTCATAAAAAATTTAAATCTACAAAAGATAGTAAGCAAGATTGGTAAAAATTGGTGTTCCGTTCTCGATATCTCGTGAATAATAGAAAAAATTGACTTCATAATTATTAATTTCATTCATCCAATTTATTACAAATACAATTTTTTTAAGAAATGCTACTAAAATTGGTAAAAATTGGTTTTCGACTAAAAATCTCGTTAACAAAAACGGATTTTGAAATCAAACTATTTCATCATATGCAAAATATTGTTGGTAATTTTGAAATTGTTAAGAATAATTAAACTGACAACTTTTTTAACACAACATGAAAACCTACAAACTTTTAAGCAAGACAAATCGACAGACGGGATGGAAAGTTATCAGAGTGGGTCGCCTCTTTTTTGTATTGTAATAAATCTTTGAATGGTTTTTTTTTGTAGCTCTATACCAAATGCTTATGACGTGATAAATCCTAAATTTGTATTCTATATAAAAATACACCACTTAGTGCATAGTCATCAATCGAAAACCATGGTTTTAAGGTCCATAAGATATTGAGAAATATAAGCATTTTCTATTCGACAAATCGGGATAATGGAAAGTTCTTTATTCGAAAGTAAATTGAAATGTATTTTATAAAGATGTTATAAAATACGACGTTATTCAGGCAAACATTTTCTGATAGTTAAAAAATCATAAAACTGTGTACGTCATTTCTTGATTATTATTGCATTAAAATAATTTTAATATTTTATAAAAATGTTTTTATTCTTTCAAATGCATTTTCAAAGTTTCTTTGCTTGGTGTTGCATTTATATTTGATCTGTTATATACATATTTTTGGAAAATATTCTCAATTTATAGAATTTAAAGAATACAAAAGTCAAAGGAACTTTCTGTATTAGCTGCCTGAACTATGAATCAGTATGCAATACATTTCAACTGATATAAAGTAATTTCAAAAATATTTTATATATAGTTTTGAAGATCACTTCTAGCAACATTTTCTGTCCCAAATATTTTAACCTATACGACTGAATACTGATAGCTCAGAATTGTTCACTTAATTATTTTCACGCAAGGATATAATGAAAATGAAAATATATCTATAAGTAGTTTCAATTTAAAATCAATGTTTTTCAACTTATGTGACTTACCATTTTTTGCATCAGTCATTTTACTAGACTCTGTTGCAGGTTTGGCATCGCTGCCATATATGCTCAAAGCAGCAACCAACAAGCAACCAGCTAATCCAAGTTTGGATATCATTTTTATTGAACTCGTAACTAACAATGATATGATTTTGTACAAATGTACAAACAAAACAAACCACAATAATCGCTTTTATAGCTTAGATTTAAAAAAAAAACACAAACTTTCACAAAACCAATGCGAATATAAACATCCGGAAAAAAAGATCAATAGCAGTCATATGTTCATATGAGGGTACTTGGTAATTTATGCGATTTTTTATTCGAACATCAATCTATACAGATTCGTTTAAATTATTCAACTTAATTATTATTTCTATCTTTTTTTTTTCATTAAAACCAATCAAATCAAAACATCACATATACATAAAAATGAAAAAAAAAAACTTAAATATGGGGAAAACGAAAAATTTCACTTTCTTATAAAAATGCTTATGGCAATCATCAAAAACAAAAACGTAACAATAAAGATAATTATTATTTTTGTGGATATCTATTCGATGCACATTCGTTATATTTGCTATTCTTATTGTTGTTGTTGGTTTTTACATAAATTTATTTATTATTATTTTTCTTTTTTTCGAAAAAAAAAAATCAGATTAATAAAGCACTCGAACGAATTACCCAACCAACGCAACAACAAACGGTCAAAACTATTAGTGCGTGAAATTCAATGGGAAATCGTGTGCACCATAAAAAGTTAACACCACCAAAAGGAGTAAACTACTAGTCTGGATATAGTCTCGTTAGTACTTTTAGTCCAAGCCCTCGAATAGTGGATGTAGATCAGACGTGTATTTCCGTTTTGTCGTATGATGAAAATTGCAACTGTTACTTCTGTGAGATAGTTTTGACTTTATTTCGTAAAGACACTTTTTTGAAAGATTGAAAATTATTATTATTTGAAGTCCAATAATTTGATTTGATTTCACGACGACGACCACCAATAATTTGACGACGACGAAAGCGGAAAAGTTCCCTTAGCACCTTTTTAGAGACACGTCCGTACCGTTCGAATGTCTAAGCCGTCTAACTGGCCAGGGAACTTTCTACAGTAGTTTTGATTTGCTTGAGAGTCGAGTCGTTGTCGAGTCGAGATACCAATTGCCAATGCCAGTTTGAAAAATGAATCTTTTTCTTCATCAGAGAGAGAGGATGAATTTTCAATTATTTTGAATAAACGTTTAAACAGAGAGAGAGGATTGGTATCTTTGAAGTTGTTCTCCACATCATCATAAGTCCCGACTGTGAGAGAGCCGGTTTTTGTAGAGCTTGATATGCTTATAGCCAACTTTGAGTGTTGTGATATGAATGAAAATGAATAACAAATCAGCTGGTCACCCAACCGGTATCGGTAGTCATAGTAAGAAAACCTAACTGTACTCTTTGTATATTGTATCTATTTATCTATATTTATACTTTTGTTGTTTTTTTGTTTTTTAATCGCATCTATCTTATAGATGAGAATGACTATAATGCACGTGGTCAGTCTCTCTGGAGTTCGGAGTCTCAGCTTAGTCTTAGTCTCAGTAGAGATTAACCAAGACTATATAGGCATTGAATAAACATCGTTTGTTTTGGCGTCAACTGAAAAAGATACAAACAAAAAAGATAAAGAAAATAAAAACACAAATAGAGTGCGGTCAATTTACTTTTTCCATGGTTCAAATGACGTGTATAAACAATGTTTTGATACGTTTCAATGCGGTGTAATCGAGTGCAAATTTTCTTATGTTATTTTAATACGTGTAGTTCTTTGGGTAGGGTATGGGGTATGGTGAGGTGGTGCAAGAAAAAAGTAGATCTTGCATTGGTTTTCACACACACTTATATGACTATTTTCGTTACTAATAGACCAGATTTTTTGTTAAAGTGGTTTATAGATGAAGTTCTCATATTTTTCAACATTCATCTACCTTATATGTGCTTTATAATTATAGATATCTACAGTTAATGAGTCTGGTTTTTTTTTTATATTTTATATAAAAAGCTTAAAATTTCTTGTCATTTGCGCTTTAGAATAAAGTACTCTATGAGTATAAGGGTTATGTAGAAAAAAAATAAAAATGTATAGTAGTCAAGGTATATTTTGTGGGTACTAAAGGGTATACCAAAATAAATAAAAAGAGGCTGGGATGCGACCCACACTGATAACTTCCCATCCCGTCTGTCGATTTGTCTTACTTAAAAGTTTGTCTATATGTATCAATTTTTACCAAATTTGCGTAATATTTTTTGTAGATTTTCTTTTTTTATGAAAAAAACGGACTGATGGATTTAAAAAAAAAATACGGAATATCGAAAACAATATTTTCTGTGAAATAAAATAAGTTTGAAGACAATACTTTTGGTTTTTGAAAAGCTATTTGAGTCGAAAGTAAATTTTTACCAAGATTAAATATTGTTTTTTTTTGTAAAAAAGTGGCGATTCAATTTTTCTCAAAATTTTATCGAATGTTGAAAACATTATTTCTTATAAGTTAAAATTAGTTAGAAGCCATTATCTCAAATTTTTGGAAAGATATTTGAGTCGAAAATCAATTTTTACCAACTCTTGTTAAATTTTGTTTACGTTTTTAATTTGTTGTACAAAAACTGTCAATTCGATTTTTTTCAAAATTTTACTGAATGTTGACAACAATATTTTTTGAAAGATTAAAGTAGTTTAAAGCCAATATCTCAAAGTTTTGAAAAGATATTTGAGTCGAAAATCAATTTTTACCAACTTTGAGTAATTTTTTTTCCGTTTTTAATTTTTTGTACAAAAGCTGTCAATTCGATTTTTGTCAAAATTTTATCAGATGTCAAAAACATTATTCTTCGTTGCACAAAGATGAAATCATATTTTGGTCGTAAAATTTTCGAGGTGACAAATTTTTTTTTTCAGTTTTTTTGATTTATAAAAGAAGCGTTAATTGGATTTTTTTTCCAAAAATATATTTGTTTTGTATTACGTTACTATATATAATATAAAATTTAATTCAAGTCTCTAGCGTCATTAGTTTATGAGATATTTAGGGTTAACCACCCACGCAATTTTTTTGAGAGCCCTTTTTGCATTTTTCTGCCTTATTATCTTTATAACAAAATTTATTTGAAGTCGATATCTCTTCTGGTTCTTGAGCTATGAAAGACGAAAAAAACGTAGCGAACGTACGGACGTACGTACGAACGTACGTACACACGCACGCACAGACATCTTTCTAAAAATCTTTTATTTCGACTCTAGGGACCTTGAAACGTCGAGAAATGTCAAAATTTTCATTTTGACAAATCGGACCCATTTCAATAACTTCCTATGGGAAGTTAATAATAAGATTATCTTTCAAATGGGAAGAAATTGATTAAATGACTTTGTCACGAAATTTTAAAGAACCTATTGTTAAGCCCTTAGCATTTTACTAAGTATCAATTTTATAAATATTTAGCAGTTTACTACATAAGCGCCTCGAAAATTGTAAATTTTTCTTTTCCTTTTTCTAACTTCTAAGTTGTTATTTCCCTTTCATTAAAAAATTGACATCCCAACATGTCAAATTATTGACAGTTCGTACCTATTAATTGCAATTTATAACTGTAGACTGGATCTTTCCATTCACTTCTCTTATAAGATTAATTGTACAGATGTCATATGGATTTAGAAAATTGTAAAAGGTTAAAATAGCCAATCTATGAGTTTAACTTTAGCATAATTACCTTTTAAGCTTAGTTTACTGCTAAAATTGGCTATAACATTTTACTTAATCGTTTAAAATTGTGCACCTCTATTTTTAGCGGAAGAATTCAAATTCTGAAATTGTAAGGTTGAAATCGTGAAATAGTACACAGGGTTTTAAAATAAGTTAGGTATTACATTTGATATAAACAAAAAAAAATATTTAAAAAGAACCCGTGTGGGAGCTTCCGGAACCAAATTTTGCTTTAAATTTAGTTTGCTTTAGTTAGGCTCAGTTTTTCTGGACTTGTATAGAGCAGAACCATTTTTAATTTTAGGAACGAAATAATTCTTAATTTGGACTTATTTCAATTCTCAATAATAATAAATGTTAGAAAACCTAAATTTTATGAAAAATACTTAATAGTTATGACTTCTTTCATGTGAATTTAATTCCGACATTGTTTGGAAAATATTAGGTTCTGTGAGTAGCTAATACGTTAGGATTTATTGTATAAAGTCTTCTTTTATAACCCAGTTTATTTCATAACCCAGGTTCTTTTTACTCATGTTATTTTAAAACCCATATTATTTTTCTCCCACTTAATCCTTATGACCAAGATTGTTTTGTAGTTATTTGTTAACCCCGTTTATTACATAATTTGGGTTATAACCCAAGTTATCTTGTAACCCACATGGCCACATTACGACTTCACAAAAAGTGTCCTATATCATTTAGTTGGGTTGTTGTTTTTATTTCATCAAAAACTTTGGTTTTCAACCGGGGTCCCTTAACATAAAATAAACCCATTGGAGAATTCTAACCCAAATTTCAATAACAAAAAATCTTATACACATTCATCCACGTTGACAAAACATTCAAACATAATTTGAGTTAACCCCTTCCCAAAATGAGAAAAGGAAAGATACAAACCATTAATCCTCGATTACGAAATTTACATTTTTCTTGGGATAAGTTTTTGTTGCTGGTATGAGGTGCCTCTGAGGTACTGTTCATTCCCGGACTAAGCTCGTCCTAACACCGCTCATAACGTAAGAAATAACTGGTCCAAAAAATACGAAATACCGGGCAACTAACATACCGAGGAAAACGGTTTGAGCATTTGATTTGTTAGTTCAAATATACAAACAATGATATATTATTTTGCCAGAATATCACATTTTTTTGTAATAAAAAAAATAAGTTTTTTAACAAATTATAAATACAAATATAATTCGCATAGTCTTCAAAAAATTCTCTTTCTTTTGACACTTTATTTGATAAAATTGTATCAGTGTGGGAGCTAGAAAATTTAGACTTACTAACAAAATGTTTATTTGATTGCTAAGAGAAAGATATGTGATTAAAAATTAAGAACGGTATCAGCCAAATGGTCACCATGGTTAAGGTTGCAGAAATAAATCCATGAAATTTTCCCAGACCAATTCGTACATTTATGACTTTATGTTCCTGGTTACAAAACCAATTTCTGTTATAACAATTACCGAAATTTGAAAAATAACCAAGGTATAAAAAAAAACAAAGTTATAAATTTAATGCTGATTATAAAAATATCCCTTTTATAAAACCAACTCATGTTATAAAAAAATTTTGGGTTTAAAAAAAAACAAGGTTTAAAGAATATCCAAAGTTATAATTATAACCAAGGTATCAAAAATAACCAATGTTTTAAAAATAAACTATGGAATAAAGTTAATGTCGTTAAGGTTATGGAAATAACTCTTAAAAAATATACAAGGTTTCAAAATAAGCAACTATTTAAAAATTACTAAGGTTATAAGGATAACAAAAGCATTAAAAATAACAGCGGAATACAAAACACCCATGTTATTAAACATCAAATGTTATTATAGCAACCTAGATTACAAAAATTTCCTTATTATACAAAATTTTACAAAAACAAAAAAAAAACTAGGTTATAAAAGTAACCCTGGTAAAATAAATACGGACATTTATAAAATTAACCCTGGTGAGAACCAAGTTATAAAATTAACCCTGCTTATAAAAATGGCCAAGGCTTAAAAAAGATCTAGGGTTTGAAAAATAAGAAAGGTTCAAAAATAACCAAGCTTAAAAAATTAACCCTGGTTATTAAATTAAACAAAATTATATGTATAATAATTAAATTATATTTCATAAATAACCAAGTTTATGAAAGTAACACCGATTAAAAAATCAACCCTGTATAGTTTATAAAAGTAATAAATGTCATACAGATAATCTTAGTTTAAAAAAAATAAAAGTCTAAAGTTTAAAATAAAACAAAGGTTAAACGAATAACTATGGTTACTTACTTAATAAGGATTATTTTTTTTACCTTCGATATTTATATAACCCAGGTCATTTATTAATTCTGCAGAGACGAATACGAGTTGAATACAGAATTTGTTAGGCCTCGTTATGTAGGAAATTGCTAATTTTTAGGAAAAAAATTGCAATACTAATTTCTAATTGTTTTATAACTTCAGTAAAAATAAAGTCATACAATTTAAAGTTGCAATTTTTAACACAGCTAAGATAACCGAAGAAATGTTCGTCTTGAAGTGTTGAATTGTTAGCAACGATACACTGGCCAAATATCAAAATCACAAGTTTTGTAATTTGAGTGTTTTCATTTATTTCATTGGTATTATATAAATTAAAGCTAAAATTAAAAAAATGTACACTGTGGCGTATACTTACTTTTGACGTGACAACGTCTTAAATTAGGTTTATTAGGGAGTCACTTATGAAAAAGTGTAACGCCCGGTAACGTTACGATGAGTCACCGAACGAAGGAGGCCCGCCGAATGCCTCCGAACGAGAGAGAGGCCCGCCAAATGCCTCCGAACGAGAGAGAGGCCCGCCGAATGCCTTGCGTCTCTCTCCCACTCAACTATGATCGGTCTGCCGCGCGCGCAGCACTAGAGAATTAGGCGCATTGAATCGGCGCATGCTTGTGTCTCTGTCTTTGTCTTTCTCGAACGTTCTTGGCGTTGGAAAAACAAGAAAGCGTCATAATACAAGTTCACACGTGTGGTTAAAGTATCGTCAGCTGTGTCTGTAGTGAAAATGTAGAGTGCTTAGATTCGTCATTTACAACAACTACAACAATAAAGGTAAATAATTGTACACTGATATTTCATTATCGTAAACTATGATTGATTGATTAATTGTTAGATTGACACAAAAGTTGAGAAACTGAGTTTATAGGTTATGTCATACTATTGATAAATGTTGATAGTGTTAAGTAAATTATTAGTTTAACAATAAATATTCTACCTAGAAAAAGACGTTGTCACGTAAAATCTTCGCCCGTAAAACCGACTTTACAGGCAACCATTTTTTTTTATTTTATTGTTTTCTTGCACGCATTGGTTAATGCAAAATCTTTTCGGTATCGTACTCAAATAATATTTAACAATATTTGATTGTGAAAATAGAAACTGTATTTATATTTTCATGAAGGGCATCGAAGCTACCACTTAATGCCACCTCGATGGCACCGAAATCTAAAAGCCCTTGGCTATTCACGTTGTTTCCAAGATCTCTCTATAAAAACTTTCTTTTTAAGTGCAGTAGTCACATTTATATTTTCTTACATTCCTATAATATTAGCTTTTTAATTAAATAACGTCTGTTAAAAACATCAGCATAGACGTAATTATTTAAAAACTCCTTGATATACCCGCATTTGTATGTAGATTTGGTTAAAGGTAATGATTAAATACTATTGCACGTCGAAACTTTCTTTTTCAAGTAATCGTACTCCAATTAACTAGTTGTTAAGGAGTGATACGATTTCATTTAGAGACCCAACAAAAAAAACTATATAGATACACAAAAGACTGATGCATGCAATAGTAGTTACATCTATTGGACAGAAAGATCATTAATCATTATTTCTAGCGTCAGTTGGTCGATAAAATCTTGACAAATGAGAATGGATTAATCGTTGCAGATTATTACAGTCTGAATCTGGGCAATGATTGTACGCTTAACAGACACATTGCAGCGTAATGTGAGTTAATCCCAAAATCGGATTTTCTTATAGTTAAGATCGTGAAATTTTTGCAATCGAAAAATTTTATGCAGCATACGTGAACAACAAGAGAGCAATTAATCGATTTCTGTTTTTTTTTTTTTATTTTTGCATTAAAAAATATTTATAAACTTAATCTAATGCAAACAACACTATGCATTGGTGTTGGTTGGTGTTTATAATCGATGTTGATGCCCAAAATTACTATTTTTTTGCGGCTTTTTGATTTATCTCGGTCTCTTACATTGACCTCGATTGTTTATCGTAGCATTTATTGTATGGTAATTTTATAATTTCAAATGGTTTACCTATGCAGCATATAGCACATAATTTCTTAAACACATGGCTTTGTACTTTATTGTGAAATGTACATTGAATGGTAATTAAAACAAGTATCTGATGGTTTTTTATTTTCCTTGGCAATGTAGGTACTCGTATTGTGGTGTAAGCCAACTAACGTATATGGCTCTAACCATATTCCTTAATTATTGAAATCAAATTATTTAAACATTATTTGTTTCGCTGATTGTTATTTTGGCCAAAATAAATCAACAAGCTCATTAATCAGAATTAAAAGAGGTTATGTTTTATCTATAGTGTTTCGTTTATTAGACCACGTAATTTCAATAATCATTTATAGATCAGAAAGCTGTAAAATTTAAACTATTCGTAACGCATATTAAGTTAAATACTTTGGCACATAACACAAAGGTCATAAAGTTTTAATTTAACAACATTTGATGTTAAGATTGTATTTCCCTAGATTTGAATTGTAAACACAATAAAGTACATTACATATTATAAAACTGAAAATTTAAATGTATGATAAATAATAAAACATGAAAGCATGCACAGCAAAAAAGCTTGAGCTTGACCCAAACATATTTGTTTAAGGTTTATAAACTAGATTTTAATAAAATTTTGTAAATACTCTTTGTCCGAGTTCCAAAAGGTAGCTGCACCTTGTAAGGTGAATAACATTGTAAGTTTGAAAGGTTTTAAAATTCTCTGTCTACAGTTTTCGTAAACATTGTTTTCTATCTTTATCCTTAAAAAGTACTTTTTAGGCTACTTATCCGATTTTGAAATTTTAATGCCACCTAATATCTCAATTAAATGTTAACTCAAACATTATTACGTCATTAAGTATGAAGTGTTGTTTTTTTTGTATGTAAAATAAAAAACGGAATACAAATATTTGTCATCTCGAATATTTAACGAACATAAACAAAAAATTTAAAAGACTATTTTTTTACAACAAATATTGAAGTTCTTGACAAAAGTTTTCAGAAAAATCTTAGTGTTAGAAAAATATTGTTTTTAACTATCCCATAGGAAGTTATTGTAATGGGTCCGATTTGTCGAATTGAAAATTTTGATATTTCTCGACGTTTCAATGTCCCTAGAGTCGAAATAAAAGATTTTTAGAAAGTCTGTGCGTGCGTGTGTACGTACGTTCACGACGTTTTTTCGTCGTCCATGGCTCAAGAACCAGAAGAGTTATCGACTTCAAATAAATTTTGTTATACAGATAATAAGGCAGAAAGATGCAGAAAGGGCTCTCAAGAAAATTGAGTGGGTGGTTTTTTTTACTATAGCAGTTTAAAAAAAGGTGAAAATTTTGGTTAAACCTAAATATCTCATGAACCAATGACGCTAAAGACTTGAATTAAATTTTATATTATATATTGTAACATGATTCAAAGCAATTATATTTTTGGAAAAAAATCCAATTAACGGTTTTTTTATAAATCAAAAAAACTGAAAAAAAATTTGTCACCTCGAAAATCTTACGACTTAAATATGATTTCATCTCCAAAACAATTTTGTGCAACGAAGAATAATGTTTTTGAAATCTGATAAAATTTTAAGAAAAATCTAATTGACGGTTTTTTTTATAAAAAATAAAAACCTAAAAAAAACATTACTCAAAGTTGGTAAAAATTGAATTTCGACTCAAATATCTTTTCAAAAACTTAAGATTATAGCTTCAAATTTATTTAAGCTTATAAGAAATATTGCTTTCAACATTCTGAAAAATGTTGAGAAAAATCGAATTGACAGTTTTTTTACTAAAAATAAAAACCTAAAAAAAAACAATAGGTACTAAAACTTCGTAATAATTTACTTTCGACTCAAGTAGCTTTTCAAAAATTACAAATATTGGCTTCAAACTTATTTTATTTCACAGGAAATATTGTTTTTATTTTTAATATTTAATATTGTATTTAACGCATCCTAAATTTTTAAGAAAAATTAAAAAGAGGGTTTTTCCTTACAAAAATACATTTTTTTTTCAAGAATTTCTTCAATCGGAGCTGAAATCCACTTGAGGATGTTGTGTACGTTTTTTTTAGTGAACAGTGAAGGACGGATGATATGTCTAAGATCTGGAAACGTTTTAAGCACTTACGGCCAATATAGCAATTCCTTAGCTACATGCTGAGATAGTAAGATGTTTCATATTTTTTAGTATTAGTAATGTGTGATTTTATTAAGCAGAAAATTGATTTATGCACATATTTTTTTTAAAAATTCACAAAGTATAGCATTGGCTTTTGCCGTCAGCCAGAAAAAAAAGAGTTTAAATTTATATACAAAAACATATGTAAATGTATTCTAATTATAGTTTTAATGTCAAAGAGAAAATTGAATGAGGTATGCGATCATCATTTATTAAAAAGCTTGGTTGATAATTTGTTTTCTATAGTTCAACGCCGTGCGGAAGAAATTGTACAATGCTGTCCAGTTTTCACCATTGAGAAATAAAATGATATCATCATTGTTGAGGGCGTTTTTTCCCCAGAAAGCGTGTTCGATTGTCTGAATGATATGGAATCTTCCTAGGAAATGCGTTACATTTTCGGTTTCTTGGAGATTACATAATCTGCACCGAGTGTTGTCGTTGGAGCCTTGTGGTTGGTAATTCAAACGCAACAATTCCCCTCTGGTTTTGAAGATTAAGGCTATTGTACTGATAGGATATCGATCGTCGAAATAATTGTTCACACCCATGTCGTAGTTTAATATTGTCCATATAGGATTCGGGACTCACTTTGTTGAGCCGACTCTCCAAATTTTGCAAAAAAGGATGCTTCAATTTTTTCAAGCAATAGTGGGCATAAAGTTTTACAATCCTCTATACCTGATTCTAGCAACTGGATATCATGATGTTTAAGACCAAGTCGAGTCCATTCTTCAAAGAATTGGGAATTCCTAGAAAGCAGATGTCTAACGATTATGTTAGGTAGCCGATGGTTTGGTAGCTCTGTAACTTTTAATATACATACATATATTGCAGATGCATCTTCAATGTGAAGACATAGAGTGGTGCCACTCCTGTCTCTAGATGCAACATATACATAGGTAGGTGTATTTTCTGGGAACCAAAACATTTTTTTAATAAAGTATCTTAAAAGTTTTTCTACCTCCTCTACTGCTGAAATCCCCATACTTGGCCAGCATAGCATAATATCGATCGCATTATGGTCTCAAATAGTTTAAACTTTCTGCATGGGGCAATATACTTCTTGCTTAAGACTCCTTTTTAGTGGCAGTTGATAGATTTTTTTTTGCTTCGATTAGCCTTGCCTTCAGATGTTTTTGTAGAGATAGTGATGGCGTTATGATTACTCCAAAATATTTAAACTCCCTCACCACCTCAAGATCTACATTTTCCCATTTCCATTTTTCTTCTCTTGCATATCGTCCTGTTCCGTTGCGAAAAATGATTACCTTCGATTTATTGGTATTAACAGTCAGATTCCATAGGTTACAATATGGTTGGAGTTTATTTATCATTATTTGCAACATATTTGGAGTCTCTGCAAATATGACAACATCATCTGCATATAACAGTGCTTTAATTTTGGAGCCGGAAAAACTAATACCACAGGTAAAAATGTAGTGAGATCATCTAGGAAAAGATAAAATAGAACTGGGCTCAGAAGACAGCCTTGTTTTTTACACCTGATGTCGTGTGGAACCATTCTGATCTTTCTGTTCCATTCCATACCGTTGTTTGGTTGCTCGCGTAGAGTCCTTTCAGCGTATTCAACATTTTTGTGGATATACCTAAACAGCTTAGCTTGTAAAACAATGCATTCCGATCAATTGAATCGAAAGCTGACTTGAAGTCAATGAAGAAAGTGTATAACTTCTTTCCTTTAGTAAGGAATGATCTGGCGATACACGTCAAAAAAAATATATTGTCCACCGTTGAGTATTCTTTTCTGAAACTAGCCTGGTATTTGCTTAGCAGATTGTTATCTTGAACCCATAGCGTAAGTCTGTCTAGAATTACACCTGTAAAGATTTTCAAAACAGAGTTCATAAAAGATATGTCACGATAGTTTGTTGGTTCGTTTACGTCGCCTTTTTTGAAGATTGGGAAAATGATATTCTTTCGGAAGATTTCCGGAAAATCATCGCTCATGAAGATGTAGTTGTATGAACCTGTTAGTTTTATTAAAAAAATTTCTGAAGCATATTTATAAAATTCATAAAGAGCTTTGTTGTTGTTGCATCTGTGAAGGACAGTCGCTACTTCTTGAACTGTGAATGCTTGATCCAGAATTTCGTTTTCGATCCAAGGATAAGCAAAAGATCTTTCATACTTTCAAATAAATAACAAAATCTTGACAATCTGTATCGAATCTGAACTTTGCAATTTTAATTCCTAAATTGAAAGCTACGGAATTGAATGAAAACAATCTTCAACAAAGATTGATATCAACTTTAAACTCAAGTTAAAAAAGATTGAAGAAGCGAATATTATTGTAAATATTTTAAAAATGAAAATTGAAAATGGGAAGTTATTAGTTTGGTTTACAACTAGGCTTTTATATTATTAATTGCAAGACCTTATGATGAACCTAAGATTCAATGCAAAAATCTTTGGTTTACCAACTAAATATGTGGTTTATTGATATCAGTTTGGACATCTATGATTCTTATATTTAAGGGGAGATTTCATAGCTTTTAATAATAAATACATCAGATGATCAGGTTTAAGTCAAACTTGGTAATAGTTTGCTTTTTATAGACTACATGTATCATTTTAACGAGGGTGTTTTTACAAAAGTGTAGAACTTCAGATGGGTGTTGTTTCATACTTATTGTCATCCTAATTTAGCATTTTTGACTTTTTTACTTGCGGCATACAGAAACTATTCATGACATGAATTACTCTTGGAAGATTTGTCAAATAATCGCAAGAGGCAATACCCGTCGAAAAAACTTTAGATGGCAGGAATTGAACCCAAGACCTCTGGCATGACAGTCCAACGCCACGGGTACTACTCCATACTCCATACCTGACAACATTACTTGCACAAAGGAATGGTTGAGAATTATAAATCACTTAGCCCTAGTTCTCAACGGACTGTTGCACCACAAAATTTATTTTATTATACAGAAACTATATGGCAAGTATTGCATTCGCAAAGAAATTTAAACTCGAGATTTTAATTAAACATGACATTACGAGGGTAGAGAAGTCGAAAAAAGTGGGTCCTTTGATTCCTACCGTGTCTGTGTGTCTGTCGATTGAGTTTTTTTTTTATTTTTTTATTAAAACTAAAAATAACAGTAGTCCCAATACAAATGTCGCCATTTATGGTCGCAAACAGCACTTGAGACTCCATTACATCCCGAAATAAAGAAATGCTTGTCTGGGTTGCAGGAACTTGCTCCTGTACCTATCCATTAAATCTGTTTGAAAATAATACCTTAATTTTAATTTTTAAAAAAATTCATGCAAAATAAGTTTATATTCAAAAATTTAAAGCCATTTAATTTTTCAAAAAACCTTTATTTATTAAATTCTCATCTCGAAAATCGTTAAGAGTCCATATTTTTAAATTAATGTTTTACATATAAAATGTTGAAATTATATTTGAAGTAGTTTTTGGTACGTAGCTATTAAGTTCTTGTAATAATCCCATATTATGATTTCGTTAAAAAAGAATATTAAAATCGAAATTTTTAATCTACAAATTTTAAAGAAAATTTCATAAAAATCTTTAGGGTAATTTTTGAGAAAACAAGAATTTTTGATTTTTGATCAAACAACTTTGATGAGGACTTTTTTTGGTCTTAAAACAAAATTAAAACAACGCCTAACGAAAATCTGCTTACAACTTCAATTTTCAAGTTTCACCTCAATCAAGCCGAGGAGGGGACAGACAGACTTATCTACCATCATGATATGTAATTTTTGATAAAAATTGTCAAGCCAAATGTATGATGACCGAAACATTTAAAGAAATGAACCTGTGAATTGGCTACTTGGTTCGTTTTATTTGACACCTTTAAAATATTGACATTTTGTTGATGTACGTTGAATCTCCGGTCTATGCTTATAAACCAGCAACTACTTATCATTTAGAAGCGAACTTTCGACGCACTGTTGATAAATTAGTGTTTCCATCAAAACAATGATCAAGATTAATATCGACTCTTATAAGACCTTTAGATTCCGTTGAAACAAAATTTAAATGTACACTACAAAGATACGAAGTCTCCTTTATATAGAAATTGATTGAATAATCATAACTTTCGAAGACTTAAACACGATTGAAAACATAGTTTTTAATGTTTTTTTGACAAATTCATATTTAAAAATATACTACCTGTAAGCGGCACATAGTCTTTTGATCAATCATTCAAAACTAATTCATCGATATCGATATGTAGGTACTAAATGTCTTCATTCAAAAGCCACTAAGTCTGACTAATAGACACATCGGGAAGATGGCAATTACTAACTGACGCTTATTATCCCACTATTAATACGCTCAAAACAACTTAATTAGCAAACGATTCGATTAGGTGCAGGCATGCGTGCATTCAGTCACTTAATATAATGAATTCAGACCAATCTATGACAGATATCTTAAAAATCTACGCAACTTGATGCTGATCCACTAAACGAGTTCCATAATGTGTGGCCAAAGTTTGATAAATATGCGCCGTCCGATCGATGTTATGTATGATTAAGTAGCTCTATAGTCGCCCCACCAACACCACTCACTCTGCCAATTTGAAGAGCGAGGGGCTTTAAAGAAGACATTATCCGATTACGGAGGGCAATATCAATACTTTGCTGTGGCAGCGAGACTGCGGCACACGACTGACACGGATATCTTAAACTGGCACACTAGTTCAAAACACATAACATACATACTCGTAACATGTCAGTTGTCAGCTCAAAAAGTAACACCGCAAAAGTTGTCCAACTGGGGCTGCGTTTCGCATCACTTCCTCTATCTCACGGAACAAATCCGCACTTGTTATACAGGAAGACTGTGCTTGCGTCCATCGCTCATTTGAAAATGTGTTCGGAGCGGGCGGGCGGTGGGGCGGTAGATGTAATAAAACTTAAGACGCCGACCAAAGTTTCTGCGCGCGCCCGTGCCGGCGAAAATGTATCTCAAACAAATTACTCTAAGCAAGCATTGCGGTTTGTACCATTGCAATTGTCTGGAGTCCGGTGCGTTTTAATGTGACTTAGTCGGGCGGTTTTTTGTGTTTATATTAAACGCACAAAAACAAACTTGATGAATGGGATGCAGGAAGTGTTAGTTGCCAAAGCAAACAGCACTAACCGGGTTTAATTCGAAGCGATTGCGAGTTCATTTATGTTTTTTTTTAAAGCTTTTCTATTAGTTAATTTTTCGAAATTGAGTTCAATGAGCAGCTTAATGGTAGATTTGTTTTAATAAAGTGCTTTAAGAAAAGGTAAGAAAATGTAATGGTTGTTTCGATAGAATATGTCAGTTTAACGAATAAATTTTAGTATGGAAAAATAAGAGAAAGGACGGGTCTCAAAACAAAGCCAAGAAAGGGAAGGCTTCCTAGATCAGAATTATACAATGTCACAATAAGTTTGCATGCATGCATATCCAAAAGTGTGTTAGTTCATCATTAAATAAGGCTTCAAAAATGTAATTTCATTTCATTCAAATTTGGAACAATTTTCTTTGAATTTTATTTTCATTGTGAAGGTTTTGACTTTAACACATCCTTATTTTAAAATTTTCTATATGCAGAAAGAAATAAACTGAAAACTATGAAAATAGTAAAAGGTGGGTGGATCTTAGTGGAATGGATAATTCTCTAAATTCCCTGATAAGATCCTTTTCCAATAAAATAAAAACAGCTTTTCGACAAAAACATTGGAACACACACATTGTAATGTCAAACGCGAAAAAAACAACTTTAGCTTGAATATTATTGATGACATAGTTTTTGAAGAACTTTTAATGACAATTTAGCTTACTACATCAAAAATATAATTTTAGAGTGTACTAATATGAAAGCTATGGATTAGGATCAGTGTGGATCCTAGTTCAGCCTTTTTACTTTGTATTTTTTTTGTTTTATTTAAATCTTTGGTTTATTTTCAAGGTTTTTATAAAAAATCACTTCTTCGAAAAACAAAACAAATTCCAATTGTGTTTTTTTCAAAATAAATATAACTCCAACGTTTATTTTTAATTGCAGAAATTTAGAGAATTCCTATCCATAACTGTTATACAAAAAGTCAAGTTAATCTCAGAACCCATTTAGATGATCTCCTCAACATTTACAGTTTTTCAAGTTCAGTGTGTACACAAACCATTTTAGGCCATCAATTTATTGCAAGCTCTTTTGAAATTTGCTTAGCTGATGCAAACACCTTTTTTACTTTTGGAAAAGAATTTCGAAAAGCTTTTTATGTTTGTAGCTCAGTTCGATGTGCTTATTTTGAAATTTTGTCTCTTTAAATTTGTTCCAATAATCTTCTTTTTTTACTTTAAAATTTGTAGACAAATCTTAAGTGTAAAATAATTTTCAATTAATTTTCACACTGAAGCCATGTTTACTAGGTCCATTTTATACAAAGAATTCAAAGGTCCCAACATTTGTAAATACTATACAAAGAAGTAGGCAGTAATACTTTCAAAGTAATAAGTTTTAAATTTTAAACTGATGCAAAACCCATCTTCGCAATTTGTATTCTATTACCCAGTTTACAAGAAGAATTGAATCGGCTTTGAATCACGATTTAGCGCCGTATATACCTGGATCGGATCGAAATAGGATTACTCGATCCGATCTCACAAAACGAGGTGAATCGAATTGAAAATTGTTTTGTAAACCTGAATCGTGGAATCGAGTTATTGGTGTGTGAGGTTTTGCTTGTGTGTGTGTGTCATATTTTATCTTTCTTGTTTGTTTTCGGATGAGTTTATTTTGGTGCGCGTTTTTGTGTTTTAAGCATTATTTTATTTGAATTTTACAACTAAACTATTTGTTATTTTGTATCTATAAAGATAGAAGTTACTCACAACACAGTACCCATACAAATAAAACCCAAATGTCATTTTGATCCCATTTCAATTCGATTCCTCGATCCACTGACGACGTACATATAGCTGGATCGAAATCTCAATTCAATTTCGATTCGATTCCTCGATCTCCTCTTGTAACCAGGGTATTTATTAAGCAATAATTTTTTTTTAAATGATGTTCTTGATAAAACAATTTCATCTGTTCTACTCCTCATGGAAAACTGCATTTGTCCAGGCCATTCCCAAAAAATTCGAATCTTCCTCACCCTCTAATTACCGACCAATTGCACTTACGTCCCTTCTTTTCAAGGTCGTGGAAACGCTGATAAATTATCCGCTTAAGAAATATCTCGAAGATCGAAAGCTTCTTAACCGGCAGTACGGCTTTCGAAGCAATAGGTGATCTCAAGGTTCATCTCACCGAACAGTGGAGCAAATCCTTACATCGCTTTGGAAAAAGTAAGATTATTGCACTTGACTTTTCAAGAGTATTTGATAGGGTTTGGCATCAGGCTCTCTTTTTGAAAATGTGTGCTTTCGGTTTTCACGAATCCCTACTTCATTGGGTTAGTAATTACCTTTCGGATCGTTTGATACAAGTAGTATTGGATGGATTCAAGTTTGAAGTCCATTAAATAAATGCTTTTGTGCCCCAGGGCTCTGTTCTACCTCAAACACTATTTCTCATTTTTATTAATGATCTCCTCTCAGCAACTTCTAATCCAATACATTGTTTCGCTGACGATAGTACTCTTAGCTTTTCATATTCGTTTTCAGACTCACATCCTCTTCTTGGGATGTGGAACTGCAACGACAAAATATGATAAGCTCATTAAATTCCGACTTAAACATTATTGCACAATGGGGATTAAAAAACCGCGTGGAATTTAGTGCTTCGAAAACAAAATATGATAAACTCATTAAATTCCGACCTATACAGCATTGTACAATGGAATTTAAAAAACCTAGTGGAATTTAGTGCTTCGAAAACCCAATGCTGTTTTGTATCGTTAAAGCGAGATATACCCCCTTTGCCATTATCCATGAATGGCACTTGCATCGAGGAGACTGAACATCTCGATATTTTCGGTATGTGTATCGCTAACCACCTCTTGTGGAACGATCACATGTTTGAGTTTTTCTACGACGATGCAAGAAGTTTTTCTCCCCCTCTGATCTTGCTGCTATCTACAAGACTTATATACATCCAAAGCTTGAGTATAACTTCCATCTCTGGGCTGGTGCTGGTGCAACTTACTTTAGCCTCTTGGATAGTATTGAACGTAGAGCATTTAAATTGATAGGTGATAATATCATCATAAGTCCATTTACCTCGCTTGAACATCGTCGTAAGGTCTCTTGTCTGACCCTTTTTTACCGTTATTTTAACGGTTTATGCTCTAGTAAAAAAGCCAGTTGCATTCCTACCCTTTAACAGTTCAACCGTAATACTCGCGCTTCTAGGAATGCTCATCAGTATACCCTCGAGTCCAACTTTGGCCGTACTGTCAAATACAGAGATTCGTTCTTTAGCCGTACTACGCGAATGTGGAATGCCTTACCACACTCTGTCTTTCCCAGTCATTGCAATATTCAAGAATTCCAAACCAATGTGCACCGACATCTCCTTTTAAAGTTTAAACCCTCCCTCCTCTTCCTAGTGCTCACACTGTGCCTCTGCATAATAAGGGTAGTAATATCCCCTTGAGTGTGTGCTTATTATAAAAAAAAATTACAAATTCAAGCCAAAAACTATGCAATTGTTTTATTCTGTCTTTAAAAAGGATGAGGAAAATAGTGGTAACTTGGGCGTATAAGCGATCTTTTCAAATTATAAATTGGTTTTGTTTAACTGTTTCAAAGTACACAATCTGCTTAAAAAGGAAAAATAACTTTGGCCTTGATATTTAAATTTTCTAACCTATAAAACAATGCCCAATTTTATACCATTTAAACATAGTATAAAACTTCTTTTGGTGTTGAAATATGTAATTGGAAAAGAAAGTAATTACATATTTCTGATTGGGATAGATCTAAATATTTAGGAACAAGATGTTCTTAAAGGACTTTTAAATTTAAAAAAAATCAAGTAATCATTTTTTTTTTAATTTGGATCTCTCGATCCAATAACGTTAACGTATCCAGTTACATTTCATATTATACGTGATACCGAATTGGTATCAATTTAAAAAAAAAATCATTTAACCGTTTTTATATAAACCAAAAAAACTTAAAACAAATGTTTGTCACGAACAAACAGTGATATTATCTCCAATATAATTGTATGTGTCAAAGGATAACGTTTTTGACATCTGGTAAAATTATAAGAAAAACCGAATTGACTTTTTTTTTTCTACAAAAATCAAAAAAAAAAACTACTGAAAGTTGGTAAAAAGCAATTTTCGACTTTTGACAACAATGTATATTGACTTCAAACTTAATTTGTCTCTTAACAAATATAGGCTTTAACAATAAGTAAATTAAAAAGAAATCTAACTGTCATTTTCTTTAAAAAGAAATAAAAATGTACAAAAAAAAAATCTACACAAAATTGGTAAGAACTTATGTTCGACTCGATTATCTAAGAATAAATGAAGGTTATGACTTCAAAATTATTTCATTTTATGTCAAATATTGTTGTTAGCATAAAATAATTCTATTCCAAAAATCTAACCAGTATTTTAAAAAATATTGTTTTTTGTTTTAACTTAAAATTTCGTTCATATGTAAATATATATTAAAATTAAACTTATTTTCTCAAATACAAAATATTGTTGCAAGCTTTTAGTTCAGTTTTTAGAAAAATCCAATCGACACGTTTTTCTTACAAATCACGAGAACCTACAAAATTAACAAAAAATTATTGTTAATGGTTTTCAACTTAAGTATTATGAAAACGAAGAAAGATATTGACTTTTATTTGTATCGTATACAAAATGTTGTTAATAATATTTTGTTAAACTTTAAGATATATCAGAGAGACTGCACAAATGGGAAGTTATCAGTGTAGATTACATCCTGACCTCTTTTTAGACAGCAAAATTTAGAGAATATTTAAGTAACCAACCCCATACAATCAGTGGTGTTTTTAGACATGGGCCCGGTGGGTCAGGGCCCAGCGACCCGCAATTATTTGGCACCCAAATCCACCAACTGAAAATGAATGAATCTATGCAAGAATTATATAGAAAACGAAATAAACGAAATTCTCCTCCTCAACATCTTAAACTTCTGGCAACATGAATATTTAATCATACACCTGCACACGCTGTCAACAATATTTTAACAACTCTGATTTCGTTCTAATCTACAGTTCTGCACACATATTGGCTTTTCAACTCACTCCTTAAACAAACACAAATGGTCCCATGATGAGTTGCGAAATGATGAGTTGTACCATGATGAGTCGGATAGAACAATCGGAAACACATAAATCACATAATTTTGGAGCACGAAAATAGCTCATCACATAGACAAGCTATAATGACTTATCTCCAACGGAGGAAAAACAATGGTAGGGTAGATACAGGTTTATTAAACCAAAACAAAATAGAATTAGAATACTGGACAAATGTTCTCAAAAGAATTGTTGCAGTTATTAAATTTTTGGCATCAAGAGGGCTTCTATTTCGTGATAAGAGCGAAAACATTGGGTCACCTAACGATGGAAAATATTTGGGATGCCTGGAACTTTTAGGTAAATTTTATTCATTCATCGCAGATCATTTAAATAAATGTGTTAACTCAGGAAAGCGATACACTTCCTATTTATCAGCAAATATTTGCAACGAATTCATTGATATATTGGGAAATGAAGTCCTAATGAAAATTTTAGGTGAAATTAGATCGGCAAAATATTTTTCCCTAAGTGTTGACAGTACACCCGGCCTTTCTCATATCGACCAGTTGATTTTTTTAATTTGGTATGTTAAAAATTGTGTGCCCATCGAAAGGTTCTTAAAATTTATACCTATTCAAGAGCATATGTAAATCTGAATATTTGGCTGACACAATCTTGACATTTCTAGAAAATCATGATATTTCAATAGAGGATTGTAGAAGAAAAAGCTTTGATAATGCGTCTAATATGTCGGGAAAATATTCTGGTTTGCAAGCAAAATTAAAAGAGAAGTGCGAATTTGCTACCTTTGTACCTTGTGCAGCACATACATTCTCTTAACTTAGTAGGCCTTCATGCAACTGGTTGTTACAGTTTCTTTCAAGTGGTTCAAAAAATATGCAACTTTTTTTCTGCTTCTACCCATATCGCTGGAATAAATTGAATGAAGATGGTCTGCATGAGCTAATGCAGTTAACGCACTCCATCATGGTTATAAGCAAATTACTGAAGCCTTGACATCTATCTCTAGAGATCCAGAGCAATCTCCAAACACAAAAAGCGAAGCGCTAAGCCTGTCTAAGAAAATGTCAAAACTGGAGTTCCTGATTTTAACAGAAATTTGGAGCACAATATCAGAAAGAATTCATAAAACCAGCAAGAGCCTTCAAAAAGAAACAATAACGATTGGCGTTGCCAATTTGCTTTGTTCACTATGTTCTTTCATAAATGATCTAAGGGAGAATTTTGATAAATTTGAAGCGTGTGCCAAAATTCAGAATCCGGATGCTAATTATGAAGACTTAATGCACCGAAAAATATTACGAGGTTCGCGTGCCACATATTTTGATGGTTCTGCACCATCCGTCCAGCTAATTGGAAAAGAAAAGTTTAAAATATCAACTATTTTTCCAATTAGATATTGACACTATTACTTTGCAATTAAAAATACGATCCAATTGCTTTCACGAAATTAATGCATTGTTTGGCTTTTTGTCGATTGCAACATTTGCAACATTACAACAGTGGAGATTGAATTGAATTTGAATTGAATTTGAATTGAATTTGATGACTTAATTCATGATTTTGCAACTGACAAAGTCAGAAAAGTATGCTTTCAATAATATTTTATTGTATACTTAAACTTACATAATACATAATCTAAAAAAAACCAAATCAAAAACAAATATAAAGAAATAAACTTACATAAAATTAAAAAAAAAATAAAAAAACATTAGAAATAAAAAAAACAATACAAATTATCAAAAATCAACTATAAAGAAAAATGTTCAACTATTGAAGGTAAATTAAAAAGAATTTTATACAAAAAATATCTGTTTTATGTTTTTTTTAGTTCTTTTTCAAAAGTAAAAATATAAAAAAAAAACACAAATTAATTTTAAAATGATTTTTTTAACCTAAAGAATTAAAAAAAAATATATGTATTATACCTTATTTTTTGGCCCCCAAATCCTATTGGGCCCAGGGCCCCCAAAAGTCTAAAGACGCCCCTGCATACAATTTGTATGGGGACTACTGTAATTTTTTGGTCTTAAAACAAATTTAAAAAACTCCTAACTTGAATCTGCTTAAAACCTTCATTTCCAAGTATGAATTCAATCGACCAAATAGTTTAAAGCTGCAGAAGCCAATTTTTTCGACTTCTGTTTGATTGAATTTTTTACTAGTGCAAAACTTGCTATTAAGATCCTATCACTAGAAATAGAAAAACACTCAATAATGTTTCAAAACTGAAAACTCCTTAGCGTTAAAATTTAATTTTGTCAACATTGTAAGCATCGTCCTCGTTGTTTTCCCTTCTAAATATTAAACTTTGCTAGTTATCCAAACTAAAACTTTCGATAGAATTGGAAAAAAAAGTTAAAAATGGGAAAAATAGTAGAAAGTTCAAAACCAACCAAGTAAATCGATGCTTTCGGGACCTTTTTAATTGATGGACCAAAAGTTAAAAAATGAAAACGAAAAAATTTATCGGTTTTTCTTAAAAGTTTATTACCATCAAAAATATTTTGTTTTATCTTGGAATGTATATAATATACACACTTGGTAGAGTTGTTGTTGTTCTTCTTCTTCTTCTTACAAACTAAGCAAATAATTTAAATCTTATAATTTTAATTTACAATAATATTATTTTGATTTATTCGTAAATTGTTATTATGTATGTATAATATATTGGTTTTATTGTACAATACAATTGTTTTGTTTTTGTTTTTTTTTTTTGTTTAAGTTGTGTTTTTAAATACTTTTTTGAAATATGTATGGGATCGGAATTATTTTTTTTTTGGTTGTTTAAATTTTAATTTACAATCAAATGAAGAGAGATTATGATTTTATATACAAATTTATATTTTATTATAATTACACACATACACATTGTAATTTTTTGTTTTTTAATTCTTAAATTACATCACAGAAATATATTAATAACTAATTTAAATATTTTAAGTACATAATGTTATTAAGATTTTTTTGTATTCTTTTTTTTTTATAATTTTAAAACATGTCTTTTGTTTTTGTTCTGAGATTAATAAATATAAATATTAATTAATTCAACAATAATAATTATTTATAATGTATGTTTGTGTTTTTTGTTTTTTGTTTATCTGGATACGGTTTTTCTAAAGATGGAGATTTCTTTTCGATCCGAAATCCCCTCTAGAAATTATGTTTTTCCACCCGATAATACAAAGTTTTATTTTTTATTATTCTTTAAGCCTAATAATACTAATAGGAACAAGATGCAGATTATGTTTGTTTTTGTTTATATAAATTAAATAAATACGAGGATGCGGTAAGAAAAAAATTAAAATTAAATTAAATAAGTACAAAAATGGAATGCATCAGTCATTTTATGTAGAATGAATGGATGTTTTGAGTGTGCTTAAACCTCTCTTACTGGTATAATTTAAGGACATGCTCTGAGGATGAACTTAGAGGTAATACTGTTTTTGTTTTGTTTAATGTTTTTTTTAACGAGAAAATGTTTTGGGTATGCATTTAGGTTTCTCCCTCGGAAATGGTGTTTGTGCTTTTGATGGTGGTTGATTTACGCCAGGGCAATTGAGGGGGTTGAATTGGTCTTTTGAAGGAGATGTCGGAGCTTCTTTGGCTGGTTGCGTTTCCTGCCATGTCGATTTTGCCTTCGACCAGATATGGAGGCATTGATTTCGTTGCTATTTTCCGGCGAACTTATCCCACTTACACTGCCGTACTCACTTGCACTGACACTTTTGCTGCTGCTGCTGTTGTGTAGGTTGTGGTTTTTGTTGTGGTTCAGGATGAACATCATCTTCTTGAGGAACTGGGTGAAGTAGAATTTGACGAACTTCAAGTCGATCGTATCGACTTGGAAGCGGTTCTCACTGTCGAGTGTCTTGGTGCGGAATTTCAAGCGTTTGTTCATTGCATCCGGCGAAATGTGTGAGGTGAGGTTCATGCCGGAATTGTATGGAGTTGTACGATTGATGGATGATTCGATTTCACAGAGGACATGGCGGGCATCTAGGAGGAGTTCTTTGAGTTCCTTTGAGAAGGGACTTTCTTGGTTGTTGCGTCTAGCCTCGTCGAATTTTCGGCTTTTGTTGTGCAGATATGAGAATGACGCAACAAAAGTTTGCATATTTCTGTGCCAGCGTTTAAGAGCGACCTGTAATCAAAAGAAAAAACGAGCAAAATTAATTCACTGAAATCGATCGTATTTTGTTATTGTTTTTATCGAGTGGGAAGCTTTTCAGAAAAAAAAGCTACTTCATCAGCTGGGAGTTATACTATAGCATATTAACCGTTTTGTCATGTCAATGACCTACATTCCTCCTCTCAATGAATTTCATAACAATCGTTAACAACTTGTCACTCGAGTCAATAAAACTTGAACGAAAGTGCCATAAGAAGGTGTATCTACAAAACTTTATACCGTCTGTGCCTTACCTACCTATCTATTTATCTTGAAAGCGAAAGCTTTTTGAATGAGCTGAGCTTTTTTCTTTTTTTTTTAAATATTAAGTTGATCGTATAATTAGGTGGAACGTGACAAGATCGAGTGGGGGCAGCGTACGAGAAACAGTGTAATGGTTTGTAAATATCTATAGATCAAGGCGCTTCGTTGGGGGAATTCACCGAGTGTTGGCATTTGGCTGGGTGGGTGATTCATATACCGTTTGATGGTTTGAAAGTTAGGTCATAGTTTCACACTGTTTTCTGATGGCGGAATGGTGACTGATCGATGAGAGTGCAGATAAAATAGAGATCATATATTGTGACGTAGGAAGACAGTTTTAGTTCAGTTTTTTGTTTTTGTTTTTTGTTTTCTGAAGCGTTTTTTACGAATGCGGCTGGAGAAAGAAAAGGCCAAAAGAAAACAAGAACTTTTGAAGTTTTTTTCTGATTTTGTTTTACCTGACTTCTCAATCACCGCCCTCAGGCGTCTGAGTTGAGAGATTCCTGTCATTATGACTGCTTGCCCGCCACAATGAGAATTTCTCTTCGCCATCACTCCTCTTGGATGCTTGAATGTAGGTAGGCAGATAGGTATAGGTAGTATACGAGTATATGGGGGCTCCTTTGCCGCTGATGGATCATCAACGATTATCATGGCCATTGTTTTATGTATGCACAGCACAACATGCAACCAGGGCCAAAGTAAAGAAGAGCCCCAGGAGCGCGATTTTATATATATTTTTTTTTTGTTTTTTTGATTTTTTTGTTTTTATTTTTTCACAGCCTCTTAACGCCGCCAATCGGATGATGATTTTATGGGCGATACAACTTAGCAGCCCACTCTTTCATGGATGCAGCAGCGTGTGATGGTGCAAGCAAGCATCACCAGACACAAGGCGAATGTGCATTTTTAATGATCATCATCATCATCATCATCGAATGTGTATACCTATAGCCTATACCATTCCTACTCTTAGGCCACAGAGAGAAGACACACGGGAGCACATCACAAGGAATATTATAGAGGTGGTAGGATGTCTGTCTGCACCTAAGGGAAAGCACTGATTTTTTTGTTTTGCTAAAGAGATTGCACGATTACGATATGATACGCACAAACCATTCACTGCTTCTGATGGTGGTGTTTATAGTGTTAAAACAAGCGTTAGAAAATTATTTTTGTGCCTCGGCTTTTTTCTCTTATTCGATTTTTTTCTTGATTTTGAACCGGCAAAGGATTCGAATTTTTTTTTTTTTTTATTAACAAACTTAAACAAGGCTACATCAACAACTCGAGACAATTTTAAGTCAAAATATTTTGACATTCATATTCGATGAGCCATTAAAATCTTTCAGTTTTTGTGTGATTCATAACAGAAAGAAAAAGAAAAAAAAAAGTCAGTCAGAAGAGAGGTTTCCCTTTTTGTCCACTTGTTTTAACGATGCGATAATTTGTGCCATAATATGCGTTTATAGCTTCACAACATCACAACAAGTTAACAGCACACACAAAATTAACATCTCATCTTTTTTTTTATTTTTTAATGTTGTGACCGGAATTATTGTTCAAGAAAGACCTGAAAAGACGAGCCATCAAGTATGATGGACGTTTATGGGGGCATTTTTTAAGGTACATACCTACAATTTTATAATTTTTTTTGTTGCTATAATGAAGGAAAAACAAACGGTACAATGTGAGGGTAATAAGTTCAATTGTACTCGAAATATCTTATTTCAGTCGCTACTTCAAAGGATATTTTAACAATATTGTCTTTTTTGAAGAAGATTGCAGATATTTTAAAAATCTTGATTGATTTTATAGTTTTGTTTCGATTTCGGAAAGTATACACCGCATTTCACAATAACTGGTTCAATTTTAAGTAAACAGTAACTGCAATGATTTTTATCCGAGCAAAGAAAGTAATTTAGAATGAAAAACATCATTTGTGATTTTTAAAATCTATTATCCGGTTGTCTAAAACATGAAAAATAGTTTCTCGAAATTTATAAAATCATCAACTATCGAAGATATAATTGTTGAAAAACTGTTGTTTTTTAGAAAATTGAACCTTTTTATTAAACAAATTGGTTTAAAAACCAATTGAAATTTTGTAGAAAAGAAAATGATTTAGAATTTCAAATTACGGAATATCGAAGAAACTAGAACTTGTAGAATTTTGATCAATAGTATTTAATCATAAGGTAGACCTTAAGAAAATACTTAAATAAATATTTATTTTATGTTGAAGTGTTTATCCAGGTATTTATGATGGTTATCCGAATAAAATAAATTATTGAAAAACTATTTTTAAACATAAAACTTTTGTTTTAAGCATGAAAATCCTTTATCTGATTGGATTGATTCAAGATATTAAATTTATCTGACGTTTTTAATTATATTAATTTCTTGGTATAAATGTCTATCCATGTTTAAATAACATTTATCCAAATAAATTATACAGTATTTAAATCCTCAAAAAATACGAATTTATGTTTTTCGGTTAGCAAACAACCGAGATATAGTTTATCCGTATTTTTAAAACGATGCAAAAATATACTCAATTATTACTTTCAATGAAAAAATTGGTAAGTTTTTAAAAATGAAGTTAAATGAAATTCTGTCCATGTTGTCGAAAATTAGTATAACTCCCGTAATGAAGCAACCAAAAAGAAATCAAATTATAAAAAAAAAATCTCAATTACTTACGCTGGAATTTCTGCGTAACTTTGGCAAGAATTTGTAGGATTTATTGTATGCTGACCACTGACCAATATCATCAGTTTGAATCAATTGCTTGTTATTTGCTTTTATTGTGTTGTAAATATCTGTAGTAAGCGTTTTCACCAATTCAAGTGACTGTAAATAAAAAAATAAAGAAAAACAAAATCAAATTAGATTTCAATTATTAACACTTTTATCCGTAGGTGATCTATGTAATTCAATTCTATCCGATTTACAATTCCTTCGGATAAAACTAAATATGTTTTATATTTAGATTTTTTAATCTTCTAAATAATAGTAAATATTTTTTGAACTTACAGCTTTTCGTTGTTTAAGTTCGCCCGAATGTGTTCCCATATGCACACCACCGCATGGATTTTCCCAGTCTAAATTTGCATTCATATTACTATGTCGTTTTCTTAATTGTCTAGGTCGCATGCTCATAGCATCGACTTGACCAATTGACAATAATAATTGTGTCATTATTAATACTATAGCTATTAGGTTAATTTTGGACCGCACGTTAAACGGAGTGGGTCTTTGGAATTTGGTAATTTTTGTTGTGGATGCCGTTTTGCTAATTGGTTTGGTTGCTGTGTTATTGCAACCACCTGAAATTAAACAAAAAATCTTAATTAGAATGCAATCTTATATAGTTATCTAAAATATTAAACTTTAAAAATACACTTTTAAGTACAATCTACATAAATACAAAATAAAAATTCATATCAAAACCGATTTGATTGCACGTAAAAGTTTAAATAAATTTCTTATCAAATTTAAAATTTGATAATAATAGATATATTCTTTAAGTTGCGGAAATACCATTCTAAGTTTAAACAAAACAAAAAAAAGGAACAACAAAATTAGAACAAATTTACAATCTTTGAGTGAACTTTAAAAATGTTTTAACCCAAAAGGCACGGATAAATAAATTTTATTTAAATGCTCATAAATCACACTATAAACTTAAGGACAGGTAAAGTAATTTAAATTTTATTTTAATGATACCCATCATTGTTGTAATCCTCTCTCGGATGGGATACATTTTATAACTTTTACACCTCTTGTTAGTGTTGCAGTTTTTATTTTGTTCTTTTATTCTTGGGAACCTTGTTTTTGAGTTTGAGTATAATGAACCAGTACATTTTATGCATATATTTTGCGTGCACACCAGGACTAGTCGTAAAACAATAAAAACGACTAAAATGTTTAACCAGGATTACAACAGCAACAAAAAAAATCAAGTAATTGAGAAATGTAATAAAACCAACGCGGGTTTGACGATGGGCTTATAAAAAGGCAAAAATTTAATTAAAAAAAATCACTTGATGCAAATTGTTGTTGTGCTTTATGATCACTAAGTGACAAACTGAATTAAATCCTTAAATTGTCACAGGTATAAAAATTGCTCCTTCTTACAAATAATCAATGAAATAATCCGCTTGAGAACTAAATTGAAGTCAATTTGCGGTTAAATAATTGTAAGTTTGAAAGAATCATACTCCAAGACTTAAATGAGAAAATTAAGTTAATTTCATAAAAATATATAATCCTTGGAATATTTTTCAACATTAAAGTCATTATCCGGCTGGCTCGGATAAGCAGAAATTTTATCCGAAATTCAAATATCCTTTTTTTCACTTCGGCTTAATTTCTCCCAAAAAAACACTTGTTCAATCATAACTATTTTGTATATAATTATTTTCTAGGAATAAATCAAATAGTTACACACACCACATAATAAGGTTAAGAAAATTCTTAACAAATCTGCAGGCCGGTCATAAAAACTTCCAAAAGGATCAAAATCGATCACTATTTGCCGTCGCTGTTCGTTGAAGAGATATTCGTTTAAGGCACGATCGGTGGTCATGAAATTTATTTAAAATATCACACTTTATTCGTTAAGAGTCTTATCCTGCCTTTATTTTAAATTATATCTAATCACTTGTTAAAACTTCTAGGCGATAATTATTATTGTATAAAAAAGGATCAAATATTTTTTTTTCTTCACTTGGTCTTAATTGAAAATGCGTTATAAAAACTATCTTCGATCTTTGAGATACTTTCTTAAAAAAAAATTTTTTTTTTCTTGTTCGCTTTATGGAAGACGTGTTAACAATTCGACGTTCTGAACTGAACTAACCATTTAATACGTTCATGGTTTTATCTTTATGTTTTGTAGATGATTAAAACTGGAATTGCGAGTTGTAGGTAGGTAGAGTATTTGAGCAAATCAACCATTGTGTATCTGTGAGATTGAATAATGTATCTGTGTGAATGTTCATAGGTTATGACGTATTAAAAACACAATGGTAGTTGTAAGTCTGTCCAATAAAAACCGACGGACTAAGACACCACTACAAATAAGAATTCCGAAGAGGAACAACCTTAAAATCCTCTCAGAGAGGTGTCTAAAAATCTCTGACTGACTGAGTATGAAACTCCATGACTAATATTTTCAACTTATACAATTTTTCATCAGCAGACTGAAGACTCAACCAGACCAGACATATGAAATGATGATGGTGGCAATGCGGCATGGGAATTTCGAAACTTATATTTTTGTTGTTTTTGTATATCCATCTATCTATCTATTCGGTGGACTAAATGCCGGCTTCCTATGGATTGTGCATAGGTAGCTATGTACGTTTATTTTTATACTTGATGTTCATTGATGATAGCCCTGCCCTTCTTTATGGGCTTTTAATTCATTGTGAGCGCGAGGAGGCGAAGAATTAAAGTGAAATAGAACCCGAACCCCTTTTTTTGAAGATTGACTCATTTGAAATTTTCATGAGGAGTCCTTCATGATGGGATTGGATGGATTTTTGGTCTACATAGATTTTTTTGTAGAAAGATAGTTTAGAGCAATTTTAGGGTCACGCATATATGTTTTATATACTTGTATCTCACAGCTCGGAGTTATACCAAATCGCATATCTAGAGAGCGAGAGATTTTTGGAGTGTGAGCTGGCTGACGCTGAGTGCGGATAGAAGAATGTCAAGTTCATTGAGAAATATATAGGTACGTAGTTGAATGTCTTCTGTCTGTGGTTTCTTATGAAGGTATACAAGTCTTAGGTATAGTAAGAAAGGTACCCTATAATCGCCTTCAAGAGAGGTGCTTTAATGGTTATGGTATGTCTGGAGATTTGGTTGGACTTGGAAGGTCTGGTCTGTTTTTCGTTTTTTTTTTCGTTCGATGAATGGGCTTTGGCTTTGTGAAGAAAAGCTTGCTTTTTTTTCATTATGCCGACGCACGTTTTTGGTTTATTCACTGTGTGTGGTGTGGAGCGCTGTTCTCTAAACATTAGCGTTGTAGACTTTAGAGAGAGAGTTAAACTCGTTCACATCGAACGAACTGAATACCGACGACCAAAACGGAATGATATTAGTCAAAGTCTGTTGTGTAGAGGAACAATTTTTTCGCATGAATTTCTATGGAAAAAGAGATATGAGTAATCGTACATATTTGCTGCGGTTGCGATTCATTCATGTTTTTCAAGCAGTCGTTGGTTTTGAGGGTAAAGTCTTGATATGCCTTTCGTCTTCTTTTTATGACGTAGATTACTTTTAGACACACAGACAGAAAGTATAGGTTAAGAAATGTACATATATGGGGGAAGTAGGTATTGGTGTATTATGAAATTTGATAAGATGACGCATTTTTGTCATATCAAATATCGTAATATAACTGAAATTTATTGATGGTAATGATGATGATGTTGTTTAGTTTTTTTTTTTTAATTTGTATCTAAATGTTTTAATGTGTGCATGAATGAGAAAAAAATTATCTACTTATTTATTGATTAGGTATAGTAGTAGTCGATTAGATCCATATATGGAAATAAGAGAGAAACCATTTGAATTTATTTTGAACATTTTGTCGTAGGTTAGTTATGACTATTTGAAAACCATCCGTCGGTAGTAATTTTCATTGGAAGAATTGGCAGGTTTTTCTAATGCAAATTCCAAATCATCGAATTACAATTGAAAATCTTCAATATTTAAATAAAATAAATTGGGTAGCGCAACAGTCCGTTGAGAACTAGGGCGTAGTGACTTACAACTCTCAACCATTCCTGTGTGTGAGTAATCTTGTCAGGAATGGAGGGGACCTACAGTTTTTTAAGCGTAATCCGAACGGCTAATTTGAGAAAGCACTTTTCATGACAAGAATTACTCTTGGAGATTTTGTCAATGCCTCGCAAGAGGCAGTACCTACCCGTGAAAAAAACTTTAGATGGCACAGGCAGGGTTTGAACCCAAGACCTCTGGCATGACAGTTCAACACACTAACCATCATGCTACGGGTACTACATCAATATTTATTGAATTTTAATTTGTACACGCAAAAGGGGTTATTACTACCCTTAAAATGTGTTAGAGGAAGGATTTAAGGGAATATATGTATCAATACTTATTATTCTTAATGTTTTGAATATTAAAGTGGGAATGAAAACAGAATTAGGAAAAGCATTCCATATTCTTGACATTCTTGATGTGCAACTAAAAAAAGAATCTATATAGTTGAGAGTACTTACAAATTTGAGAAAATGTATTGAAAATAAAAACAAAGTTATGAAAAATTGAGATTATCACTAATTATTTTCAAAAGCTCTTTTTTGAATCCCGTCGAAGAAACTTAAGCTTTATTATAAAAAAGAAAAGTTAAAAATATTTTAACAAAAACTATGCTATAAAGAGGTATTATCATGATTTTGTGTAAAAAATCATGCCAAAAATAAAGACTTGGTACTCAAGGAATATTCTTTTATAGTTTATATAAACAGAAATACACTATTTTTAGTAAACCTCTTAAGTCGTTTAATAACTTCAAATTAACGTACATATTTACTGAATTCTTATTAATATTGCAAGGGCATATGTAGCAGTACTCTAAAAACACTCTTCAATAGCCAGTTTCAAGAAACTTGCAACCATTTTATTACTCTTTAGTTTTTTGTTTTAAAAATGGTAAAAAAAATTCGCCTTTATCGCAGTTCCCGACGGACAAATTTCTACTTTGAATGTCAAAAAAAGGTGTCATAGCTATCATCAAAACAAAAATATCTGTTACAAAATTTGGAGTTCGCTTAAAATTGCTTCGAACTCGGTTTTTATGTTTTTGGTACAACCGAAACTATTTTATGTTCTTTTTTTCAAATGCCATATTCTCCAACGGAGACTGTAATAAAATCGACCATCAAATAATTTTCTGAGGTAACTAAGAAGTCCTACTTTGTTTATAAAATATTCCTACGACTTAAGTTGTATAAATCGAAATCAATTGTATTTGGTCCAGGAAATTCTTTGAAATGATTGAAAATATCAGTTTCTTAGTTTGACTTTTTTTTTCAAAAATCGACTTCAGTTTTCCAATAAGATGTTCATTTTTTTCAGCTTTTATATTTGCAATTCAACAAGTGAAGACTTCAAATATGGAACGACATATTGAAATTGTTAAAATTCATTACACATATGGTGAATATTTTTCAGTTTTAGATTAGATTAGTTTAGATTTAGATTAGTTTACGGTCGGTAATAGTGTAACTATTTAAAAAATTGATTTATGTATTCTTGTAATTTTTAGTTTTATACGAGCGTTTAGAAAAGTTTACTTTTTATCAATTTACAAAAAGTTAAAAAGATTGTATTTAATATAAGAAATGCAAAGAACTACCAAAAGTCTTATTTGAGTTATCTCTTGCCGTAGGTATGAAATAAGATATTTTTGTTAGGACCGTTTTAAATGATTTTAAAATGTAACTTTCTTTTGAACATACTTTTTGAGTCTTACCAATAATCAAAATTATAGTGGACTTTAAAATTTGGGAGAAATTACCATAAATTGTATTGATCACAAATAATAATATACCGTACATTTTAAGTCCAATTTTACGATTTCAAACCATAAATGGTTTATTATGTTAAGACTTTAATTTTTAGGTCATAGCATGAATAGTTTATTAAAAAGAGTTCATAGATCAATTTCACACAAATTTGTTCCTCAACATTAAATTTTTGATTATATGTAAGGCTCTGTATCATCAAATATTACGCGACGTAAAATTATGATAAAATGGGAAATGATTAGAGTAACTGACCTACACATTCAAAATTTATATTTAGAACAGACTGGGTTTTTTTTTTTTTTAATTAAGCTTATACCTATCTGATGAAATAAATACTATATCAAAATCTAAAGTCCAATTTAAATCCATGCAGCCATATATTCAATTATCCATATAGTTTTATTTAACTAACAATTAAAGGTACAAGATAAACCTTGTACATATATTTTTAAAAAGCTTTAAAACAAAAAAACCTAAGACTTTACACTTTAGATGTTTCTAAAAAAGATAACAACCAACGACGGACGGACGCGACGACGACGATGCAATCATATCATTAAAAATTAACACACTTATAAAACACGATAAGGTTTCTTAAAAACCTGGCACTGTTTTTACTATTTTTTCTTGTTGTTGTTTTCACAATATAAATTCATTAACAATTAAATTTGAATTGATTATCGATTCATAAAAATATCATTTGGATATTTTATAGACAAAGTAAAACGAGCTGCGAAGAAGAAGAAGAGGTATTTCGCAATAATTTATAAACACTTTGCCGTTGTCAGACTTATGGCACACTCAATGGGTCAATAGACGATTTTTAAATTATAAATAAACAATAATTATCAAGATCGGTTTTTTAGCGTGTGAAATCTTATCGAGTTTTTAACTTGCGGTAGGTTAAGAATTATTGGGTGATATAAAGTTAATTTATGAACAAAAATAGAGATGTACATATTTTTAGTAATTTCACAATTTGTTGATTTTATAAAATTTTGAAATGAATATTTTCGTTTTGTTATGGGCTACACTTACATTTTTCACTTTTTTCAAATCTTTGAGACATTTTGATGAGGATTTTTGTTACAGCTTCTGTTGGGCTAACCAAACAAATTTTCTATCTTCACTTTTTCACTTTTATATAGTGACTTTTTCACTAATTCCTAATTGAGGAATTCACTTGGATAAGATACAGAAAAATATGTTGAATTCACTTTTCTGATGATGGAGTTAAATATTTTTGTGTGTATCTTTTCAGTTGCATCTAATAATAAAAAATACACCAGACAGATAATATTGAATATTGATGTGACGTTATGTGATGTGATGTAGTTCACACGGCTTAAGTGTTATTTGATCCGCGAATCGATTCAGACTGTATGCGGTGCTTAATGATTGCAGAATTTTATATATTTTTTCTTGGCCGATTTTTTCACACTTTTAGCGTGTATCTTTTTTCTGTTACTTGTTTTTTTTTTATCGAAATATACAGATAAGAAATTTTACTTTTCCCAATTAGTGACGTAGTCAGTGAATGCCGATGACGGATACCTTATTATAAAGAACTCACTTGGATATGTAGGTACTCATACCTTAGATATGGGTTGAAAGGGGAAAAAATGATTGTGTCATAGCATAAGATACAGATACACACTGTTTGTTTGTTAATAAATAAATACCTATAGACCTATACCTAACTGTATATTTGAAATATTTAAATATTTGCGTAGGCCGATCGAGATGATAATATGGTGTGATGGGTATTGCAGAATAGGGCGGGTGTGTTTGAAACTACAGAGTTCTGAGTTCTCTAAGTTCTGAGCAGGAAAGGTATAGATACTCGTATGTACTGATATCTATATTCTTTCTTTTGTTGTTGCCAAATATGGCAATAATACCTTTCCTGGACTGTGAATCTTCACCCAATGAAAGTTGTATATAGGAAAGGAGATCATTTTGTAAATAACGTGCGTAGGTAGAATCTTAAGACAAAGGTAGGTAAAGGTATGGGCAAAAAGGACTGTATGATGAGGTCAATAATATAATTACCAGGTAGATATAGAAACCTACATACATACCAAAAAGATTGAATTGCTCCTTGTACTAGTTACACTTGGGATAGTGGGCAGATAATAATGAGGAATGCGTGGGAGTCTGTGAAAAACAAGGCTAAATTTATATAAAGTTAAATTTGTGCTCATACTTCTTAGATACATCATCAATACAATTCTATTTGTTGTTTCCTTTTTTTGGGAGTTGGGGTGTATTTTTGTATGGTTTTTATCATTGAGTATCTATATTTTCTAATTATAGGATCAAGTTGTTAAGACAATAGTATTCAGGAACAAATCACAATTCTGAGCAAAAAAGTATGACTTTGGTTTGTTTAAAGAACATAAACAAAATGAGTAAATAAGAACTTTTTTTTATGGACTTGACTTAAAGTTAAATATTTTACCTATAAATTTTGCTTTGGAATTTTGTATTCAATTTCAATTTGACGTTATTTTTAAGATTCTAAAAGTAATCAATGAATTTTACAGAGGGAAGTTGAAAATCAATCAAAAGTTTATATTTCTCCACTGTTTATGTCAGATATACAACATTTCTTCCAATTGGTTGTTGTAGTATTTCAAAATGAATATTAGGAACACTTTCTTAAATTTTAGGCTCGATACAATTTTTTAACAACAAAATTCAACAAGGTGTGAAATAATAATGATGTTTTGTTTTTTATTTTGCTTAAACAAAGATTTAATTTGAATAAATCAAAAAGTAGGCCATAGCAATTTTAAAAAAGAGGCTGGGATGCGACCCACACTGATAACTTCCCATCCATCTGTCGATTTGTCTTGCTTAAAAGTTTGTAGGTTTCGTGTTTTGTTAAAAAAGTTCTCAGTTGAATTATTTTTAAAAATTTAAAGACTACCAATAATATTTTGCATATAATGAAATAGTTTGATTTCGAAATTATTTTTTGTTTGTTACAGAAATTTTTAGTCGAAAACCAATTTGTATCAATTTTAGTAGCATTTCTTAAAAAAATGATTTCTTATACATATAAGCAAATACAAATTGGATGAATGAAATTAATTTGAATTCAATATCTACTATTGTTCACGAGATATGGAAAACCGAACATCAATTTTTACCAATTTTGGGTACAATTTTTTGTAGATTTTAATTTTTTATAAAAAAATTACTGAACGTCGAAAAAAATATTTTCTGTGAAATAAAATAAGTTTGAAGCCAATATTTTTAATTTTTGAAAAGATATTTTAGTCGAAAGTAAATTTTTACTAAGTTTTAGTATTGTTTTTTTTTGGGTTTTTATTTTTTGTAAGAAAACTGTCAATTCGATTTTTCTAAAAATTTTACTGAAGGTTGACAACAATATTTTTTAAAAGATAAAATAAGTTTAAAGCATATATTTTATGAAAGTCAATTGTTACCAACTTTTAGTAATGTTTTTTTAGGTTTTTATTTTTTGTAAAAAAAAACTGTTCATTCGATTTTTCTCAAAATTTTACTGAATATTCCCAACACTATTTTTAAAAATATAAAATTAGTTTAAGGCCAATATCTCAAAAGTTTTAAAAAGATAAGTCGAAAATAATTTTTTACCAACTTTTATTAATATTTTTTTTAGGTTTTTATTTTTTGTAAAAAAAAATTTAATTCGATTTTTCTCAAAATTCTACCGAATGTTGACAACAATATTTCTTATAAGATAAAATTAATTGGAAGCCATAATCTTAAATTTTCGAAAAGATATTTAAGTCGAAAATCAATTTTTACCAACTTTGAGTAATTTTTTTTATAGGTTTCTATTTTTTATAAAAAAAAAATGTCAATTCGATTTTTCTCAAAATTTTACCAGATGGTGATAACGTTATTTTTCGTTGCACAAAATTGTTTTGGAGATAAAATCGTTTTTTGTTCGTAAATTTTTCGAGGTAAAAATTTGGAACTTATTCCAAAAATATATTTGTTTGGTATCACGTTACAATATACAATATAAAATTTAATTCAAGTCTCTAGCGTTATTGGTTCGTGAGATATTTAGGGTTAACCAAAATGTTCACCTTTTTTTTAACTGCTATGGTAAAAAAACCACCCACGCAATTTTCTTAAGAGACCTTTCTGCATCTTTCTGCGAACGTCGCGAACGTTCGGACGTACGAACGTACGTACACTCGCACGCACAGACATCTTTCTAAAAATCTTTTATTTTGACTCTAGGGACCTTGAAACGTCGAAAAATTTCAAAATTTTCAATTTGGCAAATCGGACCCATTACAATAACTTCTTATGGGAAGTTAAAAAAGGTGAAAATTTTGGTTAAACCAAAATATCGCACAAACCAATAACGCTAGCAGCTTGAATTAAATTTTGTATTTTATATTGTAACGTGATACCAAGCTAGTATATTTTTGGGAAAAAATCCAATAAACAGTTTTTTTATAAATCAAAAAAAGTGAAAAAAAAATATTTGTCACCTCGAATATTTTACGAAATAAAAATTAAAAACCTAAAAAAACATTACTTAAAGTTGGTAAAAATTGATTTTTTGACTCAAATATCTTTTTTAAAAATTTGAGGTATTGGCGTCAATCTTATTTTATCTTATAGAAAATATTTTTTTCAACATTCAGTTTTTTTCATTTAAAACAAATAGTACGCAATTTGTATTTGGTTATATAAGAAATACAATTTTTCAAGAAATGCTACTAAAATTGGTGAAAATAGGTTTTCGACTAAAAATCTCGTTAACAAAAAAAGATTTTGAAATCAAACTATTTTATCATATGCAAAATATTGTTGTTAGTTTTAAGTTCAGTTTTTAAGAATAATTAAACCGAACATTTTTTAAACAAAACACGAAAACCTACAAATCTTTTAAGCAAGACTAATCGACAGACGGGATGGAAAGTTATCAGTGTGGGTCGCATCGCAGACTCTTTTTATTTTATTTATTTGACGAGTCACTAAAAAGAGGATGTTTTAATTTAATTTTGTTTGATATTAACCTTTTAAAGTATTATTTTATCAAGATAGAAATAATCAATCCAAATTTTAATTAAAAATCATGACTCTTGGATATTTGCGTTCCAAGTTTATGATCTCGACCAATGGAAAAAAATTGATACTCATATCTCAAAAAAAATTAAAACAATTTATTGCAATTTTGTCAGTCATTTCCAAATGAAATAACAAAAAACTATACTCAAATCTCAAGCAATAATTAAAATTCTGTATAACTTCGAGAAAATATGGCTAATAAATGTGTCGGAACATTGTTTTTTTTTTTTAATTAAATGCATCAATTGAAAAACTAATTTATTTTAGTATTAAATAAATTATTTCTTAAGAAATTGACTCTTAAGATTATAACTATTATAATAAACTTAGCGGCTTCTTAGCCGTTAAACACGAAAAGTCTTCATCTACAATTCTGTAATTTCGTATTAATTTTTGGTAGTAAAAATAATTTCGCACTTTTATCTACTTTTCAAAACTCAGCTCCTTAAAACATGCATTTATAACTCATGTTACTTGAGTTTTGCGTATACTTCAAAATATATCTTTTTCATGTTCACAAAAGATTCATTAGTCATATGTCATTGATAAGATTTTAATAAAAACCTATGACAATTCATAAAAATGTATTGTGTCATATATATTAATTAATCTTATGTTTAGTTTTTGATAAGTTGATAAGGTAAATTTCTTAAATATAATTATGTATTAAGGACTCTTCATTTGGAGAAATATGAATAAGACCAATAAACGATTATAGTCAGCCCCGTCGAGAGGGGGGGAAGGGGGGAAACCCCCCCAGCCCGGGATTTTCTAGCAAGGAATTCTATATAGAATATTGGACACCATTTTCTTCCATGGCGAAAGGGGACTAGGACTACGAGGCGATAGCAATCTTATTGGAGAGCCAAATAATGGAAAGTTTTTGGGCATTTTGGAATTAATTAGTCATTATGACCCCTTACGTCAGGAGCAATGGGAAAAAGTAAGAATTTCACAACAAGAGCACAAACGTTTCCAAGTCCACTACCTTTCCGTTGAGATTCAAAATAAGTTCATTAAAATTTGTGAATTCAGCTATTTTGAAGGAGAGAGAAAACGCTAAATACATCGCTATAATTGTCGATGCAACACACGATTCAAGTGATGTGGAACAAAACACATTTATTTTGCGATATCTGCGCTTTGAAGAAAATGTGTTCACCATCCAAGAACGGTTTTTGGAATTTGTCGATTGCAAAAAAAAAACTGGCACCGCAATAGCTGATTTGATCTGCGAAACATTGGCAAAGAACGGAATCCCTTTAGAAGACTGTTGTGCACAAGGCTATGAAAATGGAAGCAATATGAAAGGACAGTATAAGGTTGCACAAAGTCATGTTTTAAACAAAACTCCGAATGCCGTGTATTAACCATGTGCAGCTCACAGCCTTAACTTGCGTGTAGTCGATTATAAGCGACATGTTGTATTGCGGCAATCACATTTTTTGGTGTTGTTCAAAAGTGTTTCAACTTGTTTGGCAGCAGTGCTCAACGTTGGGAAATTCTTAAGAAAAATGTGCCCGGATCCCCTCATAAACTTTCCGATACAAGATGGTCAGCTAGAATTGAGGCAGTGAAACCATCTGAAAAACCTTAGAACACGTTAGAAGCCTTAAGTGCTGAAGCTCGAAGAGATGTAAATGGCGTTTTAAAATAATATATGCAAAAATTTGAATACGTCCTGATGTCTTCGATTTGGTGCAAGGTTCTTAGCGCTATAAATGAAAGAAGTTTTCTTCTTCGAGCCAGAAACAGTACTATTGACGTTGAAATTCGAGATCTCGACAACTTGATCTTCGACTTGAACATTATTCGAAACGGATGAGATCAATTTTTATCTGAATGCAAAGTAGTTGCTACTGGATTGGGGGATTTTCCAGAGTCGTTCCAATCGAACCGAAAAAGGTAATTAAAGAGACATTTTGAAGAAAACCGAGGAGCTGGAAAGCAAATTGAAACAGACTAAGAAATAAATTTCAAGAGAAACACCTTTTACCTCATAGTTGATTCAATTATATGCGGAATTTCTCGTCGGTTCGATACGATGAAAAATTTTAATGCTACATTTTCATTTGTATGACAGTTTTCAACAATGGACGAATGTGGAGATTAAAAACTCCGCTACAACTGGTGGCATCATTGGACCGTGGTTTCAACAAGACGGTGCCACATGACACACAGAACGCGCAACAATGGACTTATTGAGAGGCAAGTTCGGTGAACATTTTATTTCACTTTCGAGACCGGTCAATTGGCTGCCTAGATGGTGCGATTTAACGCCTTTAGGCTATTTTTTGTTAAAACTCATGTCTATACAGAAAAGCCCGCTTCAATTGACGCATTGGAAGACAACATTGAAGAATGTATTTGTGAGATACCGGCCGAAATTTTGGAAAGAGTATGTCAAAATTCTAAGCGCAAAAATTTGAGGAGCAGTCAAGGTCAATATTTGCATGAAATAATCTTCAAACATTAAATTATATGGACCGTACTATCGATTCAAATAAAGATTTCATGCATTTTTTTGAATTGTATGTGTTTCTTTTTTAAACTTTCTTATAGCTTTTAAAAAATCACCCTTTAAAAATGATAGCTCTTATTGAAACACCCAAATATTATGGAAAAGCTAAGTCTGATTACTTCTTAAGTTTGATTTATTTGATTTTAATTTACTCCATATTTTTATATTTTGTACACTATAGCAGTAATACACCTAAATACTAAAACTCATGTTCTTTTTAATGCGATACTAATGAACTTATTTGCACAGATGTTGATTATGATCTCCAGATCATAAAACAAAGTGTTACTTGCATAGATCTGTACTAATTGTGTAGACTACGAAAGATAGTTCTATAGATACATCTACCTAAGTCTTCTTCTAACCTTCCTAAGGTTACCCTTGTAAATATTTATAAAATGTTAAGATCACATTTATATTTAAAAATTGTGCTATTTTAAATCTATTTGCATCTCAAATATTGTTTTTTTTTTTTTATTTATTTATAAACATCTGCCAATTGAATATTCTATATTAAGTTGACAAATTGTGAGACATTCATTTGTATGACGCAATTGTCTTGTATTTAAATCCGTAAGTTATTATGGCGTGCGTTCTATAAAAAAAACCAATGATATCTTGACCATTAACTAGAAAAGTCGCAATTTTGTGTGTTGAAAAGGTGCTAAGAAGCTTATTAAATTTACCTAAGTACATACCTCTCACAAGTCAATTTTACATATTAGAATGATTGTGCCAGTTCCGTAAATCCAAAAATGCATATTGCCTCATATTATATTCCTCTTACTAAGCCTTGTTAAAAAGGGTTGCCTTGCATGGGATTCACCATCATATGATAGTTGCTTTGTTGGCTTAAATATCTTTATGTTAAATCTTGCATTTTTTTGAAAGAGAGATTTTAATTTTACCCAAAAATCAATGTACCCCTCTATTTAACAAATACAAACTTTTGTGTATGAATCACAAAATCACCAAAAACCACAAACAATTAAAAATTGATCTGAATTTCGAGGCCGGAAATTGAAATTGTTGTCTGACGTCAGATGTTTCTTCGTTGGTGTTGACTAATCATACTCATAATTTTCGTGCCGGCAGCAGCGTGGCCATTGCTGGAAGATCGTGTGGTACTCATCTTCATCTAAAACATTGACCTTCTCATCAGTCGGTGGCGATTTCAATCCAAATTGGCATACGTAATATTTGTCTAGTCAAACATCATCTAAAATTTGAATTCAAAATACTTTGATTTGTAAACTTGAGACTCCACTTGTGTTGTTAATCAAAGTTAAAGTCATCGAAAGGTGAAATATCAGTGGTGACACAACCAGATGGAACGCTGTCGCCGGCGGTGTAACTTGTAGTTGTAGGTAGGTGGGAACTGTGAGCAGCGCAAGCAACCATCCGTATCCGACAAATGCGATGATGATTCAGCTGTAAAGACCTGCACAACAGATACCTTCTGGCACTTCCATTCCATGCCTTGCCGCTATATTCAACCACTTCCGTTTTCAATTTCTCTCGAGCTTGTATTAAAGCAAATATGTACATATAAAGCACTGTTAGCGCGCTCAGGCAACAAATTGTTGTGCTTAATCATTTTATATTTTTTTGTTTATTGACCAAACGACCCAATGTGTTGACAATGACGTAGAATTTATAACAAGTGTGCCACACATCCACTTAAGTCATTGATAGGTTGTTAAACATTTAAATAGCAATACGTTGATACTCATTGACTGATAACATAATAACAATTATTGAGCTTTAGACACCTATGAGGAATTATAATATTATAGTAATTTTGTAGGTTTGTGAAATTCTATTAATAGGTTTTTGCGTTGGGGCAAAAAGTGTTAATTTATGGAAACAATTAAGAGATCAGTTGATTTGGTTTTAGATGTTAATGATATCAGACAACTATGATATCGTTGAGGTTATGAATGTTAAATTAAAGAATACAAAGAAGAAAAGTACAAGATCTTAGGAGAATTTTCTTTTTCTAAGTTTTTTTTTTTGTAATAGACCAAATCGCCATGGACAGAACCTCAATTAAAAATGATGATTAAGCTATTTTCTGTCGCGGTAAACTACGAATAAGGTAGTTTTTTTTATCGGTCCGATTTGTCGAATTGAAGATTTTGACATTTCTCGACGTTTCAAGGTCCGTAGAGTCGAAATAAAAGCTTTTTAGAGAGATGTCTGTCCGTACGTTCGGGAAGTTTTTTTCGTCGTCCAATATACAGATATCCACTTCAGTAATGCAGAAAAATGCAAAAAGGACTCTCAAGAAAATTGAGTAGATTTTACCATATCAATTTTAAAAAGTTAGTACCCGTAGAATGATGGTTAGTGCGTTGGACTGTCATGCCAGAAATCTTGGGTTCAAACCCTGTTTGTGCCATCTTAAATTTTTTCACGGGTGCTGCCTCTTGTGAGGATTTGACAAATCCTCTAAGAGTAATTCTTGTCATGAAAACCGCTTTCTCAAATTAGCCGTTCGGATTCAGCTTAAAACTGTAGGTCCCCTCTGATAACAGTACTCGCACACAGGAAGGGTTGAGATTTGTAAGTCACTATGGCCCTGGTTCTCAACGGACTGTTGCGCCACCTAATTTATTTATTTAGTTAAAAAAAATGTGCAAATTTTCGTTAACCCGAAATATCTCACGAACCAATAACGCTAGTGATTTGGATTAAATTGTATACTATATATTGTAACGTGATACCAAACAAATATATTTTTGGAAAAAATCCAATCACCGGTGTATAAATAAAAAAAAAACTGAAAAAAAATAATTGTCACCTCGAATATTTTAAAAACACATAATGATCTTATCTCCAATAATAATTTTTGCAACGAAAAATAACGTTTTGAGAAAAAACAAATTGACAGTTTTTTTTTATAAAAAATAAAAACTTAAAAAAAACAATACTAAAAGTTGGTGAAAATTTATTTTCGACTCAAATATCTTTTCAAAAATTTGAAATTATGGCTTCCAACTAATTTTTCTTATAAGAAATATCATTTAAAACATTTTGGAAAAATTTTAAGAAACATCGAATGGACAGTTTTTTTGACAACAAATAAAAACCTTACAAAAAAATTAATAAAAGTTGGTAAAAATTGATTTTCGATTTAAATAGATAGCTAGATAGACAGATAAATTCTTTATTATACAAAAAAAAAATGGTTTACAAATTGGATCTTTTCAAAACTTTGAAATATTGGCTTTAAACTAATGTTATTTTTTAAAAACTTTTGTTTTCAACATTCAGTAAAATTATGAGCAAAATCGAATTGACAGTTTTTTACAAAAAATAAAAACCTAAAAAAAAACATTACTAAAAGTTGGTAAAAATTGATTTTCGACTCAAATATCTTTTCAAAAACTAAAAATATTGCCTTCAAACTAATTTTATCTTGCAGAAAATATTGTTTTCGACATTCAGTAAATTTTTAATAAAAATCCAACAGTCCGTTTTTTTCATAATAAAAATTAAATCTACAAAAAATAGTACGCAAAATTGGTACAAATTGATGTTCGGTTCTCGATATCTCGGAAACACTAGAAGATAATTGACTTCAAATTAATTTCATTCATCCAATTTGTATTTCTTTATATAAGAAATAAAAACTTTTAAGAAATGCTATTAAAATTGGTATTGGTTTTCTACTAAAAATCTCGTTACCAAAAACAGATTTTGAAATCAATATTGTATATTGATTTCAATTTTAAAATTTTTAAGAATAATTCAACTGACAACTTTTTTAACAAAACACGAAAAAACCTACAAACTTTTAAGCAAAACAAATCGACAGATGGAATGGGAAGTTATCAGTGTGAGTCGCATCCCGGGCTCCTTTTTTGTTAGGAATTGAAGTTTGGAAGAAATATCAATTTGAATTTTTCTCGTTGATTGGTTGAGGCAGTTTACAAATAACATTAACCCATATTTTACATTAGGTTTAAACCTTTTAAATTTCAGTTAAGAAAATAGCCTGGAATGCGACCCACACTACTAACTTTTCATCCCGTCTGTGAAATTGTGAAACACAAATAATCGCTACTTTGGAAAAACAAAAGTGTCAAGATTGTGTTTGCCATCATCGAAATCTTGTGATTTAACACTAGACATTTTTCTTTGGAATCAGGTGACAGATTAGGTTAACGTTTATGCTGCACAATTAAAAATATTAAAGATTAAATTCTTGAATTTATGATTGAAATAGCATCATCGCAAAGGGTGAAATTGGTCATTTCAAATTTTATGAAAAGGAAAGGGTGCTACAAATGTAGCTATGCTAAACATTTGGCTCAGGGTTTTTCAACAGGGACGCTACAAAAGTAGAGCATCAGGGACAGCAAACGACGCCATTTTCTTGCCGCTCTTTTGACATTTTTTTGACGTGACAACGTCTTAAATTAGGTTTATTAGGGAGTCACTTATGAAAAAGTGTAACGCCCGGTAACGTTACGATGAGTCACCGAACGAGAGAGAGGCCCGCCGAATGCCTCCGAACGAGAGAGAGGCCCGCCGAATGCCTCCGAACGAGAGAGAGGCCCGCCGAATGCCTTGCGTCTCTCTCCCACTCAACTATGATCGGTCTGACGCGCGCGCAGCACTAGAGAATTAGGCGCATTGAATCGGCGCATGCTTGTGTCTCTGTCTTTGTCTTTCTCGAACGTTCTTGGCGTTGGAAAAACAAGAAAGCGTCATAATACAAGTTCACACGTGTGGTTAAAGTATCGTCAGCTGTGTCTGTAGTGAAAATATGGAGTGCTTAGATTCGTCATTTACAACAACTACAACAACAAAGGTAAATAATTGTACACTGATATTTCATTATCGTAAACTATGATTGATTGATTAATTGTTAGATTGACACAAAAGTTGAGAAACTGAGTTTATAGGTTATGTCATACTATTGATAAATGTTGATAGTGTTAAGTAAATTATTAGTTTAACAATAAATATTCTACCTAGAAAAAGACGTTGTCATGTAAAATCTTCGCCCGTAAAACCGACTTTACAGGCAACCATTTTTTTTTCAGTAAGGTTTGCAATTTCATAATGGAAAGATATAGGAGCCAACAACGAGTCGAAATTATTAAAATTTACTACCGAAATTCGGAGTCAGTGGCCTCAACGTTAAGAGCGCTACGTGTAATTTATGGTCGTCATAACCGTCCTAGCAAATCAACAATTGAGTGTCTAGTGGAAAAATTTGAATCCACAGGCACAGTACAAAATGTTTCCGTGCCAGTGAGACAAATAAGTGCCAGTAGTGTCGAGAATATTGCTGCCGCTGAGGTTTCAGTTGCAGAAAGCCTAAATGTGTCTCTCACACGTCGTTCTCAAGCATTGAGAATCTCTGTGACATCGTGCGTCGTTGTGTCGAATTTCACAAAAAGATCTTGGCCTACATGCTAACAAGATTAATTTGACACAAGAACTGAAGCCGCTTGGCCACCAGAAGCGTCGTATGTTCGTGAATTGGGCTGAGCAACAACTTGAAAATGATTCGGACTTTCATCGAAAAATCATCTTCAGATAAATTTCTGGCTGAATGGCCTGAAACGAAATATGCGGTATTGGTCAAGCAGCAATGGACACTTACTCCTTGTGACATCATTGCATCCCGAAAAAATTACGGTTTGGTGTGGATTATGGGCCTGCGGCGTCATTGAGCCGTACTTCTTCCGTGGCGATCAGGACCGCACGTTACTGTGAATGAGGATCACTACCGTTCAATGATAACCGAATATTTTTTGCCCCAATTGGATGATATGGACTTGCCAGCAACGATTGATGAATTGCACCAGTATTTGCCGATTTATGCTTGAATACCGTCGAAAATTGAGTTCAACGTCTGGACTTCAGCAAGCCTGCCCGTGGTAGCCATGCAACGCCTATATTCGAAGGACCAAATTTTTACATGACCAAAAATTACGGCGAAAAATACTGCAATATCCCAAAGGCAGTAAGAATTTTTGGTCATTTGTAAAAAATATGAGGAATTCTTCCTCTTCCTCGGTTCCTACGCTTGTTGTCAACGACACTCCTTTAGTTAGCTCTATTGACAAAGCCAACTTATTTGCAAGGCAGTTCGCCAAAAATTCCACCTTACCAGATAGTGTCATGACTCCCCCAGTTCTTGAACGCGTAAATAATTCTATGGGACCAATCTTTTTTCGTACTCGAACTGTGGGGAGAGTTCTTAAAGATCTCAACATTCATGAATCCGCTGGCCCAGATGGTATCCCCGCTATTATTCAGAAGAGGTGTACTTCCTCTCTGGCATCTTGCTCTCTTATCGAAAATGCGTGCTTTCGGTATCGACGAATCTCTTCTTCGTTGGATTAGAAATTTTCTTTCGAACCGTTCAATATACATAAGTTGTTTTGGACGGATTCAAGTCTGAAACCCAAAAAATAAATGATGGTGTGCCCCAGGGCTCCGTTTTGTCTCCGACCCTCTTCCTCATTTTTATAAATGATCTCCTGTCTGCTACTTTTAATCCAATACATTGTTTCGCTGACAATAGCACTCTTAGCTTTTCATATTCGTTTCCAGACTCACAACCCTCCTCTTCGGATGTGGAACTGCAACGGCAAAATATGATTAACTCATTAAATTCCGACCTACACAGCATTGTACAATGGGGAATAAAAAATCGTATGGAATTTAATGCTTCTAAAAACGAAATGCTGTCTTGTATGGTTAGAGCGAAACCCTCTTTGCCAGTATCTATGAGTGGCATTTGCATCAACGAAACGGAAAATCTCGACATCCTCTGAATGTGCATCAGAAGCCACCTTTTGTGGAGCGATCACATACGCGATGTTGCCAAAAATGCCGCAAGATGTCTAGGTTTTTTGGGGCGTTGCAAGAAATTCTTCTCTCCGTCTGATCTGGCTACAATCTACAAAACCTATATACGTCCGAAACTTGAATATAACTCTCATTTCTGGGCTGGTGCTCCAGTAACTTATTTAAGCCTCTTGGACAGTATTCAAAGAAGAGCTTTAAAAATTATTGGTGACATTAACATCATCAACTTGTTTATGTTACTCGAACATTGACGCAAGGTTTCTTGTCTCACCCTTTTTTACCGTTATTTTAACGGACTATGCTCTAGTGAAATAGCCAGTTACATTCCTCCCCTTAAACAATTTAACCGTAATACCCGCGCTTCTAGGAATGCCCATCAGTTTACCCTTGTACATAAATACTACTACATATGTACGAATAGAACTTATTTTTTTTTTTAATTATTTCATACAATTCATTCAAAGGTTAAAGACCTCTTTAAATATTTTTTCAAAAGCTTCAAAGTCCGAATTATATTTTTTAAAGATATTTCAATGAAAGATTGATAATAGTATAAATTTATCAATGGAGTGTATTTGTATGATGATGTTGTTTTTGTCTACATATTGAAATCAATCTTTATCAAAGTACTATATTTCTTTTAACCTACTTGTGTGAATCACGTCACATTTAGAAACAATGACTTCATTACTAACTTTGATAAATTCTGATTTCGATAAAATTTTGATAGAATAAATTAAAGTAATATTTAAATCTTGATCGTAATTAATTGATAAACTAATTTTATTTTGGGAAATTAAATCATTTTATTGATTTATTCTTTGATTTGTTCTAATTGACCACATTGTGACAAATAAACCCTGGGCGGTGAATTTTTTTTTTGGTCTGTAAATAGAATTTGTTTTTGTTTTATTTATGGAAAAATCATATTAATCTCACAAAAACAATTAATAACTTGAAAAGAGCGGTTTGAGATTTTAAAAAAAACGTTATCAAAATTTTAATAAAAGGCGATATAAAAAAGTACACATTCCTTTAATATTGTATAAATAATAATAACAAAAAAATATATGTGCAACGTTACTAAAATATTCTTAAAAAAAAGTACGTATACGCCTGAGTGTACCTTTTAAATGTTTTTAGACAAAATAGTTTAGTATTATTTTTATCATCCTTTTTCGAGAAGACAAATATTTTTTTCTTCTTAACGCTTTTCCTTCTTGATGAAAAATTAATATAATTAATCAGTGGGATTAATAAATTGCTAATGTGATTATTATTAATTTTAGTTTTGTTGTTAAGTAGAATGTTATTTTTTTTTTAAATACCAACAGAAAAAAAATTGCAAATTAGGTTTATCGATCTTCTACCGTAACTCGTAACATAGATAACAATCAGGTAAGCTTGAAGGTATATAGTATAGGTCGTACGTACAAAAATCTTGCGTTTTTATAAGTATCTCAAATCAAATCAGTAAGAAATAAAATAATTACCAACATTTCTATAGACACTTCAGGCAGAGAGGTTATTCCACTTCAAATAAAATCAAAACAAAAAAAAAAAAACGCAACATTATCTAATTGAGTCTAGCTCAGGGTGCCATACAGATAGGTAATTATTAGTGCGGCTGTAATATAAGTACAAAATACGTCTGTTTCAGAGCCTCGCGCCTTACTACCGCTGTCGTATCACATAATTTAAGCCAAAACAGAAGTACTGCAGATACAATTCAAATAATAAATACTACAGTTCCACAATTGAATATATACTATTCAAATATATACACTCTATTCTATATATATATTTACTATATTGAAGCTCTTAATCATCCAATTTTCTTGGACGATGTTGTCCGCCTGTAATTACAGCTTCATTATTAACAACGCGCCTGGAATTTTTCATTTTTTATTTTTCATTATTCATTTCCATTTCAATCGCTCAAAAACTCAACGAACTGGTTGCACTAAGTGAGTGGTTCTGTTGCAGCAAAGTTGTATAAAATCCAACAACTGATGGTTTACATGAGCCAATTGACTCTCGAAAATTACCATCAGAGTGCCAAGTATGAAATAATTGATGCAATCCAAAGCAATATCGCCGCCAACAGACCGACCAAAAGACCAAACGTCCGTCCGTCATACTCGTATAATATAGAAATACACAAACGAATAAGAAGTAAGTATTATTCCCAATATTAAAATACACATGGCACGCACGCGCGCCAACTCTAATTGCGGGGCAATAAGTCTTAAGACGCGTTGTTAAATCATAGAAAACTCCTGGACTTTTGTTTATATCAGTGTATGTTGACAATAATTATAGGTATGTTTCTCTTATTTTCTATAATATACAATTAAAAATGTCAATATTTGTACGGTGTCTCATTAAAAACTTTCGCTTCTTTTACCTCTACATAATGTTAAGTTCATACTGTCTTGTAAGAAGATTGTCTGATTTTATGATACACATCACTTTACTTACTTAAAGCGGTACTACAGTTCTGTTTGAACTAGGGACTCACCCAGCAAACTTTTCCAGCTCTGTTTACATATTTCTATTATTGGTGCAGTTTAGAGTGTCTTCTTTTTTCAGTATCAAGCAAACAATACTGAGGTTCCATTCATCAGGCATGATTTCTTTCCACCATATTTTACACATAAGTTGGAGCATGCTCCCAAGCAAATTATATCCAGCTGCTTTGAAAAGCTCGGTATTTATGCCATCTGCTGAAGCGGAATTGTTAGAGTTTAGCTTACGTACACCAATATTTAATTCCGGAAAGCCGGAATGTTAGCTTTTCGTCGTCTATATTGAATGGACTAGACATCCTGTCTGACAGCAGAATTTGGTTCGTCGTCGACGTTACTACAGTCTGCAGAAGTGGAACCTCCATGTCCTAAGCATTGACTGTTGATCTAGTATGATGTTTCCACTTTCATCTTTTCAGCCATATCGGTTAGAGGTTAATGCACTTCTAAATTTCGTTTTACCTGCTCATAGAACTTTCAAACTTCATTTCTGATTCTGAACTTCTTAAAATCTTTGACAGCACACTTCTCATATCATGAGAGATCGCTGTTCCTCTCTCCTCTTTTGCTCATAGAGCTCATTAGTAGCTCTCGTCCTTCTATGCAGTGCTTTTTGTTTAGCTGCATTTTCTTGCTGACATTCCTCATCAAGTTCAACTTTACGGTGAATATTCAAATTTTGCAATCACCATAATCTAACCCGATTCTTGTTGAAATTAAGTTAAAAAAAGAGGATGGGTTGCGACCAACACTGATAACTTCCCATCCCGTCTGTCCATTTGTCTTGCTTAAAAGTTTGTCTATATGTATCAATTTTTACCAAATTTGCGTACTATTTTTTGTAGATTTTATTTTTTTATGAAAAAAGGGACTGTTGGATTTTTATAAAAATATCGAAAACAATATTTTCTGTGAAAAAAAATAAGTTTGAAGCCAATATTTTTAAATTTTGAAAAGCTATTTGAGTCAAAAGCAAATTTTTACCAAGTTTTAGTATTGTTTTTTTTTTTAGGTTTTTATTTTTTGTAAAAAAACTGTCAATTCGATTTTTCTCAAAATTTTTTCTAATGTTAAAAACAATATTTCCTATAAGTGAAAATTAGTAAGAAACCATTATCTCAAATTTTTGAAAAGATATTTGAACCGAAAATCAATTTTTAACAACTCTTGTTAAATTTTTTTTTTTCGGTTTTTAATTTTTTGCAAAAAAACTGTCAATTCGATTTTTTTCAAAATTTTACTGAATGTTGACAACAATATTATTTGAAAGATAAAAGTAGTTTAAAGCCAATATCTCAAAGTTTTGAACAGTTATTTGAGTCGAAAATCAATTTTTACCAACTTTTATTAATTTTTTTTTTTGGATTTTAATTTTTTGAAAAAAAAAAACTGTCAATTCGATTTTTCTCAACATTTTTCAGAATGTTGAAAACAATATTTCCTATAAGATAAAATAAGTTTGAAGCCTTAATGTCAAGTTTTTGAAAGGATATTTGAGTCGAAATTCAATTTTTACCAACTTTAAGTAATGTTTTTTTAGGTTTTTATTTTTTATAAAAAAACTGTCAATTAGATTTTTTTGCACAAAATTGTTTTGGAGATGAAATCATATTTAAGTCGTAAAATTTTCGAGGTGACAAATATTTTTTTTTCAGTTTTTTTGATTTATAAAAAAACCGTTAATTAGATTTTTTTCCAAAAAATATATTTGTTTTGTATCACGTTACAATATATGATATAAAATCTAATTCAAGTCTCTAGCGTCATTCGTTCATGAGATATTTAGGGTTAACCAAAATTTTCACCTTTTTTTTAACTGCTATGGTAAAAAAACCACAAACGCAATTTTCTTGAGAGCCCTTTTTGCATCTTTATGCCTTATTATCTGTATAACAAAATTTATTTTAAGTCGATATCTCTTCTGGTTCTTGAGCTATGGAAGACGAAAACAACGTCGCGAACGCACAAACATCTTTCTAAAAATCTTTTATTTCGACTCTAAGGACCTTGAAACGTCGAGAAATGTCAAAATGTTCAATTCGACAAATCGGACCCATTACTATAACTTCCTATGGGAAGTTAATAAAAAATAATGTGAAATCTAAAAAAATATATTTCAAAAACATTTTTTAAAAACTTTAAAATTGCGTTTTACACCCGTATTATTAATTTTCTTCGAAACTAGTTTTTATATGGTTTCGATTTTAAGTTTTTCAAAATATTCGTTTGGATATCAATAATATCATTATTATTAAAACATTATTTTGAAATTAAAGTTGTGATAAACATTTTTAAGCTAGTTTTGCTCTAAGACTAGAGTGAAAGCAACTCAATAATTATTTCGCTTTACAAAATTTAAGATAATCTCAAATTCAACATCCAAATAACCCAGAATCCCAAAAATCCAAAATCTGGAAAACCCATTACACCGAATCTCGAAAAACTAGAAATGTTGTGTTTCAAATGTTGAACTCATACATTATCAAGATACGCCTTTACGAAATTAGATTCAAACGTTAACATCTGAACTATTACTTCAATATATTAGACAAAATTGAAGACTAACACGAAGTGTCCGTGGCGTGATGGTTGTTAGTGCGTAGGGCTGTCATGGGTTCAATCCCTGCCTGTGCCATCTAAAGCTTTTTTCACGGGTACTGCTGCTTTATAGGAATTGATAAATTCTCCAAGAGTAATTCTTGTCATAAAAAGTGCTTTCTGAAATTGGCCGTTCGGATTCGGCTTAAAATTGTAGGTCCCCTCCATTCCTGGCAACAGTACTCGCACACAGGAATGGTCGAGAGTGGTAAGTCACTAGGCCTTAGTTCTCAACGGAGTGTTGCGCCACATAATTTATTTATTTATTTAATTCTTGTCATGAAAAATTCTTTCTCAAATTAGCTGTTCGGATTCAGCTTAAAAATGTAAGTCTCCTCCATCCCTGACAACATTACTCGTACACAGAAATGGATGAAAGTCGCTAGCTCCTAGTTCTCAGTGAATTGTTGCGCCACCTAATGTATTTATTTTTAGAAGACTTACTTATTGTAGATGCAGTTCTTAATACAAAATAGAAGAAGTTGATTAAGGCGTAAGATTATTTTACTATTAAGGAATATTTTTTGGAATGAGTTTATAATTAAATGTGTATTTCCTCTTAAATCTACATGAAAACCTTAATAATTGCAATACTTTTAAAATATACGTCAGTATCAATTTGCTTTTGTTTTTTGTGATTAAGTTTATTTTTGAGTTTCCATTATCTCAAAATATGATTAAATTCTTTTTAAATTGAGCACACTTGCAATTTTATTTGCTATTAATTAATTGTATGTCTATATATGCCTCTGAGAGGAAAATTTTGCACTCCATATAATTTTTCGTAATTTTTTGGGGATTTTGGGTTTTTCCGATTTCTAGGATCTGAGGTTTTACGGATCTCAATTATCGGGATTCAAACCCAATAAATATTATAAAAAAGATTTAGGAAAGAAAAAAAAAGTTAAAAATATTATATAAAGAAAAGTAAAAGTTTTTTTAGAATTGTTGCTATTAACTTGTTAAATTGACAGAAATTAATATTAATTCAACTGAAAAAGCATTTGTATTTCCAATCATAAAAACCAAAGCATTATTTTCATTGAGAACATTTTAATCATAATATTTAATCAAAATTGAAGTGCTATCTTCTTACTAAGAAACAAGGTGAATTACTTATTTCTATCGCAATATGTATATCACTTTTATCAAACTTATCTCTTTCAGGTATTTTTGTATATTATTTATTTCACAATTAAATTCAATGCTAAATTTTTATTGCGTTACCAAATAAAGTATCTATAGATAAAAGCAGGTGTATTTTTGTGTCTCATTATAAGTTATAAGCGAGTATGAATATTAATCCCACTCAAAAGAAAAATACTACAGTGATGTTTTATTTTTAGATATACTCCACTCACCTTAAGAATAATAAAACAAAATTACTAAAAATATTAAAAACTAAGAGACATATGTATAACTACCTACATACATAATATAAATGTAGTATAAATTTATATTGATGAAGGTGGGCGTCGTTGGTGGCAAAAAGCTCTGATTGACACATAAAATGAGTAATTTGACCCAAAGACAAAGAATGCCGAGAGCAGTTAAATATATAAAACGGTTCCCATTCCCACCGCGGATATGGATACATTTATTTTTTGTTGTTGTTTTTTAATTTTTTTTTTTTTTTGGTTTGGTTTGTTAAAAAATCCGCTAATGCCTGAGCGGAACATAAATCATGCAGATGCAAGTCGTTGACACCAAATATCCAATCGTGCATCGTGCGAATGCTTCCTTCTTTTCTTTTCTTTTTGTTGTTGTTGTTGTTATTTTGAAATGAATTAAGATGCTTTCAAAGCAGCAGCTTAAATCTCCAGCTAACATGCATCGCCCGTCGTCGTCGTCTTCGTCAGCGGTCAGTGCTGCCACTGAACCCTGAATTAAATCCCACAGCATCTCAGTTATCAGGGCTGGATCAGGTCTGTAAATAAACAATAGTATCAACATAAACGTATAAACATTATTCATTCAGAGAAAATTCTTTGTTAATAATGAATAACTTTTTCTTCTAGATGTCAAAAATTAAGTTTTTTTTCAATTTTGAGATCGAGATGTGGCATTAGTTCTTTTCGCCCAAAACCATATCGCACAAATTTAAAATGTTGTACAATTTGGGCAATATTAACCTTTGAGTGTTAAAACTTGTATGGGTTTTATGAAATTCGAAATAAAAAAGCATTTGGTCTGTTTGCCCACAAAAATAACGCCAAGAAACGTATTGTCGCCCAAAAATGGCACTATCGCCCAAAAACTTTTTCAGAAGAAAATGCCATAAAGCCCAAAATCATTGTTATAAATTATAAATGCATTTTAAAGTATCATAACGCCCAAACTTCCAATTGACATATCGCCCAAAAAGATGTCATGTGTTTTAAAATTTGGGCACTCTGACAAAATGTTTGTTTATTTTGAGCACAACGATATTTTGATTTTAAAATTGTATCGGACAAACTCAAACATTAAACGAGAAAAATGTAAGATCGCCCAAAATCTTGGAACGTCAAATAAGCGTAACAAATACGTATACAAATACACTTTCAAAAAGCGAAATAAGCCAAATTTTCAAATTGAATAAACGAAATGGTTTGCTTGCTCACAGAATGAGCATCTAGCAAGCATTATGCCATATAAACAGTGAAATATGTATGGAACCCTCCCTGCTTAAGACCACTATAGGATTTGGTTGTGTGCGTGCAAAGCTTCTTTAAACCTAGGTTCTTTAAAATCCCTAAGGAGTCCAAGCAGGGGGTGGTGCTTCCATATGCACCTCACTACTAATACGCGTCTCAAAGCCTAATTACCCAAAATCCTTTTCTTTTGGGCATTATGACAGTTTTAAATTTGGGCGTTACGACATTAAAAGTTGGTTTATAAGACATTTTATTTGGGCTTTGTGACATTTTCTTAGTGATATTTTTTTACAACGTATATCATTTTTGGGTTTAATGCCATTTTATGATTTGGGTTTTATGTCGTTGGGTTATAAGACATAAGAAATGATAGAAATCATAACCGTCGTAATGTCTAAAATAATTGTTACAAAGCCCAACCTCTATGTCATGAAACATTCTTTCAAAATTAAAAATTCTTTTGATCAAAACGACAACTAACAATAACAACGACATTTATTTTGGGTTTTCTGAAGTTTTTTTTTTAACTTTTTAGGCTTTGTGACCAATTTTGGGCTATGTGAAATTTTAAGATTTGGGCATTATGGTTTTTGACGAAATGACCTAACGCCTTGAGATGTTTAAATAAATAAATTGGGTGGAGCAACAGTCCGTTGAGAACTAGGGCCTAGTGACTTACAACTCTCAACCATTCCTGTGTGCGAGTACTGTTGTCAGGGATGGAGGGGACCTACAGTTTTAAGCCGAATCCGAACGGCAAATTTGAGAAAGCACTTTTCATGACAAGAATTAATCTTGGAGAATTTGTCAATACCTCGCAAGAGGCAGTACCAGTGAAAAAACTTTGGATGGCATAGGCAGGGATCGAACCCAGGACATCTGGCATGACAGTCCAACGTACTAACCATCATTTCACGGGTGCTACTTGAGATGTTGTTTTTTTGAAAATCAATTCTTTTTATTTCTACCCCATTTTTTCTGAAACATGTTTTCAGTAGAAATAAATTAAAAATTGTCAAACTAGTTGAGCTAATTTTGAGTTTGTATTTACTGGTTAACTAATTTATTCACTCTCAATAGTTAAATGTAATAAATTTAGTAATTAGAGTTTTCATTTTTAGAAAGCTGCTTTATGGTCAGTTGTCACTTTTGAAGACATCACCTTTTGATATTATACAAGTTGAAACTACAATAGTACTTTAATTAGAATAATTGACGGTTTAACAACTCACTGAAATTGTTTAAATTGACTACAAGTACAAGGTGAACATTTTTAAATGAAGTACCTTCTCGCTCGGAAATACTGAAACAAGCTATTCAGACATTTAAGTTATTTGAACACTCAAAATCGAGTGCGTCTTTCAAAAACAACTGGAGAATATCGCAAAACCTAGTTTTGACGAAAGCCTTGGATTTTCGATTTCTCCTCGATCTTTGGAAGTAGTCTAGGATTTCCAGCAGGGGCATTGTATTGTGTTTTTTATATTTATTATTACATATTATTATTTTCAAGGCTGTTAAAAATCTCTTAGATCCAGGAACCTTTCCAACGTTTTGTGTTTTCATTCATGAGGCTCAATTTTACCAAGGAGACTACTTAAAAAAAAAAGAGGTTGGGATGCGACCCACACTGATAAGTTCCCATCCCGTCAGTCAATTTGTCTGGCTTAAAAGTTTGTCTATATGTATCAATTTTTACCAAATTTGCGTACTATTTTTTGTAGATTTTATTTTTTTATGAAAAAACCGACTGTTGGATTTTTATAAAAAAATTACTGAATATCGAAAACAATATTTTCTGTGAAATAAAATAAGTTTGAAGCCAATATTTGTAATTTTTACATTTTAACCTAGTTTTAGTATTGTTTTTTTTTTTGGGTTTTTATTTTTTGTAAAAGAAAACTGTCAATAATTCGATTTTTCTCAAAATTTTATCGAATGTTGAAAACAATATTTCTTATAAGTTAAAATAAGTTAGAAGCCATTATCTCAAAGTTTTGAAAAGATATTTGAGTCGAAAATCAATTTTTACCAACTTTTATTAAATTTTTTTTATGTTTTTATTTTTTGTAAAAAAACTGTCAATTTGATTTTTCTCAACATTTTGAAGAATGTTGAAAACAATATTTCTTATACATAAGATAAAATAAGTTTGAAGCCTTAATCTCAAGTTTTTGAAAAGATATTTGAGTCGAAAATCAATTTTTACCAACTTTTATTAATTTTTTTTAGGTTTTTATTTTTTATAAAAAAAACTGTCAATTCAATTTTTCTCAAAATTTTATCAGATGTCAAAAACATTATTTTTCGGTGCACAACATTGTTTTGGAGATGAAATCATATTTTAGTCGTAAGATTTTCGAGGTGACAAATTTTTGTTCAGTTTTTTTTATTTATAAAAACCGTTAATTGGATTTTTTTCCAAAAATATATTTGTTTTGTATCACATTATAATATACATATCTATATATGAAATTTAATTCAAGTCTCTAGCGTTATTGGGTTATGAGATATTTAGGTTTAACCAACATTTTCACCTTTTTTTTCAACTGCTATGGTAAAAAAACAACAAACGCAATTTTCTTGACAGCCCTTTCTGTATCTTTCTGTCCTATTTTCTGTATAACAACATTTATTTGAAGTCGATATCTCTTCTGGTTCTTGAGCTATGGACGACGAAAAAACGTCGCGAACGTACGGACGTACGAACGTACGTAAACAGGCACGCACAGACATCTTTCTAAAAATCTTTTATTTCGACTCTAGGGACCTTGAAACGTTGAGAATTGTCAAAATTTTCAATTCGACAAATCGGACCCATTACAATAACTTCCTATTTACAATGAATTAAATATATACAATTTTTCTTCAAAAATTCTCGAAATCTCTTATTAAAAAAACCCGTAACTTAAGCGCAATAGCATGATCATCTGACATAAGTTGTTATCAAAGATAAGCTTAATTAGAGTTACATCAAATTTTGACGCTATGTTCATTCTTCTCGAGAAAATTCCATAAGTTATCTTAGGTTAAGCTTACTTTTAATTCTTATTTGAAGAAATATTGCTATAATCTTACTCCAGCCCCATAATTCTAAAGAAAAAATAGTTCTTGAAATATCAATTTCTAAGCCAAGTCCAGTTTCTATCTCTCTGAGTTGTGTCACATATGTATATAGCACCTACTTCACTCAGAAACTGGGCCTTACATGCATTAGGCGCACCTAATCCACAACTGTAAAAGAAGATGAAATTTAATAGTATACCTCCTCTGTTTGGACAATCTCTAAGTTTTTCTTCGACTTGGCGAGGATTTTACTTGTTACCAACTACCTACACTCTTGTGACTCCTGGGTGGGTGATTCTCCAGCGGTGGCAGCAAGCAGTAAGCCCATCATGAGGAGAAGGTATAAAAATGTAGGTACCTACTTACTGATGACAATTTGCAAATTGAACTATTTCACAACTATATACAAGATTGATGTTGCTTCGTTGCATCGTTACTGGTGATGCTGGGCTGGTTAAAGTTGCAATGGTCAGCGAATTTATTGTAATAATCGCCATTTGCCATTGGATTCTAGGCGAAGCAACGAACCGAAGCAATATTTACGACTTGCAACCCTGTAGGTTTCCCATTGCTAGCAACTGGACCGCTCCGTCGGACGGTCGTTCGGTCAGTCGGTCGGTCGATCCGTCTTGAGTGTAGTAGATCTGCTATCCAGGCAGCAATAATAATAATTAGTTTCCTCGTGTCATTAGCAAATAGCAAACAAGCACAAAGCAACGAAATCTTATGTTTAGCAAGGGAACTACCCTGCCGCCGACGCCTCTGGCCTCTGGCCGCGCTGGCTGCTGGCTTCTGGTCGCACTGTTGCACTAGCAATCTAAAAGCGCCCAAGATCCAGGACGAGACGATGGCAATTTGTGCATGATTGACACTTTGTCCATATGCATGATCTTGCTGCCATATGTGGCAATAATTTAATAATTGCCACCATAAACACCTGCACTTGTGCTGCTGTGTCGTGGTCGTTGTCGTTGTCGATGTCGTTGCTGTCCAATTGCTCTGTGCTCTGATGTCTCTCTGAGGGCAATTGGAGAAGGGGCCAGAATGGAGGCAAAGAGGCTTCAGGTTGCGGGTTCATGGTGTTTATGAAATGTAATTCTTACCTCCCAGTGGGATGGCAAGAAGGTGGTGGTGCTCTTTCTGGTGCTGGTTCTTGTGATGGTTGACGGTGACGGTGACTGTGTCAGTGGTGTAGTGTTGTGTAGTGTTGCACTCTCGGTTTTGCGAGGTGTTTTGTTGTTTGTTTGCTTGCTTGCTTACTTACTTACTGCCTGCTAGTCTGACTTGGATTTCATGTTTTGAGTCTTTAATTTGAGACAAGTTCTCATTGGACTAGATGGTCATGTGACGGAATGGGAAGAGATTTTTTTGTTGTTGTTGTTATTATTATTATTATTTTTTTGTATCTTGAAGTTTTTGCTGTGAGAGAATGTTTCTGCTGTGAAGGCTATTAAGTCGGATAAATATGCTGGCTGGTAGAGATTTCGGTTTACTTTGATGAATGGAATGAAAGTGGAACTTCAGCAAAACTTGAGATTTTCAAATTGTATTTTGAGAGCACGCGAAATGATAATGTCGAGACGTTGAGGTTGTGGGTGATTCATACATCGTAAGATCATAAGTTAAAATTACGTATGTAGGTATAACTTTTTCTTTTGTAATCAGTTTTTACAGTTAGTAAGTTTACTTTTGTAAATTGAATGATGTCTGTTGTTGATACTTTAAGAACACATTTACCTAACCAACTTTGCACCCTTTCGACTGTTTTTTAACATTTTTTGGAAGCCAAATTACTGAAAAGTCTTGTGTGGCACTGCCAAAAGTAGAACAAATAAGCTTATATGATATAATTTTAGAAAGGGAAAAGCCGTTAGAAACTTCGATACTTGGTTAGGATAGAAGTAAAAAGTGACAAGTATTTTAGATCTTAAATGTGGAGGTTGTGTTTTTTTTTAGTCAACATTATTCCGTCGATTTTGATCAGAAATTAAAAAAAAAAAAAAAAGTGCGTATACGCCGAAGTGTACCAAAATAATTTAATTTAAATAATATAAACTTGGAATGTTTACAAAATTATTTTCTCGATCAACTTTACATAGTTCAGATTTCATTTTTTTGCCAAAGTCATTACATTTCAGAATTTATTGCTGAAGAGATTTAAATATTTGGTCAACATTTGGTCCGGATAAAAGAGTACAAATAAATGCTAGTGAAAAAGTGGTCAAAAATGGTATATAGACCACCCTTGCATTTAAGATAAGTTCTAAGTCAAAAGACATTCAAAAATGAATGCAGCAATGTTATTTACTAGTTACAGATTCAATTTTCATAATAAACTCAAGTTCACGAAATTTAAAATTAAAAAAAAACTTGCCAGACATTTTTTGTGGTAAAATCATTTCCGGTTAAGTCAAATTTTTGAATATTTTCTTGTGGTATCATATTCCTTTTTATAGAAATTAATTTCAATTTGGTACACACAAAAAAAAAAGAGACGATCTTGACCTGAATTATCAAAAATATAAAAATCTGCGTCACTAAAAATCAGCCAGACAGACAAGTTTTCAGACAACTTTAGATGGACTTCGAATCAAAACAAGATCTTACTTAAGATGTTTCTATAAAATAATAAAAAAGGGTGATATTGCTTAATTTTTGACCAACTAGTACAGAAAAAAAACTTAATCAAACAAAGAAATGACTTATGTACATTGTACAGTCTTGTCAAATACAATTAAGCATACAAATATTATTTCCAATTTTAAAATCCATAAAATCCAACCAAAATAGAAAACAGCCCCAAATTATTCTGACCACACTTAATAAATATTTAACGAATTTTCTGTAATTTTAAAATATTCACTTGTTGCTGTTGCCTTATGAACTTACGAGTCACGATGGAATTTATGGTTTTTCAAATTATTTAGATTCTCAAAAATCAATACAACGTTCCTACCTCAACTATTTAAAAACTCATTCCTTACTAAAGTCATAATTCATCATCATTTATAAACACGATGACACACATGTCTACATCGTGCAATATAAAGTTCAGAATTGAGTATTTACTAAATTCAAAAAATATAAACTACTCGTACATCCGATTGGATCAGTTGAAAAAATGATGCAAGCGCACGTTAAATGACGCACACGTTCCGCACATCACCACAAAATTTTTAACTAAATTCAATTCTACTCGTATACTAATTGCTTTCAATTGTACACAAAAATGAGCAATATCTTGATGTAAATTCACCCAGCCAGGGCAGCGATGATGGCAGCGGAGTGTTCAAATAAAATTTCTAAGCAAATTTGATGTACAAATAAAATTTGAACTTTAATTCCGGATTTCCCCAACAATCTATCAAAACAGAGTTTGAGGAAACATCAATCACATTTTGTCCAACTAAAATACATACTATAAGTATTCTAAAGAAACAAAACCCCATTTAGATGAACAATTACTTCATAAATACGTAACATAAGTACGTACTTACAACGAATATTAATACAAAAGATAAAAAAAAGGAAAAAGCTTTCTTTGGCAGTCTTCCCTGCCTGTCACTCAAAAACAATAATAAAATAAAAACAAAAATAAAAATATATATGTATGTACCTCCTTATTAAAATAAAATTTTCCCACCTCACATTTTCTTGATAAACCACCGGCAAAGTGTACGCTCCTAAAAGTACCTGATAAAATAAAAATAACCACAGCTTAGATTAAAATTCACTTCAAGAATAAGTTTGATATTTATTTTTTTATGACTTTACTATAACATTCCCCGATAAACATGTTGGCCGCCAGCAGCAGCGCCGGGAATCACACAATTACCCTTTTCATCGCGCACTCTTGCCCCCATTACCGTCTTCCATTTCTCAATATACAGCGCGCAGCGCAGCGCATACTTGAAATTATCTCGCAGTAATTTAATGCTTACAATAAATTTATAAGACTCGCTAATTAAACGATATAAGCGTGACGATCGGCTGTGAAACACGATCTCGTTTGCATTTCATTTATATGATATGAATAAACAATTACGCTGCCTGACAGCCGAGCCGGCCGATCAGCTGAACTTATCAGCTAAATAATTCCCACAGCCGAGAGTCAGAAAAAAACGGGGTCTCGTGCTGCTAAAAAACAAACCTTTTAAATCGATCGTAATTTTTGATTTAATTTCCTAAAATAGAATTTTTGTTTTTCATAATTTTGCCGGCAGACCTTTTTTGTTGGTTCTCCAATTTTTGATGGCGTGAACTTATTTACACTCTTTTCTAAAAGACTTTACTCACACAGCTCATACAAATTATAGCAATTATTTTCAAACGTGCTCTGACGTATTAATGTTAAATTTGATTCATGATAAAGTCTGATCACGTCACAGTTCTTCTTCTTTGACTTATGTATTCCCCCCAATAAAGCAATAAAGTGTGATTCAAAATAGAGCAAGTACACCCAGTACATGTTGGTACACCTCATATCTAACCTACGTCAGAAATTTTGGACTGTTTCCTCGAAATTAATACTCGCGAGGCAAACATACATAATTGAACAACTCATTCAGTATTCCGAAAATTTTAGGGCGAACTTCCTCTGCAAACCGGAGGCTTGCTCACATATGGGAAATACAGAAAAAAGTGGCAGGCCTGCTTATGACTCGAGTGAGCTGTCAAAAAAATCATCGCTCATACAGCACGTCACGATTTGATAAGCTTAGTGTGGCGGCACACGACAAATAGTTCGCAGAAATCGTATCGTGCCGTTCGTCGTCGTCGTCGTCGTCCAGAAACGTCATCGTCTCGTTGAGGCAATACCTCCACCCTTCTTACTGTACTTATGGAGCTTATCGGTAATCAAATCATTTACTTAGATATTAAACTGGTCACTTTGGCGCAATGGGTTTTCAAAACGCGCAAGCGTTGATAGCTGAATTTTTTTTCCTAGAATCGAATAATAGTTGAATGGTTTTTTTCGACCAGCCATCACAATAATCAGGGCTTCAGCGAAGGGGGTATAGAATTTTTGTTTGGCTAACAAACTTCTATTTATAAAGTGGCACATCACTTCGAGTATCGGATCGTATATAAGCAAACAATTTCACATTATTATCATAACGATTTTTTAATAATAAATTTTTATTAATTACTAATGCCCGCAAGCCAATAGTTTTTTTTTGTGTAAACATTTTATTGGAGGTGCCAAAATGGGATGTGTCATAATTGTGTATAATGTAATAAATTGTCGTTTGTAATTAGTTCGATACGAGCAGTGATGAATGAGTGGAGATGTTAGATTTTATTAGACTTGGGTTATTTCATAATAATATTAAGTTTTGTTGTCTTAAAATTTGAAGAAGTGTAGGTAGTTAAAATGGTATACAATTGGATGTTTGTTTACTTTGGGGCTTTAACTTTTTGAGAATTGTGTTTGTAAACAAAAAGAATTTAATTTGGTAACGAGTGATGAGGCGAAAACCCGATCAAGAAATTGTTTGGTTTTTTCTTGGGTTTTACTCAATGGTTAATTGAGGTGAAAGTTTTAAGAATTCTGCGAATTTGTTTTATTTTGACGTCTTTGGAACTTTGGTTTCTGTCTAAGAGACCAATTTAATCGAACTGATATTCGATGATTCGATTTCTTGAGAAGTATATCCATGAAGTATACATATCAGATGTTAGGGAGTAAGTTGAAATTTGGGTTTTACGAGTAGGTTTATTTTAGTTTTTGAAATCGCATTTAAAAAATTTTAATTTGATGTTTATAAATTTTGACAGTATGAATTCTGCACGTTTAGTGTAAAAAATGGATCCTAAAACTAATCAATTACTGAATGGCCGATTAGGGTGTCTTCATTGTTGACATTTATATTCATTTAACATGTATGTCGGGGTACAAAAATGCAATCCTAAAACAATTTATTGTTAATTGATCAAAAACAAGTCTCAGGATTTAAAGCTACTCAGTTGGTTTTAAGTATTTTTCGTTTACACACAATTTTTAGGTCGAAACATTCAACCTTAAATAAAAGAATTAATTTCGTTTCCCTTTTTATGAAGGCATTATAATTTTAATGTGAAGTTGTTAAAGTTTGTTAAATTGTATTGTTTTTTTTTTCAATTGAAAAAGTGGCTTATGTGCACATAATTCTAAAAGAAGAAATAAAAGCTGTACTGGAAAAAGCGAAAAATGGAAAGGCACCAGGTGAAGATGGGATTCCGTATGAGTTCTATATAAATTCTCCTCACACATGCATTGATAAAATAAGGGAACTCTTCAACAAAATCTTTTCAAATGCTGACGTCCTTCTCTCCTCTTTCAAGAAGACGGTAATTTATCCAATACTCAAAAAGGGTCCCTTAGACATCGTTGAAAATTACCGAGGTATATCGTTTTTGAATGTGTTAATAAAAATATTCTTCGGTATACTAGTAGAGAGACTTGAAAAATGGGTTGAAAGGAAAAACATTCTGTCGGATCTCCAAGCCGGATTTAGAAAAAACTTTTCAACAATAGACCAGATCTTCACTCATCATTTCTCATCATTTCATCAATCATAAAAGCTCTTCAAGCAAGGAACAAAAAAGTATATTCTTTCTTTGTGGACATCAAAGCGGCTTTTGACCTTGTAAACAGAAGCGCCTTCTTCTATAATCTCTCAAAATTGGGTCTATCTTCGAGGTTTTTAAAAGTAATTAAAGCGATGTATACTGGAACTAATGCAGCAGTCTGGGATGGGAAGATATTTTCAGAATGGTTCGAAACATTTACCGGAGTACAACAAGGTTGTCCACTCAGTGCCTTGTTGTTTTCGCTGTTCATAAATGACATAGAGGAAGCCTTACCTGGAGGAATACGAATATCTGATTCTGTTATCGATATGCTACTGTACGCTGATGACCTTATCCTGTTGTCGGAATCACCAGAAAACCTAAATTTGATGATAAATCTCTTAGCAGATTACTGTGATAGATGGGGATTATCTATTAATACAGACAAGTCAAAAATATTGATCTTCTCACAAAACCTTAGCGGAAATAGATGGTACTTTAATGGAAATCTTTTAGAAATATCCAAAGAAATTAAATATTTAGGTGTAAAGCTAAATTCAACCCTAAATTTTGACAAACACCTTCTATGGAAAAAGCCAGCACCTCTCAAAGCTTGTTGAATTTATCATGGAAAATGTTTTTTTAAACGACAGAATAATCCTTTCAACCAAATATTAAATATTTGATGCCGTTGTGAAAACAACTCTCTGCTATGTTTCTCAGGTCTTGGGTGCAGATGAGTACGAAGTGATGAAAAAATTTCAAAGGAATTTTTTGAGAAAACTCTTCAACTTACAGCAAAATCCACCGATTTATGCAATGTATTTAGAAACCGGAATACCGAAACTTCTCACGAGCACTCAAGGCGCAGGCTGATTACATTATTAAAACTTGTACATACCAGGAGAATAGACTATCGAAAAAAATGGTTTTGTACGAACTGAGGAATAAAGACTGGTGGATGAAAAAATGGCAAGATATCGGTAATACTTGTGGAGAGATACTGAATTATATAGATTTCAACAATTTAAACAACTTAAAGGAGCAACTTTACAGGATTATACAGAAGAATGAAGACATAGTTCGAGAACCCTTTATTAATAAAGCTCGCGAATCAGATAGTAGAGTACTATACTCTCAGCTCAACTATAACCTAAACCAACGAAACTACTTCCATGATGGACTTAGCTACAAGGACATTTCTTTCATTTTTAAAGCAAGATGTGAACTTATAAGTTTAAATTCTAGAACCTATAACGGCAGATTCAATCAATTTTGTACGATATGCAATTTAAAATCAAAAGAGGATTGTTATCACTTCATTAGTGTATGTCCAATATTTTATCAACAGATGCTAGTGTTTTTTGGTAAAAATACATTAACCATGCAAGAAACACTCCAACACACTTGAACGAATGTGATTGGAAGACCTTAAGCAACTTTTTAAAAGCCATATTTAAGTATAGTTTCTTACTAATGACGGAATATGTTTAATTTGTATACCAATTTAAAATTGAAAAATGTGAATTAACAAAACATGTAATTTATTTTTAAAATTTTTTAACCAGGCGGCTTAGCCATAGCTTATCAATTCATAAACTTATAAATCTGTATATATAAGAATATAAATAAATGAATTTGTTACTTACTTACTTAACTCTAAAATTATAATTAGAAATTTAAAAAGAAAAAGACCATAAGCACACTTAAAATCTTTCTTCGTACAAAATTTTGTCCTGTAAAAGTGGCCTAGGAATACTTAAAATCGCTAAACTAAAACATTAAGGTTCTTTTAAGAACAGCATAGTTAGATATGTATGTTGCAAGTTTTTGAATATGGTTCAAATATGACGTTCTAATATTTTTTAAAATATATTTCTAAATGGAATAGATACCAAAATCAAGCAAATTTTTAACTTGAAAATATAAATAAAAACATTTTTTCGGATACAGTCGACCTTAAGCCCTTTTAAATTTTGGACTGTGTCGATCTTTTTAAAACTATATCTATCTTTAATTGTCTATTTTTTTTATTTTGATCACTTTTTAATAAGAATATTTTATTTTCAATTTCTCAATAAGAACTATTTGTAGCAACTTTGCTCACAATTCAATGGGATGCATTCTTTTTTTTGTTCAAAAACATGGTTTGTTTTGAAATTTGTTAATAAGCAAAATTTAATTTCACCTCATGTTTTGTGTCTTTAAAAATTCGAATTGTCATTTATAGATACTGGGACTTTAAATGTTATCAATACAATTGAGATTTTTGAGAAGCTTAAACAAATCGGTAGGTATAACTTTCAATTTTACTTTTTTGTAATGCAAAAACTGTTAACCATTTTTATTAGCTAGCATCAGTCGTATACAATATTATTGAGCATCTAGGGATAATATTGCAAGGTTGTGCAATGTTATTGAAGAAAATAAAAACCCTTTTCATATATATTGTACAATATAAAATATTGTATCGTCTGTGGGTACAATTGCACAATATTTCTTCATTTAATTTTGAAATTTGAAGAGTAAGGACGAGTGAAACTGAGAATGAAAAAACATTTATTTTAGAATGTATCGACGTGGAATATAGGGACCAAATATTATATATTGAATTTCGAAAAAAACGTATTATTTTTTTAAAAATAAAAAATAAAAACAACAATATTTTTGATCATAAAATATTATTGAGACAGTATAAGAGCTTGTGCAGAAAAAAAGCATTTTTGAAATCGGTTCATTGATTTTTGAGGAAACTTTAAACGGAATCAAAATAACGGTTCTATATGGGCGTACCTTTCTGGAGCAATACAAACATATTTTTTTTATATTAAAAGAATCCAAATTAAGAATAAAAATGTTAGTAAAAATTTAAAAAATTTATCGGTTTGTTTTTGAGAGAATTATAATTTCTTATTTTTGACCAAATAATTTGTATGGGGACTACTGTTATCTGTAGTCTTAAAAAAATGAAAAAAAACGTCCAACGCGAATCTCAAAACCTTAATTTTCAAAGTTGTAGTCAATTGACCGAATGGTTTGGGCTGTAGGGACGAGGACAGATAGACAGACAGATGGATGGAATCGGGGGACCCACTTTTTTCGACTTCTCTACTATCGTAGTGTTTGATGTTTGAATGTTTAATGCAATACTTGCCATATAGTTCCTATATGTCGTAAGTAAAAAGTGAACAATATGAAAAATTACTCTCAAAATGCAAGGTAAGAGATCCCGAAACTGATAAACAGCAAGTAGTACAGAAACACCAATTATAGAAAAGAATTCAAACAAAATTCGGATTCTGAAAAAAGTGGTACAATTGTAGACGAGACGTGCATAGTGGAACCAACGTTGTGTTATTTTGACGCGATGCAGTTTCTTAGAAACTTGGTGGAGCCATTGACGTTGCAAAGTAGCATCCATAAAGAAATCACTCGGCATGTTTTCTACACTACACAACACATGTATCACTTTTCAACTAAATTATAGTGTAAAATATTGAATCGTCTGGGGAACCTAGCCAATAATATTGTGCAATATTTTGCACAATAATATTGAGCGTCTAGGGATTCTTTAGAAACAATTTGTTTGATTCCAACTCATTTGTTTGATTCCGCCAAAGTAAGATACATGGAGATGACTCCATGTCATTATCAGTATAAGAAAATGTATTTGAAGTCAAAATATCCCCTGGTTTTTGAAATTTGGAGACCAGAATAAGTATCCCGAACTTAAGAAAAAACAGAAAACTCTTTTAAAAAATGATTGAATCAGATTTTAGAGACCTTCAAACATTGAAATTTTTAATTCGACAAACGACCGATTAAAAATGTTAATAAGTTTTGAGATAACTATCCTTTATCAGGCTGCTGGTTTAAGATTATACCGCAATGGTATAAATTGTTTTGAAAACGATTTTTTGCATAGGGTGGTACGAAGTTAATTGTAAAATAAAGTCTGTTATCATCTTGCGGTGGAGAACATTATTCAAGTTAAATTCTTGGCTGAATTAATTTTTGAAAATGTAAGGCTCAAAAGACACCTCCACCTATTAAACCACACCAAAAAGTAATTCTGCAACTATGCTTTTCAACAATTTCCTCAAAGATTCTCATTTACTTAAATGCAGTAGTTCAGTTTGTTAACAAATAAATGATAGTAAATTGTACTTCATCGCTTAAAAAAATTGTGATAAGTTCTCTTTGTTAATTTTAACCACCATTTTCAAAAAAAAAAAATACTTAAAAATCATGACTCTCTACTCAATTGTGTACCTCTCCGTAGTTAAATTTGTCAAAAACTGTAACAAATAAATATCAAAGTTGGCCCAAGAAACTTGACATTAAAGTGTTACGCTGACAATTAACATCTTGCGTTATGGTTGGACCACCCTATACTAAAAAAAAAAAGAATCAATAATTTAACTATTTCAAAATAATTCACAGTATTTTATCTACAAAATTCAAATCAGAAAACAAATTATTATCAGTTCGTTGACTTTTATTATCAAAGAATAAAATATATATGATAAATATAAATTGCAGTGTTCTAATTTAAATTTTAGTTAGTTAATTTGTATTGAAATAGAGCATGTTAAATTTTTTGAAATTTTAGTAAGTTCTATTTAATTTTTACAAATTCAATTGTAGCGAATGTGGAACAGTTAAATTAAATGTTCCTTCTATGTCTATTGTCTGCACTAATATTATAAAGAGAAAAGATTTGTATTTTTGTATGTAACGAATAAACTCAAAATTTGTAATTATTCTTTTTTCATTAGATAGCTACATTATCACTGAGTAACATAGGCTATATATTTAGTACTAGATTACTATAGAAATCTTTATAAATTCTTATTAAAACCAACCAAAGGTGTAAAAAAAATTAGCCATAAAATGTCTTTCATAGCATACGCTGCGAAGATTATTAATGATAGGACAAAAAGCTGTTTTCTAATTAAGTGATTCATGTTCGTTTTAATTAGCATGCTTATAACTTTAATATCTGTACTTATTTATGTCTACCCGTGCGAAGCCGGGACGGGCCGCTAGTATTTAATATAAAGAATCCTTTGAAAATGATCATATCTTCTCTTTGTCAACTATTTTTGTATGAAAATATTACACCTTAAATAACACGTTTGACAGCAAACGCATATTAAATAGCGTACAAAACTCTAAGCATGTTTATTGTAAATAGTTTCACGGTTATTGATGCATAGACTACAATTACGGCGTGTTCCGATTTATATATCAAACAAAACACTAGAGGCATGTTTATTGTTTAAAACAAATCATAATATCAATAAACGCATGCGGGAGTGAACTGAAGAAATTGGTTAATTACGATCTTTTAATATCATTTGAAGTTCTCAATCAAATGTCAGCACTTGTCATTCAAATTTCTGATAATCTAAGGCATTTACATCTCATTTATTTAATTACTGTTTTTTTTTTTCTATTAAAATTTTAATAAGAAATTTATATTCCTAATGATCTGACCACACTTATCAATCATATTTTAAAAACCATAAATAGCTTAGAATAAATTATCTTAAATAAAATTAAACTCAAAATTAAATCAAATTTTAATCGGATGGCAATTTTTCTGCTTTTTTTAGCTTCGGCGATCTCTGTTTGTGAAATATAAAACTTTATTTCGGCAGTTTTTTGAAACAAAGTGATGGCAAACCATATACCGCAAAATGAATAATCTAATTTATTCCATTCATAGTCATTCTATTGTTTGGTGGTGGCAACGAGACGCTACGTCCGTCAGCGGCGTCGGCAGCAGCGGTAGCGGCGCGGCGAGCGCATATATTTTATTATTTATAGGTAGTCTCGCGATTAAAATCGATAATATTATTTAAGATATCTCATGTCTTGTAGAATGTTTGTGGTCAAACCTGAGCAGAATTCTTTTGTTCCGAAGGCGTTTAGCCGACAACGTTTAGCGGGCAGAATAGTCAGTGGCAGGGTAGGAGCAGGAGCAGAAGCAAGAACAAGGAGAAATAATGAATAAACCAAAATATTCAACAAGAATCATAAATTTGTTTGCAAATCTAAATGACCGTGTTTCTGTTTCGTTTGATCGTAAAAAAATGTTAAGCGGTGCTACGCCAAAGATTATGAGATCTAATTTTTTGGTTGGTATTTTGTTTGGGTCATAAAAAATATAATGAATGACGATGTTGTTGGTGGTATAAGCTCCGATCGGATTTCTGTTTAGGTTATAATATCTGATCTGATTAAGAAGACAAATTATATGATGCCCAAGAATTTATAAAAGAGTGCATGGAAATTCTTTAAGGCTATAAACTGGAATATGAGAATATGTGAAATATTTTTAGAAGGAAATGCACTATACTTTGATGCCTGAGTTGGATAAGCTCACGAAAATTTGTTCATTTGCACCTTCTTTAAATAAGCATTTCAGAAATGTCTTTAAAAACGAAGTTAGTTCATTTCCTAAAAACTAAATGACAAAGAGTGAAACCCTGAGGTACTTCATTTGTATTGATTTTAAACAACAACAAAAAACTTTATTTTTAACTCAAATAATGAAGAAAAAGGTTAATGTATCTATTAAAAAAGATTGTTAAATTAAACACTAACCCCCGTATTTATAAACAAAATATAGTAAATGATTTATAAAAAATAGTAAATGATTTAAGAACTTTAACAAATATCATTGCTTTCCAAATATTGTCAATATGGTTTTCTAAATGTGTTATCGTCATTTTTGAATAACCTAAACTTAAGAAAACCGCTCTAGTAAATAAAGAAGGATACAAGTCTTCAATTTAAAGAAATGTTTATAATTTGTGTATCATATCTCTCTAAGAAAAACCATTTTCACTTTTTGTATAATGAGTTAACTTACTCGTGACTTCACATAGAATTCACTCAATTTTAAGCTTTCATTTGTTTATTACTATTTATAAGCTGGTTCATGTAATAATGCTAAATAGCCTTTCATGTCATTTAGTTTTATCTTGAATGTATAAATGTAAACCTATAATTTAAAAATAATATAATAATTGTAGGAAATTCTAATGATAGAATCGCCCCAACGCCTGGCCACCCAGCCTCATCAATACATCATTGAAATCTAAAAATAAAACGTAAACAACTCTTGATTAAGTTAATTGCAATCAATATTAACTTAGGAAATTCCTACAATGGTATTCAATACACAAATTGAATCAAGGTACATTGACGTTTTCATAATGAATATGAATTTTATTGACATTTTTAATTGCGTTACCTGCACTGTTGGGCGGCATTCAGAGTGTGATTAAAATAAATATCAAAACTTTGCTGCCAAATTTATTTATTCAAAATCAAGTATCAACACTTTGCTGCAAAATTTATTTATTCAAAATTAAGTTAATTTTTCATCCAAGGTGACAGCTGATGCCTGGCAAAGTGTGCTACAGAACGAAATCATAACAGCCAATCCAATTATCGATATGTTAACATTAACATTTATTAAAATATATAAAACCATCGAAATTAAAACAATAATTTCTTGAAGACAAGGCACTTTTAGAAACTAAAAGTTTTATCATTGGGTAATTCTAGTACAGGTACATAAATTGGATATTCACTTTGAAAAATTCTGATAAAGGATGAGTTTTGCTGGAGAGCATTATTTATGAGTTGTTAATACTTCCTTAAATTAAAATAAAGATACGCTCATGCAATCTAATACAGAAAACAACCGACAGTTATTTTGAAACAATTGATAGATTTGGAGAAAAATAGTTGAAAACATGTAATAAATTTGTACTTACAATTTTTTTTCTTGGGCAAAGTTTAGACCTTTTTTCATACAGAACACACATTTTTAAGTGTTGCCAGAAATAAAATGTTGCCAGCTTAAAAAATAAAGATTTTTTGTCGTTTGGCTAAAGTCGTTTTTATAATTTCAAAGTTATCTAAAAATATTTTGAAGACCATTAGCAACAAAACTTATGTCAATTCGTTCTTAAGTTAAAGCGGCCCAAACAAAATTTTTTCACAGTGCGAGCACTAGAAAATTAAAAGAGAAGGTCTGAAAAGATGTGTCACTTCACCAAATTGACTTTGAATTCCTAAATACTACAATGATAAGAAAAGTAAGAATGTGGTGAAACATGCTTCATTCTTGAAGCTCGGCTCAATAACGAATCACTGTATTAAACAGTACGACTGAAGTTGGTATCAAAGGTATACTGATGGACATAGTAAAGTAAAAAAAGGATAAGAAAAAAGACATTACGACGATTTTCTAGCGACGTAAATAAATCAACGCTTTTATTAGCATTAATAATTTTGAACAGCCATCTTTTAATACAATTCAAGAAACTTAAATAAGTTAATCAAACATACATCCAGGAATAAGAGTTATTCTTAAGCCTTGTATAAGAGATACAGATCCGTTGGAAATGTTAAGTTTTCTTGATACAAATAAGCCGATTTCGGGAATTTTAAAAAGAAAGTACTCGATATAATGTTTTGTAGTTCTAAAGATATAATAAGATATATTTTTTTTATAAAAATGTTAAAAAGTAAAGAAGTTTTGTGCTGTCTTCGGAGGTGCAAACAAATAAAGGTCCTCAACTGCTGAAATGATTCCGGTAATATATTTAAACATATCTAGTTTCCATTAAATACTATTTCTTCTTTCTCGAAAAATGCTTGCTGAAAGACTAATGCTTGTCTTCGAGCTGTTCATCCTGTTTTTCAGAACGCAACGTGACATATCTCTACTTGCTTCAATTGGTTGTTAACTGCATATTTTTACTAAATAGGGCTGACAACCACCCTTATTATTTCCATCATTTTCAAAATTCTATAAACACCATCAATAAATATTGTTGATATTGCTCAATCGTTTCCACTTAGTTACTTACTTAAGGGGGCGCTACAGTCCGGGCGGACCTGGACCTCAACCAACATGCGTCTCCAGCCAGCTTGGTCCCTAGCTAGCTGTCTCCAGTTTCGCACGCCAAGTTGATTGAGGTCTTTACCTACCTGCGTGCGCCACCTGAGTCGCGGTCTTCCTCTAGTGCGCCGTCAATCGGGATTGGATTCGAAGACCTTCCGAGCTGGAGCGAATGGACATCAACCCATTCGTTCTATACATGACCTAGCCATCTAAGCCGTTGGACTTTAATTCTGTTAACTAGGTCAGTGTCGCTGTACAGCCCGTACAGTTTGTCGTTATATCTTCTCCTCCATTCTCCATCTATGCGTACGGGACCAAAAATCATCCGAAGAATTTTTCTCTCGAAGCATCCTAAGGCGCTCTCATCTTTCTTTGACAGGGTCCAGGCCTGAGCGCCATAAATGAGAACCGGGATGATGAGTGTCTTATAGATGATGATTTTAGATGCTCGAGAGAGGACTTTACTACTCAATTGCCTTCTAAGTCCAAAGAAGCAGCGATTTGCAAGAGTTATTCTTCGTTTGATTTCAGCGCTGGCGCTGGTGTCGTTATCTGTATTTATAGCGGTGCCTAGGTAGATAAAGTCCTCAACTATCTCAAAGTTATAGCTGTCCATGGTGACGTTTTGTTCAAGACGTCGTTGTTCAATGTCCTTTTTTGATGACAGCATATACTTGGTCTTGCCCTCATTATTTATCACTAAACCCATCTTCTTCGCTTCCATTGCAATGCTCAAAAACGCTCCACTGACATCACGCTTTGATCTTCCAATTATGTCAATATCATCTGCGTGTCCGAGTAATTGTATGGACTTTCCCTATAGATGCTGTCATACGCTTTAAAATCGACAAAGAGATGGTGGGTATCGACTTGAAGTTCCTGGGTTTTTTCCAAGATCTGCCGTAGTGTGAATATTTGGTCAATAGTGGACTTTCCTGGTCTGAAGCCACACTGATAAGGACCTATCAGGTTGTTGACGAACGGCTTCGGACGTTCATATAATACGGCAGAGAGGATCTTATATGCAATGTTAAGAAGACTGATGCCTCTGTAGTTGGCGCAAATTAGGGGGTCTCCTTTCTTATGTATCGGGCACACTATGCTGAGATTCCACTCATCGGGCATGCTTTCTTCCGACCATATTTTGCAGATGAGTTGGTGCATGCTCCCTACCAAGTCATCGCCTTTGAATAGTTCGGCAGCGATGCCGTCTGCCCCAGCAGCTTTGTTTGACTTCAGTTTAGATATAGCTATCTTCACTTCGTCTAGGTCGGGTAGGCGATTCAAAAACAATTCAAGATACATTCCTTTCGTTTTCACATGATATTTTTCAAAGTATAAACTATCGAATGAACCAACAAAATTATCGATTTTTTAAATGTATCACACCGGAAAGCCCCTTGAAATCTTCAAGATTTCTTATTCCATAATCAATAATGCTGTCAAGTTTAGAATTAAATGAGCTTTTCATACAGTTCCGTTCCAGGCCGGGATCCGAAAACCAGAGTTATGAATCAAAAAACAAATTTGACAAGCAGGAGCTATTCTCGTCAGCGAAATGAGTAAGTAAATGAAGTATAGAAGTTTCAAAAAATGAGAAAGAGTCTAGGAGACAGAACATAGACCTGGATCACATTAGCTTCTTGCTTCTCGATGTTAAATAAAATAATAATGTTGCGTATACTTGTCTTTTTTTTTATTAACTCATTCAATCAGAATTGAATCTTAATTTATCGGGGCAAGTTACACCTGTTTTACATTTTATATTTATAAAATAGTGTTTTCATATTTTCGTAAATAAAATGCAAATTCAAATTCAAAAAATGAATAATAACTGCTACTTTCTCAATTGTTTTGAATTACATAACTATTTTGTTAAGTGAAGGATAAGACGCAATAATAAAGGATTTCAAAAATGTCATAAATGTTTCTACATATCCTCTTATTGTTATATCACAATACATAATTTGAAAACACAAATATTTTTTGAAACCTATTGACATGCGATTATGTTTGTACATACATACATACAAATCACATAACGAAAATAATATAAAATAAAAATAAAAACAAACAATTCAAAATGCCAAAAGATCGAATATTTTTGTGGTTTTATTTGAAGATGCATCTCTCACCAAATGTCTGCGGGTATTCGAAGTTTGCCAACGTGCGCACATCATAAGAATTTCCAAATCTTGATTTGAATAATAATAAAAAAAATATATATAAAATAAAAATAAAAGGGAAATATCCACTCGTAAAGAGGGGTGCAACAAATTCAGAAATAGTACCGTTTTTGAGTTGCTAAAGTTTATCAGATACTTATTTTTAAAGTTCTTTCAAGATCACAGAACTTTTTTCAATGGTTGTAAATAAATGCTTTTCAAGAAATATGCTCAAAAATTCTACTTTTTAAAGAAAAACAAGCAAAAATGTGTGTTAAAATTTCAGTTTTCAAAAAATAGATTTACCGAAAAAATTGCACATTACTGTTATTAAACACATTTGCCTACAGTATACAACCAGACACGGCTAGGGGATCTTCCAGATCTGAATGTTGGTCCAACAGCAACACCATCATCATCATCATCATCGTCATCATGGAAGAGGTAGAGGTTCCATCCCACTGAAGAATTCTTCACGCTTTTGACTGTGTGTCTCTTTAGTTTTTCCTTTCAGATGCTGATTTAAGATTTTGTCATTATTTTTCTTGCACCATGATTCTCCCTGTGAGTTTGACAAAATAAAAAAGTTGGATCTTGGATTGGGGTTTTGAACATGGATTCCCTTTCTTATACATTCCTGTCGAGGTATCAAAGGAAGAGCGATAGAGAAAGAGAGTTTTTTTTGTTTTTATGTTTTATTTTATTAAACTGATGAAAGGTATCACTTGGATAGTATCTTTTGTGGTATTTGAGCTAAACAAACATTTTGAATCAGTGGGTGATCCAATCCATATATCCTGCAGAGCTATGCGCCATTTTTATGTTGCTAGTTTTATTTTTTTTACTTTGATTTAATATTTCAAGTCAAAGCTATATCGACTTGAATGGAGCTCTTAATGCCGTGAAAAAGAGTTAATAAAATTTTGTGATGTGAAAAAAAAACATGATGCCTACACCATCCATAAAGATTTTAATCATGTAGGAGCCAATTCATTATTAAAAGGAAAAAATGTACAATTTTTCAATCACAAACACTACCGATCCGAACCGAATCGAAGCATAGAGTTCAATTGCTCTTCTAAGTGCAATTAAAAATAAATAATTGGAGCAGCACTCCAGGTAATTCGAGCTGCAAAGATTTCTAACCCTCCACGTCTATAAGTGTGTACCAACTGAGAAAAAATAAAAAAAACAACGAAGCGAAGCGAAGCGCCCACTTGATTTACAATGCCTTGCATCGGAGAGGCACGTACTATCGATTTATAACCCATAACGAGGGTAATACGAGTACGAGCCTCCTTGCTTACTTTTATTTTGCATAATAACAATCATAACAAACTAATTATTATTATTATTAAAGTTATTTATTTATTTATTATGAATTGTAAGGCTTGAGTAGAGGTTTGTGATGTCGATATACAACAACAATATATCAGTGCCATCAGCACCGACACTTATCGCACCATCATCAACAATCAGTTCTTCAAGTCCAACAAGTTGTTAATAATTATATTTGACTTATTAACTTTACTTGTTGTTTATTTTTTTAATATTTTGTTGTTTAATTTTGAACTGTATGATGCTTTGGTTTTCACTCTTTTGAGCTCACTTAAGCAAACTTAAGTTTGTGTAGTAAATATGATATCCATATATTACATAGGTATAGCATACCTAAGTGTGAAATGATTTTTGAGTAATAATTGATATGTGAACGCACGACTCAGTTAAGCGGAACAAAGCGAAACTAATTATAATTGTGGACCTTTTCACAGGACTTGATGCAGTAGTATGTAAGGCCTTATGTAGTCGGCAAGTTTCTTTTACAATTTTGTCATTCATAAGAGTCTTGTGGTTAAAAGAATATCGCATTTCACCTCATCACCAAGAAAAATCGCACACGCCTATTGTGAGATGTGATGCCCTAAACTCGGGATGTGAATTTTAACACACAATGCGGATCTTAAAATGTGTAAACTATTATACCAAACGACATTGACCTTGTGAACGGTTATTATTTTTATGTACAGAAAGTTGTTTAATTTTTATGTAAGGATTTATGTAAGCGATTTAAGGCAAGTAGGCAATGTTGTTTGAACATTTTGACCGTTACCGAAGGGATAAAATCAATGCTTTCATAAAATTAAAATAATAATCTAATTTTTACAATTTCGAACATTTTTTCAACGTATTTTAAGCATTAAGTTTTCGAATATGTATGTACGTCGTATGAAATCAGTCAAGGATTTTAGGTAGATAATGTTGAAAAGTGCATAAGAATTCGACAACAAATGGTTTATTTGGTTCTGTCCATTACATTTTATAAGTACATATATCATCCTATCAGAATCAAAACCAATTTGTGTTATTTAAAGAAATCTTAAAAGAGGCTGGGATGGGACCGACACTGATAACTTCCGATTCATGCACATCTGTCGATATTTCTAAAAGTCTTACAGAATATTAATAATAACATTTTGTGTCACATAAAAAAGTTTGGAGTCAAAATCTTTCTTTGTTCTAAAGCTACTTTAGTTGAAACCCATTTTTCAGTTTGTATTTGTTTGTGAAGGTTATCGTTTTTATTTTTGTAAAAAAAAGTTGTAAATTGGATCTTTCTAAAAGCTTTTTAACTTGCAAAATATTAATACAAACCTTATTAACAACAATATTGTGCAAATTGTTTTAAGTAACTGTTTTTGTTCCCGAGATATTTAAGTCCTTAGGTTTTTATTTGTTATACAAAAAATTCTGATAGAATTAAATTGTGTTAACAACAATATCTTCTATAGAATGATATAATTTTCTGGTCAGTACTTTCATTTATTTTTAAGATATTGTAGCCGAAAATTATTTGTTAGTAACTTTAAGTAGTATTCTTTAAGGTTTCTAATTTTTATTAAAAAAACTGTCACTTAAATTTTTTTTTAAATGTTACCAAATGTCAAAAACGTTATTTTTCGATGCATGCAATTATTTAGGAGATAATATTATTTTTTGTTCGCAAAATATTCGAGATGACAAATATTTGTGTATACATATACAGTTTTTTTTAATAAAAAAAAAAATATTTTGTTGATTTTTGTTCGAATTAATTAACAAGTCGCTAGCGTTATTAGTTCTAGTTATTTGGGGTCAACCAAGTGTTTTACTTTATTTAAAAATGTACCACCCACTTAATATTTTTGAAAGTCCTTTCTGCATCTTTTGATGCAGAACGGTTTTTGAAATATGGCCTACGAGCACACAGTGTTGGCCAAAACAAAAGCAACTTTTATTGAATTGATTATTAAATAATTAAAAACAAATTTAGGATTCAATTATTGTATATTTTTGTTTTTTAAATTTAATTAAATATTTACAGTTTCTAATGGAAAATAAAATAAAATGATTTTTGCAATAATTCGTTAAATATATCGCACAGTTATTACAATCCGTTCAATATTAAGCTTGTCAAAACAAAAGCAACTTTTGAAAAATACATTTATTTTTTTTAGACTTACTAAAATATTGCTACAGCATTTTTAAGGCAAAAATCCCTTTTTAAGGAAACCCCACTTCAGCACTTCTTCGAGCCATGGAGTCAATTAAATTGTTATTATGCTGTTTGGGATACTTTTCCTCTCCATTTAAATCAAGCAGATCATTTTTATTTTTGCAACTTATAATTCGTCGATCTACAATTGACCGTAGATTTTCTATGGGGTTGAGATCTTTTGACTGTGCTGGCCAATGAAACACGTAAATCTGGTTTTCTTTAAACCACGTGTGCTTTGGGTCGTTGTCCTGCTGAAACATCCATTTTAGAGGCAACTGATCCTCAGCATTTGGCAGCATTACATTTTGCAAAATGTCACGGTTCATAAAACGATCCCTTGTACTATCTATTTGGTGAATCGGCCCCAGTCCATGCCCTGAAAAACATCCTCACACTATTACGTTACCTCCTCCGTGTTTCACAGTAGGTGTGACGTGGATTAAGTGCCTCTTTGGCTGGTCTGCGAACACGATGGAAACCATAGGTTATAGGTTAAGTTAAAGTGGCTGTCTATATGATGGAAACGGACACACTTAGGCCAGTTTACTGGCCCATTGTGATACCACATGAATCTTGAGGCTTCTTCCTAGGCTCAATGGAATCATTTTGAGTCCCTTACGAAAGGTGAGAGGCTGATTATGGTGATATGATTTAGATCGTTAAAGAAGAATTCTCCTAGGTAATTCTTGCGTTTTGAGCTAGAGCAGGGCATGTACAGAGGAGGTAAAGAACTGTTTCCTCCTCTTCCTCGTCCATACAGCTTTTGCAAAAGTCATTTGAGAATACGCCTAATCTCGTGGCGTGTTTTCCTATTAGACAATGTCGGTTTATGATACCTATTATCGAGCTTATATGCGATCTGCTTAGAGATAGCAAGCAGCTTGAACGTTTTAAATCCAGTGTTGGCCAGATGTTTTTTGTGACTTGACACGTAATGATGTTGTTCCACCTGGTGTTTGCCTTCCTTATAGCGTCTTGCATTAGCAACAGTAACGATTGGTATGCCAGTATTTGACAAACGTGGTAGGATGGGCTGCACTGTACCGTTCCTGGCGAGTTCATCTGCCTTACAGTTACCTGGAATGTCCCTATGGCCCGGCACGCAGCAAAAGTGAAACTGTTGTGCCATCTCCATTAGAGATGATCGACAGTTATGGACTGTTATAGAGTTTGTAGAGACAGAGTCCAGAGATCTGATAGCGGCCTGACTATCTGAGAAAATACGGATATCAGATGTTGATATCACGTTTCCTTTAAGCCAGGACAGGACTTTGAAACTATAGGAACCCTTGAAATTGAATTAGCACTCGTCCGAAAAGAGTACGTTCCTAAATTTTCTAACGGTCCAGTTGATGTTGTTATCTCGCCAGTTTTTTTTTTGGTTGAAATAAAAGGCTTTTTACAGCTTTGAAAGATTTTAGTCCACCATCAACAACTCGTTCCTTAATTCTTCTCGCGCTTACGTTTGGGTCGAGTTGGGTTCTTATTTCCCTAGATGTAATTAAAGGGGCTTTTTTAATTCATTTTATCCTTTTGTTTTAAACCGTTTGGAATGACTTTTTGGATTTGTAAATTTGTATTAATCGGCAAATCACAGATTTTGGAATGGATATTTTAATTTGACTTATTCCACTTTTTACATTCTTTTATAATTTTTTCATTTATTTCGTTATTTGTTTCCGGCCATTTTACAAAAGTTAGCTAAGGCCACTGATTAGCTTGCCCGTGAACTAAATAACTGCAGTTGTTTGCCAACACCTTTAATATTATCTTTAGATTTTGTAGTTAACGGACTAACTTTTCTCTATTAATACGGAAAAGAGAGATAGCAATAAAAAGTTGCCTTTGTTTTGATCAACAAAAAATTGTGTTTACTGTCCTATTTACATAAGTCATGTTTAATAAACCGTAACTATTTTACCTTGTGGTCTATTCAGAAATTCATTTATAATGTATTAAATTTTATAAAAAATAGTAACATGATTATGATTAAGTTATTAATTTTTGAATGACATAAAGATGGAGGTAGTTTTAGTTGCTAGATGTTGATTTGGCCAACACTGTACTTCCACACGCACACACATACAACACTATTAAAATACTTTAGGGACCTTTTAACGTCAACAAATTTCAAAATATTCAAATCAGGCCAATTACAGTAACCTTCTAGGGGAAGTCAAAAAGATCTGAATTTCTCCTAATTTTATGAGGTGTTTGGCTGGACCAATTCTGACGTTTGCCCATGTAAATCCTCTATAACTTCAAGAATTACATCACAGATAAAAGGTGTTAATTAACAATATTTTGGTGGCCAATTGTGATCACGTGTTCAAGAAATAACAGGGCCAGTATACTTTTCCTACAAAAGAACACATTGTAAACTATAACTGCAAAATGTTCATAATTTTTGTAGTGAATTTTAACAATTTCAAAGCATTGTTAGAGAGTGTTTTGTTTAACTTTTATTCATAGCTTACATTTTGAAAGATGTTTAATTGCTCAACGATATTTTCAAAAAATTAAATTTGTATGCGATTCTTAGAGTCTTGAATCAGAATTATATCCTGAGTTCTGACTTTGTTAAAAAAGGAAATTCGAAACGTCCAATCCTTTGAATCTCAAAAATTCGAGCTAATCAAATTCTAAATTGTAGCTCCGAAGAAATGTATAAGTTTCGTAGTTGTACTTGTACTTGTACTTGTAGTTTTAAAGTGCTTTAAAATTACGAAAACTTCGTTCTATCTTACTTCAACAAATTCTGTTTTCAAGAGCTATAGCTAATGTATGACATTTTTTTAACAAAAGAGTGTTTTTTTTTTCTAATTTTGCAAATGGCTGCGGCGAGCCGTAAGTGAACTTATGAAACTTAAAACTGTAATAAATAACTACCCTTTACCTACTGTATAAGTATTTAAAAAGCTACAGTTTTAGTTTCGATAGAGGTATTAGCTTAGGCCTCCATATGCCCTCCATATCTCACCGTATTAATAAGTTATTCTTATTTCTCAAAATAATTTGGACTTATTCACTTTGGCAAAATGCATTAGGACCAACTGAAGAAAATTGGCATTATATCACTTTTGAAAAGTGCATTAAGGCCAATTTTAGAAAGTTGTTCCTATTTCACTCGGCCTTAGTTCACGGCACCCATAATGTAGTTTCACAAATATCAAATATCATGCAAAATATCACAAAGTTCCAGATTTTATCAACTTTCACACAAACTTTTTCGCGGTTCAGTAATTTCCCAGAAGTAAGCTATAAACTTTGTCCTATATTCATGATTTACCTAGGGATCCATTTTTGGAAACAAGAAATGTTGCGCATTATCAAATATTCCATTTTGACATTTTTTATTTGGAACAGTCTCTAACTTAAGAATAAATGCATATGTGATGGATTTTTTCCCTCCTGATACCACTCAAAAATGTAGTTTTATGAATAGAAAATATATTCTTTGTATACATTGTTACAATTAAATAAATGTCTTATTTTCCGCAATTTTCTTGCCACCGCTGACCTCGAGGTCAGTTCTTTCCTTGATATCGTTGTTATTATTTGTTTCTTTCTTGCTGCTTTAAGAATAAAAACATAACAAGGCTACGTCAAAAAAGCATTTTATAAGCCATAACATTCTACAATTAAAATTAAATCACACCTACACTAAAAAGAAAAACTCCTTCAAACACATAATGTGAAAAATGATTTTCACGCCTCTTATATGTTGATTCAACATTGCTTATACATTTTTAAATACGCAAGATATAGTAAGTCAGGGTCTATCCATTTCCACACTTCTATGGATCATTTACATCTTCGTATAGTCCTAATTAATTATTTTATGTTTACGCTTGTAACGAGCGAATAACAACCATGAAACTAACACTTCTCGCCTATATCCAACTGATCAAGGTTTTTCCCAAAGGACCTCTACCTATGTATACATGCTTATATTAATCTCTGTTTGTTTTTGTTGTCTATTTTGATGCTGCTGGTTTGTTTTCCCCATAGAACGATAGGCCCGATTTTGCACGCTCAATAACAGAGGATGTCCGTGAAATCATCCAATTCGATACGGCCACATCCAGGACTCAAACCAAAAACCGAAAACCAAACCCAAATGCAAGCCCAAAAGTCCGAGGGCGATGGCAAAACAAAGCGAGATGGGTTTGTGTGTTTTCGAAGTGAAAACAATAATAATTCAAAACATAGCGGTGGTGTGCTGGTTGTGCATTTGCTTGGTTTTCAAAAAATCAAATGTTTGCAATGTCAGCAGAGCATACCCATACCCATACCCAGGAGAAATCGATTGTGAGTTTGATGGCAAAAAATTGGTCACTTTTTGACTATGGGTGCTGATTATGTTGTTAGCAGGTATGTAATTTGGAAGCATTGTACACGTGGGCTAAAGCATCGAGTTGGGTACATCGACAACTTCGGTGGCGGCTGTGGCGGCATCCTGATAGAGATGTTCTCAATCTCAGTTAGGGTTTTTGACATTTTACTTACAGCACCTATAGAGATTGAAGAATCGTCCTTCCTTCTCTATGATGTTGTATCTATAAATGTGAAGTGAAGAGGTCTCACCTCAAATGCCAAACAATGGTTTTCGGTATCTGGGGAACACCCGCCGTTACGAATTACCTACCATCATCAGCGCACAGCAATTGCTCTGCTGTATCCTATAAAATGTATAGCTATGAGGTACATAGCAACGTGTCCTGTCTCTATATTATGTAGATATATATCTAACTGAATGTCCTTTATTGTGTGTTTCCCTTTTGTCAGGCTCTGCTTTTGTGTATAAAATTATTTGTAGATAATTTTTGTTTCTCTCACTTTTGAGACCTTTTTTTTGCGGGCCTCGGAGGGTTTGTTTTGTTTAGTTAAAAATCAAATGCTTCACACAGTGGTCGGAGTCGGAGCAATAGTCCACTATCGGGCAATATCCGAAGCCTTTGAAAATTGTCCGCCCTCAATAAATTTTACTCATTGACAGTGCGGCAATTTCTCTCGGCTCTGCATCCTTCTTTATATAGTTATAGACTTTTTTGACAGGATAAAACGATGTATGTAAAAGAAAGTTCATCAGATGCTGATGGCGAAGTGTATGGGTAAAAAAAGGAAAATCAAGGCGGCACAAACACAGGGTTTGTTTGTAAAATATTGATTGTTGGAATTTTGGCAACACAAAAATAGTCAAACGGAGTTATAAATGTCTGAAGTTGTGAGGTCTTGATTATGGGTACAACATTGTGAGATTTCAGGATGAATTATAATAATGACTTGAAAGCCGTTATAGGACACCTTGCTGTGTGTGACAATCCTTGTGGGAAACGCACCGCTTTATAAAGGAAAAAATTGTTAATTGAGATGATTTTTTTTTCTCCCGAAGGAATACAATTGATTTAAAAAGACCATCCGGAAGTTTGAATACCTTAAGATTTTATTTACTAATGAATAAAATTTAAGTGAGGATAGTTATTTAAGAACATCAAATCGTTTCTATAATTATTAATTGTTGGTACTTTGATGGTTGAGTTTATGTTTTAAAACTTAGAAAGTAAACAAATCCACATTGGTTTTGAAAACTAAATATAATACAAAAAGTTGAAAATATTTCCTTTTAAGTTTTACTTTAATCTGTTTGAGAAGTTTTCGAAAAAGTACGAAATGTACAGAAAATTACAATTTTTTTGAAATCTTTATACCGAATATCACCCGGAATAATTTGCAAAAAATGGACAAAAATGTATGCCTCTTAATTTTATTAAGAGGTCAAAATTTCCAAATTATTAACAAAGAACAAATTTTTCTGCACACGATTTTTTTGAAGAAATTGAGTGCCCTGGAAAATATCACCTTACAAAATGTTCTTGCAAATGCTAATGAGAATGAAGAATAGAAAAGTTTTGTTTATTGTATTACCTCAAAACCTTAAATTTTACCCAATTTGAAAGAAAATTTAAGTCTCTAAAAAAATGCCTCAAAATTTTAAAATACTTTAAAAATTAGATACTCATAATTGATGTTAACAAAAATATGTTGTTCTGTTTTTGACGTTCAATTTCAAAATCGACAAGATCATCGTTTGTTAGAAAAAAAATAAAATCGGAAATGCAGTCAATGCAGGAATTTAGGGTTTTTTGTGCTAATTAAGTACTTTAATCCTATGGTTGATTGCACAAATGATTTCCCAATCAAACTTTCAAAAGCTTGAAGTCAAGTAGAAAACACCAATTTTTAAGGTTAACATTTTAAAAAATCAATGATATGGAAATATAGTGTATTTTTGTCTTCAGAATTTGGTGGACAAAAGTTTGCAACTTACGATTCAACCATAAAAATTTGGTCGACAACCTCAAAATCTTGAAGACTTTCTAAAACCAAAAACATTTTTAAAAAAGAGGCTGGGATGCGACCCACACTGATAACTTCCCATCCCTTCTGTCGATTTGTATTGCTTAAAAGTTTGTCCATATGTATCAATTTTTACCAAATTTGCGTACTATTTTTTGTAGATTTTATTTTTTTATGAAAAAAACGGACTGTTGGATTTTTATAAAAAAAATTACTGAATATCGAAAACAATATTTTCTGTGAAATAAAATAAGTTTGAAGCCAATATTTTTAATTTTTGAAAAGCTTTTTGAGTCGAAAGTAAATTTTTTACCAAGTTTTAGTATTGTTTTTTTTTTTTAGGTTTTTATTTTTTGTTAAAAAAACTGTCAATTCGATTTTTCTCAAAATTTTTCCTAATATTGAAAACAATATTTCTTATAAGATAAAATTAGTTAGAAGCCATTATCTCAAATTTTTGAAAACATATTTGAGTCGAAAATCAATTTTTACCAACTTTTGTTAAATTTTTTTTAGGTTTTTAATTTTTTGTACAAAGACTGTCTGATCCGATTTTTTTCAAAATTTTACTGAATGTTGACAACAATATTTTTTGAAAGATTAATGTAGTTTAAAGCCAATATCTTAAAGTTTTGAAAAGGTATTTGAGTCGAAAATCAATTTTTACCAACTTTTATAATTTTTATTTTTTAGGTTTTATTTTTTGTAAAAAAAACTGTCAATTCGATTTTTCTCAAAATTTTTCCTAATATTGAAAACAATATTTCTTATAAGATAAAATTAGTTAGAGGCCATTATCTCAAATTTTTGAAAACATATTTAAATCGAAAATCAATTTTTACCAACTTTTGTTAAATTTTTTTTATGTTTTTAATTTTTTGTACAAAAAACTGTCAATTTGATTTTTCTCAAAATTTGTCCTAATGTTGAAAACAATATTTCTTATAAGACTAAATTAGTTAGAAGCCATTATCTCAAATTTTTGAAAAGATATTTGTTTCGAAAATCAATTTTTATTAACTTTTGTTAATTTTTTTTTTGGTTTTTAATATTTTGTAAAACAACTGTCAATTCGATTTTTTTTTTCAAAATTTTACTGAATGTTGAAAACAATATTTCTTATAAGATAAAATAAGTTTGAAGCCTTAATCTGAAGTTTTTGAAAAGATATTTAAGTCGAAATTCAATTTTTCCCAACTTTGAGTAATGTTTTTTTTAGGTTTTTATTTTTTATAAAAAAAAACTGTCAATTAGATTTTTCTTAAAATTTTATTCGATGTCAAAAACATTATTCTTCGTTGCACAAAATTGTTTTTGAGATGAAATCATATTTTGGTCGTACAATTTTCGAGGTGACAAATTTTTTTTTCAGTTTTTTTGATTTATAAAAAAAAACGTTAATTGGATTTTTTTCCAAAAATATACTTGTTTTATATTACGTTAAAGTATATAATATAAAATTTAATTCAAGTCTCTAGCGTCATTGGTTGATGAGATATTTAGGGTCAACCAAAATTTTAAACTGCTATGGTAAAAAAAACCACCCCCGCAATTTTCTTGAGAGCCCTTTCTGCATCTTTCTGCCTTATTATCTGTATACCTAACAAAATTTATTTGAAGTCGATTTCTTTTCTGGTTCTTGAGCTATGGAAGACGAAAAAAACGTCGCGAACGCACAGACATCTTTCTAAAAATCTTTTATTTCGGCTCTAGGGACCTTGAAACGTCGAGAAATGTCAAAATTTTAAATTTGACAAATCGGACCCATTACAATAACTTCCTATGGGAAGTTAAAAATCACTGATTTTTCTAATACTACTTTTATACTCTGTATCTAGATGTCAAGATTGAAGGAAAAGACTTTTTGTGCTTAGCTGGGATTGGAACACTTATTAAGCATACGTACCTTCAATTTTGTCAAAATTTACATTAAAATATTTATATGTTTCCAAATTTTATTTATTTCGTACGTGAAACCATCTATGTAAATATTTGTTTTCTTCTGGTTTGTCTTAATCTAAAGGAAATAATAAATCAATTATATGAATTGCTACAATCAACTTCATAATTTCTTCTCCGATTCACACTGTGGGGGTTTACGAATTATACGACCCTTTGTCTCCTGATAAAGATCATCATTTCACCAAATTTTTAAATGTCCGCTCTCATAAAATTCCAACGCGCACATAACATCACATTGGAAATTTATGAACTTCTCTTATTGTTACAGATAGTATAGAGTTATAGTATACCTGTACGTATAAAACCGCCTTCAACTTTAATTTAGTACGACCGGGGTGAAATGCACGTCCGCATCGTTATCGCTTTATCACCAGCTCTAACTGGGTGAAAGATCAACGCGCATCACAGCCGCAGAGACCAGTGAAAAAACCACACACATCACTTCATCATCCCAAATTCATGACGGAGAGCTGATGGTCGCCGCGCCGGTGTATGATTAAATAAATGAAGCCACTTCACTGAATTAGAACACCAGGACGACGACAACCGTCCAACCATTCAACCAACAACACATTTTTATATACTCAATGAAAAGGCATCATCACAACTATTCATTCTGAGCATCATCGCAGAGACATCTTATAGCAATTTGAGAGGAGACTCAGACCATTCTCTCTCCCTTCCTGTTCCCCTGCAGTCAATCCATCCATCGGGTCCATAGTAGGTCCATCATTCCATCGCATCGGCAAGCCGGGCTAAGACGATTTTGAATTTAATTTTTCTCTTATATCCAACTCGAAGACCCATCAGATAGACATCTAGTCAGGGCCTATATGGCGGTTGCATTACTTGCATATTAAGTAACTATACTACTCCTCTTTGGATATGGGGGCATTATGCACTTTGCTGGTGCTGCACATGAGAGGTGCTTCTGATGCTGCTGTTGCTTTTCATTCGTGATATTGATGAGGATGCTGAGATGGTAGTCAGTCTTGAAGGTGGATGGATAATGAAACGTTGACCCAACCGAACTGGGTCCAAGGCTTTTGTTTGACAAAAAATAAAAACAAAATGTATCAAAAACTAAAATTATCCCCCTGAAAAAAGGGGTTTGTATTGGTATTAAACAAAATTTAGAAATGCATCAACTTTTTTTAATAATACGTAATAATTTATGTAAGTTTATTATTAATATATATTCGAATAATTATACATCAGGGTTGTCAATAAATTAGCCAACAAAATCTATTGATGTTTATTAACTTTAGGCAGACGGCAGTATTGCCATGTCCTTATTCTTAAGTATAAAAATTTGTAAACGTTGTGATGAAAAAATAAAGAATTTATCTATCTATCTATCTATCTATCTATTAACTTTAAATAGGAACTTGAAAAATTTTGACATTTTTCGATGTTTTGAGGCCCAAAGAAGCTAAATCAAAGATTTTGAGAGAGATGTCTGTTTATGCTTGTTCGTTCATTAAGCTTTTTTTGTCAGTATCTCAAGAACCAGTAGAGATATCTACTTAAAATCAATTTTTTTTTTACCACAAAAAGATGCAGAAAGGACTTCCAAAGAAAATTGAGTGGATGGTTTTTTTACTGTACCAACCAAAAATGACAATTTCGGTTGACCACAAATATCTCACGAACTTTTGGAAAAAATCAATTAAAAAATTTGTTGTCACTTCGAATATTTTTCGAAAAAGAAATAATATTAACTGTAAAATAATTGTATACAAAGAAGAACAACGTTTTAAAAATTTGGTAAAATTTTTAGAAAAATCTAATCGATAGTTTTTTTTTTTTAAATAAAAAGCATACAAATATCACTACTAAAAATTGATTTTTGACTAAAATATCTCGAGAAAAACAAATGTCTAAATTTAAATCAACTTCATTTTGTAGAAAATATTGTAAGAAATATTATGTTATTATTAAAATAAAATTTAATTGACAGTTTTTTTACAAAAAAAAAATAAAAAGCTTCCAAAAATACTATTAAAAGTTGGTAAGAAATAAATTTCGACTCGAATATTAAGTATTAACTTCAAAATTGTTTAATTTTCTCAAATATTGATTCTGGTCAAAATATTGTTGTTGAAATTTATATAATTTTTGAGAAAATTGGATTGACAATTTTTTTTTTTTACAAAAAAAAAAACGAAAATCTCCAAAAACTAAGTAAAACTTGTTTTTTGACTCAAGTGTCTTGACAACAAAAATTAGTACTGACTTAAAACTTTCTAAACATTACACAAAGTTTTATTATACCTACTAATTAAAACAAACCTAAAACAAAAAATACTAAAAAGTTCTAAAAATTAAATTTTGAGTTAGGTATCTTGTCTCATGCTAAAGAAATATTGTTGTTTTATTTTTGTAATATTTTAAGACAGTGTTTTTCTATACAAATGTATTGATTGAACTCCTCGAATACATCTTAAAAAAAAAAGGTTAAACTTTAGTTTTGGATTGCGTATGTATCTACTCTCTAGAACTCTTTCAATAATTTTTATTAATAATAAAATGTACTTGTGACAAAAAATACCATCTAAAAATTTTAGCGGGTACCAATGATAGGAAGTTATCAGTGTGGGTCGCATCCCAGCCTCCGTTGTTCCTAATGAAATTTCTCCCGAACAATTCGCACATTTGCGGCTTTATGTGTTGTATAACTTCAAAAATTACATCTTTAAGGTCTTGAAATTACTGTGTTCTATTAAGATTAGACTAATCTTTAACCTGGCCTCAAATAAAGAGTATAAAGGTGTTTAATCACAAATTCTCTTTGGACAGTTGTGATCTCTATTTCAAGATATAATACGGTCACGAAACTTATTTCAGATTGTTTCGTTATTATTGTGTGGCATATAGCAAAGATGGCGCAGCTCCGTATTATTGAATATAAACGTGCGTCATCCATATCAGTATCTTTAATTCCGAGTGTAAACATTATTCATCATAGCTCGTTAAATGAATCCATTCATCGTAATAGTTGCAAAAGCCTTATTTTTTATTAAGTTAGGTCCAATACACCCTTAAAAAAGAATAAAAACTTCACCAAAGAGCAACACATTGAGGAATAAAAAAGCGTTACAATGACCGTTCTTGGATTTTTCTAGCTTCATCAAACTTGAAAATGTTGCTTATCAATGTATATTTCGATGTAAAAATAGGCCTCATCACTGAAGATGATTTTTGATAATCCGCATTATTTTGTTGACTTTCAGGGCCAGCCAGCAAACAGGGAAAAAACGACGTTGCTAATAACCAAATGGTTCTCGTGTTGACTGAATTTTAAAAGCCTTAAGACCTATAATTGACGAGGAATCAAGAAACCTAGGTTTTCACGTTCACCAACATTACGGGTTACAACAACAATATTGTTAGTTGTTCTTTACTAATTTATCCCAACAGCTTAAGTTTTTACATTAGCCTCAGTATTGCCAGCCGAGAAGTTGCTCAAGAAAACGGCCCAAATTGTAGTTGCAAAATATTTACCATTTAGTAACAAATTTGTTGCTGAAGCTAGGCGTAGTATTTACTTGTCAAATGTCAAAAGATGACAGACCAAAAAGTGATAGTTGCCCAAATAGCGGTACATTCAAAATAAAATCTCTTCACTTTAAAAAAGATAATAAAAGCCTTTTTCAATAGTATACTAACATTTTTAGCAAAATGAACTGTAAGATTCAATTTGCTTCTCTTTTTGGAAAATGTCCAAAAACCAAGTAAAAGTCTCCATCAACCTTGAATGAAAGTCCAACACAGTGCTCTCATGAATATAAATTTTGTATCTTGAACCTGAAAGGTCAAAAGAACAAGCCACTTGATGCGACTCACATGCAGTCGTGATGTTTTGTGTTTTTTTTTTAAATTTTATTTGCTGTAAGAAGCCCAAGGAGGCGCTCAGTGAAGGCCATTCAATTAAAGATGTCAACATAAATCGTAATTTTTATTCAGGCGCTCTCGGTGTCCTTTTCACGCGGTCTTCGCAGACTGTATCAACCATCAGAAGAAGAAAAATTGTACCGAAACAAATAAAATCTATGTTTTTTTTTTTTTTGGTGAAATGTTCAACCACACCGTAACCGTAATTTTCTTCCGTGATTTTTAGTTTCGAAATTTTCAAAATTTCTCTTTTTTTTATGCTTTTTTTTGGTTGTTGTTGTTGCTGACTGATACCTTCATATAAATGTATATGGCGACTGGACTGGACACACCTTGTATCGCATGGGTATCTGAATTTTATGACGTTATTTGTTGCATGCCGCAAAGGATATACAAAAACAAAACGTTGAGATCTTGTGCGAGTCCATTCACATATATCTCATTACTCTGGACGGGAGAGGTAAGTAATTTATACTAAAGCCAAGAGTCACGTATTGGGATGGGATCCCTGTGTTCCTGACAATGGGAGCATTACTCAAAAAGAAAGAAGCCAAACAAAAACAAGACCAGCAACAAAAACAACAACAACAAAAACAACGGACATATAAAATTTTAAAAAAATATAAAAGAATAAAATAATTTTGATACTTATTCTTGGTCTGGTTATGTTTTTTTTTTGTTTCATTTAATTTTTTGGATTTCAATTCTTTTTCATTTTTAATTTGTGACATGGAGATGAGAGGAAACGAGATAATCTTCTTGGGTTATTTTTGTAGGTTTTAATGTTCTTGTCCAGGTCATAACTTGCGGGTGAGATTATTATTACGGAGTCATTATGAAGTCTTTTAATTAGGCAAGAATAATAAAAAAAAACTAAATTCTTCAAGACCATAAGTTGAATAATCTCTTATAGAAATCTTGAGTAAAGGTAGGTACTTATATTATTTTAAAGACACATTGCATACTTGCACGTATCGTACAGAATAATACGAGTAAGGAAAAATATTTTCAAAAAGAATTTACTACTTTTGTTCTCATCAATTAAATCTTCAAAATCTTTGTGTTTTATGGACGATTCGAATCTTTATGTATAACTAAGCGATTATGTCTTTGTCCACCATCGTATTACTTGCCATGGTTCTTTTTTTTTTAACCATAATTTTATGTCTTATGGGTTTTATAGTTAAACAATTTAATTTAACTGCCCAAAGATTTGATAAATGTCTGGATTATAGACCTGAAATGAAACATTTTCAGAAAAGTACAATTCTTCTCTAATTGCGGTGCCAAAAAAAGTCTGTTATAGTGTAACTGGTTTTGGTGTTCAATTTGAGAGACATAAAGTTTATCCAGTTTTCCATAATTGTTGCTAATTTTATGTATTACCACCGATTAATATAATACAATGCTGAAACTGTGTAATGGGCAAAGAATAATATAATTTTTAAGAACGTTTTCGCCAGTTAATATTTTTAATTATAATTATGTTCTTAAACCTTATTATTAACACGTTTGATATACATATTTTCTGAAGAATTTAAATGAAGTGTCTTGAAGATGGCTTACATCTACTTTCGTAAAAATGTTCCTTTTTTATTTATTGGTAGTGTCAAGAAAAGCTGGAAATAAGGTATGATAGCTTAGGTTATTGGTCTTAGATAAGGCTTAGCTTATAACATCTTTGAATTTAAATATAAGATACTGAAAGTGAGACATGTTATCAAAAAATATTGGCGTAAAATTTTAAACAATCTATTGTTAAGAGTGTAATAATTTACTTGCAAAAAATTTGCTAAATATTTAGCAATTTACCAAGCGACCTCATAATTTTAAACTTTTCTTTTCGTTTTTCTAACTAGTAAATTTTTCTAACTAGCCATCCAAACAAAACATGTCTAACTGTGACAGTTCTTGAGAATAAACAAACCACATACGATCAAACGGACCTATTAATTTGAATTCCCAACTGTTAACTGGACCATTACTTTAGCAAATTATTAAGAGAAAGTAAGATGTTAAAAACGTTTAAAATTAAGTAAATCACCTTTTAAGATTAGTAAATTGCTTAAAATGGCTTTAACATTTAACTAAATCGTTTAAAATTGTGCCTCATCGTTGTGTAAACAATAATTGACACTACTTGAGTTTCCTATGGGACTATCTTGGCTGATGGGTGCACACAAAATCGCAAAATCACAATTTTTCAAATTCAAAATTAATATTTATAAATTACATGTTATCGGTTTTAGACATCTATTAAAAAGAGACAGGCATGATGATGCCTCCCTGATTTGGGTAAGTCTTCGTCCAAACATAAAGAAAATGAAGAAAGTACATTTTGAATGGAGGGATTTGCCCATGATGAGAGTGTGTCGAAATACTAATTTTCAGGATTCTGTATGATATTCTGTTTTTAAAACACTGTTACCTTAGAATACTATATACCAAAAAGCTATAGGAACAAAACAGTGTATGTCATATTACTGTATCTCTGAATATCTTACCATAAAATATTGTATCCTTATTACAGCCAAATTAATAAACGTGGTATAACGAAGGGGTAGACTTTATTCCTATAAGAACTATAAGTTCAAAATTATATTAATAAAACAAATTCCTACTATAGGGTTTTTGAATAAGGGGGGGTAGATGTTGTGTGTAGGTGCCGTGGCGTTTGCTGTGTGGCACGTAGCGCCGTCCGTCCTGCTGGAACCACATGTCGTCTTGGTCCATATGGTTCAATTTGGCCATAAGAAATTATAGTTATCATCGTTATGTAGCGCTCGCTGTTGACGGTGACCGCCTCACTAACGTCGTTTTCAAAAAACTACGGATCAATTACGCGTCCACGCCGCCGGCCCAAAATCCTTTTTTTTCCTTTAACTTTTTTAAGATGCATTTTCACCTGGTTACCCTCGCGTGGGTTGGTGTCGTCCGATATACCGCAATTTTGCTTGTTAACACAGCTATTCATCCAAAAATGCGCCTCGTCACTAAAGATGATTTTTCGGCCAAATTTGGGGTCCTCTTCCAAACGATTCGAAGCCCAGTCGTCGAACAAACGGCGCGGCGCGTCGTTGTATATGGTCATGAACTTTGAGCTCCTGGGTCAGTTGGATCTTTTGCGGGTGTAGGCCCAAGTCGCGACGCAAAATGCAAAATTCGCCAAGTTGAAGTTTGCGAAAGGCCGAGTTCTTGTGCACGGCGAGGAATAGACTGCCTCGGGTTCTGCTGTACACTTTCACGGACCGCAGCGATGTGCTCGGCCGATCTTGAGTTCCTTGAACCTAGATGATTGTTTACTGAACCGGTCGTCTCTAATTTGGCCACCAAACGTTGAAGAGTCGATTGGGTCTACGTCTACCGTAAAATGGGCACAATGCGCGCAACGTTTGCGTTAACGAACACTCATTTTGATAATAAAGTTTTATTATTTGAACGTGTTGTTCAATCGTGCAACTTGCCATGATGATTTGGCATAAACAACTGAATAATGAACAAAACATTTGATAAATGTCACCAAAACAAAATGGCCTCCACGGGGCGTCAAAATCTACCCGCGCCAATTCCTTTGTATAATCATGTTGTTCCATAATAAATCTTTAATCAATATTGCCTGCCATCTATCTACTTATGTCGTTTTCCATATAGTCGTATTTTCATATAATATTTGTATCGATATGAATTGTAGAGTTATAAAACCGTCTCCATTTTCTATTAATTGAAATAAAGACCAACGAAGCCAGCTATTTAATGAATAAATTAATGTTTTTCGGGCGTAAGGTCTTTTCGCCATAACCATAACCATAACGCCCAAATCCCAAAATGTCGTAAAGCCAAAAATTCGTCACAAAACCTAAAAATCGGCAAAAAAAAACGAATGTCGAATGTCGTAACGCTCAAACACGGTTTAAATAAAAGAACGCCCAAATTGTTACCTATTTGTTATTTTGCCCAAATCTGTATTTATTTTTAAATTTCAGCCTAATGTCATATCACTCAAACCTTTCAATGTCGCAACGCCCAAATTTAGAATTGTCATTACGCCCAAAAATATTTTGGCTGGTTGGGCTTTGAGACGCGTATCTACAGTCCATTTAAATGTGTGAATCCCCCCTCCCCCTGATTGAAAGTCTGGATACGCCCTTGATTAAGTGTGCCATTTCTTCCTGCATTTGTGGGAGAGATTCCGCATACTAAATGATTGAAATAATTAATTTTACTGTTAAATATCGGTTTACTTAAAAATCGGCCTTGATCATCTTTACAGTCTGTGCAAAGCGTACATTTAAGATGTTATACCGTGTCTAATTTGTATGTTGCCTTCAGTTTTTAGGGATTAACCTATTTTATATACAATCAAGTAGTATACTTTGAATTACAGGGAATTAAGTTGTAATTTTTTGTGTGATAATAGCTGAGAGGTATTATTAGTGTTATTTCGAAATCATGCAATAATGACATATTTTTGATATTAAATCAGCAGAAAAATATAAAAATACATACCTATAACAGTTTCTTATTCTTAGTTCATTATAATTCCCGATTTAATTTCAAAAGATAAAACCCCAATAGGCTGATAAATTCCCCCCAGAATTAATTGTGTCAGGTAATTCACTTTCTAAATGAGTCAAATTAAAAACAGAAGAAACAAAAATCCCCTCGATGACATATACGCAACATCTGCTCTGCCGTCATCTGACAAGAATATGAACAATAATTTTCGTAATCATAAACCATGATCTTTGAATATATCTCAATACTTTAACGCAATGACAACGTTTTGAAAAAGGCACATACCTACTTATCTATTTTAGCATAGAGTTTTTCAGTTTTGTCATTGTAAAACAATGATAATTATGTACCTACCTATTCTATTCCACTCATTCAAACAACTTAATTTGCAAAAAGGTAACAAAAATAAACAAAGGATCCACAAACAAAAGAGAACACATCTCAAAGGTGGTAGCTTTGGCAATATCAATGCCTCTAAGGATAAAAGACCACCCAAATAATACAGTCTAACTTGCATCCATATTCTCACCTCGTTTCCTGTTGAGCACTGACGTTCGCTGCATGCATCCGAGATACCGTCCTTCCTTCTGATGGCCATTCGGTATTATATATGATAGCATCATTAACGTCCTGTGTGCCCCCGTCTGTGAGCTGAACATAGAATCCTGTGGTATACTTATTCAATACAATTCGACCATCAAACACAATACGTGTATAGGTATGCATTCATTTATAGGTACGTACAACCATAAAACCAAACCCTAGAAAACATAAAACCTTATACCGTGCCAAGACCTTGAGCATTTCCCTTTTAGCCAATGTCATGATGGAAGAGAGATGTCTTAATAAAGCCCCCCATTGCTCTCATCGACACTATATATCGCTTCTCAACTGGTATCCGATGGCAACAGGGTAACCATACAAAAATGTCAAAAAAGTCTAACAAAAACAAACACACAAAAATAATACCTGCCTCAGCAGCAGTGCTAAGAAAAGAAATACACCAATATACCTATCAACAAAAAGGGTATACGAGCATATCTTCGACCTTAATGAGACTAACTTTGTATCTTTTTCAACTGAGTGCTGCAAAGGATTGCAGGCAAAACAGCAGCAAGCGTCAATAACGAAGCAGGGCACCCGATAACTTCTTGGTTGTTCTTGTTTTTTTTTTTTTTCTGTTGTTTACACCTCCTCCTGATGGCGCAGGATGGGTTTGCATAGTTTTATTGGCCTTATTAAGGAGATGGACCCTTATTGTTCATATACCTATCTTAAAAAAAAAGGTGCATATGAGGGCGTTCTGCTTTAGGTCGTAAATGAATATTAAATTCATGTGCTAAGGACACAGGTGAAACGAAAACACATACATTATGTATGTTGTTGGTAAATAAGACATGTTACCAAAAACATTTCTTTTGTGGGTATACTCATACTTGAAAAAGGCTTCTGGGTGTTCCTAAAAAAATTGTTTCAAAATTTGAAATATTGTCCTGCTTAAAAAAAAAAAAAAAAACATAAATTGTTCTAAAAGTACACAAAGTTTTGCTTTAAGGATACACATAAATGAGCTATGGACTTAGGCAGAAAATATCAGATAAAATAAAATAAATATTTCTGCAATAAAGTACTGAAAAGTAAGTAATTATAACATTTCAACCGTAATACTCGTACTTCTAAAGCAGTACTCATCTTTTAGCCTTTAATTTGTGAAAAACAGAGATTATTTGCCTAACCAGACTTGACGAATATAAAATGCCATAACTTATTTCTTCTTATTATTTTTATACCCGAAAATATACAAGGTCTGTCGTATCAGTTTTTTTTTTTTTAGAAAAGTGGAGTTAGTACTTTTTGCCCTAAACCATATCGCCCAAATTAAATATCATAGCGCTTAAAACCAATTGATTAACACTTTGTTTTTGTATGATTTAGGCAACATTGCCCAACTCAAAAAAGTTTTTACGCCCAAAGAACTTTTTTGACTTTTTTATGGCCAACTAAATAATTCCAAGACATTAAAAATGTCATATCAATGGCTTTATCACTCAAAAACTTTTTTAGAAAAAAAATTGCACAAAGCCCAAAATCAATGTAATATTGCTCAAAATCAGTTTTTAAATATCATCGCCCAGAAGATGTCATGTGCTTTAACATTTGGGCATTCTGACAAAATTTTTGTTTCTTTGCTGCAGTACGACATTTTGAATTTTAAATTGTATCGCCCAAACGCAAACATTAAATGAAAAAATGTCAGATCGCTCGAAAATTGGGAACGTCAAAAAAGCGTACAAAATATGTTTGGCTTTATTTCTTTTTCAGATAGCGAATTAATGCCAATTTTCAAAGTAAAATAAAACGAAATGGATTGCTTGCTCACAGTGCTAGCACATATAGTTGTATGGCGTACAAACGTGAGATAAATCCAGATTCTTAAAAAAAAAGATGAGTTTTTGAGCACTGCTTAAAACTGTTCCTTAATTTTATCTAGAGGAGGCTGACAATATTAAAATAACATAATGTGTAATCTTAACCTTAAATTTTAATGTTTCAAGGGGTAAAGAGACAACTTTAGTTATTCAATTATTTTAGAACGCTGTTGTCTAGCAAGATATGGTCTAGCTATTTAATTTGGACGACTCCCTACATATGAAAGCATTCCAAGATTCCAACAAAAGGTTTTTGGTGCATTTCACGCAAAAGCGTTAGTAATTGCATTGAAACGTAGCTTTTTTCCAAAATTAATATATTCTGTTCTTTTCGGCATTTCTATATAAATGCAAAATACGCTACAAAAATATAGATGCAGAAAACCAGAAAAAGGGAATAAATAAATAAATAAATAAATTGGGTGGCGCAACAGTGAGAATGTTCGTCAGAAAATATTATCTTTTTTCGTAGGAAAAAAAGAGGCTGGGATGCGACCCACACTGATTACTTCCCATCCCGTCTGTCGATTTGTCTTACTTACAAGTTTGTCTATGTGTATCAATTTTTACCAAATTTGCGTACTATTTTTTGTAGATTTTTTTTTAATGAAAAAAAATACTGTTGGATTTTCATATGGCATGATATATGAATATCGAAAACAATATTTTCTGTGAAATAAAATAAGTTTGAAGCCAATATTTTTAATTTTTGAAAAGCTATTTGAGTCGAAAGTAAATTTTTACCAAGTTTTAGTATTGTTTTTTTTTTAGATTTTTATTTTTTGCAAAAAAAAACCGCCCATTCGATTTTTTTCAAAATTTTACCAATGTTGAAAACAATATATCTTATAAGATAAAATTAGTTTGAAGCCTTAATCTCAAGTTTTTGAAAAGATATTCGAGTCGAAAATCAATTTTTACCAACTTTTGTTAATTTTTTTTTAGGTTTTTAATTTTTTGTACAAAAGCTGTCAATTCGATTTTTTTTTAAATTTTACTGAATGTTGACAACAATATTTTTTGAAAGATAAAAGTAGTTTAAAGCCAATATCTCCAAGTTTTGAAAAGATATTTGAGTGGAAAATCAATTTTTACCACATTTTATAAATTTTGACGTGACAACGTCTTAAATTAGGTTGCGGCTGGGAGTCACTTATGAAAAAGTGTAACGCCCTGTAACGTTACGATGAGCACCGAACGAGAGAGAGGCCCGCCGAATGCCTTGCGTCTCTCTCCCACTCAACTATGATCGGTCTGTCGCGCGCGCAGCACTAGAGAATTAGGCGCATTGAATCGGCGCATGCTTGTGTCTCTGTCTTTGTCTTTCTCGAACGTTCTTGGCGTTGGAAAAACAAGAAAGCGAGATAAAATCATATTTTAGTCGTAAAATTTTCGAGGTGACAAATTTTTTTTTTCAGTTTTTTTGGTTTATAAAAAAAACGTTCATTGGATTTTTTTCCGAAAATATAATTGTTTTGTATCACGTTACAGTATATAATATAAAACTTAATTCAAGTCTCTAGCGTCATTCGTTCATGAGATATTTAGGTTTAACCAAAATGTTCACCTTTTTTTTAAACTGTTATTTTAAAAAAACCACCCACGCAATTTTCTTGAGAGCCCTTTCTGCATCTTTCTGCATTATTATCTGTATAACAAAATTCATTTGAAGTCAATATCTCTTCTGGTTCTTGAGCTATGGAGGACGAAAAAAACGTCGCGAACGTACAGACGTACGGACGTACGGACGTACGGACGTACGGACGTACGGACGTACAGACGTACGTACACACGCACGCACAGACATCTTCCTAAAAATCTTTTATTTCGACTCTAGGGACCTTGAAAAGTCGAGAAAGGTCAAAATTTTCAATTTGACAAATCGGACCCATTACAATAACTTCCTATGGGAAGTTAATAAAACAGAATTTGTTATGAACAATTTTCTGGCTTTTTGTGACGTATTTTTTTCGGACTCAATTTTTGGTAGTCTATTTTTCTGTAGTTTGCTTATTCGTAGATTTTAGCTGATGTTAGAAGACAAATTAAAAAAAATTACAGTTTTGTGTGAACCTTTTGAAAATATTTTGATCTGAAGGGAGTCAACAAAACTTACAAATTGTAGAGAGACAAATATTTTGTTCATGAATTTAAGGAAATAGGTGCATTAAAGTACAGAATTTCTCTAAAAATTAAATAAAAATAAATTAAGGTAAGGTTTTAAAGAAACTTTAGTGTGGCTTTTCCAATTCTAAATTGTGTAAAAACAAAGATTTTAGTTGTTTTTGACAGAAAACCGCTTTTTGGTGAATATCGTTAAATTACTAACAAATCTTAAGATGAAATCTTTACTTATACATATAACTAAACTGTATAAACTTTATGGCTCATATGGATATGACCCCCTGGATCGTTTACTGGTCAAAAGTTGATGAATATGTGCAGAGCGATTGGAATAGGGCTGGATTTCCGATTTTTGGTCCAGTCCTAAGTTAAAAGTAGTATTTGTGGCAACAAAGTTTAAAGCAGTAAAATACAAATTTTATTTTCATTTATAAAACATAAATAACTAAAAATATAAGTGGGTTATATCCATTAGCGCAACACGATATGTTTTGAATTTAAGATAATTCTTACGACAATTGAAACAAAATAAACTTACAAGGGGCTTCATGATCTCTACGACGCACCCCCCCAACCATTACACTTAACAAAGCCTCCTTGTTGAGGCAGCAGGTTCAAATGTCAATTCTATCATACAAAATTACTTCACTCAAGTCACCATTATTTCAAGTCTTATCAGGAAATCAATATTATTGCGAATCTTAAAGTGTCTAGCTATATAGAAGAAGACAGTGAGAATAGTGCGTATACGCCAGAGTGTACGAACCATTTCCTTTTTTAAAATTAAATTTACAATTATTTCAAACAACAATTGTTAAAGAATTGTCCTTTATGAGTAGAAAATACATAGGAATTGTGATAAATAGCCTTGTGCTTATGCCACAAGTAATTGTTTGTAGTAAGACCAGATCTTTGAGAAATTGAATTGTTAAGAGCAGAAACTTTTATTCTTTTCAAATTCATTTCAAATCAATTTTTATATTGAAAGCCTAAATACTACTTGCCGGTGGCAAAGGCGTTGAAAACTGAAACTGATTTTTGAAAAAAAAAACATAGAATGATTAACAGAGTGATTCGTTTCAATACAAATAAAAAAAAATTAACTATTGAATTTGACGAGTCATGATAAGCAGAAAGATAAAAAAAATCAATTAACAAAGTTTTAAGACTCAACATAGATGCACAATCAGTTTTTTTCATAAAGACTTACAATTATATTTCTAGAAAATAATTTTAATAAAAGAGCAACGCTTAGAAATCGGAAAAAACTCATGCTTTTTCATTTTAAATTCGATTTTTTCACATTAAAATCACAGTGTTTTAAACGTCAATATATAGGTAAACTGGCATATTTAACTTAGAACTTGTACTTTAATCTCAGTAGTAATAAGAAGTATAAAATGATTTTTCGTCGATTTAAGATGATACGTGCTCTTGTACGAGTATATAGATCTAAGTATTGTTAGTAACCTTATCTAACTAAATAACCTGTTTAATTCCTCTAATGAATCATCAATTAATAATTTAAAAGAGGGAGTACCAGATTTCTTAGGAGAAGTTTTCTTTTTAACTTGAATAACCACGAGCCACGACCATCTTGCATGATAGATTTAATTATTTGTTCAGTTTTCTTTGAAAAACTTTAAAACTTTGAAATTATAATACAAATTTTCTAGTAAATTTCATTGATTCAATGATTATAATTTGTTTGTATTATATAGAAATATTTAAAATTAAGTAATAATTTCACAATGTATGAAATAGTAAATATAACTGACCAATAGCATATGTAATATATACAAATTTAGAAAAATTAAACGTGTACTAATAAGAGGTCTTATTTTAAAATAGCCCGGTATTAAGGCAAGTTTCATCTTTCGATATTTGATGAGTGAAAACTACGTCATAACTAAAAATTTAACAGCACCCGCTTCAAAACGTATTTTAATTTTTAAAATTCGCTGCTATGCAATTTTGTGTTCATGTGATTTTTCAAAGAATTCTCAAAATTGAAGAATAAAACCTTTCGATTTAGCATCTTTAAACTTTATTACTTCGGGACCAATGTTCAACAACCGATTCAAGAGCTTAAAGATGGTATTCGGGAAGTTATCGCGGAAATACAACAGAAAATGAGCGCATTGATTTCTCTTAAAAATACTCCCTTTTTAACATCAATATAAAACTTCTTATTTCAAAACTCTTAAGCGGTCCCTAGACTATCAATATTATTGAACACTATATTACACAATATTATTGACTGGTACCCCACACTAAACAATATTTCGCACAATAAATCATTTGAGAATTCTTTATTTGTGCTTCAACATCATGCTCGATGATATGGATTATTGTTGTGTAGCAATAAATTGCTCTTACTATTTCATTAAAAAAAAAGAAAAAAACAAACGCAGATGGATGAAGGACTGGTACAAAAAACGAAACGTGTTTGCTCATCAAAATTTATTAAATGAGCTGGCTTTGAGCGAACCAGGGAGATGTTATCACTAGGAATATTCAAAACAAATTACAAAATACTGTGCAAACACATCCACAGACTATACAATAAATTTGGTTGCACAATAAATATCAAAAGGATTTTGATTTTATACAATATATTGCACAACCCTTCAATATGAGCCCTAGACTCTCAATAATATTGTGCAACATCAAATATTGCACAATAATATTGATAGTCTAGGGACCGCTTTATACTAAGTTATAGAAAAGCTAAACTAAATAATAAAGTTAATTGAACTTTTGCTTGACAATTTTGCTCCTACATAGCCACACGAAAAGTCCTGTTTCGCTATAAAATAACTTATCACCGGTTAATTAACGAAAAACATTCATTATTAGTATACTTTTAATACCATCTAACAAAGCATTATCCTTTGCAACGCATTGATTTGCCAAAAATGTAATGTAATTTTACCACATATTAGAAGAAAGTGGATTTTTGGAAGTAAATTAAAATTTCGTTGTTTTTCCCTAAAACTTTGTATTGGTTCTTATTATGTTACAACCAGGACTGAACATTAAGAGCAAGAGCGTTTGGTGAATTCTAAAGTAGGTAGCTGAAAAACTTAAGTTTCTAAGAAAACTATAATACTTATTACAATTTTCTCAGGCATGTAGTTTCTTTTATTTGGACATTTTCTTTTGTTGATAAATTATTAGAATTTAGAACTTCCATTCATCGCATAAAATTGTGTGATTAAGTATAATGGATTCCACAAAATTATATTTATGCTTCTTATTTCAGTTAAAGCGTCACTAAGATCTTGAAAGCAAAGTTCGCAAAAATCAAATCGAATTCATTTGAATTGAATCAGAAGATCAGAAATTATATGTAGGTATTTTTCCCGCACATTTTTATGAATGACTATACCTATCTGATTGTCTGAATAAGGCTTCAAATTAATATAAATTTTCTGAAACTATTAATGTCTATGCATTTGAAGGCAGATGAAATAGTCTTGCTAGATAGCTGATAGTCATATATTTTCCCGCTTAAAAAACAGACTACCTATGTTGAATTCCCCGAATATCGTCGCGCGACACAACAATTTCCAACTTAAATGGCCGTGTGGCAGCGTCATAGCTGTTGACGCACCATAACGATTTCCCCAAGTGATTAACATCCCAAGTTTCTTTAGAAAACTCCGACAATTCGCCGTATACCGGTTTCTTATGTCACAACATTATTATACATTACATATATTGCGATATCCACTATAATATCCACTGTGGAATCAAATTGTTATCAATAAAATAAACGATGCAAAAAAAACACCGATTTCCTGTCACTTTCGATGGAATAAGTGTCATGCTTCAAGCTGCCGCCGTCGCCACCGTGCCGTAACGTTGTATCATTTCTTCGTGACTCGTGTTGTGGCATCGCGCAATCATAATTCTATAGTTAGATAGCTTTGTATTCGTATCTCTCCCTTCCTTAATAAAAATGCTTACATATGTACTTACATGGACACTATCAACTACTTTTAAAGCTCTAAGTCGATATCTATAAATAGTAACAGTAAACAAAACAACAACTTACACCCCTAACCAACCCCAATAAGTAGTTAAGTGCCGTTAGAAAAGTGCGCGATACGTACGAGCAATTAAAGTCATTACACTCTAGAAGACAGCACAGCAGCTGTGCAATGTATCGTAATGTAGACGGTCTTATCATCATGGCGAAACAACTACGTCATCAAATCACCGTGATTGTTGAAACACAAACGCAAATGGAATTGAGTGTGTTGGTGGATAAGTGAGACTGTGTGAGAGGGAGAGTGAGAGAGAGGCGTGCATTTTGTTTGTCAGTTATTATAAATAGACCCCATGCCGCTAGGGAGGCGTGGCATAAAATGCCGGCTTATTGCTTATGTACAGTAATTCCCATCTCTCCTATACATACAAAACTTCACCCACACACTTGAACTTCATTCATCATTTGCTTCACAAACACATTCAAAAACACATTGTATATGGGGGCTTGGTTTTGTGTGTGTTTGTGGACATCAAATGAAAATCGTGCTTGCTGCGCTGCCATGTCTTCCTTATTCCCTTCTTAGTACGTAAGTAGGTAGATTTATACCTATCTACCGTTTTTTTAGCTTCGGAATTCATACGTTTTGGTTTTGTTCTGTTTTTGAGGTTATTTACTTGGGGAAAAAACTTGCGTGAAAATGGCTGTAGTGCCAGTGCCATGCCAGTGCCTGTGCATGTGCCAGTGGCAATGACAGGAAGCACAACAGGCTGATTCAGGAAAAAAGAAGAAAGGTGTTTTTTCGTATAGCTACATATCAACCTACGTAAGAAGCTCAAGAAATACCTTTGCTAGGTAGGCATCAGAATCAGAAGTCAGAATAGGCTAAGAAAATGAAGAACACATGTACCTACACGTACATATGCTGCATCGCATGTGTTTATGATTTCTACATATGTACATAGCTATCTGCCAAAGGTGTTAAGTAACAATAATGAGCAGAGGCGCCACGTGAATGGGGCCAAAATATAACCACCTACAATAATTTATGCGCAAGTACGGTAGGTACCTTAAAAAAAATCTATTTTTGTATTTTTTAACTACCCACATGCCTTTATAAAGGTTGCTATAAAAAATTAACATCTATTTTTATGTTAAACTATATAATAAAGACTATTATAGACTTCTTCTCTAGTGTATAGGTACATATTTTGAGATATTTGAATTTTACTTAGTTTCTTCTTCTTTTTTAATATGTTTAAAAAATCATTGATACTCGTATAGTCGTAACATTAACGATTTTGGTATCAAAGTCAATTTTATTTAAAGACCTTAAAATTTATACACACCATTGTTTAATTAAAGGCTAAACTACATGAATGTACGATATTTTGAGAATGGTATAGTTTCATCCTCTTAAACAAACATAAAATTATTAAAAGTTTTTTTTTACAACTGATTATTTGAACAAACTTTAAAAAATAGGAAAATGTAACAAACTTGATTGTTTGTTGAAACATAAATTTGAAGCCCCTTTTGAGTTGAATTTTGAAGATTTCATAAATTTATATTATTATTAACATCTTCCAAGACTATTGGCATGTTAACGTAATATTTTAAAACAATGTTATGTTTAATGTAAAAATTGAATAGCCTTCGAAAAAGATGTACCTATATTAATGTAAAAAAGTATATGTTATTATTATTACCGTCCTTTTTTTAAGATATCTGACTTCAACATTAAAAAACAAAACAGCTTGAAAAAATTCGACCTAAAAATTTTTAAATTTGTATTATGGAAAAGAATAGTTCAGCTTGGATCTTTTAAGATCTTTAAGAAAAATTAATTAATTCCATAATACAATATATTTTATAACTTTTAAATTTGAAAGAGAAAACATTAAAAGTGGCACCGTTTTGTGGAAACCACATGTCATGAAAGTCAAGCTCACCAATCACAGTAACGTTGCGATTTGCATCATATTTGAGAAATAGAGCCAAATGACTCCGCCAGGCAATAATCCTCAATAAACAGTGACTTTTTTTTGGATACATTGGTTGCACTTACAATGCTTCTGCATACTCTTCAGTCCTAATACGCAGTTTTTCTTGGTCACGTATCCGTTCAACCAGAAATGATATTTCTCGCTGAACACAAAAAAAAACGCCAACTTCTCAAAAACCCAATCATCAAAAATTCGGTGTTATGATAGGTCTTTCAGCTTTAATTCTAGCACCAGCTGTATTTTGAAAGGCTTCACACCCTAAATTCTTTCGAAACATTTTCTACGTATAGTGAAGTTACAGAGGCCCGATCGCTGCTAACGGCACCGAATTGATAATTATTCATGTTCATCACTAACACTGACCGATACAGATGCAATATTTTCCTCAGTTCGCACTCTATACATAAGCGTGGTGGTGGCTTAATGTCTAACAATGTAAATTTGGTGCGAAATAAAGTCACAAAAGCCTCCTCAGTACGGCGATTAACTTGGTTTTAACATGAAAGAAGCGCGTAAAGAACTTTCTTTACAGATAGGCTGACCAGGCGTCGCGTTCGTCCTCTTTATGGAGGACATGTCCCCTTTTTGACCTAAAAAACTTTTGTCCGGAGACTTTTTTAAAAAAAAAAAGCGTTTTTTCCGGGTTTCTCTCAGTTTTTCGATTTATATTAAAAAATAATTTACATGTGAAGACGGCCTGAAAAGAATGGTGGAAATAGAAATGAAGTTTTGAACATTGAACAAAATTAAATTGAGGTTTATGCTTGGTGCTTAAAATATCTTCAGAGCTGGTGTGATTCTCTGAATGAATTTAATTGCTTTCTGGATGAATTTTAACGAAGTTCCGGAACCGGAATGCAACGATATCTAAAATTCTTAACTCTATTTGGGAGAGAAAGGCGTTAACATAAATGAAAATAAATTGTTTGACCAATTTTGCAATCTAAAAACGTTTTTGGAACAAGAAATAAAAAATATAAATTTTATAGACGCACCTATTCACGAGAAATGGGTAATTTATTTTCAAAAAATGTGCAATCTTGAATTACATATATAGTGAACTTTTGATGATTTCCCAGTTTGTATTCGCGATTCCTGCTCATAATGCTAATGTTGAGCGCATATTTTCGTTAATAAACAGTCAATGGACTGAGGAACGCAATAGATTAAAAATAGAAAACGTCAAAGCAATTCTATTTTGTAAACATAATTTTTAAAATATGTCATGTACTGAATTTTATAATTATATTTTGCAAAGTCCCGAAACTTTAAATAAAAAATTTCTTATGACAAATAGAACCAAAATTGAAGTTAAAAATCATAAGAAAAAAAAAACATTATGTAATGTTTTTTCTTAACTATTTTTATTTCCATGAAAATACGGTGCTAATAAAACCTGAATAATATTCGTATATGTTTATATCGATACTTTTATTATTTTCATGCAAAATAAGCCCTGATATTATGATTTTTTTTATTAACTGTTACTTTTTTGTTAGAATTAAATATTTTGTTTTGTTTTATTCAAATAAGTTATAAAAAAAATTGAACTTCTGTTTTTTTTTGAGATTTTGGTAAGTGTCCTCTTTTCCTTGACTCTACATATACCTATCTGGTCACCCTATTTACAGAGGACTCATTTTGATAATAAAATTCAATAATTAATCACATTCATTCGTTCGTAATACGATGTATAATTTGAATTATAGACCAAACTGAAGATGTTTGACAGTGATACAATACACGAATCAAGCATACGTGGGCTGTCAAAACCAGTGTTAACAAAAAGAAAATAGCAAACAAATTACCCATTAATAATAATTGGAGTAGTCAACCAAACTTTTAAATCATTTTGGCCTAATACAAGTCAACCAAAATTAACTAACTATTTTTTTAAATCCTACCGGAAACGATATAAAGGGCTGTCAAATCGTACTGAATGGATTATTTATTTTTGTATTTCGTGTATTTGTATAGTCTTAGAAATGATGTTCCTCAAGATTGTAGCAAACAAAAATCATCTACTAAATATTTTATAAACAATTTTCACCCTTTGCTATTGTTTAAAAATTGCAATACATTTTTAATAAAAATATTGTTGGATTTTTTATTTGTTTGTCAGAAAAATGTTTCGTATTATAAGCCCCCCCCCCCCTGCGAAATAATTTTTTTTTAATTTTCGTAGGAACACCCTTAAATTCATAACTATTGTATATGTATTGCGTTAATGGATATTTTTTTTTTTTTTTTTCCGCAGGAAGGTGAGAAATCTTCAGAGACACTATAAGCCCGATGCTTATAGTAGTGTCAGATTTTTACTGACTAAAACTCACCTCCCTTATCTTCTATATTATTACTACAACTAAGTCCAGCTTAACAAGTAGTTTTAGCGTCATTTTGTTCGCGTTTTGTCAGGAAGCTCCCCAACGAGAGGACCTGAAGATTCCACAAAATTCGAGTGGAGAGATTAATTTGTTTGCGCTAGATCAGAAGGTCTTGTTCGGTGCAGACGCCGAAAAACGAACGCCTCGCTAACAGATTGTTGGATTAAGTTATTACTATGATTTCTAAGTCGTGATCTTAGCTCTGTAGCAAATTTTTTAATTTCGTTTTCTACATATTTTATATTTAAATCTCTATGTAAGTCGCTATTTCTTACATACCATGGAGCATTTACTATTATTTTAAGTACTTTGTTTTGGTATGTTTGCAAAATTTGTATATTTCTTTCGTTGGTACAACCCCAAAGTTGTATACCGTACGTCCAAACTGGTTTCAGTACTTGCTTATAAATAAGAAGCTTGTTATAAACGCTTAGATTGGAATATCTTCCAATAAGCCATGTCAATTCGCGGAGTTTATTTTCGAGTTCATCGCGTTTCTTTTTTACATGAACTTTCCATTTAAGTTTCGCGTCTAGAGTCATGCCTAGATACTTCGCTTCATTAGCGTATGGAATTTGCACAGAATTTATATAAATGGGTAAGTTTTATACTTTTTTATACGTAAAATTTGTGTGCGTCGATTTCGTTTCATTAAGAGCAATTCGCCATTTCTTTGTCCAATCTGAAATGCTATTTAATGCCTTTTAAAGCTTAGATGTTGCCGTTTCTATTGAATCCGATATTGCGAGTACAGCTGTATCATCGGCAAAAGTGCCTAAAGTTGTGCCTTCTGTTTGGGGTATATCTCGGGTATAAAGAACAAACAAAATCGGTCCAAGGACGCTACCCTGGGGAACCCCAGCGTTTATTTCTTTAAACTCCGAATACTCCGTTCCTTGCTTAACTCGAAAGAATCTATTTTCTAGGTACGATTCAAGAATGTTATATATTTGCTCTGGAAAGACTTTTAATTTATATTTTAACCCGTCATGCCAAACTTTGTCAAAAGCTTGGGAAACGTCAAGAAATGCAGTTGAGCAAATCTTTTTTTCTTCAAATGCTTTTTCAATTTCGTTAGTTATTCGGTAAACCTGATCAATTGTCGAGTGATTATTCCGGAAACCGAATTGGTGGTCGGGAATTAAACGTTTTTCTTCAATAATTGGTAGCATTCGTTTAAGAAGCAATTTTTCAAATATTTTAGATATAATTGGTAAGAGAGAAATTGGTCTATACGATTTTTTCTCATTCGGTGGCTTACCCGGTTTGGGGATCATTATTACTTCGGCGACTTTCCATTGCGTGGGTACGTAAGCAAGTCTTAAAGCAGCGTTAGTGAGCTGTAAGAGCTTAACCATTGCTTTTTTAGGTAACTCTTTGAGGACACGACCGTTAATCAGGTCGTAGCCAGGAGCTTTATTATTTTTCTGCCGTTTTATTTCCTGGACAAGTTCAGTCAAAGTAATATTCCTGATAGAAAAATTTTCCGGCGCTGGTTGGAGCTCTCCGTCATTAGTCAGAAACTCTTGACCATCGAAAGGTTTGAACGTTTCCTCAAGGTGCTTAGCAAATAAATCCGCCTTTTCCTTATCAGTTTTTGCCCATTCAGAATTATTTTTTCGAATAGGTGCCGACATTATTTGAGGCTTTTTAATACCTTTTATCGTCTTCCAAAGAGAATAATTCGTTTTTTTGTCTGCTGTTAGGTTTTCAAGATAGGCAGAATTCTCGCTGTTTTTAAAATCTCGTAACAAATTTTTAATCTTGTTTGATAAAAAGTTGACGACACTTTTATGCTGAGGAGCACGTGATTGCTGCCATACTTTTCGAGCTTTTCGTTTTTCGCGTATCAATTCTTTTATATCTTCTGGAATTTTTTCTTCGTATTGCCTTGACTTTTTACTACAGATCGGAGTATTATTCCAAGCTGCTTCTTGAACAATATTTATAAATTTTTCTGTTTCATCTTCTAACTCAAACGGTGTTTGCAAAGAGACGTTCAGTATAATTCTATTTTCGCAATCTTCTTTGAATTTATCCCAATTTGTGTTATTATTTGTTAAAATTAGGGGCTTTTCTTTTTCGATTACGTTACTGTTTATTGTTAAGATAACGGCCGAGTGATCCGTAGAAAAATCGAAGTTATCATCTACTGTCATGTATTTTCTGTTCATTCCTCTTGCGATGAAAAAGTCAACAAGATCGGGTGTTTTCGCTGTATCGGTTGGCCAATACGTTGGTTTTCCTGATGAGAAAAATTCAACGTTACATTCAATACCCGCTTTGTAGAGTTGTCTACCCTTCGTCTAAATGCAACGTGATCCCCAAAATGAATGTTTCGAATTGAAGTCGCCGCCAATAATAAATTTTATACCTAAAGCGTTGAAAAGATCTTTAAAATCGTTTTTGTCTATCTTGGACCGAGGAGGACAGTAAATAGACGCAATTTTAAAAAATACGTGTCTAACTTTTATGCTAACGGAAGTAACTTGCATTGTATCGAGCTCGATATTTATCTCAAACGAATGATTGATATTTTCTCTGATAAATACGGAAGAACCACCCCTTGCTCTTTCGGATGGATGGCATGCGTGGTAAGCCGAATAACCTTTAATACTTAAATTTGAGTCTTTTTTCAAATGAGTTTCAGAGATCAAACAAATATCTATTCTTTCGTTAAGTAGAACCGTTTCTAGTTCTTCGATTTTTGCGGTAAGTCCGTTCGCGTTCCATGTTATTATTTTGAGTTGTTGGGACAACTGATCCATGTTTACGGTAAATTTGGTGTTTTAAGAGCCGCCGACTCAAATTTGTCCAATTTAATGGATATGACTTCCATTATATTTTTAATTATTCCTTTTTTATATACTAAAACAATATTTGTATTTTAATTCCTTAAACTTTGTTTTCTAAAAGTACTACTTTTAACTGAGGACTGGACCAAGAACATAATATGAATCGGAAATTTAGCCCTTTTCCAATAACGCAGCGCAAATTTATTAACTTTTGACCAATGGACGATCCAGGGCGGGTGTTCATGTATGCCATAAAGGTTATACAGTTAAGTTGTATAGTTAAAGATTTTATCTAAAGATTTGTTAGTAATGTAACGACATTTTCCAAAAAGTGTTTTGCTGTCAAAAACAACTAAAATCTTTATATCATGTTCGAATAAGGCTACGGAACAGGACATTCCAACTGCAACGATAACTTTGTTGAATCAAAGGTTTGGTGACCAAATCATCTCAAGAAATGAAGGGAACCAACAGGATGGCGTTAATTAATTGTTATTAATATTGAATGCAATTAAACTTGTGAGACAATAAACCGAATATTTTATCATACCTTTGAATTCTTTGCGTTTTATTTAAACAAAAATTCGATGCCTCCAAAAACACTCCATACAAAAAATAGAACAGTGCTAATCTGACTGCTTTGTGGAACTCCAAACAAGGAGCTTTTATGTTGCTTTCTTTGATCAATAACATTTTTTTAAATTACCAGAAATATTGAAAACTCCAAACATGGTATTGGTAATATTTACCAAGAAAAGATTTCGATATGTGATTAAAATGAGTTGACCCTGAACTTACTAAATTACAGCTTTTGTTATCTTATGTTCCTTAAACATTTACATATTAGCATATATTATGAATTTCTTTTCTGAACATGAGTTAAGTAAATATAAATTAAAATATAAATTAATTGATGCAATAACTCGTAGATAACCCAGTGTGTAGTGACTTTCAACTCTCAACCATTCCTGTGTAGCGAACGACTTAATTGAGAAAGCACTTTTAATGAAAGGATTTGTCAATTTCATAGCAAGAGGCATTACCCGTGAAAAAAAACTTTAGGTTGATTCCTAATATGGACCAAGGTTGTTATTTAATAGCTTCGACAAGCACGTGTTATGAATTTCAATTATTTTCAAAATAGACCTGAAATCACCACCAATCATTGAATAATTGAAACACAAACCAATACAATCAATTCTTTCTGAATCTCAAACACCATCAATACTAAATTAATCCTCGCTCCTCTCTTCATCAGCAGCGAGTGTAAAACGAGTGATTGAAAAAATCTCTTATTTTATGGTGCTTAAATTGTCTACCAACTCATAAACGCTCTAAACGACCACCATCGGTGTTGGGCCCAATGAGCCAACCAAAAGAAATGGCCAATTTAAAGGGACTCCATCGGACGCGACGACGACGACGACGACGACGGACGGTCGCAAATACATAGCCGATATGATCATCTTCATCGTCACCAATGACCATCATGATCAAGTCCGGCATCATCCTCATCTCTAAATGAAATTATTAAGCACATGCAAAAGTTTAAAGTTATTTTTATTATGACTCTCATAAATCTTAAATTCGCGAGCAGTCCCGCGTGTCCCGATGCCAAATCACCTTTGTGTTTCAGTGTATTTATATGTGAGTCCGCTGCGTTATCGAAATAGGTACAGTAAGTCTGTTGTTAACATTTTTTTTGCCGCCACTGATGCCGGCCGTTGTCGACGATGATCGCCTATAGAGTTTAAAGGCCATGAATGGAACAACTAACTGAATGAATCACAATGGTTATAACTTCCTCCCTCTTGCACCTATCTACTTGGGTATGGGCAAGTTAGTCAAACCAATGCGCCATCGCCATCGCCATCACCATCATATATCGCCGCAAGCCGCACCGTCTTTATGGGGCAATTATCTACTCTTAAGACCAAGCTGCCAAGTTCTCAGCTTTCTGTGATACTTGAATCTTTTGTAGGTATAATCAGGTAGGTACTACCTACCTTTCCGCTGCTCTCGCTACTCTATACCTATAACCATCATGTAGAACAACGCGTCCGGCGCGGAACGGCAGCGGCGGCGGCGGCGCAGTGGCGGCAGCGGTAGTGGTGGTGGTGGCGGGCTTCAGGTATAATAACTTGGCCTTTTTGTGGCCGGCCGGCGACTTTTGCAAATTAATTATCTTATCTTGTTTGCGGTGTGTTCTCGTTTTGACCGGTGATGCTGTGCGGTGTAAACGGCTCTGTGGTTTTGACGATATAGAAGGTCGTTAAGTTGATCACCCAATTAGACTGCGCGAATGACAACGACTGGGAATGAATCCCTGAGACTGACGACAATTTCATCGTTTCTATTTTTCGTACGATGAAAAGAAGTCTTATCTGCGATGGCAACAATTAATGTTACGCGTGTCTTAGATAAGAAAGTCTATCAATTGAAGAAGCAAAATCTCAATCGATAAACAACTAAAAAGCAGATATAGATATTTTTATAAAAGAAAACATTTTCGTATGTTTATAAGTTCAACGTTCTTTTATTATTATTAGTATATTTTTCGGGAGTGTCATAATAATGACAATAAGCCGCGAGGTCTCTCCTTTGTCTGTCTGTCTTTCTGACTGACTGTGGCTGTCTGATGATCGTGATTCGTGATCTTGGCTCAATGTGAGGTCTAATTTGACATTGCGAAGTGGATTATGTAGATTGTCTAGATTGGTTTGTGACATAATCTGAAATTATTGACGACCCATAGATAGGTATCTAGAGTTTAATAAATCTTTTAGGAAGACAAAGAATGATAGAGATACATTTAACAATATCAATCTTGAGCTCATAAAGCCATTCAGATTTGTATATCTACCTGAGCTTAAGGTAGATACATACAAAAAATTGTAAATATGTTTGATGAAAAGATTTTCGGATTAAATTATCTTGAGCTTTTAATTCATTTTGATGCCTTAATAGTGGCGCATAAGAAATATTTTAAACTTGATTTAAAGAGTTTAAACAAAAGAAATTTGACTTGTTAAGTGGCTTTAAATAAAAATCGATTTTTCAATGCGAAGTTTTTAAAAATGAGATTTCTAGAACAACAAATTTATAAATAAAAGATACAGTTAGTGGGTGCACATGCTTAAAATTTGTCTTATAATTATTTTAGAACATTCCGCCAAATTATCACAAGCGCCATACGAAATTCATCGTTAGCCACAATTCAAAAGGTTACTGTTTGGTCCTCTTGAAACTATTCATGCCCAGCCCATCATATTGGATCTTAAAACCGGTAACAAAGTTTATATCATTATACTTGGCATCAAGCGTAACGAAAGTGATTAATAGTAGTGTATTGTTTCTTTAATTGAAAATTTCCCTTATAAAGAGTTTTTCAAATGCCGCGGGTAGACTTTGGAGCTCCGTGGCGGCCATTTTGTTTTGGTGACATCTGTCAAATCTTTTGTTTATTATTCAGTTGGTTATGCCAAATCATCATGGCAAGTTACACGTAAGAACAGCACGTTTAAATGATAAAACCTTATTATCAAAATAAGTGTTCGTTAACGTAAACATTGCGTGCATTGCGCCCATTTTACGGTAGACGTGGACCCAGTCGACTCTTCAACGTTTGGTGGCCAAATTTGAGACGACCGATTCAGTAAACAATCAGCTAACACCCGTACGTTCAAGAAACTCAATATCGGCCGAGAAAATCGCCGCGTTGAAACTTCGACAAGATCCAACTGACCCAGGAGATCAAAGTTCATGACCATAGACAACGCCGTCGTTTGTTAGCTGACTGGGCTTCAAATCGTTGGGAAGATGACCCCAATTTTGGCGGAAAATCATCTTTAGTGACGACGCGCATTTTTGAATGAATGGCTGTGTTATCAAGCAAAATGGGACGACAACAACACACGCGAGGTTCACCAGGTGATAATGCATCCTCAAAAAGATACCGTTTGGTGTGGATTTTGGGCCGGGCGGCGTAATTGGTGCGTACTTTTTAGAAAACGAAGTTAGTGAAGCGGTCACCGTTAACAGCGAGAGCTACATAACTATGATCACTAATTTCTTATGGCCCAAATTGAACCATATGGACTTAGACGAAATGTGGTTCCAGAAGGACGGGCGTGGCGCTACGTGCCACACAACAAACGCCACGATTGACATTTTGAGGGTAAGGTTATCTTTCACTGGGGTGATGTGAATTGGCCTCCAATGTCATGCGATTTTTTTCCTGTTGGGTTTCTTGAAGTCGCAGGTCTATGCAAATAAATCATTTAAAATTGGATCACTTGGATCCGTGCCACCGTAAGAAGCCAAGGCGGGCATTTGAATGATGTCTTATTTCACACTTAATGGCATACATGCGCCTTTCAAATAAAATTATAATTTTGTTAATACCTCACACACAGCTTATTTTATTCCATTTCAACATCTACATGCCTCTATTGAAGAACCTTTTAGTACATTTACAGATATAATAAAGATTTACCAAACAGCTTAAAGTTAAAATAGCCATTCCGTGATTTTAACTTTAGCCAATAAGTTAAAGTAAGATGTTGAAATCGTATAAAATTATTTAAATCATCGTTTTAGCTTATTCAATTGTTAAAAATACCCGTGTTTTGTTGGCAAATCTATCCATAGTATAGTACCTAGGATTTTACACGAATAACAAAAACAATATCCATAGTATGAATAACACCGATAAAAGTTAGAGTAGAATCTCACTATGGATAGGTTTTTGACATTTATACGAGCCTCGAATGGATCTTATGTGATTTTGTTCTCAAATGTTGGTACGATTGATATTGCATTTGTATCTCGATGGCTGTGTTCGTTGAGTAGTTGTGCATTTGGAATAATGTGTGTTTTCCATCGGGGAAAAAACCAATCTATTGCTGTTTATATTATTTAGTTTTGTTAGTGAAAATGGACTAACTGGGCTTATTTTGCAAGAGAAAACAATAGAAAAGATATTTATGTTTTGCTATGTTCCCACCAAGGGTTTATCTCAGTTTCTTTTGGTGTTTCCACCGCACAAGAAGATTTAAAAATGATTAAGTTTGACAGCACTTTCTAAAATGCAAATGGTGTTTCGATGTTTCTTATGAAGTCCAAGTAAGATAGTTTGATTCGTGTTAAACAATGAAAAGTTCAGCACCATATAGGAATATGCATGTGCATATTCAATTGCATGTGCAATTTTTTTTTTTTCAATTTGATTAAAACAAAACTATATTTTTTGTACACAAGCATGCAAATAAACGCATTTTGTGTAAAACCAACTCCTCCACACAAGTTTTTCTTCATAACTTTCCGATCCCCGACCGGAATCGAGCAAATCAAGCTCATTTCAACTCGATTCAGGTATATAAAGAATTTAGGCGAGCTTCAAGCTCGCTTCAACACAACATGTTAATGTAGTAGTCTACGAACAAACCCCCTTCTTGAAGTTTTTATTTTATGTCAAATTGTTTGGTTAAAACTTTTAAATCGACTTTCTCATTACACAGACGTATTTTCTTGATTTTGATAGTCAACTATCAAAAATCAGCTTACACGATCTCACCCCTGATCTGAATTTCGCTATTTTTTTTTGGAATTGTTTGATAAATTATTCTGGCAAATATTCAGTTGTATCAACTTTCAAATATAAAAACCGGACTACTGCGGATCGTTTTATTGGCAATTTCTCACTTTAATATATATGGAATGCGAACAAAACGCACGTAATGGCTTCAAAAATTTCAAAACTTTCTGGAATAATTTTTTTTTATGTAGATTTATGCGGATCAGTGAGATTCGTACCCTTCGTACTTCGTTAAATAAGCTCATCTGAAACAAAATAATTTTTTTAAATTCACTATATGAGCACAAATAGATTGTGTTATGTCAAAACTCCTTAAATTCAAACAATACTCATAAATTATTTGTATACAAAATATAAAGTAATTTTGTTAAGAACGTAACATTAAAAATGTCACAAGTATCGCCCGCTAACAAGCTGACAAGCGGCTATAAGACCGCAAAAATAAAACCCGTGCGAAAGAATTACCTCTAAGTATGGTGATCAACACATACTTATGAAGGTAAGTTCCATCTATACCTAACCTATATAGCGGCAGTTAATCCGAAAATAAGGGGTTCAAAAATATACAAGACGATTCTTTCAGAGCCCGTGGGTCCAAAGCCAAACTTAAAACTAAGAACCAAAGCAAAAGTTGAAGTTGAAAAAGGTTGAATAAAATTTAAACCACAAACTTGTTCTCATTTTTATTTGATTTCGGGACCAATTTTGTTGTTGTTATATTGTTCTTGTTGTAGGTATAGAGCGGTATGTACCTGTGTGTAGATCTATAGGTATAGCATTGTGTTGGGGATCACATTGTGATGTTGGATCGTTATGGCAGAACAACGTGTTAGGATGACGACGCGATATGAAAGTAGAAGTCATCGACTACGACGAAAACGACAACGACACGAAGTTGTAGCTGATGGAGCAGCAGAGGCAGTGGCGGCAGTAACGGAAGCCTCATCAGAAGCGGCACCATCGACTACCACATAACAGTCAACTGACAGAGTGGCCCCGCCAGCAATAACCCGCCTGAACGGTGTGTTATTGCTCATTCTGATATAAAATTATGGCTGCGTTCCTGTCCTGGCCCGGCTTAGCCGCGGTATCCTGGCCAAGATTCAACGAGATGTATGCACAAAATGTGGTCATGTTTATCGGTGTCTGTGTTGTTAGTTGTAGTTATATTGGGTGCGCTTCCTTCGCTTGAGGGCGGTGTGGCGGTAGAAGCAACAGCAGCAGCGGCGGTGATGGTGGCGGCAGCGGCGGCGGCGGTGCGGCACCGGTCGTCAATTCAATGGTGCGAACATGAAAATTTTGCACAGGGCCTTACCGCAATTCTGGACACACAAAGCAGCAAAACACAGTCCGAGAGCCTAATAACAGCTCACCAAAAAGGTGCGCTTCCGCCATGTTATTAACTTATTTATAACTAAACAAGCGCGCCATTCAGTTTCCCACAGCTATTAATGATTGCCGCTGGGATGGGTTGCGGAATCCGCAAAAACCGATCGACATTATATGCACTTGGCAAGCATTGGGAATTGGGATGGACATTGGACGTTGGACGTACGTACGGTCAGAGGAATGGACATGGACCTGGACTTGGACACTGGACACAAACAAGGTATGAAACGAACCTTTTTGGCGTGTTTTAACTCGTGTTTTGTGTGTTATATGTAGGCATGTAGGTACATAGTTAGCGGTGTCTGAATTTGTTAGTAAATGATACATTGATGGCGGCAATGCCATCATCATCAGTAGTACGGCATAGAGGCAAGCGGATGCGGGAGCATTATATATCTTTTCGAAACTTTCCAAGTCAATCAATCACCAAAGGGGTGTTCACGAGGTGGGAGCCAAATTCGAGACCAAATCGAATAGGTACACACATCGCGCGTTCGTATCCATAAAACAATAATAAGCAGCCTTGATTGGAGTGGAGTCTCGCTATAAGATATCCCGCAAGCAGATCAAGGCAACTTTGTATATACATACATACATACGTGAATGTGGATATATGCGAGGTTCAATAAATTTCTTATTCGAATAAGGTACGGTTTTGATGGGATGAAAATGAAACGTTGATTTAAATCTAATAAAACCGCTAATTTGCCCGATTGCGTCCGCAGCGCAATACCAACGCGGCGTCTGAGTTTTAAACTTCGATATGATTATAGAGTTGACTGTGAGTTAAATTTTAGAAAAGGGGCGTGGCCCCCTCCTTCCCTGAGGGATACTCAAATTGCAAAATTTGTACACAAAATAACAAAATTGTTTGTATTTGCTTATTTTTTTGTTATATTAAAATTACTAAAAGAAAAATAGGTGTAAGATGTTTAAAGAATTTCATTTTATATATCCTACAGTTTGGTTAGTTATCACATTTAAAGATGTCATCTTCTGACATTTGACAAGTAAAAACTAGGATATTACTAAAGATGGAACAATACAAGCCTTAACACGCATTGAAATTGTTAAAATTTAATAAAAAATGGTAAACATTCCGAAGTAAAAGTTCAAAAACTCAAGCACTTATCGTGAAGCAATTTGAAAAAAATTGTGTGGTTCTAAGTTTGTGATGTGAAGAATCAAAATCGAGTACGTCACTTAAAACCAAGCTACAATGTTGCTGTTTCAGTCTATATAGTGTTGATCCAGGTTTTTAGATTCATTGTTGATCTTTGTTAACATAAAAGGTGATTTTTTAAAAGCTATAGGAAAGTTAAAAAAAAACACATAAAATTCAAAAAAATGCATGAAATCTTTATTTGAGTCGATAGTACGGTCCATATAATTTAATGTTTGAAGATTATTTCATGCAAATATTGACCTTGACTGCGCCTTTAATGGTCCATCCGCTTAGTCCAATTTTGGCACACTCTTTCCAACATTTCAGCCGGTATCTCACGAATAAATGCTTCAATAATGTTGTCTTCCAATGCGTCAATTGAAACGGGCTTGTCTGTTTAGACATAAGCTTTAACATAGCTTCACAAAAAATAGTCTAAAGGCGTTAAATCGGACGATTTAGGCGGCCAATTGACCGGTCCGGAACGTGAAATAAAATGTTCACCGAGCTCGCCTCTCAATAAGTCCATTGTTGCGCGTGCTGTGTAGCATGTGGCACCGTCTTGTTGAATCCACATGTCATGCAAGCCAAGCTCTGGCATTTTGGGCAAAAAAAAGTTGGATATCATCTCACGATAGCTCTCACCATTCACAGTTACGTTACGATTCACATCATCTTTGAAGAAGTACGGTGCAATGATGCCACCAGCCCATAAACCGCAACAAACTGTGACTTTTTCTGGATGCATTGGTAGATCTTGCAATGCTTCTGGCTGATATTCACTCCAAAATCGACAATTCTGCTTATTTACGTACCCATTGAGCCAAAAATGAGCTTCGTCGCTGAACACAATTTTTCTGTAAAAAAGTGGATCTTCGGCCAACTTTCCAAGAGCCCATTCACCAAGTAGGTCGTTTGGCTTCAATTCTTGCACCAGCTGTATTTTAAAAGGCATCACACCTAAATCCTTCCGCAAAATTTTCCACGTTGTTGAGTAACAGAGGCCCAATTGCTGTGGCGACGAATCGATAATTGATAGTCATCATTTACACTGGCCGATACAGCTTCAGTTCGCACTCTATTTTCTAATGTCAATTAGTCACAATAGCCCGAATAGCCGCTTCAGTGGGTCGATTAAACTGACCATAGAATGGAAGAAGCTGGCGGTATATATATTATATAGGTATTATATTATACTAATATATTTTGATATTTTGATAATAAAATTCAATAATTTGCAAGTGTTGTTAGTTTGTAAGACAATTCATGGTTAAATTATAGAACAAACTGAAGATGTTTGACAGTGAGACAAAACACGAAACGTGCGTCAGCTGTTTAAACCAGTGTTGCCAAAAAGATAATAACTAAAAAATCACCCTTTATTTTCAACAAGATGACGTGTCAATTAAGCAACCAAATAATCACAATTTCAAAAGAACGTTTGCTTGATTGTGTTATTTCTCAAAGATTTGATGACAATTGCGTTTGATTTAACACCCTTAGACCATTTTCTTTAAGGCTACATGAAAGATAATGTCTATGCTTTACAATGATACAAGACCCTGTAAGATGGTATTCGTGATGTTATTCAAGACATACGGCACCAAATCTAAATGTGTGCATTAAAAATACGGCAGAAAATTTTCGAGTTGGTCAGATAAAATTTCATGAAAAGGAAGTGGCATGCAAACACAGTTATTGCGGTCATTTTGATGAAATTGTATTTAATTATTAATAATGGCACACTTTTCTCTTTACAATAGAATAAACAATAAACATCCTTCAGTTTATATTGAAAATTACTATCATAAAATACTTGAAAATCTTTAATAAGGTTTCCCATCAAAAGCGACTCAAATGTAATCCTTTGATAAAATACAAAAATATCCAAATTGTATGAATAAAGTTTAAGATGTATTTTCGTAAATTATCTTACTCAAATGGTTTTTTCTCCAAGGATTAAACTCTTAAAATAAACTTGTATAAATAAGTTAACCATCTTCCAATTATATGAAAGTATCGTAATAGATTCTTCGGGCAACACATTTTTAAATGTTTGGACTCTTAAAAGCACACTTTGCGTTCCCCACCTTTTCCTTATGAATTTGGAAATAATGGCTGAAACACAAATACGCTTCAGCTTCGGATTCGCCTGACGCTTACGAGTTCAGCCATAGGAATTCAATGCATGCTATCACAATGAAGCTTTGACCTCACCTTAGGTATGACAATCGGTAGGAAAACAACGTAATGTGACTCTAAACGGAAGCTCTAGTTCAAATTTGCTGAATTATAGGCTGTGCAAGCTACTTCCCCGATAAATTTCATTTTTTCGATTTCAAAACTTTTTTTTTTGTTTGAGAAAAATAACATCTGCTAATGACAGAAGTGCCATTTTAGAAATGTCATATTGGAAGTGTCATTCAAAGCAACCTCGAAGCAGGCCCAACGTAACGCAGACGAAGCCGAAGCTGAAGCGTGTTTGTGTTTCAGCCATAAGCCCTCGACATTCATCATTTTTCCAACTACACAATTTTGTTTTATATATACATACGTATGTATAGAATTGCAAAATTATCAATTTTCTTTAACACATCAAAATTAATATGTACTTCATTACTATAGAAAATTAAAAACAAATATGATACCCATCCAATCAAAAACCAATAAAAAATGCTCCTTTTTTAATATCAACACGAACACCATCATGATATTTCTATTTATGTTTTATTTGTTGTTCTTTACAAAGTAAAAGAATGCATTGACAGTGTTTTATATGTTTATTGACAGTCGAAAAAGGAAGACATTCGTCAAATAATATGTCGTCTACAAAATGATCAACTAGATGTAGGTAGATATCAAAATACCACGTTGTTGCTATGTCAATTTGATGTACATTCAGGATATCAATAAAAACTTGACAACAAACACTCCGGCTCTCAGAAATACAGACATTTATATGGACATACTTTTTTTTCAATTTGGTCTACAGGGTTGTTGTGTAAGCCGATGAATGATGATATAAATTCAGGTGAGTGTGCAGTCTGTGGCGTTGGTTGGTGCGATGCGTTGATGGTGAGATAGTATAGCGGAACCGATCAAAGCATCAAAACATGAATGGGTTCATTAAAAAAGGATCAAACCGATGTGCATTCGAGTAGGAGATATAATACACAAAAATACCAACAAACGGTACCTCTTACGATCTCATTCACAAATCACATTGTATTACGATCACAACAAAGGACCTTTTTAAATGTGACATGTTTTCCTTAAGGACATTTCCTGCTCTTTTATTATAAATGTTTCATAGGTATATAAAATAAATAAAAATCTCTTTTCATTTAGGTAGAAGTATAGAAGGTATATGTCTAAAGGTATTTATAAGTATACGAATATACATAAGTTAACTGTTTATCTTGATATCCTGTAATTTTCTCACTCTGTTTTACTTCTACATACTACTTTTTCTCTCTTTCTCACTTTACTCTTTTTGACACCGAAATGTCCTTTTATGCGCTGTGACCAAATTAAGAGATCACATCCTGATAGTGATGGCAAAAAATTTCACATTCATATTGTTAGCCTCGAATTAAGATTTAATTCTTTGCTTTTGACACACCAAAAGATGTTTTTGTTTCGTTTACCCAGCCCAGGTCCTTTAAAGACACCTTTTTTTTAAATGTGAGCAGACAATATTCTCGCCTCGAAGAGCGTGTGCGTCAGTTTCAGCTGGACAATTGAATCGATGAACTGCTGTTTCTTGTACAGTAATAATTTTATTTCTGACTACCTCTGATGTTGATGCTGATTCGGATGCTTCTAGCCTCCTTGGCTGGGCTGCTGATGTTGATGATGTTTGATGCTGCTGATGTGTTACGGCTATGGTGTGGTGTTGTTGGCCTTTCTCTCAATTTAACCATATTTGATGTTTTGTTCCCTCTTGTCTTTTGTTGTTGGGTCTGTGTTATAGCTTGTTAGATACATTGAGGTATTTTAAGAATCTTTGTTGGTGGTGCGTCCTCTTTGCGCATTTAAGGATATTGATGGATATATTTGGCGACACTGTGTCTCCTCTATTGTTTTGAGAACAAAAACATTATTATTGAGGCAAAAGGTTTGCTGTTTTAAGGATTCTATTGTTTGATGATTTATATTTTATATATTTTGTAAGGATATTGAGAGGTGTGCGCGCGCAATACACACACCAACATATTTATTTTATATGTATGAATATGAAAGGCATCTTGGGTGATTGATAAAATAGAAGGAATGTATACTTCAATATACAAACATGCTTAATCATGTCTCTTCAAATTTCAGTAGGAACGTGAGTGGATTATCAACATTGTTTGTCTGTAGGCATTCTGCAAAAATGTGTGTAATTAAAATTGATATTTAATTCTCATTTGATATTTAATAACTTAGGAGTTAATGTTTAATTTAGAAAAAAATAACAATTATTGAAATCGGTTTAATTTAAGAAGAATTAATTGGTTGAAAAATAAAACAAAAGAGTTGAGGCTAAAACTTTGTATGTATGAACAATTAGTTTGTAATTCTTTTAATACATCATATTGTATTCTTGATTTCTTAAATCAAGAATTTAACATCTGCAAAAAATAAAATCAGTTACATCCGTTGTTTTTTCTTTTTTTTATTGGAGACAAGAATTTATTCGTTTTAACAAAATGGAATATGTGATAAATCAAAGAATAAAATAAGAATGTATGTTCTTGTGTCTAACATTGAAACCGTTTTTATAGTGATGAAAATTCTGAAACATTAATTAAACGTTGAATTAAATAATTGAACAACACAAAATCCAAAAATAATACTTCAATTAGACAGTTTAAAGCTAAAGGCGTGGACGAATAAAAATAAAGGTGCGTTTTTTATGGATTGAAAGCGAAAGGTCTTTTAAAATGTATTATTTATAAAATTAATTCAGACACTCAAAAAACAAAATGGCATTATCGTTTTCATGTATAAAATGCCAAGATCTACATACTACGTTTTTCATAATAAAACATGATTGTTTAAAGTGTTTGTATGCTCAAATATTTTGAAAATAAAACTTTGTCAAAAAAAAATTTAAATGATGTATATTGTTGTTCGCTTTTAAAGAGCTATAAAACCAATAAGGTCATATGAATAACATCTTTAAAAAAGATTATTGCTAAAGTGTGTTTGCTTTGAAAACAATATTTTTCTTAACTATCCTTCGTACAATTGTACTTGAATAATGTTCAGTTTAAAAGAAATCAGTTTTAGTAATAAAGAAGTATCTGGAAGGTATACTTTGGAATGGGATTAGAATAATGATTCTGAAAAAGCTTTCAAAATTTTTGTGGCAAAATTATGCTTCAAATTTATATTTTGCAATTCTCGTTTTTCTAAATTCAGAATTTTATCTGAAAGATTCAAATAATATTTTCATGAAAATATACTATTGAAAGTTATTATATACTCAGACCAATTTGTCAATTTGAGCATTTTTACATTTCTCGACGTTTCCTTAGATTTTATTTTTTGAGACATATCTGTGTTTATGTTCACAACGCCTTTGTTTGTTGTCCATATCTCAAGAACGAGTAAAGATAATGATTTCAACCACATTTTGTTTTACAGATAATAACATTAAATTGGGCAGAATTGATTTAAAAAAAAAATAAGTTTGTAATTTTTATAATATCAAATTTAAAAAGAGGCTGGGATGCTAACCACACTGATAACTTCCCATCCCGTCTGTCGATTTGTCTTGCTTAAAAGTTTGTAAGTTTTTTGGTGTTGTGTTAAGAACGTTGTCAGTTGAATTATTGTTAAATATTACAAAATTACCAACGATGTTTTGCATATAATGAAATAGTTAACGAGATTTTTAGTCGAAAACCAATTTTTACCAATTTTAGTAGCATTTTTTAAAAGTTTTTATTTCTTGATTGAGAGATATCGAGAGATATCGAGAACGGAACATCAATTTTTACCAAATTTGCGTACTATTTTTTGTAGATTTTATTTTTTTATGAAAAAACGGACTGTTGGATTCTTATAAAAAGTTATTGAATATCGAAAACAATATTTTCTGTGAGATAAAATAAGTTTGAAGATAATATTTTTAATTTTTGAAAAACTATTTGAGTCGAAAATCAATTTTTAGCAGCTTTTTTTAATTTTTGGTTAGGTTTTTATATTTTGTAAAAAAAACTGTCACTTCGATTTTTCTCAAAATTTTTTCCGAATATTAAAAACAATTTTTCTTATAAGTAAAAATTAGTTGAAATCCATAATCTCACATTTTTGAAAAGATATTTGAGTCGAAAATCAATTCTTACAATCTTTTATTAATTTTTTTTTTGGTTTTTGATTTTTTGTAAGAAAACTGTAAATTCGATTTTTCACAAAATTTACTGAATGTTGACAACAATATTTTTTAAAAGATAAAATTAGTTTAAAGCCAATATCACAAAGTTTCGAAAATATATTTCAGTCGAAAATCAATTTTTTACCAACTTCTGTTATTTTTTTTTTTTTAGGTTTTTATTTTTTGTAAATAAACTGTCAATTCGATTTTTCGGAATGTTGAAAACAATATTTCTTATAAGTTTAAATTAGTTGGAAGCCATAATCTTAAAGTTTTGAAAAGATATTTGAGTCAAAAATCACTTTTTACGAACTTTTAATACTTTCTTATAAAAAACTGTCAATTCGATTTTCTCAAAATTTTACCAGATGTTAAAAACGATATTCTTTGTTGTACAAAATTGTTTTGGAGATAAAATCATTTTTTGTTCGTAAATTTTTCGAGGTGACAAATATTTTTTTTTTAATTTTTTTGATTGTAAGAAAAAACGTTAAATGGATTTTTTCCAAAAATAGATTTGTTTCGTATCGCGTTACAATATATAATATAAAATATAATTCAAGTCTGTAACGTGATTGGTTCGTGAGATATTTTGGGTTAACCAAAATGTTTACCTTTTTTTTTAATTGCTAGGTATGGTAAAAAAACCACCCTCTCAATTTTTTGAGAGTCCTTTCTGAATCTTTGTGCATTATTATCTGTATAACAAAATTTATTTGAAGTCGATATCTCTACCGGTTCTTGAGCTATGGACGACGAAAAAAACCTCGCGAACGTACACACGTACAGACGTACGGACGTACGAACTTACGTACACGCACAGACATCTCTCTAAAAATCTTTTATTTCGACTTGTATAGAAATGTCAAAATTTTCAATTCAACAAATCGGACCGATTACAATAACTTACTATGGGAAGTTAAAAAGTTTAACATTTCATTGACCCCAATAATCTCACAAACCAGTAACTAATTCTTTGACATCTATATATTTTTTTACAAACATGTACATATATGTACGTATGTTAATCAAAAACTGAGAAAAGTGTATTTGTCAGTTCGAATATCTCACTAAGAAATGATATTGCTTTCAATGAGGATTTTGAAATCTGATACAAAATTAATTTTCGACTTGAATGATCTAAAAACAAAGATAAACAAAAACAAAACTTGTTTTATTTATTAAAAAATATTGTTTTACACATTTGGTATTTTTGTTTAAGAAATCAAGTTTTTGACATCGTGCCCCTAAAGGCAACTTGTCCAAAAATAGTGAAACTTCCGGGATTTTTTCTCTCAGTTTTTAAAGCCTGAAATACAACTTGTTGATTGCGAGTATATTTTGAGATCTTAAAGCTACTAACTTAACTTTAAGTCGAGTCTAAGGTTAGGCCTGTAGATCCTATAGGGTTCCAAATTTACAACTATACAAAAAAAAAAAAACGTTTTTGAAAAAGTTGACGACACGTATAATAACAAAAACGATTTTTGGGCTAAATAAAAAAAACAATAAATTTGCGTTCCTCTTTATCTGCCCATTAAAGATTAAAAATCAGCTATAACGTCGTAAATTTTTAATACAACTTTTCTGTTCATAGAAAAAAAGCACAATAACTTATAATAAAGAACGATAATCTTTTGCGTTATGTACTCCAAATTTTGTTTTTATTTATAAATGATCTTATCTATTTTTAATCAGGCTCAACAAAAACAAAATCTAAAAATATATTTTACTTTTTCGTACAATTGAAAACAAAGAGAATAATTGGCTTCCCTTAAAATATGAGTATTTGCATAGGTTAAGGTCAAAAATCTGCAAATAGAAAATGCCTAAAAAATATTTTTAATTGACACATTTTCTGTCCTTGGCATCTTGAGGCCTGGTGCAGACGAAATAAATTAAATATCAGAATTTCACAACCCGAAAAACTTCCCTCTGGAATGTATTGTTTACAGAAAAATCCTTTACAAAAAACTTTATATTCATCTTGTGTCGTGATGCATGACGTAAAAGATCAAAAGTACAAATGAATTAAAATAAAGGCACAATGAAACAATATAAGAACTTGTAAGAAAAGTCTTTAAAGTATATAAAATACGAAACGTTTTTTCAATTCATATGTTCCTTTCATAAAAAAACGAAATGATTCCTTTATAAAATCTGAAAGATAAAAATGACGATTATTATCACCGACCGCCATCGCCATTGCCACGAAGGCGGCCGCTCCGCTCCGCTTCGCACCAGCAGCCAACTAGTGTGTGTTGTGTTGTGTTAATTCCACCACCAAGTATGTCAAAACCATGCTGCTTCAGCATTTGTTTGGTTTCCCAATGTTTGGAACACCTATGAAGCACCACTTGTTTCAACTCAACTTAACTTAACTCAACTCAGTCAGCCATATGGGCTTGGTCGTTATTATTTTCGACAAAAAACCAAAAAAATGCCCACAAAAAGAGCACCAAAAATCTTTGCCGGTGATCAAGAAATTGTTCTTTTAGGTTTGCAAAGAGTTCTTTTGACAAACCGATCTGAATCCTCATCGTCCTCATCTTTTCAGCAGATAAAGAAATAAGCATACAAAAAAAGTAAACGCAGAGTTAAAGGTAGATATTGAGGTATTCCCCTCTGATGGCCCACTCATAATGATAAAAATAATAAATACCAACACTTGTCAGGGAGGAGTCAATCAATGATCAAGTGCCATCATCTACAAGCAGTCAAGTGACAGATGAAGTCACTTGATCAATTTTATTGTGCGGTCTCGCTTATTCTGGCTCTGGCCCGTCCTCATGGTATACCTTACCTACATATACCTCCTCCGCTGCGCTGCGCTACGCTGCTGATGCCATTATATGCCATCAGTTTTCTTGTACACGGTTGTACGGTCTGGTGGGTTCTTTTCCATTGGGATTTCGAATCTGGACCTCAATCAGTGACGGATCAATAAATTTACTTGATGTCATCCAACAAAAAACAAAACAAAACAACAACAAAAAAATATTATGATGGGAATAAAGACCAAAAAATATGTACGAGTACGATAATATTTGATACTGCCGCCAGATCAGATGATCAGCATTTTTGTGAGTCGTCATCTTTTTGGGCAGGGTATTAGAATTCGAAGATGATCTCTATAAGGGACATTGAATACGTTTGTATCACTTCAAAAATTAAAGAGAGAGGATACATAATTCATTTTGATGCCGTTTCGTCTATATACCCCTATTGAGCTCTTGTATAAGGATTAGTAAGGATTAATGTCGAATCATTCATCAATACAATTCTATTTTCGTTTCGTTTCCTTGATTTTGATTCTGATGATTTTTTTTTTGCGGGTCGTTGCTTTTGAAATGAGTTATTTTTTTTATATTACATTAGAAATTCGATTTGACACTTTGGCTCCTTTTGCTTCGTCTCACAGAGAATGATTTTGATGATGCTGATGTTGAGCCTTCAATTGCTGAGTGGTTGTATTATAATAGGAGACATCAGAAATAAATTTTGAAAAAATTAATTGAATATTATATGGCGCTTCTGTAGTATGAGTATATATCATAAGATGTTGTATGACCAATGCTGCTGGTGTAAGCCGATAAGGACATCTGAGAAGTCTTTGGCAATCACTCAAGCAATTTATTTTATATTGATTTATTTATATTTTAACTTCGACGGAGGTCTGTTTTGCTTATTTTTTTTTTTTTGAATTTAAATAAATGATATAACATTTGTTATTTTTAGTAAATCTGCATGAATGAAAAATGATTAGATGAATGGTTTTTATTTGAAAATAGAAGTGAAGAGATAAGGTTTGGACGTATGATTTGTGTAACAACGAAAAAGTCTCAATTTTTCAAATCAAACATTATTATAATTATCAAATTACTATGAGATACAACTTACCTGAATTTTTGAATTTTGGCTTTTCTTAAGTTGTGCTGAAACTGAAAAACTGCGTATTATATTTTTTTTGAAACTCGGTATAATACATCAATTTTAAACACATTCTTTAAAACCTCCTAAAAATATTGAAATAATTCTCAAAACAAATATTTTTTAAATATTGTAATAATTTATGTCCACATTATGTTCGCAGTTTTGGCAGGACTTGGTGGATTCTTTATTTTTGGATGTACCAGGTGGAACTGGCAAAACATTCCTTATTTCGCTAATTCTTGTTAAAATACGATCAAATAATGGTATCGTAAAGACTGTTGCATCTACTGAGATTGCGGCAACTTTATTGGATGGAGGCAGACCAGCTCATTCAGTATTTAAACTGCCACTAAATATTCAAAATAACACAGACGCGGTGTGCAATATAAAAAAAACAGTCATCCATTGCCACAGTGCTGAAACAGTGTAAAATTATCATCTGGGATGAATGCACTATGGCACATTGGACATTGAAAAATATTAAAAACAACGACAGACTATTTGACGGCACTCTGTTACTCCTTTCCGGTGATTTCAGACAAAAACTTCCGTTATTCTGCGTTCAAGGTACGCTGATAAGAACAACGCGTACGCGAGCTTAAAATCATCGCCACTGTGGCGTTGAAAAAGGACAACTGAAAGTAAATATGAGTGTTTAAATCCGTCAAGATCCATCCGCTGAAACATTCTCAAAACAACTGTTAGATATAGTCGACGGAAAAGTTACTACAGATGAAACTGGATGCATACAATTACTGGTCGATATTTCTACACGATTATTGATTCACAAGATGCTCTCTTTGACCAGATATTTCCCGATGCACACAGACAATATACAAATTATTAGTCGCTGACAGAAAGAGCAATTTTAGCAGCAAAAAATGTGAATTTCAACGAATTAAATCTCAAGATACAACATTTTTTACCAGGAGACTTGGTGTCATACAAATCTATTGATACGTTTTGTGATGCTACCGAAGCTGTAAATTATCCAACTGAGTTTTTGAACTCGTTGGATTTACCAGGCATACCACTGAATGATTTACAACTGAAGGTTGGATCTCCGGTAATTTTGCTTCGTAATTTGAACCCACCACGGCGATTAGTAATTAAAAAATTAATGAAAAATGTTATCGAAGCCATAATTCTAAATGGCAAATTCCGAGGTGAAAATATATTATTTACGCGAATCCCTATTATACCCAAAGATGTGCCAATTCGGGGAGAGTACGATAACTTAAGCGACAAAGTTTAATGACGGATTTGTATAGAACAGTTAAAAACAAGCATTTTTTACTATGGGAGGGGGGGTCTATCTCCCCCCGTTTAGGCGGTAGGGGCAATTTAAAAAATATGTACATTAAATGGAAAAAAAATAATTAAAAAATAACGGTGATACCTACAATAAAGTATTATACCTTTTTTTAAAGCCAACACTTTTGTCTATTAGCTTGTTTTTAAATCAAGTCAAAACTATGCATATTTTTTGAAAAAAATAGTTTTAAACTCAAAATTTGGACAAAAAAAAGTTAAAAATAAGGTTTAAAGTGTAATTTTTCAAAACCTTAAGATTATCTACTACTGTTTTTTTTATAATTCATTGCTCTTATTAATTTTTGAATTAAAACTGAAAACTAGATGATTTTATGTCTTCTAGTTCTTGAGAAAATTGAAAATTAGCAAAAAAAAAAAATCTTTTAATTAAATTATTTTTTCCTTGCTTGAGTATTTACGTAGTCTTATTTTGATAGTAATAATCGAATATGGATTAAGATATACCAAGGATAAATTAATTTTTCTTAAATCCAGCTTATTTAAATGCAAAAGAAACTTTGCATGCACCCCATCTTGCACCCACCGCACCTTTCACCCACCCAACCTTGCACCCACTCCACCTCGCACCCACCCCAAACCTATAGTGTGCCCAAGCAGGGGGTTGCAGGGGGGCAGCATGCCCCCCCCTTAGAGATCCCACTGTTGCATACACCCAAACTCGCACACACTTTACTGTTTCATACACCCAAACTCGCACCTACCATTGTTACTATCAAAATAAGACCACTCAAGCAAAAAAAAAAAGAATTAAATTAAAATAGTAGTTGTGGTTATTTTCAATTTTCTCAAAAATTAAAAGACATACAATCATCTAGTTTTCAGTTTTTGATCAAAAACAAATAAGAGCAATAAATTCTGAAATAAAAACAATGGTAGATAATCTTGAAGTATTGAAAAATTACAGTTTAAACCTTTTTTTTAACTTTTTTTACTCAAATTTTGAGTTTAAAATTAAATTTTTCAAAAACTACGCATAGTTTTGACTTGAATTAAAAACTGGCTAATAAAACAGAATGTTGGCTTTAAAAAAAGGTATGATACTTAATTGCAAGTATTACCGTTATTTTTTAATTAATTTTTTTCATTTTAAATAACAATTTTTTTAAATTGCCCCTACCGCCTAAACGGGGGGAGATAGACCCCCCCCCCCCATAGTAAAAAATGCTTGTATTAAGCCCCTCTACCAAAAACCGTTATTATATCTTGTCGCCTAAGTTATCGTACTCTTGCCGCCAATTCAATTCAATCACCTTCAATTTCCAATAAGATTGGCATTTGCAATGACTATCAATAAGTCTCAAGGCCCGATATCTGTCTGCGGCTTAGATTTGAGCACTTCATGTTTTTCACACGGACAATTATACGTGGCGTGCTCGCGAGTGGGCAAACCATCCAATTTGTTTGTATTGGCGAAAGATGGGATGACAGAAAATATTTTACACTCTGTTGCATTAAGGGATTGATATTGTTTTGTTTTGTAGTATTGTCATAATATGTATATAATTTTAAAGAATTAATTTTAATAAATTAAACAAATTTGTTAGGTGATTTGTTATTTTAATATTTTGTCACTGTTTAAAGTGCTCTATAGCTATCCACATCCTTACACACTTAAGTTATTTATTTCTAGCAAAATATTTTCTAGAATTTATTTATATGACAAAACAACGTTTGTCGGGTCAGCTAGTTTAATTTATATATTTTATTTACAATGTCCTTATAAATAATGTAGCGCAAGCATATTTTGTCAAAAACAACTGTATGATTATAAATTAATTTGATTTTGCCACCAAGGCTACGATTGCAGCGCCATATCTATACTTTTTTTAATTTTTCATGACCAATAATTAGCAATATAAAACTACTTAAAACAATAACACTTTAAAGATGGAGTTGGTTTTCAAACTTTAAATGCTTATTTTACATAGGTTTCGAGTTGAAAATGGACCACATCATTTTTAAACATTTCAAAGACTAAAACAGTATTAAGATTTAAGTCTTTATTCAATATACGGTATAATGTCGTCGCTTGTGGAATATCTTTTAGTCAAACCTTGGTTTTCTAGAGCACTAAGAGCTGCATCTTACTTCACTTAATTGTCCTAACAGCTCAAACAATTTCATTATAGCTGACCGAGAAAAATATTTTATGACAACCCAAAAAAAATATTCGCAGTTAATTATTTCAATAATTTCAATGAGTGTATTTTTTATTTTTAGAAATGACATGGTTTCAACAATTCACATGTCAAAATATGGAAGCTTCAGAAGTGAAAGCTTAACCAAATAGTGGACATTTCAAAATTTAACTTTTTATTTCAAAATCGATTTTAATAAAGAAATGCATTTTTTTTTTTAACTTAGGTACTACATATTGAAAAACATGTTTCCAGGTTTATGTAAAGAATTCTTTGGAAAACAATTATTCCGCTGCCTATATTATCTGTCTTCATTTACTCAAAAGAAGTTGGTTGAGCTCTTATTTCACAATTACGTGGATGCGTAGATTTAAAATAATTTAATTTTGGGCATGACTATTAATATTTCCATGTACTGCATGTCATCAGCCATTTAAATAGCTTCTAAACTTGGTCAAGAAATACTTCCAAAGCTTTGCAACAAGAAAATATGACGCATCACTATGACCACTTATTAAACACTTACTTATATTAATAAGAAAATTTCTCCATTTAGTTTGAAATTTTGTGTCAACTTATTTCATAAATATTCTTTTCTTGCAAAATACAGCACTTACATGAGATACACGTTGTGAATGAGTGATACTACTAAACAATTTTTAAAATGTATGATTTATTATTTTGTTAGAACATTATAGTGAGTTAAAGTGATTTGTTAAAAAAATAAATTCTCGTTCACTTTTAGATAGCAATGTACACTGTTTAATTATAAAATAATTATAGGATCTTACTAAACATAAATTAACTACACCTATACCAACCCTACTTACGTAGTCAGAATTTCCCAAGAATAATACTAGATATACAAAATTTGTTATTTAGATTAGCTCTGATTCAGTTAAAGATTTATATTATCCAAATTAACTCAGGCGATTGGCACTGTTAGTGAATCATTTTGAATTTTTGACTCTTTATCCATAACTATCATCCTAAACGGGTTTAATTTGTATATTCATACATTCACATACATTCCCTTTAATTTTTCTGTTGATTTCGTCACATTAAAATATTGATATAAATGGTTTACATTCATACTACTATCTTTCTGACTAAGGAATATAATATACATTTTTATTAATATTTTTCAGTTCCCATAAAACTTATAAATGAACTCAACCTTGAAGTAGGTAAGGTGTTTTATTATGCTCGTTTAATCAGGTCATATCTTAGGAACATATGTTATGTAAAGGTAAAGGTCATCCATGAATATTTATGCCATCCAATGTTAACAATTTGGTTCGCACGGAAATACCAGAGATACAACTAACCGACATATCTTTCAGTCAAAAATCTGTGACTAGTGAGTCTTTGTTTGAGAGAAGGACATAAAACTTCTTTGTGTGAACACAATAAACAAAAGTCTTATCCTTTCAGTCAATATCATCAAAGCAAAGCTTAAGGAAGAATAACATTTAATATACTTATTTCTGAATAAATTGGCGTAAAAAGACAATAATCGGATCAAGGCACAGAAATTGTATGTCTCAAGACTGAATTTCTTTTAATTTTCGTCCATTCAAAGGAAATTGTATGACAGAGCGGCGCCAAATGGTCGCCTACGATCGAAAGAATGCGATCGATTGATCGCATTTGTTTCCTTTTGTTTGCTCAACATCATTCTTTTCTTTCGTGTCCACTACCGCCACTGGCCAGCAGCTCCAGGGCAAAATATATCGCCCTCGCTCCTTTTTTCACTTTTTTTTATGTTTTATTTGTTAAAATACTTAACAGATCAGTGTGTGACTATGGACACCAAACCAATAAAAAAATCATTTCACACACAAGTAGAGGTCAAATAGAGCAAGCCATCCATAGTATACTAAGCATATTCAAGGACAATGGAAAATGGAGGGTTGAAAATAAAAAAATAAAAAAAAAAGACAACAAAATGAATAAAGGCAATTTAACAATAGGATGAAATTACAGTTATTTGTCTAGCAATAAAAACGATCGAAAGGATGTTTACACGATTGAATTATTACGTACTTGAGATGTGAGGGGATAAGGACATGAGATAAAATGTTTATGAGTTCTATATAAAAGAGATCCTCTTTTTTAATAGTGCCGAAACACATATAGAAAGTTGTTATATATATGGTTAGCGGGTGGTAAGCGGTATTTTGTCAATATAATTTGAGAATGTAGCTCTTTATTTTTAAGATTGTCTCTAATTTTGATGTTGTGGGAAAATTTTCACTTCAATGGGTGGCGTTGATAATTTTTACGGGTCTATATTTGGAATCTTTAGCTAAAAATAGCTAATCTGATAGTATCTACTTTTTTTTATGTTATTTTAAAAATTCTTGGTTTGCATGAATTTATGCACACAAAATTATTTTTCGATTAACATATTCTCAAAGTTTATATTGTGACCAGTATTTCTATAATATTCATATACAACTCACTCTATCAGTTAATGACAATTTTTAATATTGGTTACTTACCAACTTAACATTATCTAATGTATCATTCAACACTTTCTTTTATTTAGAACTGCATCAAAAATATTACTCATCAAACAAGTTCGGTATATTTTTTGTGGTTTGTATTTTCCATAGTTTATAATCAATGCAACATGTCACATAAATACAAAAACAATAAGTTTTGTATTTCTTCTGACACACAATCCAATCAAAAATCGATATAACTTCAAAATAAATAAATTTTAACCTCGTTTAAGCTCAATAAAAATAATAATAAAAATAACACTCCTTTTATCCCTCTACACAGAATATAATATTATATTGTCATTGAGAAGTGCCGCCTTTGAGTCAAAAATAAAAAGAAGAAAGAGAATACAAATAAAAATAATAACAAAACTTATTTCGGTCGTGTCATCAACTTAATATTTTTATGTTTTACTAATTAATCTCCTAATTAGCGAATCAAATAAAAATATATAGATATCTGTAGAGAATGGTGGCGGAAAAAAGTGTTTCATTAAGAACTATTTCTATATGCTTTTATAGATTATATACATATTTATAGTTTGTTATCCCACACTTCTTATGAGGGGATATATAAATATCACACGAAGAAAAATAAAAATAAACTCCTTGTTATTTGATTTGATTCTATTTATTGCCCCCAGACAACAAAGATACGCATCTGATGATGAACACGACACACACAAGAAATCAAAGAATTTAAAGTGATAATCCGATAAGAATCCTTTTGTTCGTACATCAGAACATCTTATAGGAGCATCACATCAGGTACCTCTACCTATAACAAGTGTCCTTTTTTTATAACCATATAATGTTGAAGTGATATTTTTGTGTGTTATGTCCACACAAAAATTCTTTTGTCGTCTGAAATATCTGTATCTATATTGTGGAAGATTTTGTACATTGAGTCTATCTATCTATCTAAAGGTAGCAGCATCACTATCCAAAAAATTAGGATTCAAATCATTTAACATTATGTTGTACCTTACAACTGTGCCCATATAAGACTTTTAATACAATACACACCACATCAGAAGAAATATAGGCCATACCATAATTCTGGAATTTAACATCGCACAATAGAGCAGTGTGTGTGTTTGTACTTTAAGACCGCGTACGCATTTTCAACAGTGTTTCCTAGTGCAAGGTTATATAGATTAACTTTCCAAAAAAAATATAAATATCAATGGCAGCTATTAATTTATTCAGAAAGTGTATCTTTTGACTAACATAAGTTTTATATAACACTAGACAGACAAATTATTCTTTTGTTAACTTTTCTTTGTATAAACTCATTTATACTCATTTATCACTTGATCGAATATACTTATTTATTTCCCGATATAATTCTTCAAATTTGAATTATTTACTTTCACCCACCGATTTAAACTTGTCCTTAAACAAAGCTAGAGCTCAGTATTAATATTATTCTCAATACATGATTTTGTGGCTTGTTTTAATGAGAATCACGGAGAACGAAGTTTTCTATACTATTTTCCTTTCTAGCAGTACAATATACTTCTTCTTGTCGATGCTGGATTGGTTTCAATGTTGTTATCGAATTGTTGTCCAAAGCAGGTAAGGAGCGATTTTAGAACGTGGGGGGGGGTTACCCTTTTTGGAAGATGGTAGCCTCACATCTTTGGGATGTATGCTAAGATGTATTTAAATAGCTTTAAAACTGTTTCAGTTGCTAACTTTTCTGATAAAAAAAGTAATTAGAAGAATTAATGAAATAGTACGTATAGCTCGGATGAATTTCATTAAAGTTGGCAGGCTTTTGTAACTGAAAAGCAGAAAATCGTGAACTACACACGTCATATGTGTTTATAAAACAAAATGATTCGCCTCTAAATGTTTGGTTTCAAACACTGATATTTTATTCCGTTGCTATTTGGTGTAAAGGTAAGATGAATTACTATCGGCAGAAACATTCGTTCAGATAACTTTGGTGTATACGCTCTTTCTTTCTAAAAGAGAATACTAAGCATTTTTGTTGGTGTCATTCTCTTCGTTTGCTTTGCAATAGTATGCAATATATCCCAGCTCAACTCTTCATTCTAGATTTCTAACCTTTTGGTTTTAGATTTTAAAAATAATCACCCATGGCAACTCTATCTGTTTTATTCAAAAAGATGTGCAGACATACAAAGACTACTTATAGGCCAGTTGAGGTGCCGAATTTAGTAAGAAGATAATAGGAATGAAATGTGGAATCCACATGAACCGCGACAGCAACGCCTTTATATTCAAAATACTCATCGTATTATTCTTCTTTTGGTCGTTGTCGGTCGTTAGGGAATCCATAGAAATCTTTTTCAATGTCATGAGAGAAGTGAATGGATTTTCGGACGGACATGGACCCACAAAAAAAAATCATAAACAAATCGCAAAAGGATTCAACATTTTAGAGGCGCTGCTTGTGGCGCTATCTCATTTGATCTAATTTAAGCCAAACGTGCGGTCACAAGCCGGATTAATGTTTCTCTGGGATGAGATTGGTATTTGGCCCGTTTCCGGCCTGACGAAGGTCTATAATGAGAGAGTCGTCCCTCGTATATAGATTGGCGAAGAGCGGAATGTATACAAGATGCCAAAGTAATGTGTAAGCACGCTAACTAGATCTGAACTTCGAAGATCCGACCCATCATGGTGATGATGCTTCGGTCTTTTTTAAAATTGTTCGTTTTTTTATGTTCTTATTTTTTGGTATTTCTTTTGTAGTTTTTGATCCCCCACGACACTCTGTAGGCCTGATCGTCTTTGTGGCTTTCAGTTGGTGTCATCCTTTTTTGGAGGTTTGTGCTGGTATCGCGTCAGTCTCGCGCTTGATGTCGGGCATTGATTTGAAATTTGTGCTTGTTTTTTTTTTTTCGTTGCATAAAAACCAAATTCAAACAAAACAAAAAGTTTGATCAAACGAAACAAGGCAAAACATGAATGAACTCTGTCGTTTTGTGGTTTTTGTGGTCACCATTTGATCTGTGTGTTAACATATGCTTAGCGTTTAGCGATAAGCAAAAGCCCATCCTCGTTAACGAAGGGTTTCTTTCCTTTTTTTTTCTTCAATTTCAAATCGAATAAAAGAAATTCCGAATAAGAACTAAAGAATATTCTCAACTTGGTTGTTTTGCAATAAAGCAAAGAAAAAAAAATTGCATCAAGGAATTTGTTTTGTTAGTTGATTTGTTTGGAATTCTTTTTGGACTCGTGTTGGACCCTAAGTCTGTGACACCTTCAATGTAGTTTTACCACTGTTTTTTGGATGTAGAATTGATTTTATGCTGATATTGATGAAAGCGAAAATTGTGTGGTTGCCATGTATTTTTTTACAACACTCATCATATTCCTTTTATTGTAGCAAAATATAGATACCTACTTTATAAAATATGGCAATCAACAATTTTTTTCTCAAATAGGTTTTAATTGTTGTTATTATTTTGAAGGAAGGTTTTGTTACAGTTTTTCCATCTATTAAATTTAAATTTCAAGCAAAACACAATCATATTCGTATCTGCATAATTTCTAGAATAAAATTTGTATTAATGTAGGGACTTTAAATGTGCGTACAAAGCTTGTCCATCTTATCATTCAAAGCTTAAAACTCCAATAAGAAACAAAAACGTGAAAAGGTCGAAAAAATCAAAATCTTCGAAACATCTCACCATAATTGAGACCCATCGGATTTTGTTCTTGTTACCACATTTTTGAAATATTTTAGAAGGGAAGTCTGGAAGTTGGTTTATAATCTAGTGCGAATACTTTTGACGTGTTTTTTTCCGGAAATTTAAAGTTACCGTGATATGTTCGAATATAATAAATGAGTTCATATCCTTTGAACATCAAGAAAAAAACAAATTACGATTAGAGTACTAAGATGCCTTTCTATGAACAAAATCTCACTATATTAATAATTGCAATGTTTGATATTAAAGACTGAAAATGTGCAACATGTTTAGTAAACTAAAGTTGTTTTTAAATGAACATCTCAAATATTTGTCTTTCAGTATGATTTTTTTTCTCTCTCTCTCTCTCAATTGATTGATCTTTTTATTCACTTGAAGTCTTTTGAAACCTTTGCATTTTTATGTGAAATTTCACTACAGACTTTTGAAATTTTTATTTTTATTTCTGACACCGAAAATCTTGAGAATTTTTATATTTGCCAAAAAGTTAAATTTTATAAGGGGGAATTAAGATGGGTTGTGTAAACTATATTATGTCAAACCTTATCGTCGAAAACTAAAAATATTACTTTTCACAGTTGATTGAAATAATAAATTTAAAAAGTCCATTTCTAAGTTTTAAGGAAAAGTTCTTTTTGAAAGTTTTTGCTGCAATGAAAAAAACTGAATTGAAATTCAGATAATTTCACTACGATCTTGTGTGTTTTGATGTCCAAATAGAGAGTGTTATGGTTGACAAGATGAGAAAAATATGTATACTTAAGGAAAACCTGAACAAGGCCAGTATTCAATAAAAGAGGTACTTTCTTCAGATTTTGCCATCGCCTTTATAGTTAAGAGAACTAAAATTACTGAAAAAGACTGGAATACAATTATTTGTCTGTAGCAAATTTTTACAAAATTTATTGAATTGTTTTTTTTTTAACTCAACCCCTATCAGGATAATGTATTTTTGCCTACGCTCACTTAAAAATGTTCTAACTAAAACAATCTACAGATTTGTGAGAGAAAGTTTCGCAATTTGAATAAAAATATTACCAAATCAATAACCAGATTTGTCATTCAAACAATAACCTAAAATAATAACCTCCCTTCCTCCCCCTTTGATCTGGTTGCAACACTGAACTGAGTTAAAGGAAATGTATTGTATATACCAAAGCATACCTACATAAAAAAAAACCATACCAGTCAAAGCAATAAAGTCTTCGACAAATATGCAATGAATCCTGACCAAACGATCCGAAAGATTTGCGAACTCTTTTCGAGATTGCAGAAGTCAGATTTGGTGAATACTAGTGTCCAAGTCGCACCACACCAACAATAGTTGAACGCACTGGGATTGGGATACCAAACAAATGCTTTAAGAACACTAAACCAAATTCAAAAAAAAAAAAAAACAAGAAGAAGACAAAAAAGTATACACTCGAATGCGGCACCCTGTGGTGAGCATTCCTTTACGATTAACCATATGACAAAAGCGCACTAATATCGATGCTTGACAATGTGGTACCGCATTGTTCAGTGCCTATGGCAAAACGCTTCGAACAGAGTGTGGACACCTTTTGCCGGGATAACAGCTATCACCTCTTCGTCTAAAGGTCAAAACTGGGACTCCAGCTTGCGGGAATTATAAATGTTATCATCATAATGGCGATATATTGTGTGGACGGAGAGGATGCCAATCTCTGCCTACACACTGCACAATCCTCCCATAACCCAGACCAGGACTAAGCGAGTGATCGAGCGAAGTCCAAAATGTTGTGCTCGAGGCAAGGCGCTCAATTCGTTCATGATGATCATCATAATGATGATGCTGATGATGATGAGGAAGATGATGATGGTTGATGTACGTGGTCAGAGGCAGAAGCTGTGTGGCAACACCAAGACAGAACAGGACAAGAGGCAGGACAGTCCCTGTTGTCCAGTTTCGAAGATGACAAAAGGTAAATTATTTCCATGGTTCATATATCTGATGTTATTTAAATGCATAAGTGATTGTGTAGCATTTAGGACTGACTGAAGCGCAAGAAGCAAACCACAATCCACGACAACTGTGACTGAGACTCCAACTGCAACGCGCCAGCCACTCAATAAAGCCCTGGAAGTCAAACATAGCCAGCTGATTCTTATCACCAAAGACCATGCGGACAAATAAAAAAGAAGATGGCTTTTTGTTGTATGTTTGTTTTATTGTTAAAAAATATGTATCTTTAATATTATACACTCAAGATATGACACACATGAACATTTATGTAATGCACTTGAATATAGAAATCTTTGGATTTATATACGTTAAATATTTTCCCATTCAATTTTATCAAATTAGGTTTTAACCTCCGGAAACTTGATTAAAAAGAATAGACGTGAACTGATATCCCTATTATCACTACTATGAAATTATTTAATATAAAGAATTTAGTTTTAACAACAAACATTTTAAATTATCTGAGTGAAAATCGTACTGTCTTCAATTTGTATTCGAAGTTTTATAAATTTTATGTAACTATTACAAGTTTGTGCAAAACATTTGCAAAAACTGTTATCGTTTTATGGTGTATTATCGTTTGTATTTTAATGATGGTGAAAGAATTAACAGTAACAATAAAATGTGTGCCTTCGATTATTAATGCCAGAGAGTTTGATTATTCATTACAAATAAAACCAAATGGCGTATCAGATTGGAAAATTTGCATGCTTATATTTCTATGAAATTTTTGTAAGAAGATAAGTCTTATGTTCAATGATCTGACGAATAACCCAGTTTTTCAGCTCAAAAATTGTACTGTCGGACAATTTAAAATTAAGTCTTCCAATCTGATCGTAAATGTACCGAGATATTGATTAGAATTATTTGTTTTATTATTCGAAATAGAAAACCACTATTCCAAAAAATCATAGGACGACAGAAGAACACAGTCAATGTGATAGTCGATGACACTATGTGATACAATCACATTTTTTAAGACAAGACAATTTGTCTATTAAAAACAATTTGAATATGAAAAACAAATCTGTATGTAACTATTTTAAACTTCCCATTAAAGCTTTTGTAATCGGTTTGATTTGGTAAATTGAAAACTTGAAATTTCTCGATATTTTAAAGTGAGTTTAAGTAGTTTAAAAAAAGTCAACTTACAGTTTTTTTTTTAATCAATAATCTATAAGAATCCATATTTTCCGGATCCATTGTTCCACAAACGTAAAGATATATAATTTTTTTGCTACGAAGAATGATATTTTTGCTTATGTAAGTGTTTTTTTCAACAACAAGTATTTTTGTCTTAAATATTTTGAGATAAGCAATAATATAGGACTAGTTGAACCAATTATGTATTCAAAATAGACTCTACTGTTCTATCCATCACAACTGCTTAGGCTTTTATTTGACTAATTTAAGGTTAAGACAAATATTAAATTGTAGAAAAATGGGATTAAAAAGAAAACATTTGGACTAAAAGATTGAAAATCGAACTTACAAATCTAATAACAACCTCGTTAATAATAATATTTCGTATAAGTATTTTAGATCTTCATAATCTTCCATCACTGATGTGGGTCGTTTATGCGATGTTAAATGGTAAAAATTCATATTATCTTTAACTACCATCAGTTTTTAAATGTATGGCTTAACGTAGGTGGCCCAATCAAATGCACGCATTGGCTCGTCCTTGAGATGACAAGAAATAATTTCATCGTTTCCTCTGACACTTGAGAGGGCATCAGAAGGCATTGATTAAGCGCTGTGAGATCGAGATCACGGTGTGCCTCATGTGCCTGGTGCCTGTGTAGATGTATACAACATCACAACACAAAAAGAATAAAATGCATGAATGCATTTCATGAAATATAATAATTTTCTCTTCCCTGTCCTTTACGAATCTCGATCCCAATTCCCAATTCTGATTCTGATCCTGAACCTGAACCCAGCAGACTTGAACAGAAAAGGGAAGACGATGCGACGTCTCAATTAACCATAATGCATTTACTTTTGTATACGCTTTTCAGTCCATGGACCAGATGACGTATAGGAATGGAATGACCACTCGAATCTGTGGTAGCTTGGTGGCCGGCGCGGCTGTGGTCGGTGCGGCAATCGTATAGTGATGGTAACAGTGTGCTGGCGCAACAGCAACCGTAAAACAAGAAGTACGGGAGGTCTATACCCTGTGGAATAATACAGAGCGATGATTTAAGACAAAGGGGGGAAAAGGGTTAGGACGTTAGTGGAAACAATTTAAATTGAAGGGGATCACACGCATTTATATGTGCATTGTACAATGTACATACCAACAACTATTTCATCGACAAACGACAAGCGACGACATCAAGTAGGTTAGAAATTATGGTGGCATTTTGTCAATTGGAGGAAACTCATGACATTTCTTGTTGTAAATGGAGTATATGTTTCCCTTAACAGTTTTAATCCACAATAAACATAACAAAGGTAGGAGAAATTACGACAAAGTAATGCATTTGTAAAAAAATACGAACCTAACTAATCTATGATATACTTCCATCAAGTATAAAAGATATAGACTTTTAAGATGCTACTAATATATATAAAATATAAAAACTACCTTGAACCAAGCCTAATTTTTTCTTTTCAATTTTTTAAGAAAGGTTTAACTCGTTTCAATAAGTTATAAGTTTCAATAAATTCGAAGAAATTCATTTACTTAATTTTTTTTGGGAGAACCCCAAAAAATTGTGTGCCTTTGCAGGTTTTTAATATAAAATATAAAATTAACTTGGAAAATCACTTTCTTTCTGTTCTAAGAAGTAAATTCGCTATAACTATAATAATCCAAAGTTTGATTATACTCAATTATAAAGAGTAAACCGATCATTTGGAAGTAGAATTTTTATATTATTTAACTAAATAAGCTATTCTTAGGGAGCGGGTCGAAATACTGCATTGTCAAAATTCTGTATGATACTGCATGATTATAAGACTGTGTCTTTAATATTCTGTATTCCAAAATATTTAGATTCAAAAACTTTATCTCAAAATCATGTGTTGTTAAAATTCTGTATCTCAAAATTCTTCATCTCAAATTGCTTTGAAATAAGATAGATATAGATAGGATAAGATAAAATCTTTATTCATTAAAAACGATACATAATAATTGCCAATAGAAAAAAAAACTTACAAGCATGGCATTAGAGCTGTCTGCCGAATATTATCAAGACATTTACATTGAGAAAAAAGAGTATACAATTATGAATATAAAATAAATAATAAATAATATTACAAAAATTCGATCAACTTTTTAAATGTTTTTTTGTTAAAGTGGCAAAGTAATTTACAGAAGAAAAAAAATAGTTAACAATAGATATGTGTTACAATGAAAAAAGAAAACATTTAACAATTAGGTACTTTAAATTATTGTTCAAAATAAGTTGTTTTTTTTTTAACTAAAAAACCGAAGATGGCGAAGAAGTGGAAATGTTTCGAAGAATATGGACTTTTAATTTATTTAAAACGGAAAAAGGCGAACTCTAAGAGGTTCAAGTTGTGGAATATTGGGGCTTTTAGTTTACCTAAAACAAAACTTTTTTCTTTTTTTATTTAAGTAGATACTTCAAAACAGACTCAAATAAGAGTTTCTGATGTAATTATTTACATGGGAGACAGCGTACCAGCAATTCCCAACCATACTCCCCGTTCAAAACACGTAAACATTCTTCCGACGAAAAGAAGCTTTTATCAAAATGAAGTCTACGGATTTCTTGTAAAATAGAACAAGCTGCTAAAAAATGGTAAACATCTTCGTTTTGGTTTGAGTTGCAGAGTGAACAAATTGCATCTATGTCAGTTCTATGTGGCCTGTAGTTGAGTTCAAGAGTTGCAGTCCGTGTTTTGAATATCAAACTTATATCAGAAGCAAAAAGGTTCTCACAGAAATAATTCTAATCACCCAAAGTTAAATTAAGACGGCTATAGGTTGCTCTAGAAAGTGATTGCCTAGCCGTTTCGAGATTAGTTTTGTACATTTCCTCATCAACCATCGAAATGCAGCTGTAAAAGGTATTTCTCTTACTGTGGCAAGAGCATGCCAATTTCTAAAAGGGGAATATCCACAATGGAGTGATATAAGCATTATTTGCTTGCGCAGATTACTATCAGGTCTATGCATAACCTTAATAAGATATTCTGCGTTGGCCTTTAAATTTCTAAGATATATTTGCGGAAGCTCGGACTCAACATATATGGCGTAATTAGGTGTGCTACGCGACAGCCGGAAGATTCTTTTGAAAAATTATCTTTGAATAACTTCCATATCCTCTAGAAATTGGTATCCATACACTTGATTCCTATAACAAAAGCAACTGTTCACGGTAGCCTCAAAAACCTTAAATTTCGATGTAGGGTCCACGAAGCTTCTTAAAAAAAAATGTGACTACATCGAATTTATAGCTGATTTGGCTAGCACCAGCTTGTCTTTAATATGATTTTTGGTGTTCAAATTATGAGTGATAGTAAAACCAAGATATGGGTTGGGGTCAAAATCCCGAAAATCCAAAATCCCGAAAACCCACAATCCCGAAAATCCCGAAAACCCAAAATCCCGAAATCGGAATCTCGAAAAATTATATAAAATACAAATTTTGGGCAAATTTTTCATTTTATATAATTTTTCGGGATTTCGATTTCGAAATGCTTTGCAAAAGCATAACAACATCAAATCAAACTGTTTTTTATATAAGATCGGGAATTGCAAAAATAAATATCAGAAATTTAAGAAAATTTCTGGATTTTGGCCATTCGGGATTTTGGGTTTTCGTGATTGTGGGTTTTCGGGATTTTGGGTTTTCAGAATTTTGGGTTTTCGGGATTTTGGGTTTTCGGGATTGTGGGTTTTCTAGATTTTGGGTTTTCGGGATTGTGGGTTTTCGGGATTTTGATTTTCGGGATTATGTCCGTCTCCCCCAAGATATTTATACTCGCTGACAACTTCAATAGTGTTACCATCTAATGTCCAACTTCGTACATTATTATCTGAATGGTTTTGAGGTTTAAAAATCATAATTTAAGATTTAGAAATGTTGATTTTGAGATCCCACGAATCGCAATATTGTTTAAGTTTATTTATCTTCTGAAGCTGCAATGTCACTGGGTTATCAGAGAACACCACCAGGTCATCAGCATAGAGCAAAATCTTCAAAAATGAATCGCCATAGTTGACGCCTCCCGGTAATTTATTTTCAATATCATTGATAAAAAGAGCGAACATCAGCGGACTCAATATACAGCCTTGTGGAACACCTGTTTCGGTTTTAAAGGATTTTGACATATATATACCATTACAAACCATTGTAGACGTGTTTAATAAAAGTTGTTCATAAATCCGAATAAATTTGGTTGAAAGACCAATAACTGCTAGCTTATATAAAAGTGATCTTCTGTTGATGGTGTCAAAAGCAGCTTTAAAGTAGACGAAAAAAGTGTATAGGGCTTCTTTTTATCGATAAAACGCCTAGCAACGCTCGTAAGAGCAAAAATTTGATCAATCGTTGAAAGAAACGCCCTGAAACCAGCCTGATATCGACTTATCAAATTATTTCTTTCAATCCAATTTACAAACCTAACGTACAACATTTGTGCAAACAGTTTTCTTAGTGAGCTCAGAACTGAAATGCCTCTATAATTTTCTGGTGAACTCGGATTACCCTTTTTAAAAATAGGAAATATTGTAGCCAAACGAAAGTAGCTCGGAAATTTCTCTTCTGTAAACATTTTGTTTAATAACCCTAACACAGGCTCGAGAAATTCAGGAGTTGAATTCTTATAATGGGTGATTTTTTTGAGGATAGGATTTTCATGCATTAGTATTTGACAGATCACGCGGGATTTCAGACATGGTGTCAAAGAGAAAGATGCTCAGTATGCTTTGACATTTCATCATGAATAGACTTACTAACGAGCAACGCTTGCAAATCATTGAATTTTATTACCAAAATCAGTGTTCGGTTCGAAATGTGTTTCGCGCTTTTTTATCGACAAATTTTGTTCAGCGATGAGGCTCATTTCTGGTTGAATGGCTACGTAAATAAGCAAAATTGCCGCATTTGGAGTGAAGAGCAACCAGAAGCCGTTCAAGAACTGCCCATGCATCCCGAAAAATGCACTGTTTGGTGTGGTTTGTACGCTGGTGGAATCATTGGACCGTATTTTTTCAAAGATGCTGTTGGACGTAACGTTACGGTGAATGGCGATCGCTATCGTTCAATGCTAACAAACTTTTTGTTGCCAAAAATGGAAGAACTGAACTTGGTTGACATGTGGTTTCAACAAGATGGCGCTACATGCCACACAGCTTGCGATTCTATGGCCATTTTGAGGGAAAACTTCGGAGAACAATTCATCTCAAGGAATGGACCGGTAAGTTGGCCACCAAGATCATGCGATTTGACGCCTTTAGACTATTTTTTGTGGGGCTACGTCAAGTCTAAAGTCTACACAAATAAGCCAGCAATTATTCCAGCTTTGGAAGACAACATTTCCGAAGAAATTCGGGCTATTCCGGTCGAAATGCTCGAAAAAGTTACCCAAAATTGGACTTTCCGAATGGACCACCTAAGACGCAGCCATGGTCAACATTTTAATGAAATTATCTTCAAAAAGTAAATGTCATGGACCAATCTAACGTTTCAAATAAAGAATCGATGAAATTTTGCAAATTTTATTCGTTTTTTTTTTTTAAAAAAGTTCTCAAGCTCTTAAAAAATCACCCGATAGAATTCGATATTAATGCCATCCAAACCCGCTGCTTTGTTATTTTTCATTCTGCTTAGAGATGCCAACATCTCAACCATGGTAAAAGTAGAGTCTAGCTCATCGATTGAAACATTTTGCAGGGCAAAACTGATGAAATTCTGGTCAGGATCTGGAAGTAGTAAACCTTCAAAGTATGTGGCCAGGTCGTCAACACTAATACTTAAAAACGATGACTTACTGCGACCTCCCAAAATCCGTACATTGTACCAGAATGATTTTGAGTCCTTACAGTCTACAAGTTTCCCAGCCGCTTTGATTAAATATAATTGCTTTTTCCGTCAACATAAATCTTTTGCTGTGAAATGGAAAATAAGAAGAAAGTACCATTTATTATTTATTGTTCTTATTAATTCACAGACTTATAAACTATATCGTCGGTACATAAACATACATAATGTTATTGTTCAAGGAAAGTATATTATAACATTATACTAACAAAATCTTTGGACATAATGTTTTCTTTTAAAAAGTATACTTTGTTTTCAAAATTATTTTTTTTTTTTTAAATGCTGTAAATAAGGAGAAAAATAAAAATCGTTTTGTTAATGTTAAAAATATTTTATCAAAACGATATTTTATTTTGAAATTCTGAATTTTGACGTACAAAATTTTGAGTTACAGTAGTGTGTACAATCAGTATTTTAAAGTCGTTTTTTTTTTATAAAGAATTGTAAATACAATATTATGTTCCAAACAGTGTTTTCCTTTCACAGCTATTCTTTTGTTTTTTATTCATAATATTCATATATTTTGTTAAAAAATATTCTTTTTTATTTCTTAAATGACATTTCTTAGATGGTTTTCATTTCAAGATATTAAATTAAGAACCATTTTAATACATTTTTTGCTGACAGTAAACAATTTTCTACAAAATTATAATTTTTCATAATATTCGTGCAAGAAATACAGAACCCTGCAAAAGCTTGATCTTAATTTCTTTAAATCGAAAATTCTACTTATCAAAAATATGTAAATGTTTTATTTCATAAATAGTTCAAGTTGTAGTCTCGTTACGTAAAGGTTTCGTTTCGTAAATTGTGTTTAAGGTTTTCAAATTCTATCTTACATTTAATGATAATGTTTCGAAATTGTGAGAAAGCAGCAAACAAATATGCATGGAAATGGATTGATTTATTTAGATTTTTAGCTACTGAGTTAGTTTTATATGTATAAGACAGTTTTATTTAAATTAAATTTGACGTCCAGGAGTTATATGGCTTTTTTAAGGCAAAACTTAGAACAGGAAAGTTTTTGGTTTTCATTTGAGAACGCGGTCATACATCAATGAAAATTATTAATGATTTGTCTAATAAAAACTATTTTGTAAAATTTTGTTAATAGAAAGTGTCTGTTTCTTATTTTTGTTTCGTATTATAAAATTAAAATAACGTTTTTGAAAGCACATTTTTGAGAATTGGAGTTTTATCTCAGTCTGAATATTGAACTTTTTGTAAAGAAAATACGGAATTTATGTTATAGGTATTTAACATAAAATATATAATTAAAATACTATAACAATTTGTTTGCTCAAAAATATCTCAAAATAATATCGTTTGACTTATTTTTTTTTTGAAAACCAAAAACTACACAAAATTTATGAGTACCTAGAACGTTTTACGAAGAAAATAAAATAGCGCTTTTGGTATCCTTCGATTTGTAAGAAAAATACAATTATTAGTTTTCTTACAAAAAAAATTATTTAACTTCTCAAATACCTATATCAACAGTTTATTCGAATGTTTTTGATTGAAAGTTTTGGGTTGTTATGTGTCATCAGAAAAATTTCATTTTAGATTTTTCTTTCATTATTTATTATCCTTACATAAATTAACATTTCAGTAAATGCCTACGACCAAATAATGCCCTAATTTTTTTTCATGATTTTGTAGACATCGTATCAGTCAGCAGCCGATGTGGGAATAAAAACAATAATTATAGTGATGCTTAAAATTCCCATTGTGATGGGTTTTGTCTGATGTCTTTTGTGAAATTCCAATGATCTCCGGTTTATTAAAGCGATGCATCAATGAAATCGTTGCGAGAATCAAAGGATTGAAGAAGTTCTTAGTGTTCGAAAAATTTTGAAATGGAAATTTGAGATATGCGGCACACTGTGAATGGCAAATTAATTAAATAAAATAAACATAATAATGTATATGTGGAAATAAAGAAAAGACTTCTCTTTTGTTATCGGCCGATATTAACTAATACAGCAGCTTAGCGGTGTGGCGGCCGGCGCGTGTGGCATCGAAAGAGTTTGGAATTTTGGGTTATTTCTTTTGCAATTCTATTCAATCTACATTCGTGGCTGAAATTGTGTAAATAATAATAGCTGCCTTAGTGCAAAGATCAAAAACATTGAAACTTTTTAAAATTCATCAGATTTAAACTTAATTTTTGAAAAAAAAATTACGCATCAAAATATCACATATGTAAATTCCAAATATTTTGTCACACTTTAAATTTAACACAAACAGCGTGAGAATAAAATAAAAATGGTAGTAGTAAGAAAGTGTGGCGATGTTCATTAGTTTTAAATTAGTGAAGTACGGTTAAAGAACCAATATCTGTACTAAACAGTGTGGCTAATGTCATGTTCAAAAGTATTGTGATGTTCCTTCCTGAAAGCTGGAGTTTTACAGTAAAGCTGTTCAAGAGGAGCAGTTCAGATTCGGCTTAAAAACTGTAGGTCCCCTCCATTCCTGACAACATTACTCGCACACAGGAATGGTTGAGAGTTGTAAGTCACTATAGGCCCTATAATTCTCAAACGACTGTTGCGCCACCCAATTTATTTATTTAGTTTGTTAAAATAACGTTAAATGTAAAAGAATGAACAAGGAAGAGTTTCAAAAATGATAGTAATCGTTTTAAATAGCTACAATAATAAATGGTATAGTCCACTATTCCTGATGATATCTTAAAAATAATTCTCATTAAGTTTTCATACTTCCCACAACTTGAGTTCCTTTATTTGATCGAAAATTAAAGTTAAAACCAACGAAAATGTAAATTATTAACTTTCTCTCTTTAACCACATATTTTTTTTTTCTTTCTTGACAAATATCAGCCTTATATCAAACTTGAAGCCGATATTTATATTCCTCATCAACATTAGGGTCAAATTTCTGTAACTTATATATTTAAACCACTTATGTTAAGTTAATAGTTATGTCAAATACCACAACTCACCCTAATGCACTTTGCTTATAACTTTAATAACCAGAAGATGATGATGGCTTTAATAGAGGTCTTAAATGTTATAATTCTGGGAAAATATTTTCTGAAGCGTAAAAAATCCATCATCAGATGTTAAAAAATACTTCTCGCATCATCATCATAAGCACAGCACTCTAAAGTTCTGATGTGATTTTGGTTAATTCACCGTTACCATTATGAATTGTTCGAAAACACACATTAAGGCTTCAAATATCCCAATATATGGTATTCCTATCTTACCTTACCTTAAATATTAATAACAAAAAAAATCTTATATTATATTATCCACCTACCATAATGGTCGCGCGACGAAGCTTCCAAAAAATGACAATGTTGATGTTAACAAAGATGACTGCCAATCTGATTATCTAAACCGTTGGCGTTGACGACAATGGACCGCACCAAAAGTGGCCGACCAAAATGAGATCCAGTTTCCATTTCCATTCCAAGGGTCGTCCATTCTCCACTTCTAACAAAATAAACCTGACTTCTCCATTTTTAAATTTGCATTGCTGCATCAATTAACAAACCACTAATAAGACGACGCGACGACGGACGAGTAGAGTGTCACTATACGAGAATATGATGTGTCTGAAAGGTTTTTCACCTTTAAAACCATAGCACCAGGACCACAAAACTTATTGTGTCGTCTCTTGTGTCCTCAGACACCGCTAGCCGTCGCCGATGTTGTCGCCGTATTTGCCGCAGTACCGCCCAAAAAGTTAGTTTACACTTGACTGATCTCATGATCTAACACACCACCCTAAAAAAGGCCAAAAAGTTGCACCCTATTAAATTACGAGATGGGTCCCGGCCCATTGGTGCCTGATATGATGTGGTCGAGATGGCGCTGTCGAAGATACTCGTATAGTTTGTGTGCCACAGACGTTTTTGTTTGCCTTTTGACAAGCAACACACTCTTGTGGCCAATTTAGGAAGATCCAGTTTCATATTAAGATGTCGATACAAATTTTATAACGGCTCACTAGTTTGGCCATTTTGGGCAGGTACTCGCATACATTGTATGAGCTGATGATGGTTTGGCTATTCAGGATCACGTGGTGTGTGGCGAGCCGAAAAGAAACCCCAGAAGTTCCTAAAAACGAGAGAAGTGTGCAAAACAGTCAGCCATCAGCCTCAGCCTTAGCCTCAGTTCCAGTCCCAGAGAAGCATTCAAAAAACAAATTTTTGGACCTCAGTGTCTGGATGACAGATAAGCATGGTGGACGCGTAAAAATAAATTTGGACCTAAAATATACTTCTTTCCATTGATTTGATTATTTTGTTTTTTATTTTTCATTTCTGTGAAGACTTTCGTCATGATATCTGGATGGAAGACAAGTCACGAACTGAAACCGCATATTTGCGTTCGTCTGATGAGGTCTGGTTAATGCAGCAAACGAATGCATCGACAACGATGTGTTGTGAATCCTGTAAATCTCTAAAGTATCTCTTTGCAATATAAACAGGAGCTTAAATGTATCCCACGATGCCTATACCTACTCTACTCTGTATAGAACTCGTCAATGATGCTCTATGCATATACAGCATATAAGACGGGATGTTCTTGTTGGACATGATGTGCTGTGTGCATATACAAAGTCATCCATCCGTCTGTCCATAATACGATATCTTCACACAAGTTGAATTGACTCCTGTTAACAAAGTGATTCCCTGGGCGCACCTACAAGTTTATGGATGTTTTTCAAGGGCGTGAAGGCAATGCCATTAATTCTTTATCAGGACTTTTTTCACATGGTTTACTATTATCAGATGCATGTCATTTGTTCTTTTCGTATCCAGTCATCACCTGCATCAGGGAAGTTCAGGTCTAATAATGGTTCTATTTTGGCAACTTTTTCATTTCATTTGCTTTGATCCACAACCTATTTAATTCCTGTGGCCAATTAACAACTTTTTGTGAAGGTATCGAATTATTTAAGGAGTTAAGAAATTTTGAAATGTTTAGTGCTTGAAATGTTTAGTTGTTGAGATCGATGGCGAGTTCAGGATTCTCAATTTAAATGATCATTCATTTATATCCTGAAGTTCTTGAGTAAACATTGCTAATTTTAAGTTTCTAAATTAAAAACAGTTTTTAAAATAAGAGGTGGGCCAAAATTCAACGGAGTTTCTTCCTACCGTGACTTTTAACATTTTAAATGTCCATATAAGAATACGAAGATTTCTAGCTATTCGGTTTTCTAATTGACATTATTGAACCAATCAAAACGCTTAAAAGTTTTCACTTTGAAACTTCACAGAAAAAAGTAGTTTAATGAAATGTAGTAGATTTTTATAACAGGAATACAAATTTTATAAAATATTTTATGCAAAAAGTAAAACTCACAAGTCAAACAACTAAACTGAACGCTACAGGCGCACCTGGTCTAACCGGGTTATATATGACCATAGTCATGGCCTTACTCGTAAATAAGCTGCAGACGCAATTATTCAGTTTAATGCTGTGGTAATTTATTAAAGCTTCTTTACTTTTCAACACCAACCGCACTCATATCTCAGCTCACCATAGAGGCGCGCATGCGTCCACTTAATTGTTGCCGCGCGAATCGACTTTACTTTACTTTACTTACTTTACTTTACTTTACGAAGTCATTCTCATTCTCGCATCCTCATCAACATGTACAAGAAGAATTGAGAATAACCTCGTCAAGTCCAGAATCTGTGGAAGTTAAAATCTCCTCCGCTTATTGACTACGGATTTTGTTCGATGTTGGTTGGAGCAGAGAGAACTACTTTCGGTTTGCAGATCATGGTCTTGGTCTTGGGTTGATTCTTCTCGTCGCAAGCCTCAAATGCCTCGAGCCATGGCTCCAGATTGGATGATGCTCGATGATGGTCCTGTGATAATTGTATGCCATTCAGCCCCGGTATGGTATGAGCTCCTTTGTGGTGCGGCACTAGAAAATTTGCAAAAAGCAAAAACATAAGAACAAACTAGGGAGTGGATACGAAACGAATACAGCATTTTAGTTTACCGGGATCAGTGCAGCCCAGTGCAGTTGTGATGGTTGGTGGCACTTCGTGGTCAATTCATGTAACGCATAACTTTGTAGATAATGGTAAATCCTGATGTATCCTCTCCTTGGCAGAGCAATGCATGCCGTAGAAAGTTGCAACTCGAGAACAGTCGAGTTCCAGATCAATCTCTCAAAATGGATGCAGCACAAACAATTCAATGACTATGGCTATGATGGTGAGAAGTGAGAACAGTGGTGTGTAAAGCGATGGATGATGATGTAGCTGCATCAGACAAAGAAGACGATGATGATGATGACGATAATGACAACGATGACGAGAACACGATCGCCTCAAGGATGTGTCATTATTTGATTTATACTTTTAAATGCCCTTAATTGAGTCTGCAAAGGGGCTGATAATTGGCCTGGAATACAGTATACTTTTTTTTTCTTTAAGTACATCCAGTTGGCAGCTTGTTTGGCATACTTATTTTGGTATCTGTATAGCAAGTGCATTTTCAATGACAAATATTTTAATAGGAAGGAATGCGTTGGGTTAGTTTACACAAAGCCGCTAAAATTCCGGACTTATTTTGCTGCCAAATTTTCGAGGCACTTGTCAGTTTTAAATTTACACACGATTTTGTCTGCTATATCGTTCACTTGGAGTCTCTTGATTAGTGTCCTCAATTTATTTTCTTTTTTTTGTATCTATAAAAATCAATATATGACATATTAACTAACACTCACAAAACGCAAAAGGACATCTATTTACGAAAATTATTAGAGCAGAACTGCCAGAATCGTTCAACAAGGTGCTAATCGTAGTTTTGTTTTCATTTTTATTATTCGTCTTCTTTGGCTACGTAGTAAAGTAAATATTTCCTTATGTTGCATGGCGGTGGTCCCGCATATGTAGGTATCTAACCCGTTCCCAATTCTACGACTACAATATACTTTAAAGACCCTCTTGGCTCTCGGGTTAAGTCAAGTGCATAATGTCACTTCTTATCGCTCTCAACCCGCGGTGTAATCCCATAATCATTTGTGTCCATCATCATCATCCTCATCAGCCAACACGGTCTTCTGTAAAGAGCGGCTTTATGGGTATACCTACTTGTGGCGATATACATATGGATGTATGTATGGTGTGAGTTAAGATCTTGCATGAATATATATAGGTGGTTCAGTTCGTCCGGATGATGGTGATGTTTGTTTGTTTGTTTGCTCGCTACAATTATTCATCAGGTAGGTACCTATAGAATATATAATTAAACAAAAAAGGTATTTTCTTTCCGCTTTTGTTTGACCTGACGAACAAGCATTTTGTCCAATATAGCGCAGCGTGTTCGCATGTTTAACCATCCGGCTATATGTACTCGTATATACGCACATAAAACTAAGAAATCACTTAATGCTGCACACACCATCATTCTTGTTTCAGTTAATGACAAAGACCAATATTTTCTTCCTGTGACATTCTTGGTGCTCGGTCTAATTGCGTTTGTTTCTTGATGCCTCTTTTTTTTGTATTTATAGGTATAAGGTACTTGTACTTATGTTTCCATAAAGATTTCTTGACTTTGGGAAGACATAATATCATCATCAGTTTGTTCGAGAAAGGCCATATAAGCCGTGTTCCGTTAATGGGAATTTCCAACATTAAACCTTTAACTAAAACTTCACACGGTTTTTATACACATATTTATACATAAAAAAAGTATGTGATCTACTATTTAAGATAAGACCTTTAGGACGTTATTCAAATGTAGAAGGTTTACTCGTTGAGTTAAAGATTGGTATGGAAAAGTTTTAAAAATGTATGAGATGCAAAGTAAGTTTTTTTTTTCTAAAAACCATCAAGAAATAAAGTAGTCAAATGAAAGACAATTTGCGGTAGCTTGTAAAATACGCACTTGAAAGCTTGTTTATTTATTAGCTTGCCAAGTTTAAGGTTTTTCCGGGAAATATGCATTTCACACAAAATATGGGTATAAGCCGCATCAGTAGCGTAATTTATGAAGGTGGCGCCATTGTTGATTTTAACGAATATACAGGGATTTTCAATAAGATTTTCAAATTTAAAAAGAGGCTTGGATGTGACCTTACTTTCTTAAAAGTTTGTCTATATGTATCAATTTTTACCAAATATGCGTACTATTTTTTGTAGATTTCATTTTTTTATGAAAAAACGGACTATTGGATTTTTATAAAAAAAATTACTGAATACCGAAACCAATATTTTCTGTGAAATAAAATAAATTCAAAGCCAATATTTGTAATTTTTAATAAGCTATTTGAGTGGAAAGTAAATATTTACCAAGTTTTAGTATTGTTCTTTTTTGGTTTTTATTTTTTGTAAAAAAAAACTGTCAATTCGATTTTTCTCAAAATTTGATCGAATGTTGAAAACAATATTTCTTATAAGTTAAAATTAGTTAGAAGCCATTATCTTAAATTTTTGAAAAGACATTTGAGTCGAAAATCAATTTTTACCAACTTTTGCTAAATTTTTTTTTAGGTTTTTAATTTTTTGTAAAAAATCTGTCAATTCGATTTTTTTCAAAATTTTACTAAATGTTGAAAACAATATTTTTTGAAAACGAAAGTAGTTTAAAGTCAATATCTCAAAGTCTTGAAAAGATATTTGAGTCGAAAATCAATTTTTACCAACTTTTATTAATTTTTGTTTAGGTTTTTAGTTTTTGTACAAAAACTGTCAATTCGGTTTTTCTCACATTTTTTCCTAGTGTTGAAAACAATATTTTTTATAAGTTAAAATTAATTGGAAGCCATTATCTTAAATTTTTGAAAAGATATTTGAGTCGAAAATCAATTTTTACCAACTCTTGTTAAATTTTTTTTAGGTTTTTATTTTTTTGTACAAAAGCTGTCTATTCGATTTTTTTCAAAATTTTACTGAATGTTGACAACAATATTTTTTGAAGATAAAGGTAGTTTAAAGTCAATAGCTCAAAGTTTTGAAAAGATATTTGAGTCGAAAATCAATTTTTGCCAATTTTTATTAATTTTTGTTTAGGTTTTTATTTTTTGTAAAAAAAACTGTGAATTCGATTTTTCTCAAAATTTTATCGAATGTTGAAAACAATATTTCTTATAAGTTAAAATTAGTTAGAAGCCATTATCTTAAATTTTTGAAAAGACATTTGAGTCGAAAATCAATTTTTACCAACTTTTGCTAAATTTTTTTTTAGGTTTTTAATTTTTTTTACAAAAGCTGTCAATTCGATTTTTTTTCAAAATTTTACTGAATGTTGACAACAATATTTTTTAAAAGTTAAAATTAGATAGAAACCATTATCTCAAATTTTTGAAAAGATATTTGAGTCGAAAATCAATTTTTACCAACTCTTGTTAAATTTTTTTTAGGTTTTTAATTTTTTGTACAAAAGCTGTGTATTAGATTTTTTTCAAAATTTTACTGAATATTGACAACAATATTTTTTGAAAGATAGAAGTAGTTTAAAGCCAATATCTCAAATTTTTGAAAAGATATTTGAGTCGAAAATCAATTTTTACCAACTTTTGTTAATTTTTTTTTAGGTTTTTATTTTTTGTAAAAAAACTGTCAATTCGATTTTTCTCAACATTTTTCAGAATGTTTAAAACAATATTTCTTATAAGTTAAAATAAGTTGGAAGCCATAATCTCAAATTTTTGAAAAGATATTTGAGTCGAAATTCTATTTTTACCAACTTTGAGTAATGTTTTTTTATTTTTCATAAAAAAAACTGCCAATTAGATTTTTCTCAAAATGTTATCAGATGTCAAAAACATTATTCTTCGTCGCACAAAATTGTTTTGGAGATGAAATCATATTTAAGTCGTAAAATTTTCGAGGTGACAAATTTTTTTTTTTTGATTTATGTATAAAAAACCGTTGTTTGGATTTTTTTCCAGAAATATAATTGTTTTATATTACGTTACAATATATAATATAAAATGTAATTCAAGTCTCTAGCGTCATTGGTTCATGCGATATTTAGGCTTAACCAAAATGTTCACCTTTTTTTAAACTGCTATGGTAAAAAAAACCACCCACGCAATTTTCTTGAGATCTCTTTCTGCATCTTTCTGCCTTATTATCTGTATAACCAAATTTATTTGAAGTCGATATCTCTTCTGGTTCTTGAGCTATGGACGACGAAAAAAACGTCCTGACCGTACAGACGTACGGACGTACGAACGTACGTACACACGCACGCACGGATATCTTTCTAAAAATATTTTATTTCGACTCTAGGGACCTTGAAACGTCGAGAAATGTCAAAATTTTCAATTCCACAAATCGGACCAATTACAATAACTTCCTATGGGAAGGTAAAAAAATGAACAATTTTTAAGAAAAATCAATAAATGTTTTATTTCATAATAAACATGTACAATGTACATTGTATATATTGTTAATAATGATATGGAAATGGACTTGAAGGCTTCTGTTGCAGCAAAATATCATTTTCATGTTCTCAATAAATTCACAATTTTCTTCTAAACATTTTAAATCGGTTGTCATTAGTATAAAACTTATCTTTCACGTGGTTTGGGAGGAAAAACGTTTCTGTTCAATCACAAGATATTATTAGCCAGTTGTGAATATCTCTTGGAAAAATTAAACTGTCAGGAAACTTTTCTTGTGACATTGAAATTTTATCATTGTTTGACTGACACTTAACGGCCTTCTTGAAATAAAAGAGAATCTGAAGTATAATAATATCATAGATTTCACATGTCAAAAGATGACATTTTTAAAAGCGACAACTGTCCAAATAGCGGGGGTATTCACAATAATATCACTTAATGTAAAACCTTTTATCTGGTTTGTTATGTACATAAATGTAGCTGTTGATTTTTGTATGAAAACATCGATACAATTATTTTATCGTGGATAAAATAAAAATAAAGTTTGAACCTCAACTCTTTTGTTTTATCGTTTTCTTAACAATTTCTATGAGATCAAGTCGTTTGAATTTTCTACCAGTAACAACTGTTTAAGTTAAAAGTAATAGAAATAAGAAAGTCGTTAAGAAAATAACTACAATCAAAGATTCCTTCGATATTTAGAAGATTTTAAGTTAAAGATTTTAAGACTTCTGTTTTTAAAAACCATATGTGCTTAAGAATTTAATTTTTTAGTAATTAAAAAAAGACACAGTTGTTGATGTTTTATTGATATTTTGTTTGTCTCAATTTTTTAACTTAATACTTGCAAAATGTTTCTAATCAATATTTTCTTATTTGGAATTCGCAAAATAAAAACAAACATAACATAAATTCAATGTTTTGTGTTGATTTAGTTTAAAGCAATGAAGACAAGACACGTGGATAGGACAGTGGTAAGATGAGTTGGGCGCTTTGGATCCAATAAACAACTTAATACGTCAATACCATAAAATACTAAAATACTGAAAATTTCCCAACTTGTAAGAAATTGTTTCCCTTCAACCCTTTCTTTTGACTTTAGATATCGTTACCAAATTTAGTACATATAAGGTTTTCAGAAAGAAAAATTCAGAGTGTCTCTCAATATTTAAAATCCAAAACGAAAATTCAAATCTGTATTTAAATTTCACTATAGGCACTTAACGCAATATAAAAATATTACAGCCTTAAACACCTTTTAAAACTAAGATTGGATAATCTTTACCTCATTTCCATATTTAAATTATGTACTTACTTCAAAATAAGCTACATAAGAAGTTTTCAAAGAGATAATCCATCGAAAGAAGAGAATTTGCTTCCTTATCGTAAAATCCTTTTCCTGAGTGCGAAGAAAAAAAAATGGCAAAACAATTGTTAAGCGGATTTCATCTAGTAAATCTGTTATAATAACAACAAAAATCTATCCAGCCCACAAAGAAAAAAGAGATATTTCATCAGCATATAGCTTATAGATGTCAGTCACATCATGAACAATGAAATATACCGGTATTCAGGAGCGTAGAACAATATAAATAAATAAATATGCAACTGAATGAATGACAGAGGGTTAAAACGAGTGTTATATAGGAGCTCAACAGGTTGCAAACACCAAAACATAGATTTTTGAATAATGCAATTCTTCGAAAACACCCTCAAGAAGCAATTGGCTAGTGTGGTTCAAGAGTGGTTATTTCATGCACAATCAGAGGAGTTATGTTGTTAAGTGATTAAAAAATCTCTCTCCCTCTTGGGATGAACTCACAGTAATATAAATAAGTATATTTTTACCTATATTTCATTTGATGGATGAATATTATCCTTGAGAATGTGTTTCTTTTTGTAGTAATTTATGTAGGTTCAGTTGTTGTTGTTGTTGTTGTTGTTGAGTCGGCTTCGTATGAATCATCAAAAGAATACTTAGTTTGCCAATATTTTCTGGACCCTCCGTTAAAAAAAAGAATGCATATTTTGTTTTGTCCAAATTATAACGGTCCTCTCATAAACCATATCCTTGTAAACCGAGTGCCTCAAATGTACATATGGACAGGACATGATGTGATACATATTTAAAAGAAATATGCAACAATGCAGTGCAATTTTTAATAAATAGAAATTAAATGAGCAGCTTTTCCGCAAAAGAGAAATTTGACAATGCGAAACCTATAATCCAGGTGTGTTCCTTTTTGGGAAATGTATTTTAAGTGAATTGACACAATGTTAAGTGGCCTCTTCTTTCCATTCTTTGACTTTGATAAAATGGAAGGTCAATTGATTCTCCATATAATATGAATTAATTTAATTTAACATAAGTTTAAGGCGTTTCTTTGGATAAAATTTATAATATGCATTCAATGTTTGTTTTGAGGTGCCTCAAATTTTGAAATGCAAGTATAATGGTAATCTCTAAAGTGCGTACTCGATGCGTCCTTATTATCACAAACGGAGGAGTGGAACCGTGGGAAAACCAAAAAGTGTAGAAAAAAGCGATACAATTGCGTAGGTACGTGGAATAAACAAGAAAAAAAGAACACCTATTAAATTAAAGAAATTGGCCATGGAAAAGTTCACGAGAAAGGTGTAGTTGCAGTGGCTGACATTATAATTATTAATAGCATAGCATTTTCTTTGCAAAAAAATAAGCATACATTTATTTCTCTGAAAAAAGACTAGGTTTTGATTAATATCAAAATAAAATCTCTTATCGAAGAACCTCGCATATTGACTTTTTTGATATCAAGACAGTTTTTCATTTAAGCTGTACCTTAAGCTTCTATTGTTTTATTAAGGAATGTGTTCTTGGGTTGAAGATACAAATTTAAACCGCGTTTACACATCAATTTTTCAAGTTTCAAGATGCTTTTGATACTCTGCTCTTTTGATAGACAAGTTAGACTAGCCCTTGGCCATTTTGAACGACTTTCTTTCATTTAAGATACGTTTTAGTGCATTCCAAACACACACAATATACATTTTAAATCTGTTCGTCTTAGGCACAGGTTTCATAAGAATTTGCGTATTTAAAAACATTTTATTCAATTTTAAAACTTATCTCGAGAAAGTGCTCTAATAGTTTGCTTCCAATTTCAGAAATAAATATAAAATTTGTTCCGGTGAAAGTCTTTGAGTTGTAATTAGCCAAAAAGGTATTGAAAAAAAGTCCAACAAACTTTATTCGAATGACAGCTTATTTGACAAATCTGCCTTTCAAATGTTTATGCCAATGTAACATTATTTAAAGACACTTTTTAAAAACTTCAATACCATAAATAAATATGATTCAAATGAACTGTGTGACTAAAAATATTTTTCTTATTGACGGTTAAGTCAATTTTAAATCAACAAAACTGTACTACTTCAAAAAACAAAGATAAAGCGCCATCATCATCATCGAAATTCTCGTCGTACAATCATCATCGCATCAAACAGGCCTCAAGCAATTATATTCACAAAACTACAATAAGGAACATCATTCAGCTTCAGCAGCATACTCGTATACAAAATCATTTGTACCTTTTTATCTAAATACAATACCAGTTACACAAAAGGAACACTCCCAGCTCAAGGGTGGTAAATTGAAGATCAATTAAATTCGAATGTTCGAAATGAATGTGATGGATAAGGTCACTGCCAGAGCCACCGTACCGCACCGTACCGTATAAATTGCGAATACCGCTGCTGCCACAACCACCGGGACACCGCACCAACGGCCGGCCGGCCGGCTCGGACGGGGACCTCAACAAACAAAAGCATGATGTGTACATATGTACAAGAGGCGTTTTGTTATAAACTGGTGGTGTTCACTGAGGGCAGTTAGCATCAGCAGTCGCATAGCAGCCGTTCCGAGTCCACATCAGTGTTGCAACAAATTTCCCATAATGGCAGTCAATATTTTTTGTTTTTGGTTTTGTGTTTTTTTTTTTAATCTTAACTTCTTGCTCTTCCCTTCAATCTGACAAAAATTAAAAAAGATTATTTTATAGCAATCAATTGCCCACCTTCCCAGCGCTATCGCTATTGTGTTGTTACCGTGTCCGTGTCGGTGTCCGAGCGCGTCGTCGTCGTCGTCGTCTTCGTCGTTGATATGATCCCCAGCGTTCATTTCTTGTTGTGTGTTTTTTGTTTTTGTTTTTATTTTTTTTCGCACAATAGCCATCCAAATGCGATGCGATTTTAGATTTCAGAGATTTGGACCGTTTTGTTGTTGTTCTGTGCGTCATCTCGTCATGTTGCTGTTGAACGTTTTGGGAACCTAATTTTGGGTGATTTATATTTGTCGATTTTCTGTCCGGTCAGCAGGGGTCCCGCCAGCCAGCTTGTATGGCCCTGGGTTTACTCAGCGGTAGCTTTTGATGATTGTTTTGTGTGTTCTAGTGTCTCTTGTGCGAGTCAAAGATACATTTTGTATGTTTCTCTGTGTCTACCTGGTGTTTTACGCCGTGCTCGCGCCCTTGTGTTGGTATAGTTTTTGAGAGCCGAGCGATGGCCGAGTATATAACAATAAAAGGGTATACCGGTGCAACAGAGAGTGTCTCTGACATCAATTCAAACAAATAATTTGAGACCAAAAGATACACACCATCAACAAAAAGAACAACAAAAACAACAACAACAACAACAGCAGCAGCAACAAAAGACTGCCCTGAATTTTCGACCTCGCTTGATGGTAAGAATTTAATTTCCATTTCAGCGGCGCAATCGCTTTATAAGTGTTTATTTATTTTTAGTAGATCTGAAGAGCAAGCGTGTATCTGAGAGATGCTGCCGTTGTTGGATCAACGGATATCTCACACTTAAGGCTTTGCAGAAGATACATGTGAGTACATATACATACCTGTGTGTTGTGCACACATTACCGAAATGATGGTGATTATAATATGATGTGAGTTATATAAATGCAGAAGGAGCTCAAGAAGGAGTGCTCCTTCTGATCAGTGTTAAGTGATTGGGCCAACACTAGAGATGCAACATAATCATAATCGTTCAAAAATTGTGTTGGTTTGTTTAAATTGCCGAAGAATGGGCATGACATGGACAAATCGGAACTTTTTGTTTATTTTTTTTTCTCCTCTTTGTCGGTTATGTATCTTGTTAAAGGTATAATATATATGAATGTATGTACGGCACATGTAAACGCACAAAAATATGTTTTTTTATCATATACTTAGTTTCATATCTAATCTTCTTGAACTCAAGATATTCAACTGGAAGATATAAACAATAATTTGTTTATGTTTTTAATTTGTTATTTTTTGTATTTAAAAATTTCCACATTAATAATTATTTGAGAGTTCTAAAGGTATAGGGGAGAGAGGGGCAAACCTACTTAATATTAGTTTTGTTTCCACTGCCATAAACATAAAAATATGTTGTTGAACAGACATTATTAATTTTATTCAAGTTTGCATGTCAACTCTTTTGTTTTATCAACTATCCTTCCCCTGATACAAAAAGGAATATGTAGACATAAGTGGTGTTATATTTGCAAACCTTTTGAAAAACCTTATTAATGCTATAAACACGTTTTGAAAGAGTTTTTGAAATGAAATTTAATGCTTGATTAACAGTACTATAACTCCAAAAAACTAATTTTTTCTTTCTTCATTTAAAAACATTATTGGATCTGTCAATTGTATACCTTAACACAAACAAATTTGGCTTTATATATAGTACTATGCATTTGTAAAAAATATTTTTGGTTAACAGATAATATTTCTCAATTTTTACTAAACAAAACAATTTCATCGATTGTAGGTTATTTCGCTAATCAACGTAAAATTTTGCCTAAACATTTTACAATCCTCATATTTTTTTTTCTTTTTGAAATCATGACCTTGTTAAATCTGTCCCTTTGTCATCGAGCTACCATAAACCAATGAACTATTACAATGTTAATGGTATACATAAGCAGTATTCAGATCGATAAAAATCAATGGACACAAGATATAGTAGCTCATGACAGTTTAGAAACGCTTCTGCTGCTTTTAACTAAACTCGACTTCTTAACAGATAGAATCATAATATAGAATTCTAAATACAAGAGCGACCGCAATAAAATAATAAAACTGTCAATTTTATAACCGAATTTTATAGTGTGCCAATTGACACTCGCAAGGGGTACTAAAATTACATTTGTGCCTTCTTTTGCCGACAAGGAAAACAACACCCATATACGCATTATTATTGGTATTATGCAAAGATCTTCATTTCGATATAATCTACAATGGATGCTTAGAAGAAAATCTAAAGTAGAATTTTAATAAATCCTGTTGTAAATGTGTGTTATTGCTTGTCAAAAATTAACAAGTATTCCAAGAAATATTACCTTTTGACATTTCTATGCAGAGAAAGTGTAAAAGTTAACCTTGAAAATGATGCCGTTGATTTAGCAAACATCAAGTTTGTCGGAGAAATTGCTTTGAACTTTTATTGCATTCTGCTGGTATAAGAACCTTTAATTGCAAAACATTTTATTCCACACGATCTTATGTACTCAATTTTGTGTAGCGGCTGGGATTCTCTAAGTTTAAAAAACATAACGATCGAAAAATTGATCTACTTTCGAGATAGTTTCAAAAACAAAATTGTATTTTTTTTAAATCTTTGGATATTAATTTATTCTATAGATGAAGAATACAAATCAATTCAATTAACAATAGAAAATGATATCAGCCAAATGAACGCCCCCCAATATTTGCAGCACAATATAATCTTATGAAATTTTAAATGCACAATTCCAGCATTGGCGGCCTTATGTCTTGGATAACTAGGTGAATTCGATGTGTAAGGTCTTAAACTGTATGTAAGAAAAAAGAGGCTGGGATGCGACCCACACTGATAACTTCCCATCCCGTCTATCGATTCGTCTTGTTTAAAAGTTTGTCTATATGTATCAATTTTTACCAAATTATTTGCGTACTATTTTTCGTAGATTTTATTTTTTTATGAAAAAAAAACGGACTGTTGGATTTTTATAAAAAAAATTACTGAATATCGAAAACAATATTTTCTGTGAAATAAAATAAGTTTGAAGCCAATATTTTTAATTTTTGAAAAGCTATTTGAGTCGAAAGTAAATTTTTACCAAGTTTTTGTATTGTTTTTTTTTTAGGTTTTTATTTTTTGTAAGAAAACTGTCAATTCGATTTTTTTTTTAAATTTACTGAATGTTGACAACAATATTTTTTGAAAGATAAAAGTAGTAAAAGTAGTAGTAGCCAATATCTCAAAGTTTTGAATAGATATTTGAGTTGCAAATCAATTTTTACCAACTTGTATTAATTTTTACTTGCGACATATAGGAACTATATTACTTGCGACATATAGGAACTATATGGCAAGTTTTGCATTCGTGCAAAATTTTGTCTGTCTGTCCACGCTCCTACAGCCTAAGCCATTGGGTCGATTGAGTTCAAACTTGGAAGTTAAAGTTTTGAGCAGATTCGCGTTAGGCATTTTTTTCATTTTTTTTTTAAGATCAAAACTAACAGTGGCCCCCATACAATTTTTTTGGTCAAAAAACGATAATTCGAATTTTCTCAAAAAAAAACTGATAGATTTTTTTTTCATTTTCTCTAAAGTTTTATTTTTTAACTTGGCTTCTTTTAATAAGAAAAACATATTTTTGTATTGCTCAGGAAAGGTACCGCTCATAGAACCGTTATTTTGTTTTTTTATTTTCTCAGCAATTTATGTATTGATTGCAATAATTTTTTTTGTGAATATGCTCTTATATTGCATTAACAATATTTGATTATCAAAAGTGCAATTTTTTTTGTTTGGATTTTTAAAAAAATATTGAATTTTTTTTTTCAAAATTCTATATCCCAAAAACGGGTTAATATTTTTTTACGAAATTCAAATGTCGAGCGTATATTTACAATCACTAAACAACTGCATACCAAAAATATTTTTAGAACAAAATTGAAAAATTGTATATATTAAAAATTAATTTAAAAAAAAAACCGCTCTAACGATTTTCGAAATTTTTTTTTGAAAAATCAAGGGCTTTTTTATTTATAAAATGGCATTTAAATTCTTGAAGACAAACTTATTTTTCAGGTAAAATTTTGAATCTTAAATTAGTTTTTTTTTTAAACTATTTTAACTGTATTGAATGTAACCCTCTCCAAAAAAAATTAAAAAATGGAGGTTTTTTCGACAAATCAAATGGCATTTATATCTTTGAAGACAAACTTATTTTACAGGTATATTTTTAAATCTTATATACATAGATACTTTTTTAAACAGACTCTTTGAATACAGGAGCAAGTTCGTGCGACCCAGTCGTGCATTTTATTTTCTTTAGGTTTTTATTTTTTGTCAAAAAAACTGTCAATTCGAATTTTCTCAAAATTTGACTGAATGTCAAAAACAATATTTTTATACGATAAAATAAGTTTGAAGCCTTAATCTCAAGTTTTTGAAAAGATATTCAAAACATTATTCTTCGTTGCACAAAATTGTTTTGGAGATGAAATCATATTTAAGTCGTAAAATTTTCGAGGTGACAAATTTTTTTTTTAGTTTTTTTTTTATTTATAAAAAAAAAAACGTTAATTTAATTTTTTTCCAAAAATATACTTGTTTTGTATTACGTTACAATATATAATATAAAATTTAATATAAGTCTCTAGCGTCATTGGTTCATGAGATAGTTAGGGTTAACCAAAATGTTCACCTTTTTTTTAAACTGCTATGGTAAAAAAAATCAACCACGCAATTTTCTTGAGAGCCCTTTTTGCATCTTTCTGCATTGTTATCTGTATAACAAAATTTATTTGAAGTCGACATCTCTTATGGTTCTTGAGCTATGGACGACGAAAAAAACGTCGCGAACGTACGGACATATGGACGTAGGGACATACGAACGTACGTACACACGCACTCATAGACATCTTTCTAAAAATCTTTTATTTCGACTCTAGGGACCTTGAAACGTCGAGAAATGTCAAAATTTTCAATTTGCAAATCGGATTCATTACAATAACTTCCTATGGGAAGTTAAAAAGGTGTTAAATCAAGATATCTCGGTAGAAAATTGTATAATCACCTCTTCGAGAAATATAACGATCAGAAAACTTTTCTTCAACTGTTTAGTGTGACTGTAAAATTCTTGTGTTATTTTTAGAAATGGAGTAGTTTTTGCACTTCAAATGTCAAAAGATATAAGATTCAAAAGTGAAAGATTCTTTAATGTCAAGCTATTCAAAATAAAAAAAAATATACAACTGTTAAATCTTTCAGCCCTATGATATGATTTTGGGCCTAGCAAACTCCTTCCTGAAACTTATGTAATATATATTAGCATGAGTCAAAAGAGTTAATTTTGTCTACCAACAGTTCTGTAATACGCAAAACACCTCCTTAGCTTCACAAAAATCATCTTAAGCATTTACTAAATTCTTAATATAAACCTTAAAGTACTGCTCCTTATAACCTTCGTTCACTCTTCTTCTGTTTATCATGAAACATTTTTATTTTCGTAAAATTGGTTCCCATGGTATACGTAAGGTAAACATGGCAAAGAAGAAAAACATCACATAATAAAGTCGCACATAATGTCACCTTATCCATAACATATATATACATATCTGCCTACCTATTTTTATCCCCCTCTGTTGTGTATTATGGTTCTGTATCATACACTGTTTTGGATTCAATATCTTTTTAGCTTCTTAGATTTTACAGAAAGGAGACCTACTTCACGAATATTCTTATAAACATTATATAAATTCACTATATAGGTAGTAAGATTATATGGACATGTGTGAAGAGAATAAGACTAATAATTAAATAAAAATGCCATGTTGTCTGTGCCTCCGTCTTTCCTCCCATCCTCCCATAAAGTATAAACGCCTCACGTTTAAGACCTTTTAGCCACCCTTGACCTTCGTATAGCATACAAACGAATGTTTGGTCGTTTGTTCGTTCATTGAAGCGATCTTAACTTAAGAACGCACTCTTTTTAGTTGGACATACATATGTATGGAAAGAGTAGAGCTTACCTCTTTAACTTGTTTTAGCTTTTATACCTGTGTTTTTTGGATATGATTTTAATGGCGTCTAATTCTTTTATTTACATTGTATTTTCATAATAAGTTCTGTATGGTGTTTTTTGTAACAAATTAAAAGTTTGTATTTTTAGAATTTATTAATTAAAATATAAAATATAATTAAGCCCATATATTACAAGTCGATAGTGAAGGAAAGCCTATAGTAAACAAATCCTATATACAGCATTGGTCAAAATTATTGCGAACCTACTATGTATATGTCTCATTATGCCTCAATGGATTTAGGATACCCAGTATACATATGTTTATCCCACTGTACTATTTTGTGCACTATACAAAGTGTCCGGAATTGTTTAAGGTTTAAGCTATACAGTTGCACGCTCTAAAATCAGGGACATCTATTTTTATATGCGTTTAAGAAGTAGTCCCTTCTTAAAGTAGCACATTGAGAGTTCAAATAACGTTTATTTAATTTTAGCTTATAATTGGTGCTTCGCATACATTAAAAAGAAAACATTGTTATTATTAATATTTATTAAGCTTTTAGCATTAAATGTACAGTCCAATGCTTAAAAGCTAATAGCTACCAGGGCTTCAAGCTGAATATCAAAGATAGTACTTTGAAAAATATTATGTCTGGCTTCTCTTGATTTGTCGAATAAATCTTTCGCCTCTTTTAAACAAAATCAAATCCATATCAAGCTAATTCGATCGTAATTTCATCGTGCTTGATTTATAAAAAATCATGTAACTAAATAGAAATTAAGTTAGTTTTATTTTAAATGCTAAAAAATATATTTAAAAGTCTTATGCGAAAATATCTCTTTATTTTAATGACAGTTTTTAAATTTAGTCTTTATGTAAATGATATCTTTCTTTTTAAAAGGATTCATTTATTGTTTCACATAAATATGGTTCTATTTTGTTTTTTTCTAAAGTGATGATGATTGAAATCATCACTTTACTTAAATAACTCAACTAACCAAATTTATACAACATGTTTTATAAGTTAAACAAAACAAAAAAAACTGTTATTTTTTATTATGACCAAGTCATCATCACAGCACGCTATTAAACGTGTTTCACATCATAAACTGCTATAATAACTCACACATAATGTCGATGAACTGGGAAATAATGAAGAATGAATTAAATAAAACTTTATAATACGAGCATGCACATATACAAACGTAAGATTGTATATTATGTATATGAAGTGAGATTAAAAAAATAATATTAAAACAAAAACAAATAGCTCACAAATTAAAGGGTGATGTTAATGCAATTAATAAGTTGTATAGAAAACAAAATTGATTAAATTGCGCTTGCAATAAATTTTAAATTGATATCAAATCAATCAATCAATTATATTCTTAGTCCATATAAAATTTATTTAGAATCTCAACAGTTTATGAGAAATAATATTAAATTTTAAGCATAAATCAAGCAAAATTTCGTACTAATCTTATGTTTCTGATTTTATCAGAAAAGTATCGACTTAACAGAATATTATATACTTAGCTATTTACAAACAAAATCAGTGTCTTAATAAATAAGAAGGTGGATTGGTACCCTAAGTACTTTTTACTTGCGACATATGTATAAGAACGTAGTACCTGTGTCATGATGGTTAGTGCGTTGGACTGTCATGCCAGAGGTCTTGGGTTCGATCCTTGCTTATGCTATCTAAAGTTTTTTTCACGGGTACTGCCTCTTGCGAGGAATTGACAAATTCTCCAAAAGTAATTCTTGTCATGAAAAGTGCTTTCTCAAATTAGCCGTTCGGATTCGGTTTTAAACTGTAGGTCCCCTCCTTCCCTGGCAATAGTACTCGCACACAGGATTGGTTGAGAGTTGTAAGTCACTAAGCCCTAGTTCTCAATGGATTGTTGCGCCACCCAATTCAATATGTATAAAAACTAAATGGCATGTATTGCATTTGTAATATTCGAACTCGAGATTTGAATCAAACCGTAGAAAAGTCGAAAAAAGGGTCTCCCGATTCCGTCCGTCTGTCTGTATGTCCTCGCCCCTACAGTCCAAACAATTTGAAAGATTGAGTTCAAATTAGAATTAAAATTTTCAGATTAGCGTTATGAGTTTTTTACCTTTTTGATATAAACATTTTGTTCTTAACTTTGGCTTCTTCAATGAAAAAAATATTTTTGTATTGCTTCAGAAGGGTACCCCTATAGAACTTTTATTTGGTTTTTTTAAATATTTTTCTTAATGAATGATTCGATTTCAATTATTTTTTCCTGCACAAGCTTTAATTCTATCTTAATAATATTTGATAATCAAAAATGTTTTTGGTTTTTTTTGGATTTTTTAAAAATATATTCATTTATTTTTTTCAAAACTCTACATCTCTAAAACAGGTCAAAAATGTATATTAACTGCATACCAAAAATATTTTAAAGAATAAATGAAAAATGTTATATGTTCAAAATTGATTTAAAAAAGGCGCTCGAACAATTTTTTAAAATAAAGTTAATACATCACCGTTTTTTTATTAATTAAATGCTATTTACATTTTTAAGGCAATTTTATTTTATAGATACATTTTTAGATTTTAAAATATAAGTACTATGGATAGAGAAGAAAGTTTGTGCGACCCAGTCGTGTACTTTATTTTCTTTTTACTTGCGACATATAGGAACTACAGTGGTGGACAAGAATTTAGCACACATGTTAAAGAAAATAAAAACCATTTAATTTTCAATTTGTTTTCTTATTATGAAATTAGTTATTTTTTATTTACATGACATATACAATACATAGCACTATGTTTTCATAGTACTTCATCAAATATATTTAACATCTGTAAGAAGAAAAAAGTATGGAATGTAGAAATATCAATTTTTCGCCTGGACATGAATTTAGCACATTCAACAGTTTCTTGATAAAATTTTACTTACCGTTATCAATTCTAAGTTTTTCTTAGTATTTGGTAGATAACCCTTTATTTTGCAGTACAGAAGCAATTCTTCTTGGCAAACTTTCAACCAAAGACTCACATCGTGGTGGAGGTTCAAACAAATTTGAGGGGGTAAAATTTAGTTTCATTATCTGCGACATATAGGAACTACATATGTATGTACATATTTACATATGTATATGGCAAGTTTTGCATTCGTGCAAAATTTCAAACTCGAGATTTTAATCAAACATGATATTAAGATGGTAGAGAAGTCGAAAAAAGTGGGTCCCGCGATTCCGTCCGTCTGTCCTGTCTATCTGTCCACGCTCCTACAGCCTAAACCATTGGGTCGTTTTAGTTCAAACTTGGAAGTTAAGATTTTGAGCAGATTCGCGTTAGGCGTTTTTATAAATTTTTTTTTTAGGATCAAAACTAACAGTGGCCCCCATACATTTGTTTTGGTCAAAAAACGAAAAATCGAATTTTCTCGAAAACAAACCGATAGATTTTTTTTAATTTTCTCTACTTTTAATCAGAAAAACATATTTTTGTATTGCTCAGGAAAGGTACCGCTCATAGAACCGTTTTTATGTTTTTTAATTTTCTCAGCAACTTTTGAACCGATTTCTATACATTTTTTTTTTAACGAGCTCTTATATTGCCTTAACAATATTTGATTATCAAAACTGCAATTTTTTTTTGATTGGATTTTTAAAAAAATATTGAATTTTTTTTTTCAAAATTCTATATCTCAAAAATGGTTCAACATTTCTTTACGAAATATATTTACAATCACTAAACAACTGCATACCAAAAATATTTTTAGAACAAAATTGAAAAATTGTATATATTAAAAATTAATTTAAAAAAAACCGCTCTAACGATTTTCGAAAAAAAAATTTGAAAAATCAAGGGTTTTTTTGATTTATAAAATGGCATTTAAATTTTTGAAGACAAATTTATTTTTCAAGTAAAATTTTGAATCTTAAATAAGTTTTTTTTTTAAATTATTTTAACTGTATTAAATGTAACCCCCTCCCAAAAAAATAGAAAAATGGAGATTTTTTCGACAAATCAAATGGCATTTAAATATTTAAATAGGTACTTTTTTTAACAGACTATTTGAATACAGGAACAAGTTTTTTCGACCCAGTCGTACATTTTATTTATTTTAATTTTGAACTATTTATCTTGACAAGGACAATAGGTTAAGATAATAGGCTTTTTAAATAGTTTCTTTAAACGTAACTATATTTGCATGGACCGTAATTATAGTCATGCGAAATTATAATTATTTGAAATTGTTTTTCAAAAATGTATTATAAACTTTATAACCTAATAATATTGTACTATGTATATACATCAGCCATTATTAGCGACATAATATCTTGTAATTATTATGATCTTGGGCTTATTAATAATCCATATTTCCTGAGCTTCAAACTTAACATGTTCAAAAATCTGAAAAACCGCTTAGTTCTCATTTTTTTGTTTGTTTAATTTTGATTTTGAACCAAGACCAAAATTTTTTTAACATAATTATGTTCCTGAATGATGCAACTAAATTAACCTTAATTTCGCCTAAGATCGCGTCTCGAAATATAAGAGGTTATAAGCAACGCAGCTGTTTGCAAATTGGTTAAAATATTTTTTTACAGAAAGGTAAATAGAATAAATAAAATAACAAAACAATGGATTTTACCATAACATTTTCCTCGTCAAAGAAAATGAAGGAGAAAATATTGTAAAGGAATGGGAATTTATATCCGATGTGAAACAATATTAAAGAAAATTTAGTAGGTTTAAAAACGATATCAAAATGTATACTATTTTGATTAAACTTTTCTTAAAGCCGTAAATTAAGTCCTTGTAATCTTTAAAAAAAAAACTTGGTCTCTCAATATTTTAACAAATATTAAATTAAAAATTCGAAATAAAAAAATAATCGAAACAAATTGTATCAAGCTTTAACATTATTCATGACTTTTTGTATTTGTCTTATTCAATGATCTTATCAATTCTTAATCGTATTCAAGATAGCCAGAAAACTGCAAAATTAACACAGAGTCAAAGACACATTATTTAAAAATTATCTTCAATTTCTGACTTTGATATCATATTTCCTATTTTAAATCACTTTTTAAACTATTACCCCTTTCATGTAGATCCCAATGGTGAAATCTGCAAACTGCAGTTTTGTAATGCACCTTATTCGACTAAGTTTCTGTTTTTTTTTTTAACTTAACTCGTTTCTTATTATTATTATTAAAATTATTATTTAAGAACATTTGTTAACACTGTAAATTCACAATCACTGTTCTGCTTGTTTTTAAGAATTTAACAGCCTTAAAATTCATATAAAATACTAACAAACATGCCTTTTAGAGTTTGGAATAAAATTAGTTACATGCAAAAACATGGGGGAAATGTGCAAAATGTCACCTTAAAAAACTACAAATATCACAAAACAAGCTTCTAAAAATGATGCTTAACCTTCCAAGATATCATTCCACCTTAGACTTACACGAGAAAGCGAATGTTGAATTGATTTCTCTAAGAATCAATAAACTGACTAACACCTTCTTGCTAAATTGTGAAATTTCTGAAAATCCGCTTATAAATCAATTGAATCGTTAACCATCTTTCCGATATTTTTTTTTTAGTTTGAATAATTCGTACCTTTGTTTAAATATTAGTCGTTAAATTGTTAATTTATTAATTTATTTTCTATATGTTCATTATTAATGTATTGTTTATACTTATATACTTATCTTTTTATTAATTTACGTATGTATTCATTTATTTATTTATTTATTTATTTATTTATTTATTTATGTATTTATTTATTAATTTATTAACTTATTAATTTATTTTTTACTTATTTATTTAATTATTTATTTATTTATTTATTTTATTTATTTATTTATTAATTTATTTATAAACTAATTTATTTATTTATTTATTTTTTTATATTTATTTATTTAACAAATTGTTAATTCTTACTAACAAATTACTAATATATTAAAATATATTTATCAATTATTATTTATACTAACCTTTTTTTACTAACATACTTCTAAATAAAAGTTTAGAAATCTTAATTTTAATTGAGTCAAAATGTACCTGCCCTTTTCAATTTGCGTTGAAGGTTTTGTGTGTATTTTTCTTCAAAATTATTACTTAAACTTTTATCATCTAAATTCTATATACAAATTAATATACTTGTTAAGCAGAAAGATATCATAGAAAAATATCAAATCTTTGTATATAAACTGTGCAGTAGCTTACCAAATGTAAACTCTTAATACGAAAATAAAGAATATCTATCTATCTATCTATCTATCAAAAACACTTCTTAAAATTAACTTTTCGTTAAATGAAAATGAAACATCATCAGATATCTGTTAAATAATTTTACAAGTTGTTGGGTGGGGGTTGCTTTTCTTGGTTTCAAAATTCATAATATCATGAAAAAGGAAAAATATAGTGATATTTTGAAAGAGGTAATGCTTTCGTATGATAATGCCAATGGCATTTTCAGCAATAGCTATAACAATCCAAAGCCCTCTTCAAATTTAATGAGTCCTTAGCTTCACGATCATTGACTCTCTGTGGTACTCTGGTCATCTCAGTCCCCCAATCTCAACACGATTGAGAAATTGCGTGTGGATCTGGACAAATCTTGAACTACATATATTTTCAACAGTAAACGCAACCTATGGCTTGGAATACAAAACAATAAAGCTCTATTCCGGTAAGTCAATGCCAAAAAATTGTTGAGTTCATGCTGAGTTAAGGAGGCCATTTTGGCTATTAAAAACTATAAACAAATTTTTATTTGAAAACTGACTGCTACTTAAATAAATTTGATTAATTCATTTATCATTCTCTATTATTTTGAACATTCCAAAATGAAAAACAAATTTTGTAGGAAAAGAAAATTATTTTGAATAACTATGCAAAATTACAAATATAAGCCGAAAATTTCACGATTTATTTCAAAAATTAACAAAATGTCGCTATTTTATTGTATGATTTTCTAAAATGTTTACAAATTGCTTGCTTTATTGTTTTTCTCAATTTGTTTAACAATTGTGTAGACTCGAAAATAAAAGTTAGGCTAGTGAAGTGCTTTCTTTTAAAACTATTCAAAATAACAATTGCATTATAAATCATAGCGGATCTTATATTGAGATCTCCTCAATCGTTTTGCAGCATTTAACTTCACTTAAACGTTCAATAAGTAAGAAGGAAAAAGACAAAATTTAAACATTTATGTAGTTTAGCTGTCTTTTAAGTTTATTGCCTTTAAAGGTTTTTTTAAATTACATAAAATAAATAATAATAAATTAAAATAAATAAGAAAATACTAACTTGCATATTTTTGTTTTTTTTTTTTTTTAAATTAATTTGTCTTTATAGTTATGATTATTTTAATAAATAATAGATAAAATATAATAATATGAATACATACATGCATGCATAAAGTAAAAAAATAATAATAAATACTATAAAGTATAGTCATTCAATAAGTTAAGTTAATGTATCTTGATTAAATAATTATGGCGCAAGATTTTGAATAAAAACTTTAAAAGTTTAAGCCGATATGTTTGATTTTTTGATATATTTTCATGATAAAAGTAACTTAATACAAATAAATATTTACAATTTAAATAATATATATTACAATTTGGCTTAAGACATTTCCTTTAAAAAATATTTGTTAAATATTGTAAATGCAATTTTTTGTTTGTGATAAAATGTCATAATTTGTTCGTTTTTTTTTTTTTGGCACAGTGAATAATTTATAAGTACTAATATAATAAATTTTTTCGTGACAAAGTTATTTAACATTTTTTTTGTTTACCTATATTTATGAAAAATATTAAGATAGATATATAAACACGAACAATTTTATTTTTAAATTTAATATCTAAGTACACTAAATCAGTCAAGGAACATAAATACCACTTATAATTTACAACTATTATTACTATTATATTGTTATAATAGTTGTTTGATAATTGTTTTATCATTTAGCCATACAAAATTTTTGTTCTACATGATTGAAAAAATTTGTCATATATGTTAGAGTTGCTTGAAGTTTTCTCATTGTTATAATTTCTGCAACTACTCCAGTATTCGGTACTAGAGTACAATTTATTTCAGCTTTTGGAACCGATCTGAGTTCCTCGTGGGCTTCTTCCAATTGAACTATACTCAATTCATTATAGCGACGAATTGATTCCAAATATGATACGACGAGATCATTTTCACTGTCATTCAGACCCATAATATGTAATGTATGTCCCATATATTTGTCATTTGTATGTTGACATAAATGGGAATTTAAATTATTTCTAGCTGCTAGAAGATGTTCATGCATTTCTTTGAGAGCATTTTTATACTGTAAGAAATAAAAAAGAAGTTTGTAATTTAATATTAAAATTCAAAATTAATTATTTTAAGGTCTTTTCTTACCACTTCTATAGGTTTAGTTTCTTTGAACAATTCTTCAACGTTCTTCTTATCAATCGAACCGCCATAATGATTCCATTGAGAAATGTCTGCTGTATTGGTAGTTTTTTGCTGAAATAAAAAAAAAGTATTAAATATTAATTTTGTTTATTATGAATGAAATGATTTAATAGATTCTTAATATCAATTAATTACAAAAGTCACCAAATTGACAATTTTATTACTTTCAAAGAGTTATTTAAATTCAAACCCATGTCGAGAGTTCTTACACAAAAAACTGGCAAACAAAATTAAGCTATAGCCTTGCAAACCTCAGAGGTTAAAAAAAATATCTACAAAAATGGAATTTAAACATCCATCGGAGTATATCAAATATGCATTATTTGTCGTAACTTCCTGCGCAGTAATAAGTATTCTACCTATTTGCACTGAACAAAATGAGAAAGATTGCTCAAAAATAATAAAAAAAAATAATTCTTTATGAAACCAAATGTTCCAACAATGATTTAGGGCAAGATATCACTTGAATTGATAAAATATATATTCATTCATTTAATTTCTGTAAAAAAAATCAACAACTCTTTTTTTTTAAATGCACTAAATGGGTTGATGTTGAAATACTGTATTCAGAATACTGTCTTACAAATTGCTGTACAGACAAAATACTGTATCGTGAAAATACTGTTTGGTCTAAATCTTGCAATCTAATATTCTGTAACTGGTCTCAAAAAGATAAATTGTTTCATATTCTTTCAATATTTAGATATACAGTGTTTTTACAAATACAGCATTTGAATAAACAGTGTTGTAAATTATTTTTTTAAAAACAGAATTTGTAGACATACAACTTCATAATCAAACAGTTACTACGGAAAGCTACAAAATTTTGATCATAGATAGTTTTGAAATACAGAATTTCAACCAACCCGGAAAATGTTGGTTGTCAATTTCAAAATTTTATCAATTTTTCGCTGAGTGTACTTAACTCCTGTTATCGTCACTCTCTGTTGTACGTCGTCGTCGGTCGTACGCTTAAAAATGTTGCTTAAATACCTAGACGTATGAATTCACACATATATTCAAACATACAAGTAAAGTAGCAGCGAGAAAACCTTTAATTTCTAGACACAATGCCACAGAGAGCACAGACCCTGTGGCTATCGATTTGCCTGCACTATACACGACTGCTTCGGGACTCACGATCGTGCGTATATTTCGATCAACTTCCTTTCGGAAATCATCCAGACGCCGGATTTGATCAAGTATTTTTCTTAATTTTTTTTTTAACAATTTTATCTACCTTCTTGTCTTCTTTTTACCGACTGCATTTTTTAATTTTTGTTTGCATAATAATTGTTTGTATTTTATTGTCTTTTATATTATCTATCATACTTGACTTTGTTGGAAATACGGAAAAGAGAATAACAAAAAGAAAAGAAGTAAAGAAAAAAAAATAAAACAAAACAATAATGTTACTTATGTAGGATCGAATATTATTGCCATTTATTGGTGGTTACCTGAACCTTTGTTTCCATTTCTTCTTCTGACTCATCAGATTTTTGCACTATTGGCGAATTGTTTGTGGATGTATAGAATTAGTAAAGGGGATTATTATCTTGCATTATGATACTAGAACCTGCCATAGGATTTTTATTCAGAGTGATTGGAAAGTGAATATTTTTGTATTCACAGTTTAATCAAAAAAAGGGCTTACTAATTGAAGGGGATCAGACAGAAGCAAAAGCCTGTGAATAAATTAAGAGAAAGAAGATCAGGATAATCACATATTTATGTTGACTTCGAACTCTGAAACAAGGTCTTAAAATGAAGAAGAACTTATTTACAAAGTTGGCACTTTGTTTTCCAAACTTTTAGAACACTTCTTCAAGTAAGAGATGAGGACAATTTCAGGCATAATGGAGATTAAACAAGCATAATTGAGCACAGTCACAAACAAAATTATTGTTCCTTGCGGTTTGCATGTCAAAAAGCCTTAGTGGCCTATTTGTCTATAAATCCAAAGATGGTGGCAACATTACCGTAAGTGGCGACCCCTAGAGAAAAATGACTTGAAATGTCCTTTATTTATGGTATATAGTTGTAAACATTTCTCCTTTAAACGATTTTAATGACTTGAGAAATAAAGGACATGAAATGCAACAGATGCAACAATTACTTCCTTAAGTCAAACGTTTGGTGAATAAATCGTCTTAAAAGATAAGAACCTGGGAATTGGATTTTGTATGGTCGTGTCAAATGCTAAGCCGATAAATCAACACCTATTGATCATTAAGAATACAAAATTTGACACAATGCTGATGAAATAAAGACCGGAAACGCTCGAAAAAGTTGCGCAAAATTGTGCCAAGACTGAAGTTATTAAAGTAAAGCCACAGAAACTATGTTATTTTAAATATTCATAAAATGCCATGAAACTGTTGAAGTAATGAAGACATAATTCCGTTAATTTTATTAAAAACACGTCGTTTTCAACAACAAATAACAAGCTAAAAGCTTTGTAGGTTGAGACTGTTGGTTTTTTAAGGATTTAAGAGATGATACCAGTACATATTGTCCTTCAAGTTTTGAATATCAAAATAGAAAGAAAATAGAGTTAGAAGTGTCACTTTAAAAATGATCTCTAAACTGTGCAATAGTCGCACTACTTTTTCCATTTTTTTTTTCTCAACCCAAACAATTGAAATTTAAGGATTTTTAATTATGTTTGCATTGTTTTCGTGAGTTCTTCAAAAATTTTAAATAAAATGTATCAAACTTTTGACTAAATTAAAAGTCATTTCCATCTATTGTTCTCTTCACTATCTGCTTATATATGAGATAGTTCAATCTTAGGTCAGTCAGAAATGACCTTTCGAAGTCTATATTTGGAATTAATACCTTTTGATACAATTTAAATCAATATCTTCAAATAAAACGAAACTTAATTAGATACGTAGGTACAACTTGCTCATTGTCATTAACAACATCAAAACAAAAAGAAAGATAAATGTAGGTACATTCGACTCAACAAACGAACGTATCTCATTTAGATCCATTCATCATTCATTAATTATTTTCCTTGGATTTCATTTAATATAAATGTACATAAATACAACTTGTCGTTGTTATTGTTGTTGTTTTTTATATTTCCCGGTACAAACAGAAACTATCGCTAGACAGCCAAGCGTCAGTTAAATTGCTCGCTGGTGGCTGACTGCTATGACGACGACGCTCGACCGACAAACTTGAGGACGACGAAGACGGCAACGATGTCGGACGGAACGGCATGGCGGTGGCGGAGACGGAGGCGGCTCCCGTGCGCTCAAACCTCTGATTAGCAAGTAGCAACACTTCAGGTGGCTGTCGTCTGAAGTACAATAGTATCAGGTTTAATATTTATTTATTTTTGTGTTTTGTATATTATACTTTGTATATGATAATAATATAAATTATAAAATTTGTTTATGTCGTTTTGTTGGTTGTTGTTGTTTGTTTAGTTCGATAGATACTTTTTTATTTAGTTATTATTATGCACAAGACGATTAGTTGGGCGATGAATAAATTTGCATAATTTTATGCTGCAGCAGTTTGCATTTGGCAAGTATAGAGTTAGCTTCAGAGTCAGAGAGTATAGAGGTATAGAAGATAGCTAGAGCTGTCAGAGAAGTCGGTTGGGTATAAATCGCTAATCGCAAGAGTGCGGCGAGAAAAGAGTTTGAATTCTTTTTTGTTGTTGTTGTATTTTGTTAAGATACAACGGATTGTATGGTGGCTATATAATATCGGATCGGTTTGCTCAGATGTCTGCGGTTCTGTCTATCTGTCCATGAAAAGACGAAGACAGAATATTGTTGTTGTTGTTGTTTTTTTTTTATTTAATTTTGTTTGTCTTCTTCTCCAGACATTGTTGGCTACTAAACGTCTGCAGAGAGAGAATTTAACTTGAGTCATGACCGATTCCATTGGATTGGATTTTTGTTCGTGTGCGAGTCGTGCTTCTTTGCATTATGGGGATTTTTGGTTGGTTTTGAAATTCTTTTGGATTTTCCACATTTACGATATTTCTCATCGTCATCGCATGTATATATGTATGTATGGATTTGTTGTTTTTTTATTTTATTTGTTTTAATAAGAAATTTAGATAAAATTGTTAATGAAATTGAAATTATTATTGATCGTGAAGAGATTGTATGTGCGCGTGTCGTCGCGTCATCGTGTCATCGCTTGGTCTCCTATAGAGGGGGAGACTCTTGTGTACAGAATGTGGGACAGATTAAAGTTCAATAAATCATTTTGATGGGTATTACCCCGTTCTCTTCGTTTCGTATATAGGTTATAGGGAATATCAGCCTTCTTTAATGGGGCATATTTTTATTTTTGTATGATTTTTTTTTTCACGCATACGCCACGTGCTATATACATTATATTTAACAATTTTATGAACTTATTTAGATGAAAGTGTGTGATTCATTGATACGGGATGAAATGAATCAAGTCGCAGTTCATCAGTATATAGGTGACCAGAGTTATTCTCTTAAGATGAATAAACCACATTACAATATTTTGAATCATCAATTTGGTGACTTAGGTTTTTTTTTGTTTTTACCAAAAAATAAAGAAAGACAAACAAAAATTTGTACTTACATATTCTTCCATTTCGTGTTTAAGAGTCTCTGTTGAATAATTGGTAGTTTTTATATTAAACGTTGTTGCTTTGCACATACTTTTAATTTCTCCTTCACTTGGCATCATTGAGCCTAATGGTTTAGCTTTTATTAAAGTAATATTAACTGTGAAAAATATAATCCAGGCAGTAACTTGAAAGATCACAGGAAATTCTGAAAATAAAAAATGAATAGTTAATTAATATTTTAATTTATAATAATTTTAGAAAACTTAAGATTAAATTAGAAGTACAAAAACACTAATATATACTTAATAATAATCGAAGAATTTCTTTTAATTTCTAAAAATCGATTTTAGAATTGCATTAAATTTGGAATTGTTGAAATTATGACAGTAGATTATTTTTTTAAATAAGTATTAATTAAATTGAAAAAGTGTTTTCCATTAACATAATTTCTTTTTAAAGATCACTTATTTTGAATACACCGCTTATTACCATAGTTAACAGTTTTGAAACTTTTGACATTGAACAAAACTACACCATTACTAAAAATAGAACGACAAACGCTTTAACAATGCATTAAAATTCATTATGAAAATGGTAAAAATTTGACAATTACAGTTTTAATAACCAAAACACTTTTAGGTAGTTATAAGCACCTTCTTGACTGACATTCATAAAACTGATAGAGTGATAGGTGGGTGATTTTAAACACAAAACTCCACCGGTCGATCACAAGCAACATCGCATCTTTGCTAATTTGGCCTTCAAAATGCATCAGAATGATATAGACTTTTAAAGAAAAATCATCTTCAGTGATACAAATTTCTGGTTTTCTAGTAATGACTCACTAAGTGAATTTTGAATGATACTTTATTGGACTTTTGGAAAAATTTAGATTTCGAATTTAAAACTGCAAGGATTTGTATTTATCTTTCCTTCCGATTTTTTTTTAGGGGAAAAAAGTCTTTTTTCTTCTAAACAACTACCAATTTAATAAATTTGTAGATCTGGTACTTATATCGTTCATCAAGCCTAACCAGTTTGTTAAAATCATTATCTTTTTGCTATCAAACAAAATACATAGATCTCAAAACCTCACATCACTGTCAATAGAGCATAAAATTCTTAAATATAAGTATTCCCAAGCCTCCTCAATAAAATTATAAATAAAGAAAATATGCCCACCAACTAAGCTTGGCCAAGATACTTTAATTACATAAGTTATATAGTTATATATGTAGCTATAGATACGCAAGAGACTTTAAATTGGTGCACTGACTGCAAATAAAATATTTAAGTAGCAACATACGGAAATCTTTTATACAACTCTTTGTAAAATAATTCAACTTGAGCATTTCTTGTAGTATCTTGTATCTTTGAAATTCCTAAATTTTTAGCATTGAAATTTTTGTGCGATTGTTGTCGATGATGATGCGTCCCTGTCCAGTCCATCCATGTCGGCAGACAGTGCCAATGGTTGACATTAAAAAAAATTAACGCAACAACTACTCGTACAACAAAAAACTTAATTTTTCATTCATGAACTACAACTTCACTCACCATCAGCAACGATATGTGAAGAATTTTTTAAACAGACCACCACGATCTTAAAAAAAAACGAGATAGAGTAGGTATAGCTACACGTCCAGTCCATATCCATATGTACATACATAGTTGCAGTTAACAAAACAAAAAACCAAGCCGATTCAAGTTCAAGGCATTACAGCGATATGTTTTTATTTTTTGTGATACTATCCCAAGCCAAGACATCATCAGTAATTGTTAAAACCCGGGCACATAACATAATTGAAGTGCGCTAAGTAAAATGTTTCATCGGTCTTCATGATTTTTCATGTGATGGCGATATGTTCGAGTGGAGCGGGACTTTTGTAGACATCAACAACATAGTCGTCATAATTTAGATACAAAAATATCTATAAGATGTTGATTCCTAATCGTGATAATATCCTGGTTTAAATTATTATCTATATCTTTACGAATCATGTGTGTGGTACAAATAGTTGTTCAAGTTGCAGAATGACAATGTTCGGGTAAAAGCTTTAGGAGCTATATACCTAAGTATACTACCTAAAGAGGATGAATTAAGAAGATTTCTCCCTAAGACAAAAAAGAAGTAGGTTGTTTAGATAGTAATGTTATCTGGTTGAATATTTTTGTGTAGTTGCATTTTTATTTTCCGTTTATTTTACTGGCGGTCTGCTCTGTGTAAGAATTTTTTGGTTTTGTGTCAAAAAAGTGTGCAAGATTTTAATCATATCAATGTGAAATCTAAATCCATCGAAAATGGGATTTCGATTAAAATAATGTAACATCTTTGATCTGTCAGTTATATGTACATCTCATTGAATCAATACGGATAAATATTTGAATGGATATTTTACTCTGTTTCCTTTTGATTAGAGAAATTTATACTGATTAATTGAAAATCACTTGGAGGAACTTTTTTTGAGAAACTAACTCAATCATTTTTTGATAAAAAAATCTAATTTTTTGCTTTTTTATTTACATAAATCAATTTAATGAATTTTCCTGAAATTCTAATTTTAGATTTCTGTCAGAAAATTTATAAAATTCTAATATGTATTAGATTTCTGTCAGAAAAAAAATTCCAGTGGATTTCAATCAGGATTTTTTTTTGTCAATGATAAAAAAGTTCAATGATAGCTTTTTATACAACCTGTGACAAAAAAAAAACAAATATTTGTATCAATCATGAAAACCAATTATAGCAAAAACTTGGTACTTTTATTTTGAAAATCGTAGCAAAATCAGTTCGGTTGTTTTTCAGTTATCAGTTGATAAATGGCACTTTGATATATATAATGAACATTTCTATTAAAATCACATCACAATTAATTTGTTTACAATTATTGTTTTTATTAATTAAACAACTGATAATCGTATTCTTATTTTTTTTTTTATTTTGACACAGTTTTTCTGATAAATTGTTTCACAGAAATGTGACATCATAGGGGAATTTTTAGTTAAAAGATAAAGACAAGTTTTAGATGATTTCAAACTAGATTTTTTGTTTTAGATTGAGATCATAAGAAACAAGTGATTCAGCACAATTGAAAAATTCAGTAATTTGTTAAAAAACAAAAATTGAACATAATATCTTAAGATCATCTGATAAATATAAATCATAAGTACGTTTGCAAACACATATCACTTCGAAAGCATAACCTAGCGAAAGATAATAAATTAACTGATTATCAAGCTTTTTATAATAAACTCGCTGAAATAAGTTATGCATATCTGTAATCTAATCATCTATATAAATTTTTATTAATTTTGAGAGTTTGATATAACTAAAAATAGAAATTCATTCATAAATATTTTAAAACAAAAACAAGAATAAGTATCTCAGATATAAATTCAAACAAAAAAATTTATAATATGATAAGCAGTTTACGATACTACGTTAAAAAATAAATATAAAAACAAATTGTTTGTTGATAAAATGAATGAAATCAAGTCTAATCAATGAACCTAAAAACTTGTTTGTTTAAACCTATAATCAATTTAAACTATACAAATCATTTTAACATATATTAAGGTGGTTTTTATTTTTATTAATCTTGGTTTTTGTATCTAAAAGTCTGAAATAAGTTTTTGATTTTTGTTTTAAATTGCAAAAATATGCCTATGTTTAAAGGTTAAAAATCGACTAAAATGTTAAAAATGAAGACCACCATTATTTTCTAATAAAAATAAAAAAATGTATATATGTATAATGCAAATCAATTTTTTTAATTTTGTAACTTTTTAATTCGAGTTAAAAAAGTCAATTTCTCGGGAAATTATTTTCACGAAGAAAAATATATTTTATGCTTACCTAAATGTATACAATACTTTTGGAAATAGACCTTAACTTAAAATCTGGACATAAGACTACTCAATTAGAAACAAAAATCACCAAAAGGTGGTAAGACTGAACAAAAAGAAAGTTACGTGGACGTTGTTAAGGATCAATAAATTAATAGATGGCGTTACACTCTATAAGACTCACTTTTGACATTTTTCTATCACATAATATTAATATTTTTTTTTTTCATAACTCCGCATTAGATTTTCTTTATATACTCTAAGAAAAATTATTTTTAATAAAATATGGATTTCATTTTCTTAGAAATGTTTGGTTCGCTTATTTTATCCAAACAAATATTTATACGTCACAAATATGTTTTTTGTTTTAGAAAACAAAGCCATTTGATACATATTTGAAATAAACGAAAATTGTGATTGTCTTACTTCTGTTAAAAATGAAAACTCTCATAATCATTAGCAGACGATGTGAATTTGACAAATGTGTCAAATTTGTATGTAAGAACCTTTATGTGAAGTCAAATATTTGTGAAGTCAACTTTTCACTATAGTTTATTAACTTGTTATACACAAATTCTAAAAACTAATAATTTCTAACAAAAATTTAAACAGCCTACCAAAAATGATTGTGAATTACGAATATTATCCCATAAAACTAGAGAGAATAGTTCTTTACAACTTATGTCTTTTTTTTTAATTTTCTGAATACAGTTTATGAGGATTTTAACAATTAGAACAATTTTGGTGTACGGCATAAATATATGTTTAAGTGTCAAGTTCTATAAAAATATCGAATATCAAAAATTGATTTTGAATCCAAGTTGAATTACAACAAAACAAATTTGTTCAAGCAAATAAATTGATATTTTTGTTTTTAAAATAAAACCTCAGTTTTTCAGATTATTGAAAATCACTTCAAACTGGCTTTGATTCTAAGATTTTTCAAATTAAGTTAAATGTTAAACTCTTGCAGCTTAGAATAATTGTATCTTAAAACAATTATTTCAAAACATAGACACAGCTTATTTTCATGATGGCCAATTCAATAAAGCCTCATGTTTATCAACATAAATCTTGACCATCTCAACAAATACGAAATAAGTTTAAAAAAAAAAAGAAAATCAACTCACTCATCCGTGACCGATGGTTGTCGGATTTTCGGACATTTTTTGGTAACAGGCACATAACGGTTTTGTTGTTGTCCTCTGTTTGATAGCTGACATTCGTACACCTTTCACTAACAGCGCTCGTTGTGGTTCCGTCAAAATTATTTTGATGACTGTAATGATGATTGTTGCTAACGAAGGAAGTTGTGGATGATGGCCGGTTTTGGTTTTTATGAGTTAATCGACTCATGCCAAACGATGTTGTCCTTTGATCGCGATCCAACATTCCACTTGGGTGGAATGCTGAAGTAAATCCTTCCGCTATTGTTAACTTCGGCAAGTTTGATGGATACATTTTTGATTTAAATGGAATTTTTTTTATTTACACACAAAATTAAAAAATTTTATCACAATTTATTATAACTGGCACAAAATATTATTTTTTTTTTAAACTTTATTTTTAATTTAAAAAATATAAATAGTTAAAATTAAACTTAATTTTTATATATTTTTTTAAAAACACTCTAGGAGGGACGAAATCCTTATTGTTTGAAAGCTACGAACTGAATGATGTTGCTATGTTTCAATACAACCTTTTTTTATACAATGCTTCTACTCGTCTCAAGACTCAAGAATTGATTCATGTGGGGAAAGATGATTGTTTATGTTTTTATAAAGCCCAAGACTTGCACTTAAATAATTGCTGTTATTAGTTGAATTCCCATTTAGTATTGAGTGTGTATCCAACATCCACCGCAGAACCGCATCTAAGTGAGGTTTTCTCAACTAAACTCGTACAGATAAAACAAAAATCTACACCAATAAGAGTGTACAATTACAATTGCGCACACTTTTAGTTAGATACACGCGTTCTTGGTGGGGGTAATTTTTTTTTTTTTTTGCAATGAATTAACAAAGCTTATAAGGGCGGTGTTAATTTAATTTACTTTGGCACACTTATTGAGAAGAACATTAATGACGATTCCGAGATACCGTAGACCGCTGTGACGTCAAAAGTATTCATATATTCTGGTGTTCCTTATTTATTAAGAAGTCCCACATAAATTTGTTTATTTGTGATCTCATATCATTAATGACTAATTTATGAAATTAAGTTTTTCTTAAACATTCGATATGTAATGTTTTATTTTTTTGTTTGTTTGTATTTAGTTTTTCAACGGAAATAAACAACACACAATGTAGCTTGCACCGATGAAACGGAAGTCAAACGACCGTCAGCCAAAAACGGAAATGGTAAACCATACGCACGCTTTAGAAGAGGTGGAAAAAGAATTAAGTGACAGCATAAGTAAAAAGGGACACAAAACTTCAGTCATTAACTTTGAGTAATAATTTAATTTTACTTAACAACTAACATCAGATTACTATTTTAGGTTTTAGTTTATCTCGTGTGTAATTTATTCTTTAATAATTAATTCTTGATAACCAAATAAAAATATTATGATTACAGACGGTAAAAAATTAAAAATAAAAGAAAACAAAAAAAAATAACAATAAATGTAATAACTAGGATGAAAAGACAATACTAGAGAGCAAAAGACAAGAGTACCACGCGCACCGGACGAACGATTCGCAATCAAATACATTTGACAGCCCATTTAACACCACTATAAATGCAGAAAAAATCAAGACACGAAATTACCACCTTTACGAAAGCGTAAAGGTGGTAGGTATTGGATCTTTTTCTTGTTGTTGTTGTTGTTGAATTTGTGGGGGCTTGCCGGGGGCAAGAGCCTACCGATTGGAAATTTGCAAATTATGAATGAATGAAAGAAGCTACTCTGTGTCGTAGACACCATGAATAAGAGACAAACCGAAAGAGAGATCTAAAGAATAAAAGAGATTTAAAAAAAAAAGAAACAAGTATTCTAGATACTTTACTGCCTGATGATGACTACAATTTATACGATTATACGAAGTGATCAGCTTCTCTTGGCTTAACAGGTGCTTGGACGCAGCAGAAGCACAGGTAGAAGTATCTATATAGATGCATGAACTTTAGTTGTGGGAGTTTGTTTTGATTTTTTCTTCGTCACAGAAGCTATATGTGCTTGAGTTGTTTTTAGGAAAGAGAAAAACTATGAAATCAGGTAAAAGAGAAAAAATAAAGTTACAATAAGTAGAAAATTGTAATATCGTATTTACGATATTGTGTAAATTTATCTACGAACTATAGAGCGTAGTAATTTTGTATCTATAAGAATGACACATACAACATTGGCGAAAGAAAGACTAAAGAAGTATTGCAATATTTTTTTTAAATATGGAGTTTTATAGAAAATTAGTACTACTTATTGTTTTTCAGTGTAAACTATTTTAACCACTATAAATATTTCCTTTCTTTACATTATGGAGGAATGGAGGGTACCTACAGTGCCTAATCCGGACGGCTTTCTTAAGACACACTTTTTCTGACAAGAATTATTCTTGGATCATTTGTCAATTTCTTATAAGAGGCGACAGGTACCCGTACAAAAACAAAAAACATATTAGCTGGCGCAGGCACACCTTGAATGACTGTCTGAGTTTAATTCCTTTTACGATATAAAAATTTTTGATTAAGAAGGTTAAAGGGTTTTAACCCGGGCGCCAATTAAGAAATCATTTGATAATGGTAAATTTTGTTCATTACTCATTTGGAGTTTATTTATTCTACCCCAATTGAACAGAGACAAATGTTTCTTCTTCTTTTTGTTTCTTAATTGGACCGCCATTGCATATTTTTCTCATAAGTGAATTGAGTCTCCAACACCCGCTGTTCAAAAAAATTGATTAAATTAGTATCTACTTTTTGTATACATACATATTTTTGTACATACATATATTCTAGGATTATTTCCTTCAACAGAAAATTCAGGAGTTTAATAGTTACGGAAAATATAAAAACTTTAGAAACTTAGTTAATTCTTGATTTTAGTTGTTTAATTAATATTCATAGTTTACAACTTTCACGTAGAATAAAATACAAGGAAATAAAAATGTTCACGTAGAATAAAATGCAAGGAAATAAGAAAATTTATAAAAAATACATTAAATATCCAATATTTTCCATTAAATATAAATTGCAATGACTCGATCGCACGAACTTGCTCATGTTTACAAAGAGTCTGCTTATAAATAGTGTTTATATTTAAAATTTTCCTATAAAATAAGTTTTTCTTCAAAAATGTAAATGCTATTTAAATAATCAAAAAAAAACTTAATTTATTATTTTTTTTTTTCGAAAATCGTTAGAGCGTTTTTTTTTTTAATTAATTTTGTATATATAAAATTTTCCAGTTTTTTCTTAAAAATACTTTTGGTATGCATTTTTGTAGTGCTTTTGATGTCCAATTTTGAATTTTAGTAAATAAAAAATTGTGACCCTTTTCGAGATATCGAATTTTGAAAAAAAAAAAAATATTTTTTTTTAAAAACCCAAAAAACAATGACATTTTTGATCATCAAATATCAATATGATAGTATATGTAAGAGCTTGTGAAGAAAAAAAAGCTATAAAAATCACATAAAAACTTAAAAGCAAAATAACGATTCTATGGGAAATAACCTCCAGGAGCAATACAAACATATTTTTTTATATTGAAAGAAGCCAAGCTAAGAAACAAAATATAAAACAACATACAATAAAAATCTATCGGTTAATTTTTGAGAATATTCGAATTTTCGACCAAAAAATGTGAAAGGGGAATACTTTAATTTTAGTCTTCTCTCATGTTTTCGACTATTTTCGACTTCTCTACTATCTTAACGCCATGTTTATTGTTTAATTAACATATCGAGCTCGAAATTTTTTAAAATGCAATACTTGCCATAATCGTATATGTAGTTTGCATATGTCGAAAGTAAAAATTGAATGCAAAGCATTTTTAATTGAAATTCGACATTTTTCATAATGCAAAACCATTAGTTACATTTATATTTTAGATTAACATTTTGTTAAACCAAATAGTTTTATTTTGTATTCGAATTTTCTTTTAATGCACACTTTTTCTATTTTGCATATTAAAAAGCAGCAATTTTATAAAATTTATAAAAAGGAACAGCGGGCTAACTTCAAAAAAGAAACAAACAGGCTGGGATGCGACCCACACTGATAACTTCAAATCCTGTCTGTCGATTCGTTTTGCTTAAAAGTTTGTAGGTTTTCGTGTTTTGTTAAAAAAGTTCTTAGTTGAATTATTCTTAAAAATTTAAAAACGACCAATAATAATGAAATAGTTTGATTTCTAAATTAGTTTTTTGTTAACGATATTTTTAGTCGAAAACAAATTTTAGTAGCATTTCTTAAAAAAAAAATATTTCTTTTATAAACAAATAAAAATCTTATAAATAAACTGGTGACATCCAGCTAAGGACCGAGCTAGATGGAGAAGTTTGTTGGGTGAGGCCCTAGTTCACACAGGACTGTAGCGCCACATTAAGTAAGTACGAGTAAGTATAAACAAATACAAATTGGATGAATGAAATTAATTTGAAGTCAATATCTTTTATTGTTCACGAGATATCGAAAGCCAAACATCAATTATTACTAATTTTGCGTACTATTTTTTGAAGATTTTAATTTTTTATGAAAAAACTAACCGTTGGATTTTTATAAAAATGTACTGTACGTCGAAAACAATATTTTCTGTGAGATAAAATAAGTTTGAAGCCAATATTTTTAATTTTTGAAAAGATATTTGAAACGAAAGTAAATTTTTACTAAGTTTTAGTATTGGTTTTTTTTTAGGTTTTTATTTTTTGTAAAAAACTGTCAATTCGATTTTTCTCAAAATTTTACCGAATATTGAAAAGAATATTGCTTATAACAAAAAATTAGTTTAAAGCCAATATCTTAAAGTCTTGAAAAGATATTTGAGTTGAAAATAAATTTTTACCAACTTTTATTAATATTTTTTTTAGGATTTTTTTTTTTCATTCGATTTTACCCAAAATTTTACCGAACGTTAAAAATAATATTTCTTATAAGATTAAATTTGTTGGAAGCCATAATCTTAAATTTTCAAAAAGATATTTAAGTCGAAAATCAATTTTTACCAACTTTGAGTAGTGTTTTTTATAGGTTTTTATTTTTTATAAAAAAAAACTGTCAATTTGATTTTTCTCAGTTTTATCAGATGTCAAATACATTATTCTTCGTTGCACAAAACTGTCTTGGAGATGAAATAATATTTTGGTCGTAAAATTTTCGAGGTGACAAATTTTTATTTTCAGTTTTTTTGATTTATAAAAAAAACCGTTAATTGGATTTTTTTCCTAAAATATATTTGTTTTGTATCACGTTACAATATATAATATAAAATTTAATTCAAGCCGCTAGCGTTATTGGTTCGTGAGATGTTTTGGGTTAACCAAAATGTTCACCTTTTTTTAAACTGCTATGGTAAAAAAACCACCCACGCAATTTTCTTGAGAGCCCTTTCTGCCTTATTATCTGTATAAAAAAATGTATTTGAAGTCGATATCTCTTCTGGTTCTTGAGCTATGGACGACGAACAAAACGTCGTCGCGAACGTACGCAGAGATATCTTTCTAATAATTTTTTATTTTGACTCTAGGGACCTTGAAACGTCGAGAAATGTCAAATTTTTCAATTCGACAAATCGGATCCATTACAATAACTATGAGAAGTTAAACAAAAAATTGTAAGATTTAAGAAATTTTACTTTAGAAAAAAAGAAGGTATAAAGCCATTTTATTAACGATTAACTGTGGCGTAAACGCAACTTTTTTTTCAGATTTTGTTTGCTACGCTGTTATTGTGTTTGCAATGTTCATACGTTAGTCGGGATCTTTTTTTAAGTTGGCCATACTTTAAGAACGAGTAGGGATATCGACTTCAAACATTTAATTTCGTACGAATAATAACATCACAAATGTGCAAAAAGCAAACACGTTCTCAAGGTAGAAATTAAAAGAAGCGGCGAAAATTTCATGATGAACACTCATTAATCGACTTCAGCTAAATGTAACACATTACAAACAGCAAAGGTATTAATTAAAATAAATTTATATTATGAAGAATATTGTTAAAAATTTAAAGTAAACAACATATTTACCAGGTTCTTCTTTAATTATTTCGTAAAACAATCAATCATGTTATCCTTTTTCAAAGGTTTTAATAATTTAAGAAGTTTTATTTTAAATTTGATCATGCAGGAAGAAAACGGTTTACAATTTATCAAAATCAATTGATTGCTGTTTTAAAAATTGGTACAAAATATTTAATTAAATATTTAGATATCGGTAGCAAGACAACCTAATTCGTCTAACTAAAGTTTAGAATTTAATTAATTTTGAAATCATCATTTCTTACTGACACATAATCTTGCACTAATCTTTTTTGTCAAGATTGTTTCTTTAAATATTGATGAAATTTTTGTTAATCTTTGTTTCAACGATACATCCACAATATACAAATCTCAGCATCTCTGTTGAAATGGTTTCTCTTTGTCTCAATTTCTAGTTCTCTTTGATATAAATTTATTTTAGCATTTTATTATTTTTTTTTTTGAAACAATAAAAACTCAAAACTAAAACTTGAAACCCAAACTTATTTGACAAGTTCTATCTTGTTTGAGTGAAAAACTATGCATACCATTAAAAATCAGCTGATGCTTAAACGAACGTTTATACCACGTCATACAATTAAGCCGGATTACTCATAGCTATATTTTGAAGCAAAAATATAACCGATTTTATGAATGAATCAATATTGGTTGGTGTATATTTAGCATTACCGTTTGAATAATATTTAAAGATTTTAAAATACGTCATAAATAAATTAATACATAAGATATTTTAATAAAAGAGGGCCTATTATCTTTTTTATTAGATGTTTCAGTCACAGTTACACGTCAAACGTGTCTATAAAGAATCTAAGGTATTATAAATGTGATCTTCTTCCGGTAGTTAATTATAGGAACTAAATAAAATGGAGAACATACATAATTTGAATCCGGTCATTATCAATGGATTAATGATTCACAGGTCAATGAGTCGTTTTACATTAATAAATGTTTTGTACGCATTCTTTATTTTACCTTACACGGTTTTGGGTTTTGGTACACTTAGAAATAGATATCATATTAGAATAAATATTTTAAAAAATATCAGTTATGATGCCCGATAAAGTTTTTACTTGCAGAATTATTTTTACAATTCCTTATCTTGAAAAACAAAACAAAAACAAATTTTGAATCAAGTTTTATCTTCAAAATTTGTCACGCGAATCATTGATTAATTCAATTTAAAGCACACTTTCACAACTGGTTGTTTTGGAATAATTTATCAATTTATTGTTTTTTTACTTTTTTTAACATATTGACAAACATCATCAAAGAATCATTTTCGAGCTAACAAAGAAATTAGCATGTTTAAACAGATTAATATGTATATAATGCTCATAAATATCTAAAACAGATGCTTCAAAATGAGATACACTATATCGAACGATATCAATTATGATAATTTTATGAGCTTCTAAAAGATGTTCCGATGTCTTACGAAAATATTAAAAGAATTGAGTCAACTCTTTTACAATATTATGTATGTATTAGATGTGGGGTGCGGATGTTGGTAATTAAAATCTGATTCGGCAGCAAAATGGAGCATTTTAAATTGCTCACTAGAAATAGGCAACTCTGATCAACCCTATACCATTCTACACTTACATAGGACAAGAGGGATGTGATTTTGGCAAATTGCTTAGCCATAGCAAACGGAAATACCATTTTGGAATATTTTGATTGATAAAGTTGGTTTGTTTTGAATTCTACCATACAAACTGTATTTAATATTAAATTGCAAATAAAACATTGTAAGATACGATATGTTTAAATTATTTCTAAATTCGAGTTAAAAGCTATATCAATCATCTGGATTTTCTCCAAGTATCAATAAGCTTTCAATCTATGTCTATTGTTTTTAAAAGAGATGTTATTTTCTTATCATTTTAAGCCCTTTGAGAGAGAACGTAACGATTTAAAAAAAAAACGACTTTAAAGAAAAAAGTTAATTAGTGTTTTTCTTACCACTTCATATCTCGCGAACAAATAATGTTATGTCGACTTCAAATATATTGCACTTTACATGCAATATCGTCTTAACTCAAAATTTAACATTTAAAAACAAATGCACTCAAATAATTAGTTCAAAAAAACATATCAAAAAATAGGCTGGGATGCGACCCACACTGATAACTTCCCATCCCGTCTGTCGATTTGTCTTGCTTAAAAGTTTGTCTATATGTATCAATTTTTACCAATTTTGCGTACTATTTTTTGGACGGACTTTTGGATTTCTATAAAAAAATTACTGAATATCGAAGACAATATTTTCTGTGAAATAAAATAAGTTTGAAGCCAATATTTTTAATTTTTGAAAAGCTATTTGAGTCGAAAGTAAATTTTTACCAAGTTTGAGTATTGTTTTTTTTTAGGTTTTTATTTTTTGTAAAAAAAACTGTCAATTCGATTTTTCTCAAAATTTGATCTAATGTTGAAAACAATATTTTTTATAAGATAAAATTAGTTTGAAGCGAGTGTCTCAAATTTTTGAAAAAATATTTGAGTCGAAAATCAATTTTAAACAACTTTGATACATTTTTGTTTTAGGTTTTTATTTTTTGTAAAAAAACTGTCAGTTCGATTTTTCTCAAAATGTTTCCTAATGTTAAAAACAATATTTCTTATAAGTTTAAAGTAGTTAGAAGAAATTATCTCTAATTTTTGAAAAGATATTTAAGTCGAAAATCAATTTTTTACCAACTTTTGTTAATTTTTTTTTTCGGTTTTTAATTTTTTGTAAAAAAAACTGTTAATTCGATTTTTTTCAAAATTTTACTGAATGTTGACAACAATATTTTTTTAAAGATAAAAGTAGTTCAAAGCCAATATCTCAAAGTTTTGATTTCATTTTTCAGAATTTTAAAAATATTTCTTATAAGATAAAATAAGTTTGAAGCCTAAATCTCAAGTTTTTGAAAAGATGTTTGAGACGAAATTCAATTTTTACCAACTTTGAGTAATGTTATTTTTAGGTTTTTATTTTTTATAAAAAAAAACTGTCAATTAGATTTTTTCTCAAAGTTTTATCAGATGTCAAAAACATTATTCTTTGTTGCTCAAAATTGTTTTGGAGATGAAATCATATTTAAGTCGTAAAATTTTCGAGGTGACAAATTTTTTTTTTTCAGTTTTTTTTTGATTTATAAAAAAAACCGTTAATTTGATTTTCTTCCAAAAATATACTTGCTTTGTATCACGTTACATTATATAATATAAAATTTAATTCAAGTCTCCAGCATCATTGGTTCATGAGTTATTTAGGGTTACCCAAAATGTTCACCTTTTTTTTTAAACTGCTATGGTAAAAAAAGCACCCACGCAATTTTCTTGAGAGCCCTTTCTGCATCTTTTTGCCTTATTATCTGTATAACAAAATTTATTTGAAGTCGATATCTCTTCTGGTTCTTGAGCTATGGACGACGAAAAAAACTTCCCGAACGTACGGACGTACGAACGTACGAACGTACGTACACACGCACGCACAGACATCTTTCTTAAAATCTTTTATTTCGACTCTAGGACCTTGAAACGTCGAGAAATGTCAAAATTTTCAATTTGACAAATCAGACCCATTACAATAACTTCAAAATGGGAAGTTAAAAATGACAAAAATAAAGGTTTTTCAATTGGCGCGGGTAGATTTTGGCACCCCGTGGAGGCCATTTTGTTTTGGTGATATCTGTCAAAACTTTTGTTTATTATTCAGTTGTTTATGCCATATCATCATGGTCATCGTGATCCGTGAGATTGTACAGCAGAACCCGTGGCAGTCTATTCTTCGCTGTGCACAAGAACTCGGCCTATCGCAGACGTCAACTTGGCGAATTTTGCATCGGGACTTGGACCTACACACGTACAAGATCCAACTGACCCAGAAGCTCAAAGTTCATGACCATTATAGACAACGCCGTTTGTTTGCTGACTGGGCTTCGAATCGCTTGGAATAGGACCCCAATTTTGGCCGAAAAATCATTTTTAGTGACGAGGGGCATTTTTGGATGAGTGGCTGTGTTAACAAGCAGAATTGCTTGCTAAATTTTTTGAAAACGACCGACGACGTTAGTGAGGCGGTCACCGTCAACAGAGAGCGCTAAATAACGATGATAACTGCAGCAAACGCCACGATTGACATTTTGCATGAATGATTTCAGGGTAAGGTTATCTCTCGCTCTTGTGATGTGAATTGGCCACCAAGGTCATGCGATTTGACCCCGCTAGACTTTTTCCTGTGGGGTTTTTTGAAGTCGCATGTCTATGCAAATAAACCACAATCAACCGATGCCCTAAAGATGAACATAACACAAGCCATCGCTGAAATTTATATGGATCTATGCGGAAGAGTCATTGAATGTTTGACCACTCGGATCCTTGGAACCGTAAGAAGCCGAGGCGGGCATTTGAATTATGTCTTATTCCACACATAATGGCATACATGTGTCCTTTCAATAACAAATAATTTTGTTAATACCTCACACACAGGTTTAATTCCATTTCAACATCTACCCGCCCTTATTATTGAAATACACTTATAATAAAAAAGCCTCTCACGTTCATAAGTAAGAAAAGATATCGATGCAAATTTTTGAGAAAAATTAAGCTAAAAAGTTGTCACTTCTCATATTATACTAAATTAAATAATGACATATCTTGAGTTCTGAATATATTTGGGCAAATGACTGATACAAATTTTAAAAACGAAATATTTGTATGCTTAAACGTTTTTAGAATGAGCATTTATCTATTGCTAAAAGTTAAAGGCTCTTATGAAGCCTTAAGTGGTTTTAGCTACTTATCCTTTTTTACCCTCGTTGATTAATCTTTTAAAACAAGAAAGTTATGACCTTTTCTAAAATAGCTTAGTTTTTTGCAAAAGGTAAAACAACTTAAGCCTTATGTATGTATCAATTTATTGTATTGTTTAGTTGATAGGCAGAAATGATTTTGGTAAAATATATTAACTTATTTCTATGTTCGATATTAATCAAATAAGTAAAATCAGTTATGTCAACTTAAGATATTTTACTACAAAATTTTTTCTGCACTTATATTTCTTATATTGACTCAAGGTGTTTTACCATATTTGGTTACTAAAAAAAAATAGAATAATAAAATAAAACACATTAACAATAACCGACCTAAGAACATCTTAGGATACTTAGTACATAAAAAACTGTAAAAGTTGTTTTGGTTAAAAAAAAAAACCTTAAATAATATATTAAATACTCCACTTACCAACATTTTATTTTACTACTTAAATAATTGTATGTATATAAAGGAAATTATATTCAAATCATTCATATTTTTTTTTTTAAACAAAGATTGCACGTTAAAAATCCGCTTTTCGAAAAACTGATGATGGGATGGCCTAAAACGTGTATAGCTGTTAAATTTCTAAACTATTGTTTTACTTCAAAAAAATGCGAATTTCGGTCGCATTTATGATTGTTGCCTAAAATTAAATAAAAAAAAAGCACGACTGGGTCGCACGAACTTGCTCCTCTATGCAATTTTAAATTCTAATTGGAAGAACCAGGATGGAAAATAAATTATCTGAAGATAAGAAAGAGGAAGAACATGTATGTATATTTAAATTGTAAAGCGATCGCCTATTGGTTGTGTAGTTAGATAGGTGTCTAAAACGAATAAAGAATAGTTCATAGGCGAGCTCAGCTTTATGCAGATAGATAGATAAGAAATGTTTATGATGATAATGAAGGAATGTTATTGGTAGGTAGAAGGTACATACTACATTCCTTCTTTCCTACAAGTTTTCAGCGCAAGCATGGAGTTATTACGTTCAGTTTATTTTTTCGTTAAAATTAAAAAAAAAACAATCATACGATAAGGTACAAGAAATTGCTATTCATGTGTTGTTTACAGTCAGGCTCTTGTGCGTTTTGGATTTTAGTTATGAAGTGACACGTAAGCAGTAGTTGTAGAGGTTGTACGTTATACCTATATAGATATAATGTGTGTACGTTGAAAAAGTGATTCTAATAGCTCTTTCGGGCTCACGCACAGTTAAAATAATTTAAAAAAAAATATTTTAAGATTCAAAATTTTACCTGAAAAATAAGTTTGTCTTCAAAAATTTAAATGCCATTTTATAAATAAAAAACCCTTGATTTTTCAAATTTTTTTTTTTGAAAATCGTTATTTTTTTAAATTCATTTTTTATATATAAAATTTTTCAATTTGGTTCTAAAAATATTTTCGGTATGCAGTTGTTTATTAATTGTAAATATACGCTCTACATTTGAATTTCGTAAAAAAATGTCGACCTGTTTTTGAGATATAGAATTTTGAAAAAAAAAAATTCAATATTTTTTTAAAAATGCAAACAAACAAAAATTGCACTTTTGATAAATCAAATATTGTTAAGGCAGTATAAGAGCTTATTCAAAAAAAATTATTGAAATCGGTACATAAGTTGCTGAGAAAATTAAAAAACAAAATAGCGGTACCTTTCCTGAGCAATACATACATACATATATTTTTCTTATTAAAAGAAGCCAAGTTAAAAAATAAAATTTTAGAGAAAATCTAAAAAAAAATCTATCGGTTTGTTTTTGAGAAAATTCGAATTTTCGTTTTTTGGACCAAACAAATTGTATGGGGGCCACTGTTAGTTTTGATCTTAAAAATAAATGAAAAAAACGCCTAACGCGAATCTGCTCAAAACCTTAACTTCCAAGTTTGAAACTTACTCGACTCAATGGTTTAGGCTGTAGAAGCGTGGACAGACAGACAAAACAGACCGGACGAAATTGCGGGACCTACTTTTTTCGACTTTTCTACCATCGTTATATCATGTTTGATTAAAATCTCGAGTTCAAAATTTTGCACGAATGCAAAACCTGCCATATAGTTCCTATAAGTCGCAAGTAAAAATTTAAAAGCTATAGTATTTTTTAAGAGAAATCAATGGATGCTTTTTATTGTAAAGTTTGGATACATTTGCAGCACCATAGTACTTTTCATGAAATAATCCATGACCCATTCGTAATTTTCGGCTGTATGTCCTCGATAACTTCACAAATTCTTTCTTTTAATTGTGAAACATTGGCATAGATCATCTTTTTCACGTAGATCCAAATAATAAAGGCTAAAGGTGTAAAATCACAAAATCACGTTGGCCAATTGTGATCACTTTTTCGAGGAATCAAACAAACAGGACAGCTTCTTGTATTCTGGTCATAGTATGCACCAGTCTAATTTTCCAATAAGTAAGGTTCAATGACACCTCCCACCAGACCAAAACCAAACCAAGCAGTGACATATTCAGAATAAAGAGGTTTTTCAATAATCATTCTTTAATTTTCCGAGGCATGAACAAAGTGAAGGTGGACCTTATCACTGAAACTGATTTCTCGATGAATTTAAACAAAATGCCTAAGAGAAAGCTGCTTTTAAGGAAAACCAATAGCTTATTTCCAGACCTCTCTATTTACTACATGAAATTATAAAATGTTCTTCTATATTGTTTGGTTACTCATTATTTTTCTCAAAGTGTAATTATTATAGTATTTGAAACCCTAGTTTCGATTCGCTCCCTTTTGCTGTTTTTAGTACTTTCTCTTAGATAGTCCATTTGTATTAACAAACTAACTATGGTATTATATTTCTTTCTCAATGTGCTTAGTCATGATAAATCTCTTAGCCATAACTTCAAGTTTGTATAAAATTCAATCGTTTATTTAAATTTGTTTTGTTAAAGAGAGGTTAACAACTTATTTTGCATTTTTTACATTCATTTTATGTCCGTCAAAAATACATTCTAGGAATGATTCATTTTAAAATATCATAAAAGCTTTATTTTATTTTCACTTAATGGTAAAAGAGAATGAACAGAGAGGAAAATATTTATTATTTTTTACAAGAGAGATGAAACGTCAAAATTAGTTAGTCAACATCGTCTATAAATGTCATTGAACAATTTTGACAGATAAGCTACGAGTTCATCTGTCATCTTCTCTTTTTATTTTCTACTCTCTTAAGGACTACCGAAAACACAGTGTTTAATAAAAAAATGATGTTTTCGAATGAAAATAATTTTTTAATTTTTCCAGATTTCTTAATATAAAACATTACTACTTACTTGAAATCATATTTTTCTGGCACATTATTGTTCCACATATACTTGTTGTCATAAGTTCCCATAATGATGACGTCGTTTTAGGTAAAAAAAATTAAAGCTCCTTCAGTTTTAATTAAACTTCGTTAAAATTGTAAAAAAATCTTATTGATTGTGTTTTTGGAACATGAAACATAGTTTGAAAATAAAAAAAAGCAATGTCAAAACTATAACAAACACTCCAAAAAAATCACAAGTAGTTGAACTTGAACTTGAATATCGTCCTTTTTCACAAATAATTTATATCAGATGTTTTTTGTTTTCCTTTTTCTTCAAAATTAAATTCCAATACGGAAAGCATACAAATTATTTTATTTTCACAATATATTTGATTGACACACAGAAATTATAAAACAGAACAAAACTTCACAAGTACTTAAATAGTTTATAGTAAGTAGTAGCTAGGCGAGAAGACCTAAGCTATTTGAAGTCAGAAAGGAGAAATATTTACTGTTCTACCCAGGCAGATGAGATTATGATCTTGTTAGGTCAAACCTCGATCAACACCTAAATAGAAATTTACATTGACAACAGAGCTAAATAGTAGGATTTAGTACTTCTAAGCTCTTATAGCTTGGTGAGTAATACCTATCCTAAACAGGGCTGGATTTAGATTTGAAGATCATAGAAAATAGAAGTTTTTTTTTTTTAATTTAATAAATTAACTTCTTATTTCATAAACACAAACATTTACTGTAGAGCTCTTGATACCCGATACATGAAGTATGAATTAAGAACTTGGTATCCGACAACTCACCGGTGACCCGAAGATGTTCCGGTTACCTGTGTACTTTTTAATTCGGGTAGTCCCTGGTATTTTAAGATTTTCAAGAAACGTGACATTGAGATAGTGGATGTGGTAATAGTTTTTGAGTCAGTTCCTTTTCGTCTGCATTGATGATTTTTGATGAAAGCTCGTGGTATTTTCAAGGGTTTTTAGCAAAATGACTAAGGTGCGACTTATTTATTATGTTTGTGTGGTATCATGATCAATAGTCATCTCTTTATTGTTTTCTGATTCATTCTTGTATATCAAAATGATTGTTTTGTTTTTTATTTTGAGCAATAAGAAGATAAAATCAGTTAGAAGAAGAAGGCCTCACTAATACCTTTTTAAAGTAAATAAATGCATTTAAAAAGATTGATTTATTCTTATTTTCGTACTTTTCTGGGGGATCGGGAGTAAAACAATAACCAAATCAAAACAAACATTTAAGATTAGTCAGAGTGGGAATTTTTGGCATTGAAGTGGTAGAAATGTTTAAACTGTTATTTCGGTTTATTGCCAACTTTTAGTCATCTAAATATAAAATAAAATTATTGACAGTTATTTCTAAATAATATCATTTATTGAAGAAAAGAGGTTTCACTTTTAATACATTTTTAAAAAAAGAGGCTGGGATGCGACCCACACTGATAACTTCCCATCCCGTCTGTCGATTTGTCTTGCTTAAAAGTTTGTCTATATGTATCAATTTTTACCAAATTTGCGTACTATTTTTTATGAAAAAACGGACTGTTGGATTTTTATAAAAAAATTACTGAATATCGAAAGCAATATTTTCTGTCAAATAAAATAAGTTTGAAGCCAATATTTTAATTTTTGAATAGCTATTTGAGTCGAAAGTAAATTTTTACAAGTTTTGGCTTTTTTTTTTTAGGTTTTTATTTTTTGTAAAAAAAAACTGTCGATCTGAAAACTGTCGAATGTTGAAAACAATATTTCTTATAAGATAAAATTAGTTTGAAGCCAATGTCTCAAATTTTTGAAAAGATATTTACGTCGAAAAACAGTTTTTACCAACTTTTATAAATTTTTTTTTAGGTTTTTAATTTTTTGTAAAAAAAAACTGTCAATTCGATTTTTCTCAAAATTTTACTGAATGTTGACAACAATATTTTTTGAAAGATAAAAGTAGTTTAAAGCCAATACCTCAAAGTTTTGAAAAGATATTTGATTCGAAAATCATTTTTTACCAACTTTCATAAAAGTAGTTTAAAGCCAATACCTCAAAGTTTTGAAAAGATATTTGAGTCGAAAATCAATTTTTACCAACTTTTATTCATTTTTTTTTAGATTTTTATTTTTAGTAAAAAAACTGTCAATTCGATTTTTCTCAACATTTTTCAGAATGTTGAAAACAATATTTCTTATAAGATAAATAAGTTTGAAGCCTTAATCTCAAGTTTTTGAAAAGATATTTGATTCGAAATTCAATTTTTACCAACTTTGAGTAATGTTTTTTTTGGGTTTTTATTTTTTACAAAAAAAACTGTCAATTAGATTTTTCTAAAAATTTTACCAGCTGCAAAAACATTATTCTTCGTTGCACAAAATTATTTTGGAGATGAAATCATATTTTGGTCGTAAAATTTTCGAGGTGACAAATTTTTTTTTCAGTTTTTTTGATTTATAAAAAAACCGTTAGTTCGATTTTTTTTCCAAAAATATACTAGTTTGGTATCACGTTACAATATATAATATAAAATTTAATTCAAGTCTCTAGCGTCATTGGTTCATGAGATATTAAGGGTTAACCAAAATTGTCACCTTTTCTTCAAATTGCTATTGTAAAAAAACCACCCACGCAATTTTCTTGAGAGCCCTTTCTGCCTTATTATCTCTATAACAAAGTTTATTTGATGTCGATATCTCTACTGGTTCTTGAGCTATGGACGACGAAAAAACGTCGCGGACGTACGGACGTACGTACACACGCACGCACAGACATCTTTCTAAAAATCTTTTATTTCGACTCTAGGGACCTTGAAACGTCGAGAAATATCAAAATTTTCAATTTGACAAATCGGACCTATTACAATAACTTCCTATGGGAAGTTAATAAATAAATAAAATTATTATAATTTACTTCTAATAGCCATTAGGCAACAAAAGCTTCCTGTTTGTGTTATTTCTTGAAGAGATGATCAGTATTGGCAACCGATATAATTAAACATTTTTTTTAAAGATAAGATTTAAAATCTTGAAGATGAAATATGCAAACTGGTTAGAGAATTTAATGAAAATGATATGGTGCTGTATCCGTAACATTTCTTATTAAAATTAAATACGCATCTATTGATTGCTTTTTTTTAAAACCATTGAAACCTCTAATTGGAAAACCCTATTCAACCAAATGTCACATTAAAGAATGCTATCAACAAAAATATCTGAAACACCCTAATGTGTACTCACACACTTAATTCTTCAAACAAATCGAACTCAATTTAATTCAGTCATAAAACTGCTAATGAATTCTTCTGTCGGCAAAAAGCTATGACTAGACTAGCTACTTGTACTAATTTAACTATTTTACTGTGTTTTTTCTCTTTGACTGAGTTTTATTTAAGGCATCAAAGATAAGGTTCTCTTTTTCTTCTTCAACTACTTCTCCTAGCAACGATACCTCTGGGCCTTATAACAGAGTATAAAGCCATTCAATGAATACAAATTTTGGCATTTCCGCAAAATTGAGTGTACCGGAATGTTTTGGAATTATTATTTTTTTTTTTTTATTACAATTGACACCCGATTTGAGAACGTGAGACAGATAAAAGTTGCGGTTAAACAAGTATAATGAAAAGTTTGTAAATGAACAATGTCAGGTTGAAAAGACGGTTGGTAGTGGGAGGAGACAGGGGAGTGTCAATATTGCATAATAATTTTCCATGCCACCAACACCACCGGTCACCTCAGCCGCAGTCGCCACCAACATCGACGACATTGCGATGACGATGACGAAGGCAACTTATCAACAATATAACCAAGAGCCAAGTCGCATGATGGGAGTCTCGACTTGATACTTAAGTCAGGTTCATTTTTCATTTCATTTTTGTCCAACAACGTTTAGTCATCGAAATAACACGTTTAAACTTCAAAGTTGAGGCAAGCACGAGTGTACTTTCTTGTTTTATTTTTATTTGCAAGGTAAAATCTCGGTGCCAAAGTGAAACTAGGCTATACTGATGCAATGACCTGGGCGATGAAAAGTTTCCTTCAAATCGGAAATTCCATCGGAGAGTTTTTTTTATGAGAAAATTAAAAACAAACAAAATTGAGAGTCATATACACTTTTATTATTTTAATTGATTTATTTAACAGTTTTGTCTGGAGTTAAGTGTTTTGGAATGTCCAAGCTATAACAACAAAACGGAAGATGACAAAAAAAGCATTAAAACTAATTTTATGACACTAAGCAAGTCAATTCAATTATTTTCAAACAATTCTGAACAAAATAATAATTTGTAAATCGAATGGAAAGATTTTTTCTTTACGACACACAAAATGAGGATCTTAAGTTAAGGAAATTTTATTTGTTTCATATCTTTATTTTAAGATGAATATAGGTCTGAATAAAAGTGATGTTAAGGTTGCACACGATTTTTGTTCGACTCGCTTTCATATTACTAGGTAAGTAAGATCGGCTTGCTAATGTGATAAGAAACTTACAAGTCATTGTTGATTTCTATTTATTTTTGAGACGATTTAAAAACAAAATAAGTTTTACTATTTTTTTTTTGCAAATTTTAATTTATTAAACACAGTTTTTCAAGTAGATTCGAATATAACAAGTAATGCTTAATTTTTACAAGAATTTGTTTTCCCAATTCCTTACTTGAAAAGGTACCTGTGAAAACAAAATACACCACTGGGTCCCACGAACTTGCTCATGTATCCAAAGAGTATGTTTACAAATATTTCCAGTATTTTAAGATTTAAAAATGTACCTGCAAAAAAATTTTGTTTTCAAAAATATAAAGCCTTTTGATTTCTCAAAAAAAAAACGTAATTTTTTAAAATTTGTATTTGAGCGGTTATTTTTTAATTAATTTTGTATATATACAATTTTTTAATTTGAGTTTAAAAATATTATATATTTAGTATGCAGTTGTTAAGAGATTATTAACATATGTTTTACTTTTCAATTTCGTAAAAACATGATGACCCATTTTCGAGATATCCAATTTCGAAAAGGAAAGTTTAATATTTTTCTAAAAATCAACAATGACATTTTTGATCATTATATATTATTGAGACACTATAGAAGAGCTTGTGCAGAAAATCTCAGCCTCTATAAATATGTTACGTATAATATGAACGCCTTAAAAATCTTCACTTTATTTTATTCTAAATACTTTTGTAATGGATTTAATATTACAAGTATACTCGTGTACGTCATTTTTTGAGAATATACTACTTTTTTTGTTTTCCTGAAAATTCTAAGAAAAGTATCATACGTTAGTTTTGCATTCATGACACGATATGTAGATATTTTGTTTTGTTACCGAATAAAATGTATTATAAACATTAGATATTTAAAACAAAAAATACCTGGCATTGCAAACATTTCATTAATTAATCAATTTACCTTAAAGGATAATAAAAATTAGACTGAACATTAAAACAACAGTCAGAAACGTTAATGAAATTAGTAAACTATAAACTTAATATTAATTAATACACATAATTGAAAATATTTTGAAATAATGAACTTTTAATAAATTTTTAATAAATTTGTATTACTCTCGTAGTAGTAATAGATTTAGGTAATAAATTAGATTATCAAAATATTTTCGAAAATATATTGAATGTGCTTAGAAAATAAAACAAAAATTTACTTGTTTTTTTAACTTCCCATAGGAAGTGGGTCCGATTTGTCAAATTGAAAATTTTGACATTTCTCGACGTTTCAAAGCCCCTAGAGTCGAAATAAAAGATTTTTAGAAAGATGTCTGTGCGTGCGTAACGTACGGACGTTTTTTATGTCGTCCATACATAGCTCAAGAACCAGAAGAGATATCGACTTCAAATAAATTTTGTTCTACAGATAATAATGCAGAAAGATGCAGAAATGGCTCCCAAGAAAATTGCGTGGGTGGTTTTTTTTACCATAGCAGTTTAAAAAATGGTGAACATTTTGGTTAACCCTCAATATCTCACGAACCAATAACGCTAGAGACTTGAATTAAATTTTATATTATATATTGTAACGTAATACCAAACTACTATATTTTTGCAAAAAATTCCCATTAACGGTTTTTTATAAATCAAAAAAACTGAAAAAAAAAATGTAATTTACCTCGAAAAATTTACGAACAAAAAACGATTTTATCTCCAAACCAATTTTGTGCAACGAAGAATAATGTTTTTAACATCTGGTAAAATTTTGAGAAAAATCTAATTGACAGTTTTTTTTATAAAAAATAAAATCCTTAAAAAAATATTACTCAAAGTTGATGAAAATTGAATTTCGACTTAAATATGTAGGAAACGTCTCTACCAATGAATGGTATTAGCTTGGCAAAATAGAAAAAAAAAGAAAAAAAAACACATTGTGAAAGATAGACTTCATAGAAATTCTAATATAAAAAAACAAAGTTAAATATTAAAAGTTAACTTGTTGCACCAGCGCACTCAATCGCATCATTGTGTTGAGAGAGAAGCTTTCGATTTATGACACAGTGGTAACGAACACACCTAATGTTCGAATTCGTGTCGTACCGAACAGCATTGCATTTCCGTTTTCGCCCCATTCTATTACGTTCCATTGCGAAATGAGATTTCAGAGACATCCTCGTGGTAGCGAACTTTCTAGTCTTTCTTCCTTTTGCCTTCGTGGCCAAACAAGCTGGTGGTCTTTTAATTTAGAGTCAAATAATTTAGTCGTGACCAACTAAACATAGAAAAAATCCCAAAAATTTTCTGAGGAGAATCTAAATAGTAAGGAAAATCCGAGGAGCTTTCAAAGAGCCTCATCGTTACAATCCGTGTTCTCCACAGTCTCCACTGTCCACGATACGTTTCTAGGATTAGAAACAAAAAAACAAGTCAGAGAAGCTATAGTCGGTAGCTATATACATCTATCTGACCCGACGAAACAGGAGCTACATAGGTCGTTGTGGTTAAACGAGAGAGGATCAAATCCAAGATAACATCAATCGATAAATATGTACATACATACAAAAGAATAGCAAACCGCAGAGGTAAAAGGACACGGGGAGACTTGACTGCTCTTCGGATCCACGAGGGACCCCAGGGTAACAATGTGGAATTCGTCTGACAGTATTCTATATAATTCAACTAAAAATGAAGAAAAGAAAACAAGAGTAAAATAAAAGAAAGTAAAAGTGATTATAATTAGAAAAAGTGAAATCCTTAGAAAAAATGAACTGATCTGAAAAAAAAGAAAGAATTAGAATGATTTTGAAAGAAAAATAAAAGAAAAAAAAGGAAAACGAAAATATAAGAACGTATCTAGGTACATAATTAAAGAAAAAGATACGATACAAAAACTTACGCGTATTCCATATATAGGTTTATGTACATACATATGTTACGTTAATTTCGGGAAGATAAAGCAAAGAAAAAGAGAAAATAGTAAAAAAACAAAAAAATCAAACACCATAATACGTATATGTGCATACATATGTATGTAATGTGACAGAATATTTGAAATTACGAAGTAAAACAAAAATTTCATATCTTCAGAATCGAGAACGTATGTATGTATATAAAAAAACAAAGAATAAGATAAAAAGCAAAGAGGGATCGATTAGTAGAAAAATAAATACAAAGTAAATACGATATTAGATTGTAGGTTGTGAATACTCGATATAACTAGAGAGAAAACAGTGAAGTTCAAAAGTTTTTCTTTAAGTTAATTGAATTTTCGAGAAGAATTAAGAAATTCAAAATTGTGACTTTATATAAAAAAATTTAAAAAAAAAAAAAACAAAAAAAGTAGATGATAATATTGTATAAATCGAGTGAACAAGTAATTATAATCAATAATATTTGAGTGTACCATTCTATACATCGTGACGGAATGAATAATTTTTTTTTAGTGTAAAAGAAAATAGAATGTTTCGAATATTATCACCCACTTCATCATCATCATTAACTTTTTATCAACTTTAAGTACAATCATCGTTTAGGATTTCACCAGGTTAACCAAATGCTGTGCACAACATCTGGGAGTACCGGTAAGTGGATTATTTTTGTAACTACATAATATCATTATTTAATTACATATTTATATACAATTCGTGGTTAAAAGGAAAACAAACAAAATTTTAAGATCACAAAATACATTTAAAAGAAAATATAAGCTAAGCTACGGGTAGTTTGGATGATCTCGTTTTAGACTAATAATTATATGGTTTTGATCTCGAGGGGGTTTTCAATATTCGAAAAATTATTATTTCCTTTATGGAGTTTATTTTCCTCTTAATGGTCAGATGCATAGGGTGACATTTTTTTTTTGTATGTGAATTTTTGTAATATTAATATTCAAATAAGAATTTTGAATAAAGGAATATGAATTACCAAAATAAGGTATAATGTTTAGATAATCTTTAAAACAATTTTTGGGGGAAGTGGAAATAAAGGGAACGAAGAATGGGATAGAATTCCTAGTGAAGTAAAAGGGTGAGTCAAAAACTTACCCTTCTTGAAAAAGGGTTATTACACTTAATACTTGGAGCATAAAGTAATAGTATTGGAATATCTCTCAATTTAATTCAAAGATATTTTATAGGGTGGGTGCAGATATGCTCGGAGGAATTACGACCTATGTCCTCCTGAATTGAGAAGATTGGGAATACAAAAACTAAAGAAACATAGTCGATATCGGTTGCGGAAACTCGGGTCCTGCCATTTTTTTTTTTTTGAAAGATGGAACTTATTTACAGTCGAACTCAAACTTAGACTTAGGCTTGGACAGGTAACACGTCCTTTTTACGCGTAACAAGATCCCCCCCCATCGACGAGCTAAGCGTGGTAAACAATAAGCCTTCTGTTACTAGCGTAATTGGACACCCCTTTTTGACTTCTGCCTGGACGGGCCGATGGGTCTGTAGACATCGGTCCTAAGGGTGGAAAGGGTAGTTAGGAGGGAGGAGTTGTGGAGAACCAACGTTACAGATGGCGCCCAACGTGGGGCCCGATTTACGTGACCGATTTTTATTTCTTATCTAGCTTTCGTTGAGATAAGTTTTTTTTAAATTTCCAAATAATTTTTTGAGAATTCGTTTTAGTTGTAGGTGTTTGTTGGAAAGTTAGTATTTTCATTTCCTTAGGCTAAAAACACCTAGACTTTAGAGTAGCCACAGTTGTCCGAAGGGTTAAGTTTTTATTTTCCCTTGTCAGTTGTAAGGTGGCGTACTTTAAGGTTCAAGCACAAGTTAACTTACGTCCTTCAGTGACCGTATACGGATGTTTATTTTCGGTAGCTGATAGCACTGAGCAGTAAGTTTTAAAATAAGGAAGGCCAAATGATATTACGTTGTCGAGACTTCTGTCCGGTAGGTTAGGAACGGATTTCCAGGTCTACGACTGATGCGGAAGCTTGATACCCGATTATCAAATGGGAGTCATCATAAATTATACAACAACAAAATCTCCATAAGGTCTTAACTCTCCAATGGAAACATTAGAACGTTCCGATTATTTTATTCTTCACGTTATCCGGTAAGCTAAGGTTATATTCCGAGCTTTCAGCAGTTGTATCGTGTATAGGGAGTAAAATTTTTTTTTTGGAATAAAGTTTTGATAAGAAGGAACACTTACAGGAAAATATATCTATATATGTAGGTAAAGTAAATTTTGGTTTACGAACCCAGACGTTTTTTTGAGAAAAGATATTTGAAGATCAGTTTTTTTTGTTTTGACTTTCCACTTCGTACCCCTATATTCACTCCCCCCAGATAAGTTGATATATGAAATAAGTAAATAAAAATCCGTTTTCGATTAATATACATATTGGTTAAAGTTACATATGTAATTTTTTTTTATTGAGTTCTTCGTTATAATTTACTTGTGGTAAAGATTTTTTTTTTGGTTTATCTAAAGTTAATTCATAGATAAGCAGTTCCTTAGAGAAAAGGAAGTTAGACTTATCAAGTAATATTTCGTTTATTAAAAGGTATTAGGAGTAGGTAGTATTCATATATTGGAAATCAATTTATATTTTTTTTTATAATTTTTATAAACCTTTTGCAATGGGTGGAAGAGGGCGTGGGAAGAATAAACGCCAAAATAGTAGGCAGCAAACTCCTTCACCAGAAGGTAACGAGGAAGGACAATCACAAAGTGATGTCGAACCTTTGGCTACGTGTTCAGGAAATAATTCAACTAGAGATAATAACAGTTTAAGTGCACAAACTAACGGAAATCAAAGAACAACTTTGAATAGTAGACAAGATGGTACGTCTAATGAGGCAGAACAGTTTGAAACTTATGTACAAGAGGTAGTTACATCTAAAGTAGGTTTGAAACGGGTCGAGGACCAACGGTTTATACGACAAGAGCTAGAACGGACTCATACCGAGTTATTAAGTCAGGTTAGAGCAATAGTAAGGGAAACCATTGCCAACGTCACTCCTGCTCAACCGACTAACACACAAAATACCCAAATATTACCTAACATTACTACTCCGCGAGAGCGAGCAACTGATTATTCCACACAACAACGCGATACAGCTAATCCCACCACCATCGCTTACGTAGATAATGAACCAATTGTTCATCCAATAGAAATGGCTCGTGGTTCAAATGTGGACAACTTTTTAGCTCAATTGAGCAACTTGAATTTCAACGATTCACCAGCAAATACAAATCAAACTCCACCGGCTCCGTCTACATCTTCTTCAGTAGTGCGATTCCCACACTACCATAAATGGGGCATTAAATTTGATACGAAAAATATGACTATTGATGATTTCTTATTTCGCCTTGAACGAATAAAAGATAGTTACCATGCAACTTGGGCCGAAATAGTCAGTAATTTCCATCACTTTGTTGATGGTCGTGCGACGACATGGTATTGGATGTGGTCCAAAAATAATACGCGCGCTGATTGGCCAACCTTGCGACTAGCACTTATCGAACAGTATAGAAGTTTGGAGACAGATTCTGAACTGTCACGGAAAATGTCTGATCGTAAGCAGCTACCAAACGAATCTTTCGATGATTTCTACGACGACCTAATTCAATTCAATTCGCGATTACGGGTACCGAAACCGGTAAAAGAAATTATTGAGCTAATTAAGCAGAATGTGCGTCGTAGAATGGGTGAACTTCTTGTGACTTTCGGTACACACAGTTTACCAGAGATGGTATACGTATGCCGTACTATTGAGAAATTTTTAAACGGAAGTGAATCAACTGCAACCGCAACCCGATCCAAGTATACACCCAATAACGCTATCCAGTCTACGTCTACACGACGGCAAATTAGTGAGTTAGACAATCCTCGTGAGAACTCTGACTTTGCAGTTCCAGCCACGGTTGAGGCCTACCAAAGGGAAGCTAACAGACTCAAATGCTGGAATTGCAAAGCAGAGGGACACACTTTTCGAGAATGCGACAGTCCTAAACGGAACCTGTTTTGTTTTAGGTGTGGTCGTGATAATGTTATCACACCAAAATGCGAAACATGTGCGGGAAACCGACCATCGGGCAATCCTTCGACCGGGGGGAAGTGCTCGAGGACGGAGAACCCGGAAAAATAGATAAAATAGATTTACATACTAAAATTACCCTGCTAAGACGTTCACCAGAAGAGACAAAACTATGGGAAGAATCCCGAAATAATATTGAGAAAACCAAAGTCGAAAGACCAATCAAATCGATCCACCAGCGTATTAAAGAATATTACGAGGCTAGAAAAAGGATAGTGACATTCCCAACGACTTCAAATAAGGTACAAAAATTGCGAGACAGAATGAAGAAAAAGAAGGAACTTTACAAGTCAGTGGCAGAAACAACATTGAATTGTTCAACGGACGATCCCCGTCCATATGTATCTGTCGAGATTTTTGGGAAGAAAATACTCGGTTTGCTCGACTCGGGAGCGAGTGTGAGTTGTCTGGGAACTGGTGCTATTGATTTTCTTAGCGAAAACCAGGTTCAGTTTAAAAAGTTCGTTTCTTCCATTTCTACGGCTGACGGCCATAAGCAATCAATTGTCGGAATGGTAACGGCAAAGATTCATTACCGAGGCATAGTCAAGGTCATGGATTTATTCGTTGTACCATCGCTTACCCAACAGTTATACCTAGGTGTGGATTTCTGGAGGATGTTCCAGTTAGCACCCCACATCATATCAGAAATTTCCACAAGTAACGAAATAATCGCTAAAGTAAGTAGTGCAATCGAGTGTGATCTAAACGATCACGAACGAGAAGTACTTTTTGAAACGATCAAACAATTCCCATCGTTTACAACCAAAGGCTTGGGAAAGACTCACCTGATAGAGCATTTTATCGACACGGGAGACGCGGCACCTATCAAGCAACGTCATTATCCCATTTCTCCAGCGATACAAGCCCTGGTGTATGAGGAATTGGATCGCATGCTTGCTTTGGGGGTCATCGAAGAGAGTTCAAGTGCATGGAGTTCCCCAGTCGTATTGGTGCGAAAACCTGGTAAGAACCGATTGTGCTTGGACTTTCGTAAGGTGAACCTAGTTACAAAGAAGAATGCGAGCCCAATTGCTCATATAGAGGGACTGTTAGCACGCCTTCAAGAGACACACTTTATCTCGAGTGTGGACCTTAAAGATGCGTACTGGCAGATACCGCTGGAGCAAAGTTCACGGGAGAAAACGGCCTTCACTGTCCCTGGTAGACCGCTCTACCAGTTTAAAGTTATGCCTTTCGGACTTTCTAATGCTGCCCAGAGCTTAACATATTTGATGAATCTAGTTGTACCTTCTGAACTTCGAGACCAGGTATTTGTCTACTTGGACGATTTACTCGTCATATCGAGAACTTTTGAGGAACATATTAAAATTCTTGGTATTATAGGGAAAAGGCTACTTGAAGCAGGTTTGACGATAAACGTCGAAAAATCGAAATTCTGTTTCAAGGAACTCCAGTATCTGGGTTATGTAGTAGGTCAGGGTTGTTTAAAACCAGATCCAGCAAAAATTGCTGCAATCATTGAATTCCCGGTACCAAAGACAGCCAAACAAGTCAGACGATTTCTCGGTATGGCGGGGTGGTATCGTAGATTTGTGGGTAACTTTTCGACCCTCGCGGCTCCGATGACAGACGCTTTGAAGAAAGGAAAAAAATTTGTATTTGGAAAGGAAGCAGAAAAGTCTTTCGAAGCAGTTAAGTCAGCATTAACATCTAAACCTGTTCTAGTAAACCCCGACTTTTCCAAAGAGTTCATTATCCTATGCGACGCATCCGCGTCCGGTATTGGGTGTGTTTTGTGCCAGAAGGATGAGAGTGGAGCTGAACGGCCTATTTATTATTATTCTCAAAAACTGAATTCCGCTCAGCGCAACTACACCGTTACCGAGCGCGAATGTCTAGCCGCCGTCCGAGGCATACAAAAATTTCGACCTTATGTTGAAGGGTATAGGTTTACTATAGTCACAGATCACTCAAGCCTGAAGTGGCTGATGAGTCTGCGGGATCCAACGGGGAGGTTAGCGCGCTGGAGTCTCAAACTGCAAGGCTTCGATTTTGGGATCGAACACCGGAAGGGCACCTTGAATGTAGTGCCCGATGCTCTATCTCGAGTTTATGAGGTAGAGGCACTACATTCAACGGTGTGTCCACCGGGGTCGATGTCAACGAGCCTTACCGATGTTCTTCATATTGATTTGGAGGATCCGAGTTTCAAATCGGAAGACTATCTTCAAATCATCCAGCATATCGGACAGAATAAAGACCAGCTTCCTGACCTGCTTGTTTCGGACGGTTTCGTATACAAGAAGGTCAGGCATTGCACAGGGAATCCACTCCAGGACGATTTAGTCTGGAAACTATGGGTTCCAGCTGCGCTGACAAACCGTTTGATCTTGTTGGCTCATTGCCCACCCAGAGCTTCGCATGGCGGGGTTGCTAAAACACTTTATAAGTTGCGAGAGCAATTTTTCTGGCCAAATATGGCATCGCATGTCAAAAGTGTCATCGAAAATTGTGAAATCTGTAAAACTACGAAACCATCTAACTGCGTACTGAGAGCCGAAATGGGAAAATCTTTTTCTGTAGACAGGCCATTCCAACATATCTACATAGATTTTCTGGGTCCTTACTCACGGTCCAAAAATGGTAACACTCACATAGTTATAGCCTTAGATCAATTGACGAAATTTGTGCTCATTAAACCACTTCGAAAAGCTACTAGTCAAACCGTGATTAAATTTCTAGAGGAAGATATCTTTTTCGTTTTCGGAGTCCCTGAAAGTATTCTTTCCGACAACGGCAGTCAGTTTATAGGACGTGATTTCGCTAAGATGATACAAAAATTCGGAATAACCCATTACAGAACAGCCGTATATTCGCCTCAGGCGAATGCGAGTGAGCGAGTTAATCGCTCTATCTTGGCCGCTGTCCGAGCATACATAGACCCTAGACAAACGGATTGGGATCTGTACTTGCCTTCGATAGGAAGTGCCTTGCGTTCGTCGGTACATTCAGCAATCGGTATGTCCCCCTTTGAAGCTTTATTCGGACATCGTATTATTGAGCATGGGGCGGATTATAAACTTTTGCGTAGCCTTGATGGGTTGAATCACTCCGAAATCGACTGGTTACCAAAACCAGTAAGAATGAATATTTTACATACTTATTTGAAGTCAGCTTTGGATAAGACTCACGAATCATATGCACGGACGTATAATTTGAGAAGTAGAGTTGTGTTGTACAAGGAGGGTGATATATTATATAAAAGGAATTTCATCTTAAGTAACGCTGGCAAACATCTTAATGCCAAACTTTGCCCGAAATTCATTAAAGTCACAGTGTGCAAAATAATAGGCAACAATTTGTATGAAGTGGTAGATGCTAAAGGTCACAAAACTGTAACACATTCGAAGGATCTGAAGAAATAATTTTAAGATCATAGCCCGGCCTATGCTCAGCTGTACATGAGACTCGTCTACATTAGGTAGGTAATGAACAAAAGTAACAAAGTTCAACGTTTCTTTTCATATACTTTTTGCACAGAAAATCTGTTACAAAAATTGTATGATTTGTAGGAAACGTCTCTACCAATGAATGGTATTAGCTTGGCAAAATAGAAAAAAAAAGAAAAAAAAACACATTGTGAAAGATAGACTTCATAGAAATTCTAATATAAAAAAACAAAGTTAAATATTAAAAGTTAACTTGTTGCACCAGCGCACTCAATCGCATCATTGTGTTGAGAGAGAAGCTTTCGATTTATGACACAGTGGTAACGAACACACCTAATGTTCGAATTCGTGTCGTACCGAACAGCATTGCATTTCCGTTTTCGCCCCATTCTATTACGTTCCATTGCGAAATGAGATTTCAGAGACATCCTCGTGGTAGCGAACTTTCTAGTCTTTCTTCCTTTTGCCTTCGTGGCCAAACAAGCTGGTGGTCTTTTAATTTAGAGTCAAATAATTTAGTCGTGACCAACTAAACATAGAAAAAATCCCAAAAATTTTCTGAGGAGAATCTAAATAGTAAGGAAAATCCGAGGAGCTTTCAAAGAGCCTCATCGTTACAATCCGTGTTCTCCACAGTCTCCACTGTCCACGATACGTTTCTAGGATTAGAAACAAAAAAACAAGTCAGAGAAGCTATAGTCGGTAGCTATATACATCTATCTGACCCGACGAAACAGGAGCTACATAGGTCGTTGTGGTTAAACGAGAGAGGATCAAATCCAAGATAACATCAATCGATAAATATGTACATACATACAAAAGAATAGCAAACCGCAGAGGTAAAAGGACACGGGGAGACTTGACTGCTCTTCGGATCCACGAGGGACCCCAGGGTAACAATGTGGAATTCGTCTGACAGTATTCTATATAATTCAACTAAAAATGAAGAAAAGAAAACAAGAGTAAAATAAAAGAAAGTAAAAGTGATTATAATTAGAAAAAGTGAAATCCTTAGAAAAAATGAACTGATCTGAAAAAAAAGAAAGAATTAGAATGATTTTGAAAGAAAAATAAAAGAAAAAAAAGGAAAACGAAAATATAAGAACGTATCTAGGTACATAATTAAAGAAAAAGATACGATACAAAAACTTACGCGTATTCCATATATAGGTTTATGTACATACATATGTTACGTTAATTTCGGGAAGATAAAGCAAAGAAAAAGAGAAAATAGTAAAAAAACAAAAAAATCAAACACCATAATACGTATATGTGCATACATATGTATGTAATGTGACAGAATATTTGAAATTACGAAGTAAAACAAAAATTTCATATCTTCAGAATCGAGAACGTATGTATGTATATAAAAAAACAAAGAATAAGATAAAAAGCAAAGAGGGATCGATTAGTAGAAAAATAAATACAAAGTAAATACGATATTAGATTGTAGGTTGTGAATACTCGATATAACTAGAGAGAAAACAGTGAAGTTCAAAAGTTTTTCTTTAAGTTAATTGAATTTTCGAGAAGAATTAAGAAATTCAAAATTGTGACTTTATATAAAAAAATTTAAAAAAAAAAAAAACAAAAAAAGTAGATGATAATATTGTATAAATCGAGTGAACAAGTAATTATAATCAATAATATTTGAGTGTACCATTCTATACATCGTGACGGAATGAATAATTTTTTTTTAGTGTAAAAGAAAATAGAATGTTTCGAATATTATCACCCACTTCATCATCATCATTAACTTTTTATCAACTTTAAGTACAATCATCGTTTAGGATTTCACCAGGTTAACCAAATGCTGTGCACAACATCTGGGAGTACCGGTAAGTGGATTATTTTTGTAACTACATAATATCATTATTTAATTACATATTTATATACAATTCGTGGTTAAAAGGAAAACAAACAAAATTTTAAGATCACAAAATACATTTAAAAGAAAATATAAGCTAAGCTACGGGTAGTTTGGATGATCTCGTTTTAGACTAATAATTATATGGTTTTGATCTCGAGGGGGTTTTCAATATTCGAAAAATTATTATTTCCTTTATGGAGTTTATTTTCCTCTTAATGGTCAGATGCATAGGGTGACATTTTTTTTTTGTATGTGAATTTTTGTAATATTAATATTCAAATAAGAATTTTGAATAAAGGAATATGAATTACCAAAATAAGGTATAATGTTTAGATAATCTTTAAAACAATTTTTGGGGGAAGTGGAAATAAAGGGAACGAAGAATGGGATAGAATTCCTAGTGAAGTAAAAGGGTGAGTCAAAAACTTACCCTTCTTGAAAAAGGGCTATTACACTTAATACTTGGAGCATAAAGTAATAGTATTGGAATATCTCTCAATTTAATTCAAAGATATTTTATAGGGTGGGTGCAGATATGCTCGGAGGAATTACGACCTATGTCCTCCTGAATTGAGAAGATTGGGAATACAAAAACTAAAGAAACATAGTCGATATCGGTTGCGGAAACTCGGGTCCTGCCATTTTTTTTTTTTTGAAAGATGGAACTTATTTACAGTCGAACTCAAACTTAGACTTAGGCTTGGACAGGTAACACGTCCTTTTTACGCGTAACAAGATCCCCCCCCATCGACGAGCTAAGCGTGGTAAACAATAAGCCTTCTGTTACTAGCGTAATTGGACACCCCTTTTTGACTTCTGCCTGGACGGGCCGATGGGTCTGTAGACATCGGTCCTAAGGGTGGAAAGGGTAGTTAGGAGGGAGGAGTTGTGGAGAACCAACGTTACAAATATCTTTTCGAAAATTTGAGATTATGGCTTCCAGCTTATTTTATTTATAAGAAATATTGTTTCCAACATTACGTAAAATTTTGAGAAAAATCGTAAAACCTAAAACTAAAAATTAATAAAAGTTAGTAAAAATTGATTTTCGACTCAAATAACTTTTCAAAAATTTGAGACATTGGCCTTAAAATAATTTTAATTTTTAAAAAATATTGTTTTGAACATTCAGTAACATTTTGAGAAAAATCGAATTGACACTTTTTTTTACAAAAACTTAAAAACCTAAAAAAAAATTAACAAAAGTTGGTAAAAATTGATTTTCAACTCAAATATCTTTTCAAAGCTTTGATATATTTACTTTAAACTAATTTTATCTTATGAGAAATACTGTTTTCAACATTCGGTAAAATTTTGACAAAAAACGAATTGACAATTTTCTTACAAAAATAAAAACCTGAAAAAAAATTAATAAAAGTTGGTAAAAATAGATTTTCGACTCAATTATCTTTTTTAAAATTAAAAATATAAGCTTCAAACTAATTTTATCTTATAAGAAATATTGTTTTGAACATTCGATGCAATTGTGAGAAAAACCAAACTGACAGTTTTTTAACAAAAAATAAATACCTTAAAAAAGCATTACTAAAAGCTCGTAAAAATTGATTTTCGACTCAAATATCTTTTTTAAAACTAAAAATATTGGCTTCAAACTAATTTTACTCACAGACAATATAACTTTCGACATTCGGTAGATTTTTTGTTAAAATCCAACAGTCAGTTTTTTCATAAAAAAAATAAAATCTACAAAAAAAAAGTACGCATATTTGGTAAAAAATGATGTTCGGTTTTGACTTCAAATTCATTTCATTCGTCCAATTTGTGTTTGTTTATTTAAGAAATAAAAACTTTTAAGAAATGCTACTAAAATTGGTAAAAATTGGTTTTCGACTAAAAATCTCGTTAACAAAAATAGATTTTGAAATCAAACTATTTCAAAAACACGAAAACCTGTAAGCCTTTTAAGCAAGACAAATCGACAGACGGGATGGGAATGGGAAGTTATCAGTGTGGGTCGCATCCCAGCCTCTTTTTTTTTATTATACGCAAAACAAAATGTTTTAATGTTCAAATCTCTCCAGAATATCTCATGTTTCATTTCAAACAATTCTACAAGCTATTTTACTTGTGACATATAGGAACTATATGGCAAGTATTACATTTGCAAAAAATTTAGATCTCCAGATTTTAATTAAATATGTAATTACGATGGTAGAGAAGTCGAAAAAAGTGTGTCCTCCGATTTTGTCCGTTTGTCTGTCTGTCTTCGCCCCTTCAGCTAAAACCATTGGGTCACTTGAGTTCATAATTGGCAATTAAGATTTTAAGCAGATTAGCGTCAGGCGTTTCTTCATTTTTTTAAGACTAAAAATAAAAATAATAGTGGAAAATTGATTTTTGTCAAAAACGATCCGATAGATTTTTATTAATTTGTCTTTAATTTTATTTTCTTCAAAAAAATATTTTTGTATTGCTCCAGAAGGCTTCCCTGTGTACAACCGTTTTTAATTTTGTTTTTTTTTTTAAGTTTTCTCTAGAATTAATGAACCGATTTCAATATTTTTTCTAGCAAAAGCCTTATACTATGTTATAATAATATTGGATGATAAAAATGCCATTTCTTGGATTTAAAAAAAAATATTAAACATTAATTTTTGAGAATTCGATATCTCGAAAATGTGTCATAATTTGTTTTACGAAAATCAAATCTAAAACGTACATTATGAATTATATTTTTAAACTAAAAGTGAAATATTTTATATTTACAAAATTAATTTAAAAAAAAAACCCTAACGATTTTCGAAACCAACAATTATAAATCAATCAAAAATCTTCTATAAAGTTTTAAACTAAGACATATATTATTAATTTTCAACTGCTTCACAACATTTACAATAAATCTTAAAACTTTGTTTAAAATAGAACAAATTTTAAACTTAGACATTTCTTTTAAAACACACGGAAAATGCATGTGGTTCGAACAAACCTGCTGCTATATCTAAAGAGTTTCCTTAAAAATAAAATCAAATTCGGTTATAACGACATCACTTATAAACAAGAGCGTACGTTGGATTTTTATATGAGAGGGGACAAGCACATTCGAAAACTTATTAATTAATGTTATATACTGATTAACAATTTATATCATTTGAATCATTATAATTATATATAGACCAAGCAAAATTTACTGAGTACACCTTCTATGACTTCCTCCTCTCTTTCCGAAACCATTTTTCGGTGTACTCTCAACATTCCTTTCATAACGCTTTAAATTAAAACATTTAAACAGATGTAAACACACTACTATTTTGAGATTATTCGATTATACCATTAAAACGATCTTCGATCAAGTTCTTTCAACCGAGCTGGTGGTGCACGGTAAAGAAAGATCAATATAAAGAGCAAGTTTCGCTGTCGGAAAAAAAATCGTCTGCCAGAGATCTTTCAGAGACAAATTTGTATCTTTCCAAAGATCGTTACACAACTCCCTAAGAAAATTTTGTAAACCGGGGTTAAACCCAGTGATATCTCACAATCGCTTTGCCGATGAACTGTACTATAGTTTTAGAAAAAATCAGGGGTCGAATCGGCTAAGGTAATAATTGACTACCAAATGTTTGAAAGTCAAATTGACTATCACCGAGTTTTCTGTTTGTGTAAGATGATTCAACTAAATTCAATTCGATTGAACAATTTCAGATTCAGAACTCAGTCACAGTTCATTGTTGCTTTGGTGAAATTTTAAAATGATTCCTGTAAAATATCTAAATAAAAGCATCAAATTGGCTCTGATTTAATAACATTCTTACTTTTTTTGTGTTTTTTCGAATGTCGTAAGCTTTGTCGGTCACAAGGTAACTGAACAAATTTTCCATTTGTTTATGTAAGCGTCTGGTAGCTCTATTCAGAAACGACATATTTGTTGGAGAATATCTATCCCATTTTTGTTGTGACAGCTTTTTAGCTATAAAGTTGACTATCACCTAACATAGTAGATCAAATTCGATTATTTTGACTGTCATTTATCAAGAATCACGTTAGCTGATTGATTCCACTCCAGTAAAAGTAATAGTAGTAATAAAATATTTTGTTTGTTATAATAATGGATTTTGAGAGACCCACTACCCTAAAATCATTATCTAGGTAATCAATATATTTTTTATTCGCTATTGATGCAATTGTAAATAGTTCATTATTTTTAAAAGGGGGACATTTTTTAATGTTTTTTTTTCTTTATCCATTTCTTTGATTGCAAGAAATGTTTAAGTACAAATTAATTTATTATTGCAAAGAATTTTTAATTTTATTTTTTTTTCTTCAAATATTAGTATTACAAAAATCTATAAAAATATTCCCAAATTACAAACTTAAAGGTAACAATAAGTTAAATTAATATCGGGTTGATTTAGTAGTGATTTTTCAAGTTTCTTAAAAGACCCTTCCAAAAATTAGTACTTCAGCACATTGTAATTTTCTTCTTGCATCATCAAATTATTATACCTAATTTATTATTATTATAATCTTAGAATAATAATGTAAACTTTGCTTTATTATTTTTATATAACAATTTTTTATAATTTTTCAACTCATCAAAAAACAATTTTTTTTCTTTTGTACTAAAAATAATAATATTTATAAGACCATCTTACAAAAAATTAATAATTTACGCAATAACCTGTAATTCAAGCCCACAGACTTGTAATTTAATATATTTCATATTATTATTAAATCTGTCTTAAAATATAATGATAGGTGTAACAAGTAATGGGACTTTATCTTATCCTGGTTTTTTCAGGGAATTACCCTCTATTGGTTTAAGTTTTGTATTCTCTTAAATAAAAACTAATTAAATTAATCAGATGACGTACATTGCGGTTATGTCCATTTTTTACTAGCTGCACTATTCAATCTATAAAAAGTGCATCTTAATTTTGTATAAGAAAAGAACTTTCAGTTAGAATAAGAACAAATATGTAAAGTATGTACTTAAATACGTTTATCTCAGTAAAACATTTACCTAATAGTAAATAATACTTTATATCGAAGAATGTAATAATTTAAATGAATTTGTGAAATTATAAAACACATTTTCTTACATTTCTATATTTTATCAATTCAGTCCTAAATATTCAAATTTTTCTATTCATCATGTAAAGAAAAACACCACTTCTATTTAGAATCATCAAATTAATGTACTGTTTCTTGTCATTGTCAGTTTTCATGTTTGTAAACAAAACCTTACCCCTAATTATTGTACGATTTTGTGTGATTTGAATTCCATTAAAAAGAAAAAAAAAAAAAAACTATACATTTATTTCACCTGACGTGCCCCTTTGCATCTCTTAAAATTTTATAAACAAAGTATTAAAGTTGATAAATTATTCAGGTATGTTGTTTTATTATATTAGTGTGCGCACGCTTCTATAATATAAAAAATCCCAATTTGCAATTTACTAAGTAAATTAGATACAAATTTAACCAGGGGAGTTTTTCTCTCGACTTGCTTCGTACTTTTGAGTTGGAATTACTCACAAACCGACCTATCTCAAGTTTTCTTACTTTATTGCAGGTTTTGAAATTTTTCATCAGTTCAGGAAATGTTTTATTGAGAAAATGATTTACTCATTTATTTGAACGTTGGACTTATATTTGTAATATATGTACATAAATCAATTTAATCTATAAAAATAATTAATTTCTGACGTCACAAATGAACTGTAGCAAGAAAATGAGTTTGATATTGTGCAAGGGAATTCCATCTTAGAATTAGATAGAAAATGAAGTATCATTCACATGATGCAAGACTACTTGCATTTTCTCGTTGTGAGAAAATGAAAATTGCAATCTTATAAGAATTCTAATATTTTATTGTTATTCAGTGGAAACATTTCAATGTATTGAACCCCTCAGATTCTACATATACGTTCTGTTAAATAGAATTCTTATTAACTAAAGTGTAAGCTATTTCTTCAAAAGTTGCTTAAAAATCATTGCTTAAGTTTTGAAAAAATGTTAAAAAATGAGAGTTAATGTTAGCTAATATGATTTACTTTTTGTTGTTTTATTTATGAAATAGAACCACATTTTTTAACCATGCAATTAAAATTTTAATAATACTTTAAGATAGCAATAAAAATCAAATAATGTTAAGGCTTGATTACAAAGGTTTTTGAACAAAACCTAACTTTTTTACTTATCTTTAAAGCTCTTTACTTAACTTATATGGATAGTTAAAATAGCATCGAGTGGTGTAAAAGTATTAGCAATAAACTTCAAAAAATTTTACAGAAAACTCAAAATTTTTTAATGAATACCAACCGTGTTCTTATAGTCACTACTCAATTTTTACCCGAAACAAACTCTACCAATTTTCCATACCCTCTATCCTCAGAAACAATAAAGACAGGAACTTCATATTTGAAATATTTACTCAAAGCCGCCAAACTTAAAACCTATAGTACAAGTTGTTCATGAGGATGTACAGTATTTTAAAAATCTTTAGAACCCTAACTGATTGCCTAATTCACGGATCAATAAAAATATTAAGCACTTACCGATATTGTAGAATCTTGAAATTTCGGAGAAAGGTAGGTCGTGTGCTGCAAAGCAACAAATTGTGGTATCCACCTAAATATGAATTGAAATGACTATAAATAATCGAAATTCTGAAATTTTGAATTATGACGAAATTTGCCTGGGATATATATTGAAGTTTATACAAAAGCAACAATAATTGAAATATTGAGGGACTCTGGAAGCATGGTATTGACTAATTTTTCTGCATAACTTCTGCTTATCAATGATAAAACTCAATAGAGCCGTAGAATTTAAATAACTGATATTGCTAAAGGTTTTTCCAAAAAGACATTTTTTTTAATAGCTCCATATTTGGGCAGCTATCACAATTTAATCTGTTACCTTTTGACACTTGACATTTAAAAATTATTCTGTTACTAAAATGGAACGATACATGCTTGAACAATGCATACCATTGTTAAATTTCACTAAAAACAATTATAAAAAACTAAAACTAATAAAATAATTAATTTTGCGTTGCTCAAAGACTTATATATAAGTCTGAAGACTAATACAAGAACTCAACACCTACAACTCTTTGCCGGTATTAGGATGAAAAAATGTAACTTTGGAGTTTTTAGATATCTTTTCATGGCTGCCCCTTTTTTAAAATAAAGAAAATTCGTTTAACTGTTTTACTTTATATTTTTTGGCGGGATTGTGGTTCTTCGGAAACACATTTTCTAAAATTTAGTGAAAATTCTTATCTAGTTTAGAAAATAAGTGAATTACGTGGGAGGAAGATTAATTTTTTTCTAGTAAGAAGTGTGTAATATTTAAGAACTTTACTGAGCACCACCACATCCTTTTACTTTCATTCTGATATGCTTTTAAAAAACAACACTTAGTTATTAAATTACATTGTATACGTATAAAAACTTTAATTTAAAAAGACTACCTGGTCAATATTAATAAAAACAAAATAGTCATCCCTATCATGAGCTAGTGGAATGAACTTCTCATGAATCATAGATTAATTCCGATAAATTCTTAGAACTTAGGGTATAATAACTACCTTCAACCCTATTATTCAATTCGTGGTCGACGAAGGCAATAAACAAAAAGGTTCTCTAATGTTATATCGAAATGATTAATAGAATAAACATCTACAACTGTTAAACGTAAGACAAACGTTAAACTTTAGAAGAAAACCTGCAGAGAAAAACACCGCATATCTCAAAGTTGCAAATATACTGAAATAAGTTCACGTAACTCGCTATACGTTAAGGTTGAAATTAAAAAGCTAAAAACTTTTCTTTTTTGTTATATTTTTATATTTTCTCAAAGGAACTCTTACATTTGATATTCAATCCCTTTAAATCATTCGGTTTCACTCACTACGGGCCTGTTAAACCGATCAAAGTTCAAAATGTAATGTTTGATAGATAGATAGATTAAATCACTATCTTGTTGACATTCTATTGCAGCAAATACAATTCCTGGAATTAAGTTCAATGACTGATATATAGAAAATATTGAACTTGAATGAAATAATCTGTTTACAATTTAGCTACCTCACTTTTTAACTTATTCACCCTTCTGATAATAATTGAACGACCTATGAGTAAACACACAACATCTTTGTATTTCATAATGCATTTGATAGAATATTTACATTTTCTAATAAATGTCCATTTGAATTTATAGAAAATACTTTACGTTAATTAGAATAATCAATGAAATGGAATATTTTGAAACGTTTGCATTTTAAAAGTGAAACTCTTAGTTGATAATAGTCAGGATTTAATTATACAAATGTAAGTAGAGATTATTGATCTTAAGTTTGTTTTTGTATAGCTTTTCTTAGAAACAATAACTTTTTAGATAGATTTTAAACTGCGATATAAATTTTATATATTCAATATCTAATTCAAAACTGTTTATAACAGTATTGATATTTAAAAGGTTGCCCTGCAAAGGTACAGAAGGTCATCAAAACACTGTATTTTTATTAATTTTTAGAAAGCATTTTTATATAAAGAGTTGGTAATCACGATATAACGTTTGCAATGTTCTACAGACAAAAAGAATTCGAATCTACCTGGGGTGTATACGTATTGTATCGATTTCGTCCAATAAAAACCAAACTCATTTAAATTATGAAATTTGGAAAGATAAAACAAATCAATCTTAATATATTTTTGTATAATATCTAAGAACTCATAAATGCTTGCTATACACAAATTTATTTATACTTGCTTCAGTTTTCAAATCTAGGGACAATTATGCGTTGCCAACATTCTGATTAAAAAAATTCGTAATCGAATACAGCCAACCTTATCTTCGTGAGTTAAGAGCAAATTTATTATCCAAAATTTTTCTAACATGCCAGTTGTTTTGGATTCGAGGTGAAGATTCCAATCATGCCAAATTTTCTATTCATTACCCACTATGACATCGCCATATACATTAGGAATGATGTTTCTTATCAGCTCTTGGTAAAATATCTTTGTACCTGCTTTTTTTAATTGTATTATCCGTAAATAAGCATATCATTCACTATTGTTTTGCTTCTACACTCGGGTCAGACATCACCCGAAGAAGTGTTTGCGATGGTTTTTCGGGCGTTATTGGCCGAGCAGAAAACACTCTAGACTTGTTCCCTACTTCTGACCCTTATAAGTACACGATTAGTGTTCTATGTATCTCCTCTAGGCACATCTGACCATTGTGTTGCATCAAAAATATATCATGTCGAAACTCGTCAATTACTGAAAGAGCTCCTAAGCGAACCGTTTGGCAATACGAGAAAGCCAATTGAGACGGTCTCAACAATTATTTCAGGATCTTTAACTATAGTTCCTCAATAGTGACGTTGACCCCAGTGCTGATATGATTACAAGTTTAAGTTTAAGGGTTAAGGGTTAAATAGGTCTTTTCTGTTGTTTTTTTTTTTAAGTCAACCCAGCTGAAGAAAACCGGAAAAAGTTCAAGAAAGACAGGAAGGCCTGCAAAGCTCTAATTTGACAGACGAAATTTATAAAGACCAAAAACTGCGGCAAAATATTTGGTCATTTGTTCAAAACATGAGAAATTCTTCCTCTTCCACAGTTCCTACGCTTTTTTTAAATAACACGCTAATTGTTCGCTCTTTTGAGAAAGCAATTTTCTTCGCTAGGCATTTCGCCACTAATTCAACGCTGATAGCGAGTGTTATGACACCGCTTGTACTTGAGAGCGTAAATGATTTTATGTGACCAACTTTTTTTCGCACCAGTGCAGTAGCCAGAGACTTAAAATATCTCAACACACACAAGTTGTGTTCAGAGAGGATTTTTCTAGATCAGAACAACACAGGACAGCACAGTTTCGTGAGAAACGTCAGATCAAGTTAGAACAGTCAGTTAAACGTCAGTTGTCAAAAAAAAAAACAAAACAAATTGCAAATTGTGTGAATTTTTCGTTTCTCGCTTATTTTTTTCATTTTTTGTGTTTTTACTGTGAAAAATATTATTAAAAATTATTGAAATGGAAAATCAAGTGATTGCTAAGATAATACTAAATGAAAATGTTAGTGGTTCAGACACCGATAGTGATTTTAATTTATTTTATAATTATTTAATTAAACAAATTGGCAAAATAACTTTATTTTAATTTTTTTAAATCACGAGAAAAAAAAACACAAAGCACAGCCAAATCAAAACGTAAACAATAAAAATGACAACTTCGATTTTGACATTTCTCACGAACCAGTTCTAACCTGATCTGACTCAAAAGCAAGAACAGAAAATCCTGTTCTAAACTGTTCTAGGTTTGTCAATAAACAGGGAAGTAGAACAGTTCAGCACAGAAAAAACCTCAATGAACAGCAAAAAGCTGTACTTTTCTGTCTAGAACAGTCCAGCACAGCGTCACTGAACAGACTTACAAATTCAGAGGCCCAAATGCTGTCTTGAATAGTTAAAACGAGATACACCCCACTTGCCATTTGCACCGGCATCAACAAAACTGAATATCTTCATATTCTCGGTATATTCCTCACCAACAGCAAGATGTTTGGTTTTGTTGAGACGATGCAAAAAATGCTTCATTCTGATCTGGTTACAATTTATAAAACCCTAAACCCATACAAAAGTCCAACCGTAATACTATCGCTTCTAGAAATGCCCATTAGTTTTCCCTTAAGTCAAACTTTGGTCGTACTGTGAAGTACAGATATTCGTTTTTCAGCTGTACTACGAGAATGTGGAATGCCTTTACACACTTCAAAAGCAAAATTCAATGAAACATTTCTTTAAACATCACACTTCACATAAAACACAATAAGTGCAAAAATTCCTCTTAAAACAGCGATAACATTTTGGTTTAAAGTAATTTGTGGACTGATATCGTTTTGACGATAGATATCCCTAAATTTCCCCAAAAACATGATATAAACAAAAATTTTTCTCAACAAAATCGATTAATCTTATTCATTTTATCTTAGAACATTAACCCGTAATTTTTATTTTCTTAAAATAGTCCCTACTGCTACTATAATTTGTAATGTTGTCATTAGTTAATATTTATAGATGCGTACATATAAACATAAAATCTGCATTATAACCTACTTTCAGTTAAAAAAAATGTACTTTATTTGTCGTTGAAATTATTTAGAACAACTATAAATACGAAAAGCTGAATCATTGTTTTTTAATAAACTATTTTGTTTAGATTTGACATACATATTATGCATGTAGTTTTCAATCGTTAATATTTGATAACAATAATTGAAATATTCAAGTTTACTTGTTTTGATTATACGATACTTTCAAGTGCATTACTATTGAAGCTATCATCTTGTATTCAGATATATGGTGAACGACGCACGTACATAATAATATTTAAGTAAAGTATAGTTTTAAAACATATATGGGATAATAATTTATAAAGGCAAAAGGAATGCCTTTATTTAAGTTAGTATACAAGAAGAAATAAAACACAGACCTATAAAACATTCTAAAAACAACTTTACAATTCGACCACTTAACTTAGTTTAGTTGAGGACCACCGGCAGAACTATCTATACCTTCAAAGATACTATTGATAAAGCAATATGATGAATTAAAGCCATGTGTAGTAGATAATGTTTTAATAGAAGTATATTTAGGGTTTTTTTTAGGAATGCCGCCTATCACCAATGTTCTGACCGTTCTGATGTAGTGATTTAGCAATAAATTCTAAGACCAGGAGGCGAGAAAGACACCGAACTATGATAACCCGTGTTTTGTTGGAAAATCTATCCATAGTATAGTAGAATTTTACACGAATAACAAAACCAATATCCATAGTATAATTACTACCGATAAAAGTTAAGCATTATTCACATGAGCACGACCAACGACCAACGAATGAACGAATATTCGTCGATTTTGACATTTCTTTCACATGAGAGTTTTTAATTCGTCGCGAATGAAGTTTGACATTCACCACCGAAACCAAAACAAGAATGATTTTTTTAGGTTAAGTACGCGCGATTATTTTATTCGTTGCGAGTGTGGATGATGTGGAACGCGAATAAAGTTTGACAGTTCGTATCAACTAAAATTTTGTTCGCCACGAATAAATTTGTTTTCTTAAATTTATTAATATATGATATTGAAAAGTAAAAGTATTCATCATAAATCAAATAGAAACTATTTTGCTATCGTTTTGTCAAGATTTTGTGTGGAAATATGTCTTTAAACGTATATAAACTCACATTTTGTAATTCATTCGTCGTTCGTTGGTCGCGCTCATGTGAATACTGCTTTAGAGTAGAATCTTACTATTGATGGGTTTTTGACATTTATACGAGTCTCGAATGGATCTTATGTGATTTCGTTCTCAAATGTTGGTACGGTTGATATTGGATTTGTATCTCGATAGCTGTGTTCGTTGAGTAGTTGTGCATTTGGAATCATGTGTGTTTTTCATTGGGGAAAAAACCAATCTATTACTGTTGGTATTATTTAGTTTTGTTAGTGAAAATGGACTTACTGGACTTATTTTGCAAGAGAGAACAATAGAAAAGATAATTAAGTTTTGCTATGTGTCCACCAAAGGTTTATCTCAGTTTAGTTTAGATAAATCTTTTTGGTGTTTCCACCGCACAAGAAGATTTAAAAATTATTAAGTTTGACAGCACTTTCTAAAATGCAAGTGGTGTTTCGATGTTTCTTAAGAAGTGAGATAGTTTGATTCGAGTTAAACAATGAAAAACTGAATAGTTCAGCACCATATAAGAATATGCTACCTACTCCATGTGCAATTTTTTTTTTTTTAATTTGATTAAAACAAAACTATATTTTTTGTACACAAACATGCAAATAAACAGACCATAACGCATTATCTGTAAAACCAACTCCTCCACACAGGTTTTCTTCACAAATTTTGACTCGACTCCGATCCCCGACCGGAATCGAGGCGAATCAACTCAATTCAGATATATAAAGAATTTTATGTTAATGTAGTAGTCTATGAACAAACCCCCTTCTTGAATTTTTTATTTTATGTCAAATTGTTTGGTTAAAACTTTGAAATCAACTATCACATTACACAGACGTATTTTCTTGATTTTGATAGTCAACTATCAAAAATCAGCTTACACGATCGGTCTGAATTTCGCTATTTTTTTTTGGAATTTTTTGATAAATTATTCTGGCAAATATTCAGTTGTATCAACTTTCAAATATAAAAGCCGGACTACTGCGGATCGTTTTTTTTTTGGCAATTTCTTACTGTACTATATATGGAATACGAAAAAAACGCACTTATTATAAATGATACAGCCTATACATATGTTAATCATTCCCATTAAATTTAAGTAGAGGGACATTTAAACTTATCCAAAGCACTATAACGATTTAATAATTTGAGAGAAGCGTACTTACAAGTAAGTGACTTGCATAAACCAATGCAACCCACATTTGATGACAAATCAACCTTAAGAGGATATGATTTTTTATTAATTAATGGCATATTTTCACTTTAACACCCGATAAAAACAAAAATAATGGTCATGTATACTACCCATACGTCTTTTCAAATAATGTTATATATTATTAAACATTATTTAAAACATTATAAAATATAATTTTTATAAATTATATTTACAACAAATCTTAATTTCAGAATTCAAATTTTAAAAGAAAAACGGTATTTGTACTCTACCGGAATAGTACAGTACTAAAGGAAATTAAACTAATTTAAAATGGTTTAAATATAAACTATTTAATGTTGGTTTGTGTCCAAGCTTTTGTTTGAAAAATTTCCCTTTTTATTAAAAAAATTCCTTTTCATAGGGTAAATTATACCTACATTGGCATTAACACAAATTAATCAATCAATAATAGCTTTGTGTACTTAATATTTGAAGTACATAATAAACTCTTAAAACAAAGAATCTTACAGATAAATACTCATCCACCACCATAATTTATAAATATACAGTTTCAAATAACACATAAAATGTATTTCATTATACACAACGTTATAATATATTTCATTAAACTTCTATAACAAACTAGAATATTTTATTCATAATAACAGAAAATAAGTATTATCGATTTTTTACCGTTAGCTCTGTCCCAGTAAAAACCGTTTTTTAAATATATGGCTGTTAATAAAAATAACAGTGCATGGGAAAGTACTGGATCCATAACGTAAGAAGTAAGAAAAATTGTAATAAGTTATATGAAAGTGTATAAATAATGTTAGCTTACAATTAGTACTTTGTTGCGTAACCATTGTTTTTATGATTGCTTCGCATCTACGTTGCATCGAGTCCACTAAAACCTGACACCTCTCGACTGGTATTGCGTTCCACTAATCTAATCACGCACTGCTTCCCACAATTCTTTGGCATTCTTCGGTTTTCCTTTATGAATTGCGTTCTTAACACCCCCCCACAAATTTTCGATGGGGTTAAGGTCGGGATATTGAGCTGGCCACTCCATAACGGATAGCTTCTTCTGCGCAAATCATGATTTTGCCTTTTTTGACGTATGCCTTGGGTCATTGTCTTGTTGGTATACCCAAACCAACGGCATTTCCTCTTCAGCATAGGGTAACATAACCTCCTCGAGAATTTTCACATACTCGGTTGCATCCATTATACCCCCGATGGGATAAATAACAGACAGTTGAAGACCATTTCTTATTTCCCTAGAGCTTATGGAAGGGTTCTCTTTTGCTAACTGGACAATTTTTCTGTCAGTTCTTTCAGTAGTCAATCTTTTTGGGCCTCGTGTTTCCGGTTTATTTTGCCATTTTAAGGAGTTACTGACCATTTTAGCTGATGTTTAGGATGTCTTGAATATTTTGGTAGGACTTTCCCTCCAAACGCAGTTTTCTAATATGTTTTCGAATTTCTTCAGTGCAGTATTTTGACCGTACCATTGTTTATTTTTGAGCTAATATTTATTAATTTTGTATATGCTAGTATGATACAATTACTTAAAACTTCAAATTTTTTTTGTTATTATATGTAGAATCAGAGGCACTGCTATTTTTATGAACACTCTATACTCAGAGAGTTTGAAATATAATGTGTGTTCACCGGGAACAGTAGAGTATTACTTCAAGCTAAAAGTCTCTAATATGAAAATGAAAGACCGTTAGATGCAAGTAACATGTTAATTTTATTTGTAAGAATTTCTGTTTTTTTAAATAATTGACAATCTAATAAAGTGTGATCAGCACTGCTATTTTTATGAACACAACTGTAGGTAATTAGAAAATAAGTTTCAGTATCGGGACAATTCTATTTAACATACAATTATGTAGTGGCTTTTCCCATTATACATGCCTCAATGTAAGTAAGTAAAGTGATTTTATTTTCAAATTTAAATAATGTACAGTATAATGATTAAATAATCAAGTATAGCATGGCAATGCCGTCTGCAAGATTAACATTTTAATTGAATTACTATAAAATAATCACACTGTGTCTAAGCTTTTTAATTATCAAAAAATTGTATTAATATAAATTTGTTCAAAAGTTTTCATTGAGAATTCTGTTTCGATAAGCTTGTGCTATTTTGCAGTACATAAACAGTTTTTTCACCTCCATTGTATTTAGATAGGCTATCATTTCTGCCTCAGTTAAGAAGTTGCAGCCGAAGAAGGATCGCCTAGTTTCCATTAAAACCGGACATTTCCCTAGGAAATGAAAAACATCTTCTCTTTCCCTGAGGTTACACAAACTACATAAGATTGGGAGATCCTCTCTGTGTGGCATATAATTCAGTTGAAGAAGTTCAGCACGCAGTCTCAACATCGTTGAAATTTCTTCCACACAATTCTCATCTCTAAAGTAGTTTTTTGGGCCTAGATTATGACAAAGTTGAGTGTAGATTACTCTGTGGTTAGAGCTGACTGCATCTTCAATGTACTTCTCCCTAAGCTTCTCGTCAACGAAGGCAATAAGCTCGTACAGTTTACCCCTCCATTCATTGAGATTTCCAACATGCAAATTCAGTTCGATACCACACCATTGCGCGAGCTCCTTCCATTCCTCATACCAACTGAGACTTCGGTTGATTACGTGCAAAGCTGCTTTCTTTGGAAGTCTATCATTATTCATATGTAGAACTTTTATAACATAGTCTACCTGACTTTTCAGCGTCTGAATAAAGAGTGGTGAGAGACCAGTTTCCAATGCAACTACGTAGTTTGGTGTGTTGGACGGCAGGTGAAATATCCTTTTGATAAAAAATCTCAGCAACTTTTCTACGCAATCGTATTGTTTGTAACCCCATACTTGCGATGCATAAAATAGTACTGATTCCTACACTGCTTCAAATACACGAAACTTACAGCTATGCGCAATACTTTTGTTGGCAAAACACTTTTTCCAAGTAGCTCCAATCGCACTCTTGGCCTTAGAGAGTTTTTCATTAAGATGTTTTTCCATACTTAAGTTTTTTGTAAAACATACTCCTAGGTATTTAAACTCATTTACGACCTCAATAGGTATTGAATTATAGAACCATCTCTCATTCTGACTATTTCTTCCACCTCCATTTCTGAAGACCAGTATCTTCGATTTGTTAAGGTTCACTTGGAGTTTCCACGTAGTACAGTACCTATATAGTTGGTTGATCATCAACTGAAGCGTTTGTGGTGCTGCTGATAGAAGTACTATGTCGTCAGCGTAGAAAAGAGCCTTTATAGTGGTCCCCGCAAACTCAACTCCTCCAGAAATATAATCTGTTAAATCTTCTATAAAAAGTGCGAATAGAAGAGGGCTCAACGTACAGCCCTGTCGAACACCTGATTCCGTTTGAAACCATTCCGAAAATTCCTCTCCATTCCAAACAGCTGCCTTTGTTTCGTTATACAGATTTTGTAAGACTTTTCCAAACTTTGAAGACATCCCCAGTGCATAGAGTTTGTAGATAAGCGCTCGCCTATCCACATCGTCAAAAGCTGCTTTAAAATCTACGAAAAAGCTGTACAGTTTTTTCCCGTTTTGAAGAAAAGTTTCGGCGATACTTTTTAGCACAAAGATGTGATCGATCGTAGAGTAACCAGGCCTAAAACCAGCTTGAAATTCTTTTAATAACCCGTTTTCGTTTATCCACTCATTGAGTCGTTGTTGCAAAATTCACGAAAATATTTTATATGATGCATTAAGAAAGCTTATCCCACGGTAGTTCTCTGGATTTTGTGTACTTCCTTTTTTGTGAATCGGAAAAATTAAGGCCTCTTTAAACTCTTGCGGTATAATACCATGTTCCAGAATTTGGTTGAATGAAATATATAGTTTTTCAATAAGTTCCGATGTTCCGTATTTATAAAACTCAGCTGGTATTCTGTCGGTGCCTGCCGCTTTGCCATCTTTTAAGGTTTTTAAAGTGCGTCTTATCTCCTCTTGTGTTATTGGCGCATCTAAGAGAATATTGTCGAATTTAGGCTCAGCATACGATATATTTACGGAGCTGGACGGGGGATTTAAGAGTTCTTTGAAATGTTGACAGAGCGCAGTCGATGTTAGATTTCGGTGTATCTTAAACTTATTTCCATTCAAGAGCTTTACCAGACTCCAAAAATCTGTAGCATTCTTACAGTGTGACAACCTCCTAGACGCTTCTATAAAATGTTGGTTTCGTTTTTGTTTACAAAGGTCTTTGTATATCTTATTGGCTTCTAAGTATCTTTGCTGTATTCATTATTGTAAGCTCGAAGGGTCTTCAGCCACGCAAAAGATCTCTGTCTAGCACGCATACACTGACTATCAAACCAAGGTTCTATTGGCAATGTCTTCCTATGGTTGGTTCTAAAGGCTGGATATGCAGATCTTATGGAATTCGTGATCGATGCTATTTCGGAATCCACATTCATCAATAAAGAATTGAGGCTACTCTGATAGGAAGCTAGGTAATTAGGATTCCACTTTAATTTTGGTAACAATTGTAAACGACTGCTACCATCCTCCTCACATCCACCGAATCGTAACTTCATAGTTGTGGGTAGATGATCCGAGAATGTCACTACATCAACTTTAAAATCAAGAAAATAGTCGCTCCATGTCTCTCCTATCATGCAATAATCTATGACAGATTTTCCTTGTGCTCCGACAAAAGTTAGTTCACCAAACTCGTCTGATGCGGATGTCCCGTTCACAATTCGCAGTCCAAAGGTGTCACATAGGTCAAGTAATCTCTTTCCTCTAGCATTACACGTTTCATCTTTGGAATGACGTATTATTCCAGCCAATTCATTTACTAATCCGGCTTCATTCCCACATCTACCGTTAAAGTCGCCTGCTAAGAGAACGTTCGGATTTTCATTTGACATCATAAAATCATACAGTTTCTCGAAGTCAGAGTCCCGTCTATTGCAGTTTAGGTATATCGGCAAGATTATAAGTTTTTGGTTTCCAATTTTCAAGCGTATAAATGTAATTTGATTACTGGTTTCAAAGTTGTAGGATACATTTTTTATAGTTTTTTTGATTCCAAAAAAGCACCCTCCACTCGCCCTTCCTCTCGTTCCCGTTCTCACAGCTGGTTCCCAAACAAAATCGAAGTTCTTAAAGTTATTTTCAAATTTATCATATTCTACTTCAGTTACAAAGGTTTCAAACAAAAATACAAAATCATAGCTGTTAACATAGTTATAAAAGCTACTAAATAAGGTCTTATTTGTTAGACCTGATACATTATAAGAAAGAACTGAATAATTACAATTATTACTTGTTGTTGCCTCAATGTATATATGTCGTTATTCTGGGTGCTAGTACAGTATTTATGTAACAAGCATACATTAATACCCAACAAATTAAAATTTTATAGAAAAGTGGACAGCATAAAACCATCTAGTTTTCTGTTTTCGTTTTAAATTAAAAGAAATATCAAATAATAATTAAATCCAATCTAAAACTTAATTTCACAACACAAAAAACATGGGTCTAAACTTAATTTTTTGGTAATTTGAGTTTGCATACAGATTTTTCGAAAACTATTGACATACAAATTTTAATTTTATTTTCAGATTACACAACGAACTTATAGCTTTTAAAACCGGTACAGGAATGTCTTGTAAGTATTGGCGTTATTTTGTTTCAATACTTTTTTCCAATTTAAGTCGTTCCTTCTAAAATTGCCCTTAACTCCTAAACGTAGAGAGGTAGATCCAAATTTCAATAGTAGAATGCGCATGTTTTTGACCAAATTTTTGCGTTCAAGCTATCGTACTCTCCCCTTTTTTAATATTCTTTGGGGCTAAGCTAAAAACTGTTCAATATCAATTGCCTTAGGCTCAAACATCATTAAATGTTTTGTTTTTTCGCAAACTTATCTTCGAGTTTAAATTTATTGTTATTACTTTCATTTAAAAAAAAATTGTAGGTACAACATTATGTTTGTTATGCGTTTTCTATAAATAAAATTACACCAAAGGTTAAAAGACAAAAAATGGAATTGACTAGAATTTGAATGTTTTAAGTCTGAGACAAGGACATCAAATTTAAGTTAATGCAATTATGAAGTCTAGCATTTTTTTAAATAAAGAGCCAAGCGAAGTACGGTCCATATAATTTAATGTTTGAAGATTATTTCATGCAAATGGTGACCTTGACTGCTCCTCAAATGGTCCATCTGCTAAGTCCAATCTTGGAATACTATTTCAAAGATTTCGGCCGGTATATCACGAATAAATGCTTCAATGTTGTCTTCCAATGCGAGCCAAAAATGAGCGTGCGATGAATTTTCTTAACAGAGCATTTTGATAATAAAATTCAATCATTTGCAAGCGTTGTTCGTTTTTAAGACAATTCATGGTTAAATTATAGACCAAACTGAAGATGTTTGACAGTGGAAAAAAACACGAAACGTGCGTCAGCTGTTGCCAAAAAGATAATAGCTAAAAAATCACCCTTTATATTTAAAAAAGAAATGGGATGCGACCCACACTGATAACTTCCTATCCCGTTTGTCGATTAGTCTTGCTTTAAAAGTTTGTAGGTTGTCGTGTTTTGTTAAAAAAGGAGCCATTTGAAATATTTTACATATTGTGATGAAATTGATCGATTTCAAAATCATTTTAATTAACAAGATTTTTAGTCGAAAACCAATTTTTAACACTTTTAGTAGCATTTCTTAAAAGCTTTTATTTCTTATATAAACAAACTGGACGAATGAAATTAATTTGAAGTCAATATCTTCTATTGTTCACGATGTATCGAACATCAATTTTTACCGAATTTGCGTACTATTTTTTGTAGTTTTTATTTTTTTTATGAAAAAACGGATTGTTGCATTTTTATAAAAAAAATTACTGAATGTTGAAAACAATATTTTCTGTGAGATAAAATAAGTTTAAAGCCAATATTTTTAATTTTTGAAAAAATATTTGAATCGAAAATCAATTTTTACCAACTTTTAGTATTTTTTTTAGGTTTTTATTTTTTATAAAAAACACTGTCAATTCGATTTTTCTCAAAATTTTACCAGATGTTAAAAATCTTATTTTTCGTTGCACAAAATTATTCTGGAGATAAAATCATTTTTTGTTTGTAAAATTTTCGACGTGACAAATATTTTTTTTCAGTTTTTCTGATTTATAAAAAACCGTTAATTGATTTTTTTACAAAAATATCTTTGTTTGGTATCACGTTGTAATATATAATTTAAAATTTAATTCAAGTCTCTAGCGTTATTCGTTCGTGAAATATTTAGGTTTAACCAAAATTTTCACCTTTTTTTTAAATTGCTATGGTAAAAAAACCACCCACGCAATTTTTTTGAGGGTCCGTTCTGCATCTTTCTGCATTATTATCTGTATAACAAACATTTATTTGAAATCGATACATATATCTTGAGCTATGGACGACTAAAAAAACGACAGACATACGGACGTACGAACGTACGTACACACGCACGCACAGACATCTCTCTAAAAATCTTTTGGGCTCTAGGGACCTTGAAACGTCGAGAAATGTCAATGATTTGCGTATGTGACCAAAAATTGCAACCTTTATGCCTGTGGCAGTAAGAAAGAATAGCTTATGTCGACATAAGTGATTTCTCTGTTTTTCAATGGATATTCATAAGCACTTTGAAATCCATATTTCTGTCTCACCCCCATTTAAAAAGATTTGTCCGTTACAAAAATATCGTACAATTCGTAAACACTTATGTTTGAACGGTTATACAATGCATTTGACAGAAAAGTTTTTGTTATTAAATCTTCTTATGTCCTCAAAACTCAAATTTTATGATTTAACAAAAACCATTATGATATATTAATTTTTGTGATTTTTTTGTATCCGGTTCCATTTTTGTTTTTTGTAAAAACTTATGTGGACTTAAGATACTTTGCTAAATTTTCTTTATATTTTGCTGACACTTATCTCCACGTAATTTCTTTTCATAAAAATTAAAAAAACACAAATTAGAAAATTTAAGTTTGACAGAGGCACTTATTTCTACATAAGATTTTCTATTGAATTTAACTTTTCAAATAACCGTTGCTTATTTCAAAATAAGATAGTTTTAATTGCTACATTTCAGTTGGTTTAGTTGACTTAAGTGGGAACCGTACGTTTTCAAAAGTGTTGCAGTGTCTAAAAAATTGTGTGGTTTAAAGTTTATACAAATCCAAAGTTTTTTCCATATTAAAAAAATAAAATAGAACGCGCGAGAAAAATTTTAAATTTGCCATTAAAAAAACAGAATCAGTTAAGTTGTTATGTAAATACCACACCATTTACAGAACACGAAGACAATACAAGTTTCTTAACTGGTAAGTTCTTTGAGCAAGCTTATCTAAGATTAGGAACAGTCAATAAACTTCATAAAATTAACTTTTAAGATGCAAATGAAGCGCCAGAAATTTCAGAGAACCAAAACTTTCGGAACATATCAGAACAAGAAAATGAAGATTTTGCTTGTTTTCAGTTTTCTCAACTGAAAGGGAAGAAGACAAATTCGCGGATTTCGATGACGATGATTCTATTTGTGATCCTAGTCTTATTCCTGTTGCTTCTGACAACATAAGTAGTGAATCTTATGTTTCTTTTGAAACAAAAAACTCTAGTCGTCAGCTGGAGTAAAACTTATTATTTGAAGATTGCGAAACTATTTCGGAGAATGACCAAAATGACAAAATGGCTAACGCAAAACAACCAAAAAGGATGCGCTAAGAAAAAAGAAAATTTGGCAAAGGCTACATGTCTACAGCTGGAAGAACCGTACAGGAACGAACTCTACGCAAGTAAGATAATTGTAGCAACAAATGTAAAGACAAAATTTCTTATAAAAACCAACAGCTTATTTTTAAAAATATTGGGAACTTGGTTCTTATGAGCTGAGACTAACTAAATCTGAAAGAAAAGACAAGAGTCTTACTAATCCGAGGAAAAGGAAGCACTGCAATAAATACTTTTTGGAAGTTAGTGGTGAAAGGATTTCAGTGTGTAAAAAATGTTTCAAATACACCCTTTGTAAATCAGAGCGATTATAAAAACGGTTGTCAAAAAAAAGCTGGAAAGGCCATGGAGCATTTACAAATGGTGATATGCCTGAAAAACAAAACGATATAATAACATTTATAAACAGTTTCCCATCTTATGAGTCAAACTACACTAGGCGAAACACTTCTAACAGATATTTGTCAACTGATTTATCAATCGCTGAATTATTTCAGGTCCATTCAGAAAAATATGATCCAGTTTCACTTTCAAAGTTCTGAAAAATTTTCAACACCCTTAACTTACCATTTAAAAAGCCTAAATTAGACACAAGTTCTAAAGTTCAAAAAAAAATATTTTTCACCTTTATGATTTTAGGAACAAAAAATGATTTTATTTTCAAAATCATTTTATGAAACGAAGAATAACGTTTTAAACATCTGGTAAAATTTAGAGAAAAATCTAATTGACAATTTAAAAAAAAAAATAAAAACCTACAGTAAAATAATAATATAAAAGTTTATAAAAATTGATTTTTGACTCAAAAATCTTTTCAAAACTTTGATATATTGCCTTTAAACTAATTTAATCTTTTTAAAAATATTGTTTTCGACATTCAGTACATTTTTTATAAAAACCCAACAATCAGTTTTTTCATAAAAAATTAAAATCTACAAAAAATAGTACGCAAAATTGGTAAAAATTGATGTTCGGTTTTCAATATCTCGTGAATAATAGAAGATATTGACTTCAAATTAATTTCATTCATCCAATTTGTATTGTTTATATAAGAAACAAAAACTTTTAAGAAATGATACTTAAATTGGTAAACATTGGTTTCGTTAATCTCGATTTTGAAATCAAACTATTTCTTCATTTGCAAAATATTGTTGGTAATTTTTTTTTTAATAATTCAACTGACACCTTTTTTAACAAAACACGAACACCTACAAACCTTTTAAGCAAGACAAATCGACAGACGGGATGGGAAATTATCAGTGTGGGTCAGTCGAGTCCCATCCTCTTTTTATAATTTCAGTTTTGGTCAAAGGCTTTGAACATGTTAAAAAAATGTTAAGTTCAAATTGTTTTTTGAAAAGCTAAATTATAGATATAATTTTTTGGTCTTTCAAAACTTTATCTAATAACCGAATGGAATAATAAACTTTTATTATTTTATTTTCTTTAGGTAAAAGAAATAACGAATAATCTAGCCATTATTCCAAAGTCAAGTTTTCTTTTTTCCTCTTCCATTTACCTACGCATTTTTAAATAAATGCCTAAATTTATTACTTAGATGACTGAACTAATTGTGCATGAAAACATGTATAAGGGCGTTGAGTTTTTTTTATAAAACGGCAGCCAACGCAGCGGCGGCGGCGCCACATGTTTTAAGGATATGCTTCCATATCTAACTGAACGTATTTGGGTTTCAAAATACTGTCTGCATGAATTAAGGATCTTTTTTAACATTTTGTGGTTTTTGTCGATGACGTGTGTTGTATGCAATTATCACTTAGCACCCACTTCCTGATGTTAGAAATTTGAGTGCATAATTGTGTCCTGTTGTGGTGTATTGTATTGACTGGGCGTATTTTACAAGTGACATTTTAATGGGTATTTATTGCTAGTTTAATAGTTAAAATTGTCAAAAATTCTTCACCTAATAATTTACTTATACCTGCGTACATCTCTTATGCCCTTTAGCATAAGGGTATCAATGTGTATGAAAAGGAAAATATGTACAAAATAGGGTTTTTAGAAACAATGATACAAGAAGATCAAACTTTATGGAAAGCAGATTGAAATTAATGGAAATAACAACATAAATAAGTAAGATTAAAAAAAAAAAAAACTAAACCTAAATCCATCACATATAGTGTTCGTGGCGTGATGGTAAGTGCATAGGACTGTAATGCAAAGGTCTTGGGTTCAATCCTTGCCTGTGCCATCAAAAGTTTTTTCACGGATACTGCCTTTTGCGAAGAATTGAAAAATCCTCTAAGAGTAACTTTTGTCTTTTTGGAGTTGGCTTAAAACTTAAACTGTTAAAACTTAAACTTAAAACTTAAACTTAAAACTTAAAACTGATCCCCTCCAATCCTTCAAATTGTTGGATATATACAAAAATAAACTTTTGAAAAGTTAGCAAAAAGTTAATTGAAGCATTATCCACACGATTATTTTTTGAACTCATTGAATTAATTTTTATCAAGAACTGTTATTTTCTATGGACTATTGAGCGGCTTCACAGTCAGCTAAGTTTCGATAATTTGAGCAGATCAGTTCATGAAACTTGGATTAGACGACCTTTAATGTACAAAAATATCTGTTTTTGATGCCATTAACATCATGAAAAGACATTTTACAGTATTAAGTGAAGTTTGATAAATTTGTTGTAAATTAGAATTTTATAATGTAAATCAGATCACACTCAAATAGAAAATGAACAAATAGGTCAGGAAGAGCGAAAAGGAAAACTACTGTCAGTAGTCTTCATCATAGATTTTGGTTACTTTATGTGTTATAATAATTTTCCTTGTATAGATCAAAAAATGGCTATGTGTGTTAAATAATTTTAACGTATTAAGTTAAAGTTAAAAGTTTTTTGAAGCTCTATAACTCACAAGATCATCAAGTTTACACTCAAACTCGGCAAACCGATTTTTACTTTGCAAAGTTTAACCTTTTAAGAATCCATAATCTCAAAAGCTCAATAAAAATATTACCTGCGTTATCCGCCATGTTAAGAACAAATCATCAAAACACTTAGATTTAATTTTCTAAGCTCAGCAGTTTGCCGTACAGTACATTTGATTTTCATAAACAAATTATAACCCGTTTTCAAAATATCGAATTTTGGAGAAAAAAATATTGAAATCGGTTCATTAGTTCTTGAGGAAACTTAAAAACAAAATAACGGTTCCTTTTCGAGCAATACAAGAGAAAATTCGAATTTACGATTTTTGCCCAAAAAAATTGTACTGTTCTTTGAAGCCTTAAAAAATGAAAAAAAAAACGCCTTTTGCGAATCAGCTTAAAACCTTAATTTTAAACTCAATCGACCCAATGGTTTGGGCTTTAGGAGCGAGGACAGACAGACCTACTTTTTCGACCTCACTATTATCGTATGTCATGTTTGATTAAAATTGTTTACAAGTGCAAAACTTGTTGTATAGTTCCCATATATCGCAAGTAACATTTTAGAACCATATTATTAGCACTCAAAATTTTTGTGGGAATAAATTTGACTAAAAAAGTACATTTTGATAAAATTACTCGTTCCCAAAAGTGCTACCTTTTTCAAAATGATCATAAATTTCGACTAGAAAATTGTAGAAGATAATTTGATTTTTCAATTATTCAACTATTGTTTCTTGATTTTTTAAGTACATGTAATTGAAAAATACACGGTTTCCAATAAGAGGTTTTACATTGATATTAAAAAGACAAGAGTTTTTTAAGAGAAATCAATGAATGTTTATTAGAAACAGAAAGGTATGTATTTTCATTGTAAAGGAAAGTTGAACCAGCCTCAATTTAGAAAAATCACACTGTCATCGCCAGCCTAAAAAACGCACTAAACAATACCACGTTGAAGAACAAAAAAATTTTCAACAAACATTCTTGAAGTTTCCGAGTTAAAAATGCAACAATTGCCCTTACTAAAGCAACTGCTTAAGGTTAAATATTCCACTGAAGGTGATTTTTCGACGAAAATAATGATCATTTTGATGCATTTCAATTACCCAATCAGCCGTGATGTGATTTTTACTGCTCATCGACCGTCTTAAGTTCCTATATTAAGTGAACTTTAAAACCCTTAAGACAAAAACTTTTGTTTGCTTGTTAAATGTCAAAAGATGACAGCTTTAAAAAAGACAGCTGTCCAAATATCGGGTGATTTTTTAAGAGCTTGAGAACTTTTAAAAAAAAAAAAACGCATAAAATTTGCAAAATCTCATCGATTCTTTATTTGAAACGTTAGATTGGTCCATGACATTTATTTTTTGAAGATAATTTCATTTAAATGTTGACCGCGGCTGCGTCTTAGGTGGTCCATTCGGAAAGTCCAATTTTGGGTAACTTTTTCGAGCATTTCGGCCGGAATAGCCCGAATTTCTTCGGAAATGTTGTCTTCCAAAGCTGGAATAGTTGCTGGCTTATTTGTGTAGACTTTAGACTTGACGTAGCCCCACAAAAAATAGTCTAAAGGCGTCAAATCGCATGATCTTGGTGGCCAACTTACCGGTCCATTCCTTGAGATGAATTGTTCTCCGAAGTTTTCCCTCAAAATGGCCATAGAATCGCGAGCTGTGTGGCATGTAGCGCCATCTTGTTGAAACCACATGTCAACCAAGTTCAGTTCTTCCATTTTTGGCAACAAAAAGTTTGTTAGCGAACGATAGCGATCGCCATTCACCGTAACGTTGCGTCCAACAGCATCTTTGAAAAAATACGGTCCAATGATTCCACCAGCGTACAAACCACACCAAACAGTGCATTTTTCGGGATGCATGGGCAGTTCTTGAACGGCTTCTAGTTGCTCTTCACTCCAAATGCGGCAATTTTGCTTATTTACGTAGCCATTCAACCAGAAATGAGCCTCATCGCTGAACAAAATTTGTCGATAAAAAAGCGGATTTTCTGCCAACTTTTCTAGGGCCCATTCACTGAAAATTCGACGTTGTGGCAGATCGTTCGGCTTCAGTTCTTGCACGAGCTGTATTTTATACGGTTTTACACCAAGATCTTTGCGTAAAATCCTCCATGTGGTCGAATAACACAAACCCAATTGCTGCGAACGGCGACGAATCGACATTTCACGGTCTTCAGCAACACTCTCAGAAACAGACGCAATATTCTCTTCTGTACGCACTGTACGCATTCGTGTGGTTGGTTTAATGTCCAATAAAGTAAACTGAGTGCGAAACTTGGTCACAATCGCATTAATTGTTTGCTCACTTGGTCGATTATGTAGACCATAAATCGAACGTAAAGCGCGAAACACATTTCGAACCGAACACTGATTTTGGTAATAAAATTCAATGATTTGCAAGCGTTGCTCGTTAGTAAGTCTATTCATGATGAAATGTCAAAGCATACTGAGCATCTTTCTCTTTGACACCATGTCTGAAATCACGCGTGATCTGTCAAATACTAATGCATGAAAATCCTAACCTCAAAAAAATCACCCATTAGCAGGGAGTGAAAAATAAAACAAAACCTTTTATTGAAAATCCTTTAACCTATATTTTAATATTCTTACTCCTTTTTTGTTATTTTTCTAACAATTTTCATTTATATTACCAAAATTAGTCGAGCTTTGACGTTGAAATGGAGATATTTCATTTTTCTCTATTTTTTTTTTTTTAACTTTTTCTAACCCCCAGTTTCACAGTAGAAGTTTAAACTTTGGTTTTGGTTTAAACTTCAGTTCAACAATTTATTCGGTTTCAAACTTTCGTTTAAACCTTGAACTGAGTTCATTCTGAAGTTTAGTTAAACGCCAGTATTTATTTTAAATAAATATTAATAAAAAGTATATTGTTATTTTAAAATGTCGAGTTTGGAAAGTTATATTGAAGATATTAGTGATGAATGTGAGAAGAGAAAAACGCATTCAATTGAGAACAATACAAATTTTCCCCGATTGTCAAAAAAACACAAAATATCTGTTGCTGTTTCACGTGTTCCTCGCTTCAGAGAGAGAAAGAAAAACTGATGAACAGCTACGTATTGCTTACATTACGTCACATGACTTACAATGCTACCAAACTCTTTTCATACAATTTAATTAAACTACGTTCAATTGAACTGAAGTTCAGAGCACACTGTGAAACTAGAGGAGTTGAACTTCAAATTTAAACTTAAGTTCAGGTTCACCTGATCTTAAGTTTAAACTTCCACTGTGAAATTGGGCATAAGTGTCGTAAATATTGGGGACGTTTATTTGAATTTTGAATTTAATGCTTATGTACTTACTTTTTGTAATTTAATTCCTTTTTAACTTTTTTGTATCTGCTCCTGGCAGCCATCATCAGTTCTTAACTAAGCACTCTTGGTTTTTAGGTCATACTACTCATATATTTATCAAGTTCAAAACAACTACTTTCTTGTGTTTAATATTTATTTTGAAGTATTAATTTGATTACTTTTTAAATTAATTAATGAATTTATTAATCTACTTTACGTATTTTATTTTATATTTTTACTCGGTAGTATTTGAACAAAAAGCTTTCTCTCATTTTAAATTTAATGTAAGTAAGGATCATCTGTGAAGATCAGAAGTTTTTAGAAAGACTTTCAAAATTGTCCTATACTTATTTATTTATTTTTCAATCAGTTTACACATTAAATGAAATGTCCGTCGACTGAGTCATTAGCACCACCTAAAAAAATCAAAGCCATTTTGCAAAAAGTGCCTTAACCCATTTGATTTTTTAAACAAAAAATATATGTATTATTATAATAGATAACTCTTGAAAATAATATTAATAGTTAATTACGCATTGAAATTAAATCACACTTCATAGAATAGTTTATTAAATATTTTATATTTAATTAAAAATGGTTTAATCAAAAGAGACTTTCTTATACTAATTTCCCTCAATTATCATTTAAAAACTCTTAATTATGATTAAATTTAGCAGCAACTTTGCTAAAACTAAGTATTATACACTTTTAATAGATAAATTAATGATTATATCCGCATAATTTATATAATTCAATTTCATCCAATTATAAATAATTCAAATTAACCAATCAAAATTAAGAACGGATCTGTTTCTAGTCCCTCCTAGTTAAATATTCATTTATCGCTTATCCCATAGCGCACAGAGTGCAATAGGTATCCATCTATACAACAAGAAGGTGCGGTTTTTCTTTTCAACTTAAATCCAAAAATAATTTAAAAAAACAACACAGAAACAAAAACAAAAACTCCCACAAAATCATCTTACACTAATTTTCCTCATTCAAGAAAATTTAATTTTAACCAATAACGATGTTCAATCTAAAAATATGCCACCCGATCCAAACATCTCGAAAGTATCTCACTCTCTGATTTGATGCAACGGCAGCGGCAAAGCAAACTCACATCATGGGTGAGCTATACTTAACTAAGGACGGAGGAACTCACATGTGCCAGGCCAGCAAACTCAGGGATGCTATTTTTAAAAAGAAGAAAACAAAATAAAGAACATCACAAACCATAGATGATTCCTTAAGCAAAACATCAAATCTCGCCAAGTAATTTCAGTAGTCAGTTGACTATAGGGTGGTTAGTGTTAAACAGCAATTATCCTAATTAAACCGTTTGTACCGAGTTAATTTAATTATTGGGCTCTCTTCACTCTGGCTTGTGGCATCGTATCTCATCGGCTAAAAAAAGTTTAGAACATTTCAAAAATTTCCCACCGAATTCGCGTGCCATGTTTCGAGTATGCTCCCCAAAGTAAATTATTATCGAAATTGAAAGCTACGACTAAATCGAGCGGGTACAATTTTATTGTATTTTATTTTTTTATTTTGTCTTTATTTGTTTCAATTCTTATTTTTGATAAATGATTTAAGTGACTAATTTACTAATTACATTAACTATTGACTAATTAAGTGACAAATCGAAAGCGATTTGGACGTTCTGACAAAGTTTTTCGTTTTTGCCCGCCGCCTGGTCGTCTCATTCCTCTGATTCCACTAATTTTTGCTCGACTAACGACGGACGGCGTGAAAGCTATTTAAAGCATCATGTTAAATTATCAGCACTTGGACGCGTCTGTAGAGCCAACATCCGGTAGTTTCTTTTACGGGAGCAGCAACAGTCAAGTATCCTTAGAGCATATTCACGGTAGTGTTGTTGGTGGTGGACTGATGGCAGTAAACTCACTTGAGCATCCCTCTAGTGCGGCCATTGCGGCCGGCTACAATAACGTCCATCATAGTCAAGGATCAATGTTTCATAGTGTTTTCAATGGCAACACCGATGTTGGCAAAAGTAGTGATTTTTTGAATGCGAATAATAATAACAATAATCAATTTAGTAGCATGCACGTAGCGTCGGTGAAAGGATCTGAGAATGTGAAACGATTTTCGGTGAATAATCTTCTGCAATTGGCAAGTGACTGTGATATTTCGAAGATGCAACAACAGCAACAGCAACCCCACCATTCTGCCACCAATAATACGACTTCCTCCGCTGCTGCCACTGAAATGGAAGGACTGGGTGAGTTAATAATTTATTAGATTTTGTTTATAAATATTTGATGGGACAAGCAGACATCCTTTGTATTACGAAGAAAATAAAACAAAACAATATTTTTGAATGAAGCGGTGGCGGCGGCCTTAGTGTTATTGTGCGAGAAGATATCTATCTTATAGACCTGTCGCATGGATAACTTGCCATAGTATAACTACTCAATCCAATTCAATTGAGCATTTTCTAATCAATTATAATGTTTTGGAATTTACTTTATATAAAAGGGAACTATGAGGTTTTTAGTCAGTTACAAAAATCAAGACGTCTTATCAAGTTACTTAAGGACTTACGTATTTGAATTAATATTTTTAAGTGTAAGTGGTGAAATAAGGACATCTGGCACAAAAGTTTTCAAACTTAAGTTAAAATAATTAATTTAATAAAAAGTTGTAGTTAAAAACCGTCTTCTTAGGTAATATTTTCCCCCCCGCCGCCCGCGCCGCCGCCGATGCACCTTTGATTATTTACTTAAGGTATGGTTACATATGCGGATAGCAAAAGTTGTATGTTGCTTACAGTTTGAATATTTCAAATATTTTAAACAAATGTGTGGTGTTAGCCATATTCTGATTATTGTTCTCGCGTTCTGTGTTATATTTAATAAAAGTATGGTCTCTAAGATAAGTAACAATATTGGAACTGTTGCATCCATATCATTAAAAATTTTGAATATATATAAAAAGTTCCGACGCAGAAATAAGATGCTCTGTACACAATTTAAAATCTATAAGCAAGTTCAGCTTTCTTTCAAATGGGGATTGTTAGTAGATTCAAACTTTAAACTCTCCTTTCTACATTATTGAGACATGGTAATCGTGCATATGTTTCAACATTTGTGTCTTATTTTAATTTAAATGTATCTTATATAAAATATTTTGAAAAAGGTCAAGAAAAATATTGACTACAAATTAATTTTTTTTTATTTGTATAAATATTATTTTTAAATAAGTATTGAGAAGTGACGATAAGTAATTTTAATTATGGCGGGCGTTGATGGCGGCGACGCAAAATTGTCAGTCGAATTTTATGAGTTATTGGCTTGTGTTCGTCCACGTGGAAAAATATGCAAAATGTAGGTGGAGTTTTATTCTTCTGATCAGATCAGTGTCGCTGTACAGCTCGTACAGTTCCTCGTTGTATCTTTTCCATCCACTCTCCATCTCTGCAGACGGGACAACAAATCACACGAAAAAAATTTTCTCTCGAAACATCCTTAGACGTTCCTATCTTGGTTTACCAAGGTCCAAGCCTCAGCTCCGTATTTAAGAACAGGGAATTACAATTTAAATATGACGTAGTCTAATCTGAAGCTACAATTTTCGATGACTTTTTACAAAATTAGTGGGAATGTTATGATCCAAGTATGGTCAATCGTTTCGGGCTTTGATCTTAGAGACCAATTCAAGGATACGTAACGTGACACTATGCGCTTACCATAACATTCAATGAATCAATTGTGGCACGTGCTGTGTGACATCTTGCGCTGTCTTCTTGAAACAACAGCTCATGGACATCACGATTGTTTAATTGATGAACGAAACGGTCAGCTATCATGGATCTATAGCGGTTACCATTGACTTTCACGTTCTTATCGTTTTTTTAAGAATCTGGGACCATTTATCTGCACAGCAAACAACCAATTTTTGTCAATGTAATGGTGTCTCAACATACACTTGAGAATTATCATCACTCCAAATACGGCAGTTTTGTTTAATGACGTCTTCATTAAACCAAAAGTGGGCTTCATCGCTAAACAAAATTGGCTAATGAAAATCTCCAACAGAACCATGATTTTCAAAATAAATGAGTCTAATTTGAGAGCGTTGTTAAAACCTCTGTCTATATTCGTGTTGAAATGCCCAAATGCAAAACAAACTAAAAATAAATCACATGACAGTTGACAAAATAGCCTCCAGTTGAAATAGTGTTGCTAACTTAAACTTCTCTACCTCTTAAGAAAATCACCCGTCATAATTTCGGCGAAAAAAAAATACTCTACATCCCAACGGGCTTCAGACTGATCCTCAAAAAGAGTTTTGCCCTATAAGTAGCTATTCCGTAGAATGTTCTAAATTTGTAATCATCATGTAAGTAGCTAGTAACGATGGACACACATAAAAATAAAAAAAAGTTCTAGTCTACCATTACTATATCTTCATTTGCAGACCGAATAAATCTACCACTAAGCCAAACAGTTTCTTTTACACTCAAGGGCGTATCCAGACTTTTAGTCAGGGGGGGTCACACTTAACATATAGATGAGTTTTTAGTCACCACCTAAAGTTTTTTTATGTGCTGTAAAGGATGCTGACAAATTAAAAAAACATAATGTGCATCTTAACCTTATATTTGCACATTTCAAGGGCTAAAGTGACAACTTTAGTTATAAAATTATTTTAGAACACTGTTGTCCAGCAAGGTATGGTCTAACTATTTAATTTTGACGACTCCCTACATATGAAAGCATTCCATCCAGTTTTCTAAATATGCCATATTTAAGAGCTTAAACATAATAGTTTAGAGGTTTTTGATGCATTTCACGCAGAAATGTAAGAAATTGTTTTGAAACGAAGCTTTTTCCAAAAATAATATATACTTTTCTCTTTTCTATTTATATTAATGCGAAGAACGCTTCAAAAATTCAAAAACTCAGAAAATGAGAGAGGATCTGATATGAAGGCTTTTCGGGCTTTTTTTGACGTAGTTTTTCTGAATTCAATTTTCGGAAGTCTATTATTACTATCGCTATCAGTCTGCTTACTCGTAGATGCTGGAAAATATTTTGATCTTAAAGGATTCAACAAAACTTAAAAATTGTAGAGAAAAAAATGTGTGGTTCTTGAATTTATGGATATATGTAGGTGCATTAAAGTACATAATTTCTCTAAACATTAAATAAAAACAAATTAAAGTAAAAAAATAAGTTGGGAAGAAACTTTTCTGTAGCACTCACAAATTACACGTTTCAGAATCTCTTTTCACTTCAAATCTCAAGAGATTCGAAGCCTTTTTTTCAACAGATATGAAACGTTCATTATGTTTTTCAATTAGCCATTAGTTTAAGAAAAGTGTCACTTGTGCTATTTTTGGGACATTTTTAACTTCCCATAGGAAGTTATTGTAATGGGTCCGATTTGTCAAATTGAAAATTTTGACATTTCTCGACGTGTCAAGGTCCCTAGAGTCGAAATAAAAGATTTTTAGAAAGATGTCTGTGCGTGCGTGCGTACGTACGTCCGTACGTTCGCGATGTTTTTTTCGTCGTCCATAGCTCAAGAACCAGAAGAGATATCGACTTCAAATAAATTTTGTTACAAAGATAATAAGGCAGAAAGATGCAGAAAGGGCTCTCAAGAAAATTGCGTGGGTGATTTTTTTAACATAGCAGTTTCAAAAAAAGGTGAAAATTTTAGTTAACCCTAAATATCTCATGAACCAATGACGTTAGAGACTTGAATTAAATTTAATATTATATAATGTAACGTGACACAAAACAATTATATTTTTGGAAAAAAATCCAATTAACGGTTTTTTTTATAAATCAAAAAAACTGAAACAAAAAATTTCTCACTTCGAAAATTTTACGACTGAAATATGATTTCATCTCCAAAACAATTTTGTGCAATGAAGAATAATGTTTTTGACATCTGATAAAATTTTGAGAAAAATCGAATTGACAGTTTTTTTACAAAAAATAAAAACCTAAAAAAAAACTTTTTAAAAATTTACTTTCGACTCAAATAGCTAAAAATATTGGCTTCAAACTTATTTTATTTCACAGAAAAAATTGTTTTTGATATTCAGTAATTTTTATAAAAATACAACAGTCCGTTTTTTCATAAAAAAGTAAAATCTCCAAAAAATAGAACGCAAATTTGGTAAGAATTGATACATTTAGACAAACTTTTTAGCAAGACACATCGACTGACGGGATGGGAAGTTATCAGTGTGGGTCGCATCCCAGCCTCTTTTTATTTTTGAAATTTTCTGTTCAATTCACAGTTCAAGAGCATCTAAAGCAAATTCACTTTAAAAAGAAGATTTATTTAAGTTTTTAAGATCTTAAAAGTTTTTGTACTCAAACTCAATAAAAAAATCTATTTTGAAAGAAAAAAATGCACGACTGGGTCGCTAGAACTAGCTAATGTCTTCCAAAAAGTCTGTTTAAAAATATTTATTATATTTTAAGATTTAAACATGTATCTGCAAAATAAGTTTTGCTCAAAAATTCAAATGCCATTTTATTTCTCAAAAAACCTAGATTAACTTATTTTTTTTTTGGAAAATCAATAGAGCGGTTTTTTTTAAATTGATTTTAACATATATACAAATTTTCAAATTTTTCTGCAGTTGTTAAGTGCTTATAAATATACATTTTACATAGTGACCCCTTTCTGAGATATCGAGTTTTGTAAACAAAAATCAATATATTTTTAAAAATAAAAAAAAAATACAATGACATTCTTGAGAAAACTTAAGAAAATAACGGTTTTATGAAGGGTACTCTTCTCAATCAATACCAAAATATGTTTGTCTTGTACAAAGAACCAAAGTAAGAAAGTAAATTAGAAAGTTTAAAAAAAAAATATCGGTTAATTTTTGAAAAAAAATCGAATTTTCTTATTTAAAAAAAAACGCCTTACGGTAATCGGCTTAGAACCATAATTTCCCAGTTTGAACTCAATCGAAATATGTATAGGCCAGGACAAACAGACAGACGGACGGAATCAGAGGATCCACTTTTTTCGACTTTTCTATCATCGTAATGTCATGTTTGATTAAAAGCTCGAGTTCTAAATTTTATACGAATTAAGAATTTTTTAGACTCAATTGAAGGCGAGGTTCAGGAATTTAATTGACGATCTTTTATTCAAGGTTTCTTTGTAAGAACCTAAATATTTGCTCTTTTTCTTAGAAACAAATTTTATGAAAATAATTTAAAGCATTACTTAAGTTATTCCAAATTGCGGGAAACAAAAAATTTAGTTGTTTTCGACAACAAACCACTTTTTGGAAAATGTCATTAAATTACTAACAAATCTTTAGATGAAATTGATGAATTTTTGCTGCATTATTGGAAAATTAAAGGGAGTTCCTACGAAAATAAAAAAAAAATTATCTCCCAGGGGAGGGTCATGACCCCTACGACCCCCCCTCCCTGGATCCGCCATTGTTTACACTTTACACTATTTCATACTGACCTGACCAGGTTTCAGGTTACAGTCAGATATTTAAAAATTCAAAGTTTCTTGGAAATACAAAGCTGCTTAGGATAGAATTATTTGAATATTTTATTTTATTTTAACATTAATATTTTTATTAGAACTGACTAACTAACTTTTTATAAGAATTTAAACCACATTTGAGAAATGTAATAAACAAAGAGACAAAGTAAATAAAAACAATATCCTTAATAATTTTGGCTACTTTCTGAAATTAATAAAATTAGGATAAGACACAAAATGTTTGTTTTAAATTAGTGAAACAATCTTTTTTTGTTTTACTTACACAATGCAATGAATCTGCAACTCAAACTAGGAAACTAAAATCTCTTAAACATTGGAAGACAAAATCTACAATATCGTGAACTTTTTTTGAACATCTTGACTGATTTTCCAAAATATTTAGAGATGAGTTTATTTTTTAAAATAAAAAACTTTAAATTCAACCTAGCAATCTCTCAGAGGATAGAGAGAATTATATAAACTATTATTTCTTTTAGTATTCATTACAATTTTAACAATTAGGTAGGCGTTTTAGTAGACACCATTTAATCATAAAAAATGACTCTTAAGGAACTTATTGCATTTTTTTGTGTCTTGTACGACTCACTTATCTTACAATTTATTGATCAATTTTTCACCAAATTGGAAACATCTTCATCAAGGGAGTAAGAAGTTTTTCAATTTTTTTAAATGCTTTTGAAGAAATGTACCTTTGTCAAAATGGTCCGTCCAATTTAGAAAGTTTTAAGATTTTTTTAAATGACTATTTATTTTTACAGTTTTAAGACTAAATTATGGCACAACTATAAACAAAACCAGTAATCAAACATTTGTGAAAAACGGATTTTCCCTCAATTTTTGTTTGTTTTTTTATATCAAATAGTTGATTAAGCTTTGACTTGGTAATTATTTCCTGGATATCGTTAACTTATTGTTAGTGATAACACTGTGATCGCATGTATTTTTGTTTTAATTCAAAGTTAATTAATTCAATTTAGTAAATTATTACATTGTATAAAAAAGTATTAAGTTTTTTAATAGTATTTTATTTTCTGCATATTGATCATAATATCGACCACAAACTTTATCTTCGACAAAAAAATGTTCTGATAAATCATAATTCGATCCTTTAAACCGTTTATTCTATTTTATTTATAACTAGCGGCCCGTCCCGGATTCACACGGGTAGACATAAATAGGTACAGATATTTAAGTTATATAAGCATGCTAATTAAAACGGCCATGAATCACTAAATTAGAAAACATTTTTTTGTCCTATCATTAATACTCTTCGCAGCGTATGCGATGAAAGACGTTTTATGGCAAATTTTTTTACACCTTCGGTTGGTTTTAATAGGAATTTCTAAAGATTTCTATAGTAATCTAGTACTAAATATACCCTATGTTACTCAGTGATAAGATAATATAGCTTTCTAATGAAAAAAGAATTATTAAAATCGGTCCAGTACTTTTTGAGTTTATTCGTTACATACAAAAATACAAATCTTTCCTCTTTATAATATTAGTGTAGACACATCAAATACAAAAAGTAGAATACTCCAAACTTTTTTGTCTGATATATTTTCTTTATTTATTTTTCTGCAAAGCCTCATACCATACGTTTCTAAAAAAGTTTGTTTTCGTACCTATCCCAAAAAGTTTTTTTTTTGTTCAATATATTCAATATATTTATTAACCTGAAGAAGCAAGTTAATAAACCTGCGTTAATTTCGTAAAAATCTCAAGATTTTATAAACCCTTGTGGATTATTTCTTTTTGTTTGTTTGTCATAATCATCTCAATACTATGTAGAATAGTTAAGAAAATTAATCAGACAAATTTTAAAAAGAAGTCCAAAAAATCTATGAATTGTGATCGTTTTGTTATAGACATTAGTAGAATTATATTTTTATCAAATCAGGAACAGAAAACCTTCCTGAAAATATTACTGGAAATAGACAATCAAAATAATTTTGGGTAAATAACAAAGAGATTAACTACTCCAAAAATCCTAGCAAAGACTGATATTTTAAACACTATCGAATCTATATCGATGAGTTTTTTATTTATTTCGATAAATGTGTATTTCTGGTTGAGAAAACATTATATCAAATTAAATTCTCTACTACCTACTACCTACACAATTTTTTATTTCTTGATATTTTATAAAAGTTCAAAGTTTTTGTTAAAAAGAGTTCTTTGATTCTGTAATTTAAGCTTTAAATTTCTTAAGTTTCTTATCTTCATAGTTTTTTTCTTTAATATCTCTTGATACAAAATAATACAATATTTTTGTATGCAAGCTCCTAAAACCGTATTGCTGCTATCAACACAACAAAAACAAATTTTAGTGGTATTGTGGAAATGTTTCTAAGATTCTATGGTATACTGATAGAAAAAATGTAAAATAAATTGAGACACTTTTTTGTTGACATCTGTCATATGTTTAAAACAATTTTATAAACACAGCTTTAATCAAACTTTAAAAATCAAAATTAACCGATCCATCAAAGTTATACATACATGATACATGCATACATATTTGACACTAAAAATTAATACGATTTTTTAAAATAATGAGTTTCCCATATCGCATAATTTGTACTCTTTTTAACACGTAATCAATCTTAAAACTAAGATCTACAAATCTATTATACAAAATTCGAATGACATATTGTTTTGACCTTAACTATGTACATATATATATTTTTTTTAAATTACAATCGGTAAGATTTTTGTAGCAAAAGCCAAACACCAAATCGGCTTCTTATTTATGGGTCTTACAATAATTGCAAAATTCCTTTGGCGGTTTGTCACACCAGGCGGAACTTGTCATCTTAAAAGAAATTTATGACATGTTTTAGACACTTCATCAAGCCGCGTCTCTTGTGAAAAGTATCTTATTTAAAGACCGCAGAAAATCCCTCACTTATGGTTCATATAATTGAGTGATAATCATTTGCAAGAGAGAGAGTATTTAAGTTTTAATTGCTCATTTCGGCATATTTGCAGGATGAATGCATTTCAAATTGTCAGCTTCCGTCACTGTTATACTTGACGAAGATGAAACGTCGCATGATACACAGGATTCAGGTGTCAAGATAAGTTTCTGTTTGCTAGCATCAATCCTTATACTGAATCGCTCTTTAGGGAATAACCACTTGCAATAAATAAGTCAAACGCATGCGGTATAATTTGTCAAAGCCCCAATTCTTTGCCACCCTGAAGTCTAAAGCCGAACAGAGTTTTATAAAAAAGAAATTAAAAAAATAAATAAAAAACAAAGCAAGGCAGTAATTTCTTGTACTGCATCGATGACAATTTAGATGCACATGTCGCGCTCACTCGGTTTTTTAAGACTTAAAAACGACCCCTTTTTTAAGACTACCAAATTCGAATTCCAACAAATAAAATAAAAAAAAAAAAAACATTCTGAGATGTGAAGTCGAAAAAAGGCATCGTTTTCCAACCACGCGCATCACTTTTCCTGTGCGGCCGACCTGTCAACACGAATTAACGTCCCGTCATGTCGGAGTTGCCTCTGCGGCAGAAATGAAGACAGCCACTTACTCCTTTGAGAATTGGCCGCGGTTTTTCGTCTTCAAAAATCAAATAAAAAAAAAAACAAACATTCAAAAAACTACCATCCCCACAATCATTGCCTTCATTCGAATCCGATATCTCGAGAATAGAACAAGTAGTATAATGTAGTGTAGGTATATTATGTATCTTAGTGGCGTCGTCATCAACGTCACTGCAACTGCAACAGCTATTCCGTGTTGCCCGATGTTGCAGCTTGCAGTATTTGAATGTTGTGTCTTGTGTAGATATATGGAATCAAAAACAAAAATCGTGAATGGCTTGTGTTGTGCATTGAAAATATGTACGTTCATTTCCAATCTTAATTAGATAATTAAGACGAATTGGATGGCAGGCCATCAGCTCTCAACACGATCAGATTTTGAATTCCGGACGACAACATACATAAGTCATTCGCTTATAGAAAAATAAATATAAGCGAGTTAATTTTGTGTTGAGTTTATTTGCTATTAATTTGTCTTATTTTCATTTTTCGGCTAAGAGTATTTTTGAAAAAAAAAACTAAATTTGCAATGTAAGCGCATTCTATTTTGTCATTGGACATCAATTGCATGTAGTTCAATTTTCTATTTTAAAAGTGACTTTCAAATATAGAGCGTAGGTATATTAGAAAATGCCACCTTCTTTCAATCTCTTGTCGTTTTCTTGTAGGTTGGCCAAATTCATTGTACTAATTTGTAATGATTTAAGATCTTTTAAATTCAATGAGAAAGATAATCTTCTACTTACTTTTATTGAATTTAGTTTTTTTTTTTTGATAAATTACATACAAATTTTTGAATTGGTACAGACACTTTATACTATTTTTTACTTTTCAGGTGACTTTTAAGTATATTCTAATTGATTTACCTAAAAGCTAAGATCAGATAGCTTAGAATTCAAAGAATGTGAGAAATTTAGGTGATTTTAAGAAAAAACCATGGGGAAGCCTGTAATAGAAAAAAGGTGCATGATTATCATCAGCAGCAGTACTTTTAAAAAGCCGCCAGTTGAGGTATATAAAGTAAAAGAAAGCTGAATATTACGCTTCGTTTTATTATTTATCTTTAGTTTTCGTAGCTTTGTCTTTATAAATGTTTTCAAGAAGAATTAATGAACAATTTAAAGATTAAATAGCTCGAAATTTCCTGTTGTTTTCCTATCTTTTTTTTTGACGATATAGCAAATGCTGTCCTCCAAGTGATCAATCGATTCAGGCTTATCGGCGTAGACTATCAACTTCACATATACCACAGGAAATAGTCAAGTCGTGTTAAATCGTACGACCTTGAATGCCAATTCACTGGTTTGTAACGTGAAACTATGCGGTCAACAAAAGTTTCCTTCCTTCAAATCAAGTGTGGCATGAGCTGTGCAACATGTTGCGCCGCGCCGACCGTCTTCTTGTTGAAACCACAGCTCTTGCACGTCATAGTTATTCGATTGATGAACGAAAATGTCAGTTATATTGCCTCTATAGCGGTTACCATTTCATTAACCCATAATACACGCCAAATAGTTAATTTTTTGTGAATGCAACAGTGACTTAACTCACTCCAAATACGGCAGTTCTGTTTATTGACGCATCTATTAACCCAAGAGTAGGCTTTCAATCAAACTTAAAATGAATAATTTAACGGCTGACAAAATGGCCTCCAGTTAAAATTGTGTTGCCAAATTAAAGTTCTATAGAGGTATAAATACCTAAACAAACATCGGTTACATACTTTTTAACTTCCCATAGGAAGTTATTGTAATCTGTCCGATTTGTCGAATTAAAATGTTGACATTTCTCAGCGTTTCAAGGTCTCTAGAGTCGAAATAAAAGATTTTTAGAGAGATGTCTCTGCGTGCATGTGTACGTAAGTTCGTACGTCGGGTCCGTACGTTCGCGAAGTTTTTTTCGTCGTCCATAGCTCAAGAACCAGTAGAGATATTGACTTCAAATAAATTTTGTTATACAGATAATAAAGCAGAAAGATGCAAAAAGGACTCTCAAAAAATTGCGTGCATGGTTTTTTTACCATAGCAATTTAAAAAAAAGGTGGAAATTTTGGTTAACCCTAAATTTCACGCGAACCAATAACGTTAGAGCCTTGACTTAAATTTTATGTTATATATTGTACCGTGATACGAAACAAATATACATATTTTTGGAAAAAATCCAATGAACTTTTTTTTATAAATAAAAAAACTAAAAAAAAATATTTGTCACCTGGAAAATTTTACGAACAAAAAATGATTTATCCCCAAAATAATTTTGTGCAACGAAGAATAACGTTTTTGACATCTGGTAAAATTTTGAGAAAAATCGAATTTTAAAAAAAATAAAAAAGCTAAAAAAAAATTAATAAAAGTTTGTAAAAATTGATTTTCGGCTCAAATATCTTTTTAAAACATTGAGATATTGGCTTTAAACTATTTTTATCTCTTAAAACATATTGTTTTCAACATTCAGTTAAATTTTGAGAAAAATCAAATCCACAGTTTTTTTTACAAAAAATAAAAACCTTAGAAAAAGTTAATGATAGTTGGTAAAAATTGATTTTCGAGTCAAATATCTTTTCAAAAATTTGAAATATTGGCTTCAAATTAATTTTATCTTATATCTTATAATGGGTGATTTTTTTGAGGTTAGGATTTTCATGCATTAGTATTTGACAGATCACGCGGGATTTCAGACATGGTGTCAAAGAGAAAGATGCTCAGTATGCTTTGACATTTCATCATGAATAGACTTATTAACGAGCAACGCTTGCAAATCATTGAATTTTATTACCAAAATCAGTGTTCGGTTCGAAATGTGTTTATCGACAAATTTTGTTCAGCGATGAGGCTCATTTCTGGTTGAATGGCTACGTAAATAAGCAAAATTGCCGCATTTGGAGTGAAGAGCAACGAGAAGCCGTTCAAGAACTGCCCATGCATCCCGAAAAATGCACTATTTGGTGTGGTTTGTACGCTGGTGGAATCATTGGACCGTATTTTTTCAAAGATGCTGTTGGACGCAACGTTACGGTGAATGGCGATCGCTATCGTTCAATGCTAACAAACTTTTTGTTGCCAAAAATGGAAGAACTGAACTTGGTTGACATGTGGTTTCAACAAGATGGCGCTACATGCCACACAGCTCGCGATTCTATGGCCATTTTGAGGGAAAACTTCGGAGAACAATTCATCTCAAGGAATGGACCGGTAAGTTGGCCACCAAGATCATGCGATTTGACGCCTTTAGACTATTTTTTGTGGGGCTACGTCAAGTCTAAAGTCTACACAAATAAGCCAACTATTCCAGCTTTGGAAGACAACATTTCCGAAGAAATTCGGGCTATTCCGGCCGAAATGCTCGAAAAAGTTACCCAAAATTGGACTTTCTGAATGGACCACCTAAGACGCAGCCGCGGTCAACATTTAAATGAAATTATCTTCAAAAAGACCAATCTAATGTTTCAAATAAAGAATCGATGAGATTTTGCAAATTTTATGCGTTTTTTTTTAAAACAAAGTTCTCAAGCTCTTAAAAAATCACCCGATAATAGTGTCTTGAACATTCAAATAAATTGATGTGTTTTTTACAAAAAATAAGAACTTAAACAAAACATTACTAAAAGTTGGTAGAAATTAAGGCTTAAGTAATTCTCGACTCAAATATCTTTTCAAAAATGTTCATCCAGCAGTCCGTTTTTTTTCATACAAAAATAAAATCTACAAAAAATTTGGTAAAAATTGATGTGCGGTTCTCGAATTAATTTCATTCATCCAATTTGTATTTGTTTATATAAGAAATAAAAACTTTTAACAAATGCTATTAAAATTGGTATTGGTTATATCAACTAAAAAACTCGTTAAAAATAGATTTTGAAATCAAACTATTTCATTATATGCAAAATATTGTTGGTAATTTTTAAATTTTTAAGAATAATTGAACTGAAATTTTTTTTTTGACAAACCACGAAAACTTACAAACTTTTAAGCAAGACAAATCGACAGACGGGATGGGAAGCTATCAGTGTGGGTCGAATCCACCCCTCTCTTTTAAGCTATTTAATTTAATTCTGAACAGGTGATAACAACACAAGACATTAATACAAGACAGAAGGACAGAAGAGAAAGAACAACAGACAGATAGAAACACATGACAACAGCACGCGGTAGGTTTCGAGACGGTCCATCTGTCTACTAACCACGCTCACTGATGCTTGATTTCGGTGATCGATGGGAACCGAAGCTTTATCAGTGACTAGGCCGTCGCCAGATATAAATTTAATGAGTTTAATTGGTTTGTTTTTGTTTGTTATACATTATTAGCCACAATTTTTAAGTTTTTAAGAACATCATCGCGATGCAAGTAACTTCATCTGGAGGAGCTAGATATTTCGTCACTTTCATCGACCAAAAGCAGAATGATTTTCGTTTATTTTATGAGGAGTCGTGACGAAATTTCATGCAGATGGTAGAGTGCCAAACCTCGAAGAAGATCAAAGTCTTACGAAGTGACCATGGAAGTGAGTATCTAAGTGCCAAATTTTCATCCTTTTTAGAAGCCCATGGTATCCAGCGACAATTGACAGTATTGACTCGCCACAGCAAAATGGAGTCGCTGAGAGGGCGAACCGTACCCTTGTTGAAATGGCCAGACGTTTAATTCTTAACTCAAAGCTTCCAGAGTATCTTTGGGGAGAAGCAATTAACACCAGATGTGTAAATTAGCTCAATTTAACTTAAACCCAAATAGAGACCATTCAAGTGCCCTTAAACACCTGATTCGATATATTTCAACCACATTAACATACAAATAAAACTTTAAGAAGACTTCTAAGAATCTCATAACTTTTGTTGACGCTGATTGGGTAAACAATACAGATGACAGGAAGTCGTACACCGGATTTACTTTTATTCTTGCTGGAGGAGCAATAACTTGGCAATCGAAAAAACAAACGTCTATAGCATTGAGCAGTACTGAAGCAGAATATATTGCGATTTCACAATGCAGTAGAGAAGCGCTCTATCTTAGAAGTTTAATGTCAGAACTTGGATTTGACTAACTAATCCAAGACTCAACAACAATTTTCAACGACAACTTGGGACAACTTGTCAAAAATCCAATTCATCATCCGACGACAAAACATTGACATTGCGTATCACTTCCTAAGAGGTCTATTTGAAGATGGAGTAATTAATATTCAGTACAAGAACACCGAAGACATGACAGCAGACATCTTAACGAAGAATTTAGGGAAAACAAAACATTCAAAAGGGTAGTACCCGTAGTGTGATGGTTAGTTTAGTGCGTTGGACTGTCATGCAAGGGGTCTTGGGTTCAATCCCTGCCTGTGTCACCTAACTTTTTTCACGGGTACTGCCTCTTGCGAGGAATTGACAAATCCTCCAAGAGTAATTCTTGTCATGAAAAGTGCTTTCTCAAATTAGCCGTTCGGATTCGGCATATACAGTCCCTACCATCCCTGACAACATTACTCGCACACAGGAATGGTTGAGAGTTGTAAGTCACTAGGGCCTGGTTCTTCATGGACTGTTGCGCCACCTAATTTATTTATTTATTTATTTAAAACATTCAAAATTTGCAAATGTGTTAGGTATCACTTTTGTTTAAATAATTATTGATTTGAGGGGAGGTGTTAAATTAAATTATTTATAGAATATTATATAAAACTACTTTGCTTAAATTCACTCCTCTTGAAATGTTGTTTTTAGTTTTAATCAAATCAAAGCTTATTTACTTTTCATTGTTGAAGTTGATATGTAATTAAATAATAATATTTTGTCAGTCAATACAAATCTTTTGTTCAGTAAACATCGAAGTATGAGTTGTTTTACTTCTATCAGTTCAAAGCATCTATCAAAATAGATTTGTAAATTTGTTGTTCTCTTTACAGTTTGTGGTTAGATGAATATTCCGAGCATTTTTATATTTATTCACCTTTTCAACCTTCTCTGGACTTCTACAAATAATTCAAGTCCAAAATTACCCAAATTAGTTTAACCGTTCTTGAGTTTTAGCGAGACTAATGAACAGCAATTCATTTATATATTATGTATGTACATATATATAAAATTATATCAACTTTAAAACCATTAACAAACAGCAACAGCATTTCTTCTAAACTTCAAATTTTATATTTTAATTTATACATTTTTATAGCCTCCTAGATCTTATCTGTATTTTAAAATAAAATTCAAAACCGCTAATAGAAACTATGGAATATGCATTTATTGCTTTTTAATTCAATTTACTTGAATATAGTGCATATATCTCGAAATATATAAAATCCACATCAATAACTAAGTTAGACAGGATTTCAGGAAAACTGCATTTTTATTTCAAAAACACAAGATCAAAATGTGTATAGAGTTCAAACACCATAAAACGGAATGTTGAAAATATTGATCTTTTATCTGATTGAAATCATTAATGTCACCATAAAATTTTAATTGTTCTCTATTTTTATTACAAAATGTGTGCCCTAATTGGGCCCTAACAATATAAAAGGCTGCAAATTCTCAGAAAGGCTTTAAAATATTGTATTTTAATTTTATACTTATTTTGGTTTCACTCCCTCTGTTGCAGGTGATGGCTTCCGAGCTGAATATAGTTCATCATTGGACGATAGACAAAACGGTTCGAGAAAACCACGACGAAATAGAACAACTTTTACCAGCGGACAGCTGACAGCTCTGGAAAAAGTATTCGAAAGAACACATTATCCAGATGCATTTGTGCGGGAGGAGCTAGCTAATAAGGTTGGCCTTAGTGAAGCTAGAGTTCAAGTTAGTTTTATCAATCGATTGCATTTAAAAATTTTACATACCTAACAACTTTTTGTTTATTTTCTAAAAATAGGTATGGTTTCAAAATCGAAGGGCAAAGTTTCGTCGGAACGAAAGACGATCTGCTGGGGCAACAACACCACAACCAGTACCACCAATAACGTCCGCCCACAAAATGGATAAATCACCAGCGCTATTCCACCAACAAATGGAACTACCTCATCATCCATATCATCTGGGTTTTCCTGGAATGGGTATCTATGCAACAAAGAACTATAATAGTAGCTATAGCGGATTTGCGGCGGCTGCAGCGGCGTCTGATGGCAACAATGCTGGTTGTTCCTTTTTGACACCTTCAAATTATTGTGGGGCATCGTCTTATCAACATGGATATGCTTCATTTCGGTACAAAAGTCAAGGATTTCCTTCAATATGACAAGAGAAAAAGAGCAATAACAATATCAGCATTAAACTAAATTGATACCAAATTTAATAGAAATCATTATATTTTTTAATTTATTTTTTTAATAATTTTAGATAATAAGTTTAAATCAACTAATTTAATACAAAAATTTAAGTTTTAAAATTCACCAAATATTATTATAGAACCTAGTTATATTTTTCTTTCTTGCTAATCGTAGTTAAGTTTTGTACCTTAAGAAATTAAAGAATGAATCACGTACCTAGTCAAAAAAACGTATGTTTTATTTCAACTTAAAATAAAAATTCCTCAAATTTAAATGTCTCGATGAATTTAGTGAGATATAAATTGAAATTAACTTAAGTGTTATTGTCGTACTGAAGAAATGGTATTCTCATCGTTCTAAGAAAACAAGTAAACCCTTTTTAGAGGAAAATAACTCAGGTGATTTTCAACCTTATCTTATAAAGATAAACCATCGACTACAGAAATATAACTTCAAAACTTTTACATACAATTTGCCCTTTATACTTCAGGCCCAACAAGGATAAGGATAACACAATATAATATAGGATACAACATTTTTCGGTTTCGAAAATACAACTACATATTATATAAAACACTAACAGCGATACATTTTTGATGAACATTTTATTTTTTCAGCTTGCGATTGTTTTGAAGTGTAGTTTTAACCACTTTTTGGCACATTTTAGGTGGCCACCCGGCCATAACTTAAGTAAGGTTTGGTTTGCAATGCGTCTACCGTTCGGGAATCATTTTCGTACATAGTGTTTTGTGTAGCCCTACAGAAAAAAAATTAACAGTGTCAAATAGCTTGATCTTGGACGTGAAATTACGCTACCATATTTGCTTCTGTTGTGTGGCTTGTTGCTCGGTCTTGTTGGAAATACATATTTATCATTTAAATTATGATCTTTAACGCTTGTCCAAAAGGAGGTGAGAGAAAATTAATAAACTCGGATTACGATGATGCAAGGGCCTTACCACATCACTAAGCTTTAATATTATCTTATAATGTTTGCAATATTTTCCCCATTGCTTGCGTAGTCGGTCAATAAAACTGCTAAACAAGGTTTTGTAATTGGCAATTAAATTACACTTTTCCCAAGATTTTTTAGGGCTCTATTTCGTTTTCGACTTCAAAATGAAATTTTAGGCAAACACAATTCTTCCATACTTTTAGAACAATTTTGAAAACCTGCCCAATTAACAATCCGCATTAGTGGTCTATTAAACATGAACATGACGTGACGTTTGGCAACAAACCATGATAAATCTAGGCTATGGTGAATCAAATCATCGAAATTTGTTGTTGTTTCAAGTGTAGAATTATTTAACGTCTTTTGTTGCTTTTCCGTATTTTACAAAACAAATCATCATCGTCATCGGCTCGACAACCGGCTTCCGGTCCTGGCCTCTTTCTCTCTATTTATCCCGAACGCTAGCCGACGCCATCCAGTTGCGCACACCAAGGCTTCGGGTGTCGTGGTCTACGCCATAACTCCAGGGTAAGCATTTTCTGCCACGCTATCACTTACCAGAAAATGTAAAACCTTGAAAAATCATGATTCAAAACCTGCAATTTAATTTCTTTAGCATCTTCTAACGCTTCAGCAAAAAAGGTGGATTTAAGCTGGTCAATGCATTCTTACCTTGTTTTACCAAACACTTCACGAAAATATTCTTCTATTCAATTTTTCATGAAGACTAAACTTTCAAACTAAAACACACTTAAAAACCAAAACAATCTTCAATTAAACTCAGCACTTTTCTTAATTGTAGTATTGTAGTATATAGACGTTTCGTAGAGGCTTGCAATTTGCAATGGATAAAAGTACAAACAAAACTTAAACCATAAAAAGAGGCTGGGATGCGACCCACACTGATAACTTCCCATCGTGTCTGTCGATTTGTCTTGCTTAAAAGTTTGTCTATATGTATCAATTTTTACCAAATTTGCGTACAATTTTTTAGATTTTATTTTATTGAATAGCGAAAGCAATATTTTTAATTTTTGAAAAGCTATTTGAGTCGAAAGTAAATTTTTACCAAGTTTTAGTATTGTTTTTTTTTAGGTTTTTATTTTTTGTAAAAAAACTGTCATAAGAAAACTTCTTATAAGATAAAATTAGTTAGAAAGCCATAATCTCAAGTTTTTGAAAAGATATTTGAGTCGAAATTCAATTCTTACCAACTTTGAGTAATGTTTTTTTTTAGGTTTTTATTTTTTATAAAAAAAACCGTCAATTAGATTTTACTCAAAATTTTATCAGATGTCAAAAAAATTATTTTTTGTTGCAAAAAATTGTTTTGGAGATGAAATCATATTTTAGTCGTAAAATTTTCGAGGTGACACATTTTTTTTTCAGTTTTTTTGATTTATAAAAAAACCGTTAATTGGATTTTTTCCAAAAATATACTTGTTTTGTTTCACGTTACAATATATAATATAAAAATTAATTCAAGTCTCTAGCGTCATTGGTTCATGAGATATTTAGGGTTAGCCAAAATTTTCAACTTTTTTTTTTAAACTGCTATGGTAAAAAACCACCCATGCAATTTTCTTGAGAGCCCCTTCTGCATCTTTCTGCCTTTTTATCTGTATAACAAAATTTATTTGAAGTCGATATCTCTTCTGGTTCTTGAGCTATGGACGACGAAAAAACGTCGCGAACGTACGGACATATGGACGCACGCACAGACATCTTTCTAAAAATCTTTTATTTCGACTCAAGGGACCTTGAAACGTCGAGAAATGTCAAAATTTTCAATTCGACAAATCGGACCCATTACAATAACTTCCTATGGGAAGTTAATAAACAAATATGAAAATATCGAAGTTTTTTTCTTTGCAATGTTTTCCTTCAAACTTATAAATATTGAGATATACTCATGGGTGTTTATAAACTAATTATTATTTTTCAGTAGTAAGATACAATTTGATATCATATCTCTGTGCTGTGCAATGACTTAAAAATATTGTAAACTCTGTAACTTTATCTTTGCCAATAAAATAAAATATCTATGTATCTATCTAAAATGTCTAAGGTTAACTGGTATTTTATAATATAAGAATGAAAAGGTAGAAAATATGTATACATTTTATGGAGTTATCACATATTCCAAATTGTTAAAGTTGCTGCTAAATGTTTGCTTTCTATCAAAAAAAAAATACAAGGTACTGTTACAACAAAATGTTCTGTTGTGTCATCACTCTCCCCCCTAAAACAAGTCTGCGTTAATACTCACTTTTCAAGGAAACCTTTTAATTTAACTTGGGGCTCAACTCCAGATCTACTTTTAAGTATAGAGTCTTATTTCAGCCGAACATCAAGAATGTGGAATGCTTAAATTTGAAAGATCTTGTTTCAATACTTTCCAAGAGTCTTAAGTAAGTTACTGGAGCACCAACCCAGAGAAGGCAGCTATTTTCAAGTCATAGACGTATTTAAGTTAACCTGATTGTTTAAGGAACTGTTCTTCATTTGAATATTTAATGACGCAAATATGTCTGTATTCAATTGGAACCTCAAAAAAAACCTCAAAAAAAAAAAAAAAAAAAAAAATTGCTCATTTAGTTCAATAAATTTAGAAAAAAAAATACACAGGTATGCCTACATACATTGATAAAATATATAAAGAAAATTTATTGCGTTCAACGCTGTTTTTTGAAATTACACAAAATCAGAGAAAAATTCAATAAATATCTAGCACACATCTAGAACACATCTAGAGGAATTATAATCTTCTTAATCCTACGCACTTCTTCTTCATCGAACTGCATTTGGTCATCACCTTCTACTTTTTCATCTTGCTTTTCACTTAGAACATTTTCTTTTTGACGGCAGTATAACGTTCCATATATGTATCGTAACCATCCAGATCAGTGAACTGTTTAGAGTTGAATAGATTTCCATCCACACATAAGCTACTTATTTTGGACTCCTTTAGGATGCGTGGTGTGAAGGCGCTTGCCTGCAGGCAGTTCTCTTCAATTCGTAGGGTTTTCAATCTCGGTGCATCGGCAATTTCCTCCGAAAGGCTGGATATCTGATTTTGGTTAACATTCAACTCTATCACATACAAGTTCCGGACTTCAGCTGGAACTGAGGTGATTTTATTGCGCGATATATCCAGAACATCCAATTGCTTCAAACCACACAGCATTATTGGAAATTCAACTATTTGGTTATTGCTTAGATTGACTTGTTTCAGGTGCTTCAAGTTCGAGAGGGTTTTGGGAATTCTCGTTAGGAAATTGTCCATCACCAAAAGAACTTCGAGTTTTTGTAACTCGCCTAAGACATCTGGCAGTTCGGATAGCTTGTTTCCGCTTAGGTTAATGTGCTTGAGTAGAGTGAACCTTGCAATGTCGTCAGGGATTCGTTCGAAGCGATTCTCGGACAAGTCCAGTGTTTTGAGAACATTGGGATAGGTTTTGAGTTGAGGGGGAAAGTCTTGAAGGCGTTGTAGGGAAATCTTTAGAATTCCAGTCTTTTGGGCTGTTTCCAAGTGTTGTTTAATTTGTTTATTGCCCATTTCGGCTACTTATTGGTATGTTTCTAATTGGATAGTGACTAATTTTTATATTGATTTGTGTTAATTATTTCCCAAGTGTATACACTACTTTTCCAAAACAAAAGTTTTATTACTTCACTTTTAATTTATTACTTCAAAAACATATGACCTCACTGACATTTGCTGTCAACACAAAAAAAAGTAATAGATCAGAATACAGTTTATGTTCTTGAAAAGTTTGAGCAGGTTCTGCTTGTGCTCCGGATTGTTAGGATGGTTACACACTACATAACATAGAAAATCAAAACTCGTTGACATACTCGCTATGGACTGCTATTATAATATAGTTTTAAGGGCCATCTCTTGTTTTCTCGCCTTTATAATCCTTTTTTTTCAAAGAAACTAAAGACGTGTTTTAAGCACAAAGTTTGACAAAATGAACAAAACACATAAATCAAGTTCAAAAGTATATCCGTGTGAGAAGCGTATAAATATTAAAGATGGCGTCATCTGTTGCTAACTGTCACTGCCACATAACACAATTGAAGCGATAGAAGGCATTTCTACTTTCGGGTTTGTTCTTGTAAGTTTCAAGCCTCTGTTATCATAATTTATAAGTTTGAAATAATATGAACTGATATTGAGTACATTTTTAATTAATATATTTTATCAAGTTTAATAATATGATTATTAATACAAACTTTAAGAGGTAGTTCTTTAAGAGCTAAGTCATTTACACAAGTTTTTTAGATTTGTTGGCAACTGAGTTCATCACGCATCTCCTAGAAGTTGTAAGTTACCAGCAACTTAGTTATCTTATTGTTATTTAATAATAAAAATCCATGTGTACTTAAACCTTGAACAGCTGACAGACCTTTCACAATTAAAGTGCACCTTTATGTACATAGACATTTAATTTATAAATACTGTTGCTTAAAACTTCATCAATATGTTATGACAGATGCAGTTTCTAAACCTATGTTACATCAGTCAATGCAGAATCAGAATGCAAAATAAGATGATAAAACGTCAAATATACATAAACTTGCGTACAGCAGAAGCGCTGGGGGTTTCATTCTGTTCAAAACATCTTTCCAAAAAATGCAGTGACTGGGCTACACTGGAGTCAATTTTAAAGCAAAGTGACTAATTTCGTTCCGGTTTGAAACCTTGAAACAGCTGTCAGTGTCAAAATACGATATAATTTGAGGTGCACCCTTTATATTTAGTTGAATTTAGACATGATTATATTTTATGCATATAAGTTGTCTGATGAGATCTAGCCTGGTATAAAATCTCTTGAAATTTAGTTTTCTCGAAGATTCTGTCTCATTTCTCCACTGTTAAATGACCAGGCTAGTTTTGACATATAAATAGATTTATTTTTATTAACAAAGATCTGTTTCTATCAGAGATGCGGAATGCGGATCGCAAATCTGTTTGCTTTTTATTTTCAACCCAAAAATATCAAATTCATTTAAATCACAAACTCGGATTTTAAGAGAGATCCAGATCGAATTTTCTTTGAATGACAAGCAATAAAGTTATCAAACAGATCTTTAGGATATTTGCAAATTGCACTTTCAGGGTGACTGAACGGCAAACTGTCAAAATACAAGTGTCACTTGTTTCAGCAGAATACGATACAAAAATTTTATATCTAAATAAAAACTTATATTTTTAATAAAAAATGATACACAGTTTGTTCATAGTCAACAACAGTGGGTAAGATAAATTAAATTATACATAAATTGTTTATAAAATCTATCCCACTTCTGTTTTATAGGGATGTGTTTTTGGAAAAACATTGGCGAAGTGTTGTTTCCCGTTCCGTATGCGACTACTTTCTCGATGCACAACGAAAAGCTCCATTTGTAAGCCACAAAAACAACAACAACTAATTGTTATCTTTCTTAAATTTTAATTAATTCACCACTTCATCCAACAGGATGTTCCTCCAGTTATCCAAACTCCCCATTACTACCTCGTCACTGTCCAAAGAAATGGAATATCTCTTGTGGCTGCTTGTAAAAATGAGTTCCCTCCTCTGTTTGTGATTGAATTCCTTCATCGTGTCATCGACACTTTCGAAGATTATTTCTCAGATTGTTCAGAATCCGTGATCAAAGAGAACTATGTTGTTGTCTATGAACTTTTGGACGAGATGCTGGACAATGGATTCCCATTGGCAACGGAAAGTAATATTCTCAAAGAGCTGATCAAGCCACCGAATATTTTACGAACAATCGCCAATACCGTGACCGGAAAGTCCAAGTTAGTTACTCGTAGAAGCCTTTTAAGAAATTCTTCTTCTAGCTTTCTTTTTTACCTTCAGTGTAAGTGGTACTTTGCCATCTGGCCAATTGTCTGCTATTCCATGGCGCCGCAGTGGAGTGCGATACACCAATAACGAATCTTACTTCGATGTTATCGAGGAAGTTGATGCTATAATTGACAAATCTGGAGCAACTGTATTTGCTGAGATTCAAGGATATGTACGTTTTTGAAAATTATGAACTAAAAACTCGATAATGTTCAACATTGTTTCTCTTTGCTTCCCAGATTGACTGTTGTATCAAACTCTCTGGAATGCCAGATCTAACACTCTCCTTCATGAATCCCCGACTATTCGATGATGTATCATTCCACCCGTGTGTGCGTTTCAAGCGTTGGGAATCTGAACGTATTTTATCATTCATTCCGCCCGATGGAAATTTCCGTCTTATAGCTTATCACATAAGTTCACAGAGTGTCGTTGCTATTCCAATTTATATACGACACAATTTCTCGATTAAGACTGGTGAACAGGGACGTTTAGATTTGACCGTTGGGCCGCGAACTACTCTCGGTCGTACTGTTGATAAAGTCAAATTGGAAATCTCAATGCCCAAGTGCGTTCTCAATTGTATTCTCACACCTAATCAGGGAAAGTATTCCTTTGATTCAGTTACAAAAGTTCTGCATTGGGAAGTAGGAAGAATTGATGTAACCAAATTGCCAAATATTCGTGGAACGGTAAGTTTTGATTTTAATTTAATTGTTTTTGCATTAATGTATTTATTTAAAACGAAAAATAGGTGTCCATAGCAGCAGGAAGCAACAACTTAGACGCAAATCCAACTATTAATGTGCAATTTTCAATATCCCAATTGGCTGTTTCGGGACTTAAAGTAAATCGTCTTGATATGTACAATGAGAAGTATAAACCATTCAAAGGTGTTAAATATATTACTAAAGCTGGCAAATTCCAAATTCGCATGTAAGATTTTAGGTTCATTACGAGTATCATTGACATTTGTCTTAATTATTGTTAAAAAGTCTTCATACTAAATAAAAACAAAGTTCTTATGTAAATCAAGTGATAATTTTACTTGTTTTTTGTTGATAATTTAAAGTGTCATAAGGTAAAGTAATAAAAAAAAGTTGGAATAACACGATACGAAGCATGTAGATTGTTTTATGAAATCCGCTGCACTTTTCAACTTTATCCGATTATCACAAGATACAAATACAAATTATACTTTTGTAATAATGACATACTTTTTCTAACCATGAAATGAGTCGTACACAGGAATAGTTAAGAGTTGTAAGTCACTAGACTCTGGTTCTCTATAAACTGTTGCGCCACGTAATTTATTTATTTTTATTTAATCATTAAGCTTTTGCTATGGCGGTCTTTGTTTGGATTCATTAGTTTCTTTTTTTTTTTAAACAATTGAAAAGTTGTCCAATTCTAGAACTTCTAAACTTTAGAATATCAATAAATAAATGAGTCAATTTTGAGCAAATAAAACGTTTTCTTAAGCGGACAAGAGCAATCCTAACGTTGTGTTCAATTTTAAGTCCCCTAAATAGTATTATTTTTCAAGAAATTGGGAATTTAAGAAAGGAAAGTTTAAATGAAAACATCAAACATCACTGTGCGTTTTTTAACACTTCAATTTGGTGATTAAAATGAATTTTTGAAATAAACGGCATAGACGGACGTTGGATTTTAGTGTTGTTATAGGAAAAATATGGTGGCCAATTTAAAATCGCTTAAGTAAAGCTCTAATTTTTTTTTTCTTTATAATAAGCACACACTCAAGGGGATATTATTACCCTTATTATACAGAGGCACAGTGTGACCACTAGGAAGTGGAGAGAGGGTTTAAAAGGAGATGTCGGTGGACATTGGTTTTGAATTCCTGAATATTGCAATGACAGAGTGTGGTAACGCATTCCACATTCGCGTAGTACGGCTAAAGAACGAATCTCTGTATTTGACAGTACGGCCGAAGTTGGACTCGAGGGTATACTGATGAGCATTCCTAGATGCGCGAGTATTACGGTTGAACTGTTTAAGGGGAGGAATGCAGTTGGCTATTTCACTAGAGCATAAACCGTTAAAATAACGAAAAAAGGGTCAAACAAGAAACCTTACGACGATATTTAAGCGAAGTAAATGAACTTATGATGATATTATCACCTATCAATTTAAATGCTCTGCGTTCAATAGTATCCAAGAGGCTTATACTCAAGCTTTGGACGTATATAAGTCTTGCAGATAACAGCCAGATCAGAAGGGGTGAGATATTTCTTGCATCGCCTAAGGAAACCCAACCCAAACACCTTGCGGAATTTTTGGCGACATCGCGTATGTGATCGTTCCACAAGAGGTGGTTGGTGACACACATACCGAGAATATCGAGATGTTCAGTCTCCTCGATGCAAGTGCCATCTATGGATAAAGGCAAGGGGGGTATATCTCGCTTTAACGATACAAGACAGTATTGCGTTTTCGAAGCATTAAATTCCACGCGGTTTTTTATTCCCCATTGTACAATGTACAATGCTGTTTAGGTCAGAATTTAATGAGCTTATCATATTTTGTTGTTGCAGTTCCACATCCGAAGAAGAGGGATGTGAATCTGAAAACGAATATGAAAAGCTAAGAGTAATATCGTCAGCGAAACAATGTATTGGATTAAAAGTTTCAGGCAGGAGATCGTTAATAACAATGAGAAAGAGTGTTGGAGATAGAACAGAGCCATTTTGTTTTATGGACTAGACTAGAATCCATCCAATATTACTTGTATCGAACGATCCGAAAGGTAAATACTAATCCAATGAAGCAGGGATTCATGAAAACCGAAAGCACGCATTTTCGATAAGAGAGCCTGATGCCAAACCCTATCAAATGCTTTTGAAATATCAAGTGCAATAATCTTACTTTCTCCAAAGCGACGTAAGGATTTGCTCCACTGTTCGGTGAGATTAACCATGAGATCACCAGTAGACCTATTGCTTTCGAAAGCCGTACTGACGGTCATTGAAGCTTTCGATCTTCAAGATATTTCTTGAGCTGATAATTAATCAGCGTTTCCATGGCCTTGGAAAGAAGGGACGTAAGTGCAATCGGTCGGTAATTAGAGGGTGAAGAAGATTCGCCTTTTTTGGGAATGGGCTGGACAAATGCAGTTTTCAATCCTCTCGGAACGAGACCTGAGGAGTCTGTAGGACAGATGAAAAGGCTTACGCAAATCTTACATTATTTAGGTTTTGAAATTCGTTCTACAAATTACAATTAAAAAACATGACAGTTCCATTCGGAACATAAAATATTAAGACGCCTTTTTTAAAGAATTTTAAAGTATACCACAAATATTTCGGTTAGAAAGGGTTTGAATATTTTTTGTTTTTAATTTTTTAAATATTTCGTGTCTTAAAAACTAAACGTTAAATTAGTAAAAAAATATATTCCTGATATTATAAAGCCATTTAAAGACTTGAATTTAATATTCTGATAAAAGAAGGAAAACTGTAAATATTTCTCAAGAATGTCTGAAAAAGTGAAAAATAAAAATAGTTTCTATAATGTAAAAAATTCAAATTTATATATTTAGTGTTTTGGTTATACAGCATTTTGGTATAGCGTATTCTTAGTTTATAGTTTTTTGAAATACAGAGTTTAAGACACACAGTATCATACAGAATTCTGAAAAACAGTATTTTGACCCGGTCCCTATTTTTCAAGATGTCCTCGTATCGAAAAATAGATTTCATTGTGTTTGCAGAGAAAAATTAAAGTAATAAGTACAAATTTATAGGTAAAAACCTCAATTTTCACATAAGACAACATTTTATCCACACGAAGAGGTTTAACTTTTAAAGATCAATTTATTCTTATTTGTAAAATACATACATTTTATCATAAATGACGGTAATTTTTTCATATTTCACGACTGAGCCGATGTTCTGAAATGTCTTATTCAAGAAAATGAGACTGAGGTTCTTTTTTTTTAAGTTTATTCATTAAAATAAGTTTTTTTTAGTTATCAATCAACAAGTCCTCAAAAAAACTTTATTGGCTTTTGGGTGAGATTGGAATTGAAGGTGCTAGGTGCAAGTCAACCATATTGTACTATTTATTTTGGAAGAGAGTATGGCCTTTATTAAAAATCAATTTTCAAAAACATACCATTTTTAACTTTGCATATAGGAAGTTATTGTAATCTTTCTGATTTGTTTAAAATTTTGAAATTTCTCTACGTTTCAAGGTCCCTAGAATCTAAATCAAAGGTTCTTAGAGAGATTTCTAGTATGTGTGTCAACGTAGTGTCAGAATATTTTCTTCTGCCATATCTCAAAAACCATCAGAGTTACCAACTTCAAATAAAGTGTTTAACAGATAATAACATCAAAAAATGCAGAAAGGACTTTCGAAAAAATTGAGTTTGTTTTTTTTTTTGTACTATCGCAATTTAAAAATAAATTGAAACATTTGTTTGACCTCAAATATTTCTCAAACCAATAACGTTAGTAAACTTCAATTAAATTTTATATTTTACGTTGTGACATGATATTAAATCAAGGTTTTTACTATAAATGAAAACTGAAAAAATAAATGTGATGAAATTACCTCTAGAATCATTTCATTCATTGAAAAATAAACTTTTTGAGACATCATCTAGGTAGAAGGTTACATTTTTAGAAAAATCGAAGTGACTGTTTTCCTACAAAAAACATAAAAACCTAAAAGAAATACTACTAAAAGTTAAGTTGGTAAAAATGGATTTTTGAAATTAATCGAAAATCTTCGGAAAATATTAAAGGTTTTGGCTAAAAATACATTTTCTTATACAACAAAAAACATTTTTCAATATTTTTGTAACATTTTTAAAAAAATTCGATTGACAGTTGCTTTATAAACAAAGTGCACGCATGGGTCGCACGGACTTGGAATGAGAAAATCCAAAGACTCTATTTACAAATGGAACTTTTATTTTAAAATTATTTGTTTTTAAACATTTAAATGTCATTAAGTTAATAAAACTAAATTTGATTTATTCATTTTTTTTTCGAAAATCGTTGGAGTGTTTTTTTTTTAATTAATTTTGTATATATAAAATTTTTCAATTTGTTCTTAAAAATATTTTTGGTATGCAGTTTTGTACTGCTTATAAGTATACGTTATGCAATAGAATTTCGTTAAAAAATGTTAACCCGTTTTCAAGATATGGAATTTTGAAAAAAATAACTAAATTAAAGATCCAAAAAGAAAAGAATGACATTTTTGATCATCAAATATTATTAATATTAAGACAGTAAAAGAGCTTATGCAGACAAAAAATATTGAAATCAGATGATCAATTTTTGAGAAAACTTAAACACAAAATAACGGAGCAATATACAAATACATTTTTTTTTATTGAAAGAAGCCAAGTTGAGACAAAAAATTGAAGACACAAATAAATAAAAAACCATAGGTTTGTTTTTGAGAAAATTCGAATTTTTAACCAAAAAAATTGTATGGGGACTACTCAGTGGCGTAGCGTGGGTTTTTGCCGCCCGGGGCAGATCAAATTTTGCCGCCCCAAATTTTTTTGTCAAAGTTGGTGAACACTACCATTTCTTCCATAATGAACTATACTTACAGAGTATTAATTTATTTGTAGGTGATGTACATATATCGATTATAACCATATTGAAAGTAACCACATTTTAAGGAACCTAACATTCAAATTTGGTTAATGTTTTAAATTGCATACTCACTATAAAATAAAGCTCAAAAAATAAATTAAGATTAAGAAATTATATTTAATTTTTTAAATCACTTCATTTTGGTTATTACTAGTACATATAAAGCAAAAACTTAATTTTTGTATTCATTTTAATAAGGAAAGTTTCGTATATTTTTATTTTTAATGAACATTTGTTTCGATTTTTAAATTAAGCAAATTTGATTTTTTTAATTATATTGTGGCAAGCAACTCAACTGACATTGACTTATGTACGTTACCCATATTTAATAATTTATAAAACGTAGAAAATGTTTAAATTATTTGTCTTCTTTGTTTTTTACACACAAATTCTTTTATTATTCTTTCGTAGTCAATCGCATCAGTTTTTTGCATTTCTATGGCTAGAATTCCTAGGTTACTTAACCTTAGAGTACTCATTGTTGACCTGAGATAGTTTTTTTATTAACTTCCCATAGGAAGTTATTGTAATGGGTCCGATTTGTCAAATTGAAAATTTTGACATTTCTCGACGTTTCAAGGTCCCTAGAGTCGAAATAAAAGATTTTTAGAAAGATGTCTGTGCGTGCGTGTGTACGTACGTCCGTACGTCCGTATGTCCGTACGTTCGCGACTTTTTTTTCGTCGTCCATAGCTCAAGAACCAGAAGAGATATCGACTTCAAATAAATGTTGTTAAACAGATAATAAGGCAAAAAGATGCAGAAAGGGCTCTCAAGAAAATTGCATGGGTGTTTTTTTTTACCATAGCAGTTTAAAAAAAAAGGTGGACATTTTGGTTAACCCTAAATATCTCATGAACCAATAACGCTAGAGACTTGAATTAAATTTTATATGATATATTGTAACGTGATACAAAACAATTATATTTTTTGAAAAAAATCCAATTAACTGTTTTTTTTTATAAATTAAAAAAACCGAAAAAAAAATTTGTCACCTCGAAAATTTTACGACTCAAATCTGATTTCATCTCCAAAACAATTTTGTGCAACGAAGAATAATGTTTTTAACATCTGATAAAATTTTGAAAAAAATCTAATTGACAGTTTTTTTTATAAAAAATAAAAACCTAAAAAAACATTACTCAAAGTTAGTAAAAATTGAATTTCGATTTAAATATCTTTTCAAAAACTTGAGATTAAGGCTTCAAACTTATTTTATTTTATAAGAAACATTGTTGTTAACATTCTGTTAAATTTTGAAAAACATCGAATTGACAGTTTTTTTTACAAAAAACACAAACCTAAAAAAAAATTAATAAAAGTTGGTAAAAATTGATTTTCGACTCAAATATCTTTTCAAAACTTTTTGACATTGGCTTCAAACTAATTTTATCTTAAAAAAAATATTGTTTTCAACATTCGATAAAATTTTGAGAAAAATCGAATTGACAGTTTTTTTACAAAAAATAAAAACCTAAAAAAAACAATACTAAAACTTGGTAAAAATAAAAATCGACTCAAATAGCTTTTCAAAAATTAAAAATATTGGCTTCAAACTTATTTTATTTCACAGAAAATATTGTTTTCGATATTCAATAACAAAAAAATAAACATAAAATGGTACGCAAATTTGGTAAAAATTGATACATATAGACAAACTTTTAATTAAGACAAATCGACAGACGGGATGGGAAGTTATCAGTGTGGGTCGCATTCCAGCCTCTTTTTAGTTTTAGTTTTGAAAAACTCCTCTCACATCCGGCATTGCTTATTGCTATTGTTAAAAAAATACGCAGCATAAGGGTAATGTTTGGCAAACTTGTTTCTAACTTCGACTGTACTATGAAATTGAATATTTCAAGCGGGTTTGTTCTTTCAAGATCGTTAAGTCTTTCCAATAAAGATGCAAAGGCTCTTAATCGACCACGTTCTATTTTGAAATCATCGGGAGATACATCATGCTCTTTGAATGCAAGTTCCGAATCGTAATCAAAATTTTCAGCCAGTAGCTTGAAAGCTGAAAGAAAGTCGAATTTTTTGGCCAAACTTTGCAATTGGTTAAATCTCTCTTGATTTCGACGATGATTTTATCTAAGGAAGAAAACAATTTTCTTCTCAACTCTTCGTCATGAGACAGACCAACATCTGTGCTTCCATCACCAAAGATGTACTTCCTTTTTTTCCTTCTGGGAGGATCCAAGAAAATGCCTAAGCTCTCACACAAATTCCTTGCGTAAACAAGTGCATCATTGACTAATTTTTCTCATGTGTCTTCAAGAAAAGTCAGTAGATCACTGATTTTAGCTGCACACTGATAAAGGTCAAGACCTTCGGTTTGTAAGTAAATTTGACATTCATTTATTTCATGAAGAACAGGTTTCCAAAAGCCCAAAAAGCAGAGAAAAGAAAAGGATTGCATTGCTATAAGCAAAGTTCCTGCATCTGTTCTCGTTTGTGGTGGTATAGGTACAGGTCGATTGGATGTCACCCCATACGAAATTCTGTTTACCGAAAATTATTTCAGGGTTCTTTTGTTTTGGTTACCTTTTTTTTTTTTTGCCGCCCCTCAAACATGTGCAGGGTTTTTTGTTTTGGTAACCTTTTTTTTGCCGCCTACCCTTTTTTGCCGCCCCTATAACAAGTGCCGCCCGGGGCATTTGCCCCCCTGCCCCCCCCCACGCTACGCTACTGGGACTACTTTTATATTTATGCCCATGTTCTGCATTTCACTTATTGTGAATACACTCTGCGAAAGTGAATTTGGGTGTTCCCCAATTCGTTATTGTGAATTGGATTTTCGAACATGCAAATGTTCTGTATTTCGGTTTGTTCCATTTTTTAACGTATTCAAATCACATTTTTTATTTCTGTGAATTGATCTTTGATAGCTTCCTTCTGCTAGAAATCGGAGGGTTGCAGCAAGTTTTTGAATTGAAGGAATTGATGAAGGTTGTATAAAAGGTTCTATTTCCCTTAGAACATATAAAAAAGCGTCTTTGCTTAATCTAAAATTATAATGAAAGTTTAAAAGAGGAAATCAAGAATTTATGTACTTTATTTATCAGAACAATTCTACATAATTTTCACACACTTACATTGTGTCAGGTAAATCCAATATATTTGATTTGTCTCGCAAAATTTGTCTTCTTATTTTATCACTTGAACTCTGCTTCCCTTTTTCACTTAAAATTGCCAATAATATTGCATCCATGTTGTCTTCAAAACAGTTAAAATTTTAATTCAGAAACAAAATAAAAAGGGATGATCCTTCAGTTCTGACAGTTCGAAGCAATTTCGATGTTTTCGAAATCGATCGAATTGAAGAACATGCAATTTCATTTCACGTGAAATTGAAAAGTGATTTCAGTTTACTTTTGATTGAAATTCGGAACATGGGCGTTAGTCTTAAACAAATTACTTAAAAATTATTTCTTTCCAACTGACAACTTTTTCTACAAAAACCGAAAAATGATTTTCGGGTCAAGTATCTTGAGATCAAAGAAAACATATTGACTTTAAAACTTTTTTTTACTGTGCGCAAAATATTGTTATTAATATTTTGTAAAACTTTTAGAAATATCGACAGACGGATACGAATAGGAAGTTATCAGTGTGGGTCTCATTACAGTCCTTTTTTGGATTGAATTTCTAGCGGCTCTCTATGGACTAGAAGAAATATGATTATGTAAAGCAAACTATAACTTTACTTACGATTTTTTTTATCGTTTAAATATTTATTTCACTAGATGTAAAATTGAAAATTACCTTAGATTAATGTGTCAAAATATGATCATATTATAATGGGTTATCCATTTTGCGGTTTAAAAAATATATGGCTGAAATTCGACATCTGTCAAACTAAGTTGTTAAACCATTTTTTTTAAAGTCTGACATTTACGAAAATGGATCATTTAACTATTGCACAACACATACAACTTGTTAAAACCTACTACAAATATGGTGATTCTGTGACAGCCACATATCGTGCTTTAATAGGAGATTATGGTTTACATAATCGTCCAACTACACAAGCAATTGGCAAAATTGTGAACAAATTTGAAGAGAGTGGATTGGTTGCAGATGTTGTAAGGCCTGTGCATCATCGTTTTGCTCGCACCACTGAAAATATCGCTGCTGTTAGTGAAAGTGTTGCCGAAGACCCGAATGTGCCGATTCCTCGTCGTACTCAAGAATTAGGACTGTCTAACATTATGGCGTATTTTGCATTTGGATCTACACCTACATCCATATAAAGTCCAGCTTACACAACAACTGAAGCCAGCTGACCATTCATAACGTCGTAGATACATCGAATGGGTGCTTGAACAACTGTCGGTTTGTTAATAAACAAAATGTTCGTATTTGGGGTTCTGAGAATCCTCAAGTAATTGAAGAGAGGCCATTGCATACACAAAAAGTCACTGATTGGTAAGGTCTTTGGTCCGGAGGTGTGATTGGACCTTACTTCTTCGAAAACGATGATGGAAGGACTGTCACCGTCAATTCAGAGCGTTATGGTCATATGATAACTGACTATGGCTGTATTGCAAGAGACATTTCCTGGGCAGCGTAATTTCTCGTCGTGGCGATATCAACTGGCCACCAAGACTACGCGGCTTGACACTGCTGGACTTTTTTTTTTTTTGGGTCTACGCAAAAGACCGTGTTTATGCAGATACACCTTAAACTCTTGAGCACTTTAAATCCAACATTCGGCAAATTATGGCTGAGGTACCACCCAATATGTTACAAAAAAGTGGTCGAAAATTACCTAAAAAAAATCGATTCTGGCAATTTGCGTGGTGGTCATTTAAATGATGTAGTGTTTCACACATAATGTCAATGTTCAAACTTTATAATAAAAAAGAAATATCATGAAAATAAGTATTTTATATGTGTTTTATTTAGGTTTACTTTTGAAACCGCAGAATTGGATAACCCTATACAAAATATGTTCTTAAATATTTCAGAATGGTGAATTAGCAGACTGCTCTCCATAATTTGAATGAGTCTATACGAAAAGCCGAAGATGGTGTTTTCGGGAAATTTTGACACACAACTAACGGATTAAACCCTGGATCAGTTCAAATCATACAATTGTATGAATTAATTAATTTTAGCTTAGACCCTACCTTTTTTGTTGATCACGTGCTTCATGGAATAAGATTATTAATTAAAATTTCTAGGTGCCTAGTTGCAACGCCTCATTTACACCGTCTGCATCTTAATAACCTTCAAATGCATAAAGGTTTTTTCGTTCTTAGAACTTGAAGAGAAAAGATGACTTTGGTTATTGTGTCTTTGTGGTGATATAACTATTATGTAATATATCAAAGAATTACATACTATGTAAATACCCACATATGTACATAGATTTAAATGTTTCATATTATAGTAACTAATAGTTTAAAAAAAAGAGATTTTAAAAACCTAAAATTTAACTGAAAGACATTTTGTTATCTGTGATTACCATTTGTGGTAAGCCATTTCAAGACCTGAAGCAAAACAATTCCTGACTTAAAACCTTTTCTTTTAAATAAAATTTTCCAATAAATTTTATAAAGTTTTTTGTTATGAAGCACATTTTTAATATGAATCAGTTTACGACTTTCCTGAACGTAGTATCCTCATAAGACCACACCGCATATATGTATATGTACCATTTAAACGCTGTCAGGCCAAAGAATTACATATTTTGCCCAAGTATATTATTTTCTTCGTTATAACCACAAAAAATTGTTGCAAGAATGGTAAGCAAGAGAAATGATCAACAAAGAGTTTGTAGTATTTTGCGATGAGCAACCGATCAGGGATGACACTTTATTTGAACAATATTAAATACGAAAATAAGGTTTATAGATCACTAATTTTTTTTTAAATTATATTGCCGTTTAAGTTTGTGGAACCTGCAAATGATTTTATAATTATTCAGACATAATTTTTGGAAACCGGTGTCCGGGCTTGATTTTGAAAAGGAACTCAAAGATTTAATCGGAACTGAATCTTTGATAAGTTAAACAAAAACATGGACATCCGCATTTCTTTAATTCCTAAAAAAGATCCTAAATTCTATTTAAAAAAAGGAGTGGAATTTTAGAAATGATATATGGAATGTGATCCCTGATGCCAAGACCACAAGAAGCAAAGACCCAGTCTTCTTCGACTTGAACCAGCCAACCAACCAGCAGCATCAGCAGCAAAAAAGATATAATATAATGTAAGATTCTTACTTACTGGTTTTAGGTGTTATTTGAAAGGATTTCTTCTGCACTCAAACATGTCTGAACATAAAAAGACATGAGATGTGAAACGGCGAGTATAGGTATACCGTCTGTCTTCTGCATACGCCCGGTAAAAGATACGACAGTTAGAGCTTCGGTTATAAAGTATCTGACGTGTCACTGAATATTATTTTTTTTTATTTCATGTTTTTATTTGTTGTATTTTTTTCTTTTCTTGTCGTGATTTTTTTGTTGTTGTTGCTTTGCTATCAAAGAACTACTCCTCATCTCCATCTCCAACTCCAACTCCAACAGCAGCACGTTTCGCAAAATGTGAATGTTTATTTAGCTCGTTGGGGCTTTTTACGAGTTCTTGTTTAGGGTGCAACCGAGCGATGGTTATGTGATAGTGGATAACGAGTGGCAATGTACGCATATTCTTTTCTTTTTTTCCAGAACCAGTTTTTGGTTCTGCATTTTTTCAAAAAAAAAAAAATAAGACAAAAATGCATACAAAATGATTGAATACGTTCGGTGTGCTGTGGTTGGTATTGGCATCCAGTGCAGAAATAAAAGAAAAGTTGCCCTGCGGTGAATTCTAATATTTTCGCCATGAGATTTCTCTATATAGCATATATACAGATATTTGCGGCACTCATTTGCTTTTGAATATTACACGTTCCTATAATTTACCATAATTGAGAGAGGCATACAAAAAAAACGAAAGAAATAAATGGAAAAAAGAAAAATAAATGGATAAACGAAAGAGTTGAGGTGCAAACTTGCTGGCAAATCAAAACTGTATTACCATAAACTGCGTGGATGATTAGCAATTTGAAAATAGATTATAGAAATTAATAATTATTATTTATTGAGAGTAAAAATAAAACTCAATAAAAATGTTTAATTTAATTGTCATGAATTTAACATAATGTTAATTCCAAAAGAAAAGAAAATGTTTGTATATTTAAAGGATTTACATGATTTTCAATGAAAAAAGGTAAAAACAAAGTTAGTTTTTGAGGGCAAGGCGTTTTTAACTATTTGAAATGAATATTTCAGTTAAAAAAAATATAATTTTAATTATTGTATCTCCATTGAATTCAAAAGGTTTTTTTTGTATAAAAATAAATACAAATTATAATATGAAATAACTTTTATTAAATTATTTTGTTAAGCTTAATTTTGTTTTCTACAAATTTTTAATGTTTAAATTAAAAAATCTCTTAAAAAATTAAAAGTTATCTAAAGTTTTGTTTTTTTTCTAGTTTTAGTGAGCTTTACTTGAAAAAACAACAACATTTTACTATAAGTGCATATTTTCTTCCATCGATCTATAAATTCGTTTTAAACATATCAGCCTAAGGAATGTGTAGCTCTTCTGAGTAAATGTAGAAATTAAAATAAAGATTTACTGATCGCACGCAAATTTCAGTCCTAAACCTGAAAAAATGCGAAAATGAACAAAGAGAAGATAAAACTGTGCCTTTTTTTGTATTGATAAGTTTGTGGTAGGTATGTAAATGCAGGTTATGTTTCATGCTCCCTTTTTGATGATGTTGCAGAATATTGTATTCATCTAATTTTATGAGTCACAGTCACGAAAAAATGCAAATTTTTAGTTTAAGTTCTTTTTTAAGGTCTAGCGTGAAGTGTTAAATAAACTATACAACTATAGGTGACATGAAGTTGCTTTAGTAACTTAATATTTTAACATTGGATAGATGTCTTTACCTTAATTTAATCGTTATTCAGGATGCACTTAAATTCTACAAGAACACTAATAATATAGTTGATTTGTGTGCGAAAAATTTCAAATTTATTACGAACGAAATTGCTTTCTATTTCTTATAAAAATTACATGAAATGGAATTTTACATCTGTTAAACTCTTCTGTTATTTTATGTGTTATTATATTAGTTAAAGATTTGCCATTTTCAATAATAAATGTCCTAACATTTTTAAAACTCACTACAAAATCGCTGATTAAAACGAATCGGATTATGCAAAGAAGAAAAATTGAAGAGTGAGTGAAAGCATAACTGATGTCGTCAAGCCTTACTGATGTCGTAAGGCCTTAATAATTGCAATGTATAAAGTTAAGCCAACATATGTAAATTGGCCACCGAAATCATCCAATTGTACACTATTTTTGCTACGGTGCCACGCAGAATTTTACGATCCCACAAATAATTTTTTAAATCTTGCCACATTATAAATCAAAATTGCAAAAGTTATGACAAAAATTGCTAACAAAAATCGAATACTATACGAATCTTCTGATGGCAGCCTTTTGTATGATATTGTAACACTTAAAGCCCAAACTTTATAATGAAATGTAATTTATAAAGCATGTATCGCTGTGTGTTTTATTTATTTTTATTTTAAGTACCGAAAAGCCTTTAAAAAATGGATATGAGTTTAAAAAATCAACTCTATTTTAATTAAGCAAAGAATTATGTCTTAATTCGTTTCTTAAAATTAAATAAATATACTCCGGGCGTATACTCACTTTTTTATTTAAAAAAATGACGAATTTATATTTTATTCCATTGCAGTTTTTAAAAAATATTTTAATTTCTGAAGATCAACAACATAAAACCTGGCAACATTGAAATATAAATACTTCAACAACTGAGAGTGTATACAATTTACAAAACGCAGACACAACTACGGCTTCTCAAAATATCACGATCCGCAAAGAGAGAAGCACGAATCTAGCTCTGCGCAGCTCAAGTCACGTCAGGCAATGACCATTTCACGCGCTCATGGAACCAGTCTTACCACTTTTCCAATCAACTCCTGCTATGGAATGTCTGGGCGATTATGTTGCTGCATTGCCTGTTCGCCCGTTCAAGTCTTTGCGTAATTTGGTAGCCTGAATAGTCATGGGCAGTGGCATTATTTGTGGGCTGCTGGTTTAGCTTTGGATATACTTCTCTTGCTGATGGTGCTGGTGCTGGTGCTGATGGTTCGAGTGGTTGGTTGATGCTTAGGCTCAAATCGGTACCTATACCCAAAGGTACCAATAGCACTATCTTACTGTTTGTTCCCTATTTGCTCCTCTATATATCTACATTCAAACATACACAATAATGCCTATACTCTATATAGCGAATACAAGAGGAAAAACTCTTCCATTCAGCCAGAACCAATTATTAATTTTGGATCGGATCAGCGACCGGGACCGCGTTGAAGCTGGGTGTTATGCTGTCCGTCGTCGTCGTAGTCGTCGCCGTTGTCGATATGCCCCTTATGCTGTTTTTTGTGGTTTGTGGGTCTTTTTCCACATACAGATAGCAATAGCTATATGGAGTTTGGTCTTTTCGTTCGGATTTAATTAAATGTTAACGCCAGTTGAAATATGGACTTTTAAAGGTGAGTAATTAATTTCCATAACATGGTATCATATACCTGGTATCTCATTGACTCCTCATATACGAGTAGCTTCTTCATTTTTATTTTATTTATAATTTTTGTTTGTCTCATATCGAGAAGTAGGTAAGTGGTATACCGAAGATTATTTTGTGTTTTTTTTTCGAACAAAATGTGTTTGTTGTCAGAGAACAAAAATTTCAATGGGTATATAAAATCGAATCGCATTTAATTATTCAAATTAGTAGCATTTTATTCAAAAACAGGTGAAACCAAATCAAATTTAACAAAAAAACCTGCAATGTGATCGGAAACTTGTTTTCAAAAACGAACAAGACTAAACTCAACATAACGGTGTTTGGGATTTATGAGTTTTATAAATTTGATATATACAGTTATGTATTTAACGAAATACATAATAATATTTAATTTAAAATTGAAATTAAGTACAAATTTGTAATTTTTAAATAACGGAAAAAGGTAATTGTAATGCTGACGACTAAGGAAAACTGAATAATAGACAAATAAGATTAAGTTTTCAAAATAATTTTTCTTTATTACTTACGAGGTGTGTTCAAAAAGTACCCATAATTTTTAAATTCCGCGGGTCTGGAGAGTCCGAAGGTCAAAATTATTTTTTTATTGTGTTGGTATACATGCCCTTAAAGTATGATGCAATTTTCAGCTATATTCATTGTGTATTTTGTCTATGGTAGTTGCTAAGGTTCGACGTGTTTTTATGAGCTCGGCGATTTTTGCTGAAACTGCTGAATTTTGACAAAAAAAAACAATCGCATGAACATCGCTCAAGAGCTGTTAAATGACGTCAACGACGCACGATCCAAGTTTGCTTGAAAGGGTCATTACTGGTTATGAAACATGGGTGTACGGTTATGATGTCGAAACCAAAGCACAATCGTCCACCTGGAAGCATCTAATGTCAAGAACAAAAAAAGCATGTCAAGTTCGATCAAATGTGAAGGTTTTGCTTACTGTTTTCTTCGATTATAATGGCATAGTGTATCAAGAGTTCTTACCACAAGGTCGTACGGTTAATAAGGATTATTACCTTGAAGTTATGCGACGTTTGCGTGAAGCAATCCGGAAAAAAACGCTCAGATTTATAGAAAAACAATTCATGGCTTTTGCACCACGATAACGCACCTGCTCACTCGTCGTTGCTTGTTCGTAATTCTTTGGCCAAAAACAATACCGTAGTCATGCCCCAACCTCCATATTCACCAGATATGGCTCCGTGTGACTTTTTCCTGTTTCCAAAGTTGAAGAGACCCATAAAAGGACGGCGTTTTTCCTCGATTGAAGAAATAAAGGCGAAATCGCTGAGAAAGCTCAAGGACATATCAAAAAATGGATATCAAGAGTCCTTCCAAGATTGGAAAAAATGCTGACATATGTAAGTGTATTATATCTGGGAGGAACTACTTTGAAGGGGATCACATTGATGTAAACGAATAAATAAATATTTTTTTGAAAAAAACAAAATTCCGGTACTTTTTGAACACACCTCGTAGTTAAGCAATAAAGTTATGTGCCCTTCAATTGGTTTTTACATCGTATGTTTAATTTTACAATATTTACTTTGGACAGTTAAATTTTAAGTCTTCTAAGTTTATTTTGATTTGAATAAGAGAGCATCTATGTTGAAGTGAATTCAAAGGCCTTATTTCAATATAACTGTTTTCATTTGGCCTCAAAAGTAGATAGCACATTTTCAAAATTTAAATGCCATTGAAAACGTTACACTAACATGGACCGAATAGGAGAGATAATGTTGAAGATTTAAATGAATTCTTTGATTTTTTTATAAATTCGAAAAAAAAACGCCCTTGGAACAGCTAACGCCTTTTCGAATCTCTATAAAACTTTGGAAAATTAAAATTTCAAACAATACTTACTTGTATTGCATAGCGTATTATTTGATCTTAGAACTAACTTTATAAAACTGAGGCGAATTGATTTTTCAAAAAAAAAAATAGAACTAGGACCATTTCTCATTTGATGATTAAATCCTTTGCCCCTTATTAAGATCCACACTTCTATTCCAATATTTCTGCGTTCGTAAACAAATTTAGATCCTAGATTTTAATAAAATATGACATTACTATATTAGATACTTAGAAAAAAGTGGGTCCCTCGATTCCGTCTGTTTGTCTTTCTGTCTGTTCTCGCCCCTACAGCCCAAACTATTTTGTGGATTGAGTTCAAACTTGTAAGTTATGGGTTGAAGCAGATTTGTCAAGCGTTTTTTTTATTTTACTAAAAATAACAGTAGTCCCGATAGGTACAAATTTTGCGGTCAAAAATAGAAAATTAAAATTTTCTCAAAAACGAGCCAATATATTTTTATTAAATTTTTCCTAATTTTGTTTTAACTTGGCTTCTTTCAGTAAAAAAATATTTTGCATTCATCCAGAAGGGTAGCCCCATAGAACCGTTATTTTGTTTTTATGTTGTCTCAAGAATGAACCGATTTCAATATTATTTTTCGGCATAGGCTCTTATAGTACCCGTGGGCCGTTGCATGATGGTTAGTGCGGTGGACTGTCATGCCAGAGGTCTTGGGTTCGATCCCTGCCAAATTCTCCAAGAGTAATTCTAGTCATGAAAAGTGCTTTCTCAAATTAGCCGTTCGGATTCGGCTTAAAACTGTAGGTCCCCTCCATCCCTGGCAACGTTACTCGCACACAGGAATGGTTGAGAGTTGTAGGTCACTAGGCCCTAGTTTTCAACGGACTGTTGCGCCACCCAATTTATGTATGTATGTATAAGCTCTTATACTGTCTTAAGAATATTTGGTGAGAAATGTCAAATTTTACTCTTTGAATTTAAAAAAAAAAATATTAATTTTTTTTTTCAAAATTCGATTTCTCAAAAACTGGTCAATATTTATTAACGAAAAATAAATACAAAACGTATATTTTTAAGTTCTAAAAAACTGCATACTAAAATTATTAACTTCCCACGGGAAGTTATTGTAATGGGTCCGATTTGTCAAATTGAAAATTTTGACATATCTCGAAGTTTCAAGTAGAAATAAAAGATTTGTAGAAAGATGTCTGTGCGTGCGTGTGTAGGTACGTTCGTACGTCCGTACGTTCGCGACGATTTTTTCGTAAAATTTTGAGAAAAATCGAATTGACAGTTTTTTATACAAAAAATAAAAACCTAAACAAAAAAATTAATAAAAGTTGGTAAAAATTGATTTTCGACTCAAATATCTTTTCAAAACTTTGAGATATTGGCTTTAAACTACTTTTACGTTTTAAAAAATATTGTTGTCAACATTCAGTAAAATTTTTAGAAAAATCTAATTGACAGGTTTTTGACAAAAAAAAATTAAAACCTAACAAAAAAACAATACTAAAACTTGGTAAAAATGTACTTACGACTCAAATAGCTTTTCAAAAACTAAAAAAATTGTCTTCAAACTCCTTTTATTTTACAGAAAGTATTGTTTTCAATATTCAATAGTTTTTTTATAAAAATCCAACAGTTCGTTTTTTCATAAAAAAAAAATCTACAAAAAATAGTACGTAAGTTTGGTAAAAATTGATGTTCGGTTCTTGATATCTCTCAAATTAATTTCATTCATCCAATTTGTAAAAATTTAGGAAATGCTACTTAAATTGGTAAAAATTTGTTTTCGACTAAAAATCTATTTAATAAAACTAGATTTTCAAACTAAACTATTTCTTTATATGAGAAATATTGTTGGTAATTTCAAATTTTTTAAGAATAATTCAACTAACAACTTTTTTAACCCAACACGAAAACCTACAAACTTTTAAGCAAGACCAATCGACAGACGGGATGGGAAGTTATCAGTGTGGGTCGCATCCCAGCCTCTTTTTTTTATATTAAAATTGAAAAATTTTATACATAAAAACTTAATTTAAAAAAAAAAACGCTCTAACGAATTTCCAAAACAACATTTAATGAACAAGGTTTTTTTGATTAACTGAACGGCATTTAAATTTTTGAATACAAAATTATTTTTTGTGAACAAAATCTTTGGACCCATAGCAAGTTCGAGCGCCCCAGTCGTGGGCTTGGATGCTTGGATCTTAACTCGAAACTTAGACAACTAATAATATCATAATTGCCACGAAGAAAAAGTGGATCCATTGAAACTAATGAAGCATTGAATAAAAAGGAAAGATACTACGAGTAACTTTAAAATTTATTCCATTCAAAGAACTTGGAAAACTAAATGCAATCAAAAAACTCAAATTCTACCTTTCATTTAGATTTTCAAGGCATTTTTCCAACAACAATAAAATAAAATTATTTTAGTGGTGTTTTTTGTAAGTTTATATTTTTTTTATTTTCTCTTGGATCAACACAAAGATCATTTTTTGTTATTAAATATTTTATGAAGTTTTAAGGGAACAGACAAAAATAATCTAAACTTTTGATTCTCTTGAACAAGTTGTTAATTAAGAAAAATATGATCGTTAATCTTATACAAAAAACTAAATTTAAGTTTGAATTGTCTAGTTTTAAAATAGAGCTCCAAAATAAAAAAATAAAAAAACAATCAAGTCATGATGTTCAGGAAACCACCGAGAAAAAAAAATAGTTTTCCTTTTTAATTTACGGACTTGGACAGTTTATTTTTTAATTAAGGTCTTTATCGATCAGATAACTTAATTTATCAGCTGCTGTGCCCTTTTTAAACCTCGATACGAGCATTTTTCGTTGAGATAACGTTGTTTGAAAAGCATAATTTTGTCATTAAATTATCAATATCTCAGCAAACGAAACCAATAATTGCAAAGAAAATTCAAAGTTGGTGTCCTACCTAACCTACCAGAATTGGCCATCAATTTTGAAAAACAACCTGTACATGAACTATAATAAGCAACAAAAAAGTGCGTTTTGTGTAGTTTAAAAAAACTTTTTCAAGCGCTTTATCAAAAATTTAGCGGAACCAATTATGTGTTCAATACACTCACAAAAACCCTACAAAGCTTTAATTTTTTTCGACCTCGGTTTTGAAAAAATTAAGAGAGCGTTATTTTTGCTCAAACTTGTTGCGTTTTAAATCACTATATGCAGTTTTCCGTTTTTTACCATTCAGCGTTCTAGGTCGGCAAACATCACAAAGGCCCACGAACAAAATCAAACTACCGAATTTGACAAAATGGCGCTTTCCATTCAATTGACAAAGATTTGGTACTATCAAACGACAAGTAAAAGAATATATTAACCACAATTTTCATTATTAAGATGCAAAAAACAACACCTAGAATATGAACGTTTATTTCGTTTCAAATAATAAGCATCTGAAAGAGGCCAAATGAAGGCCCTCCCTATTCCCTAGACTTGGTGAATATTATGTACTTTTTTAAATAAAAACTTCGCTAAAATTAAACGGTTTAATTGTTTTCTGTTGTGATTTTATGCTTCCTGCTTTCTGCTAGCTTTGAACAATTTGAACCTGATTGCTTAGAAAATTTTTAATTTAATTTCAATTTTATGCACATACCTTATATTTGATATCTTTTTTTCATTTGGGTTTAATTATTGCAAATCTGCTATAATTTAAACTACTTTCTATCAACAAAAAGCAAAAGTGATTTTCGCAACTACATTCAAAACACGACATGTGTATCAAATAAAACCAATACAGAACTTTTATGCAAAGCGCAATGTTAACAAAAATTAACTTCAATCCATATTGAAATTCAATTCCATCTCATGTTATTCCCTGATGCCCCGCACGCCTAACACTCAAGACATCAAAAGAGCCTTTTGGTTATGGTTTCTCGGTTATTGCCAGACAGGTTTTAAATTAATATTTGCATAATCATACTCTGCCATAGACTTCGGAACATGAAAGAGAAAGAGACCAATATAGACATTCGAACAGGTAACAAAACAGGAATGGTCATTCACTATATACCTACCTAGTATACTGCAAATAAGTTAAACTTGGCCATTTAAAAGTATATTCTATAAGGTAGAGATACCATGGATACAGTGGCGGAACCTTAGGAGCTAAATTCAAATGAATCATAATGTCATCATATTAATTATATGTCGGTTAGGAGTTCAGAGACAATTTTTGTCTTTTTTTTTAGGTCTGCCTAAAAAATACCAATGCTGACGCAAAATATGCGCCAAAATAGCGTTGTCGTTAGTTGGGAATCCATTTAATGGTTTTCGGTTTCGCGCCAGCTCATCAAATTCTTATGTTTATTACTATACACAAAAAATCCCTTCGGAGTTTTGTTCCCCAAAATCACGGTACGTCGCCGTCGTTGCTGCATTTGGAGAATCGCTTCTTTATTTATTGTGATCGAATGATAAAAAAAATATATGTTCGCAGCAATCCGGCTGAAATTCGAGACTTTGCAGACGAATTAATTGGAAATCGACTCGCTTGGGGTATAGTAGGTCAACCTTGGCCTCTCACCGCACCATCTCTAGAGAATTCACTAATGAATAGCTTTGAAAACGAATCCATATCTATAGGCCAGATGAGAGGCGATCTGAGGAACATCATTAAATGTATCAAAAACAAATTTCGGCCATAAAGTCGAAAGAATATCTTTATTCGCTGTTGCCGCCACTGGCCGTTGCCTTCAGCCGACAAGACAAGCACCTAAAACGATATGATGATGGGTTGAAAAAAAAAAACATTACGAACCTGCTAAATTTTTGATCATATACTTTACAATTAATTTAGATTCGTTTTGCTTATTATAACAAGATAACTAAACACGTTTGTAGTATTTTGATTCTGTGGGTGTATTTATATGGATCCGAATTGAAATGGTCGAATAAAAATAAAGGTAGATAATAATTGTAGACTAAAAAATAAAGTCATCTAATATTGACGCATATCTTTGAAAATGTACAAAAAATATTGCACAGGTGATTCCCTAGTTCGAAAATTGGAATTTTTTAAGTTACATACATATTATATTCTTAACAAAATCATTTAGTTTTCTCAATGTTCATATGACGGTGAGTTAAATATTTTATTTTAAAATTTTCATAATTACTTGATAGAAAATATGATAAATGTGTTTTTTAACTTCCCATAGGAAGTTATTGTAATCGGTCGGATTTGTCGAACTGAAAATTTTGACATTTCTCGACGTTTCAAGGTCCCTAGAGTAGAAATAAAAGATTTTTAGAGAAATGTCTGTGCGTGCGTGTGTACGTACGTTCGTACGTCCGTACGATTTTAACATCTGGTAAAATTTTAAGAAAAATCGAATTGACAGTTTTTTTTTTATAAAAAATAAAAACCTAAAAAAACAATACTTAAACTTGGCCAAAATTTCTTTTCGGCTCAAATATATCTACAAAAATTAAAAATATTGGCTTCAAACTTATTTTATATCACAGAAAATATTGTTTCTGACATTCTGTTTTTTCATAAAAAAATAGTACACAAATTTGATAAAAATTGATGTTTGGTTCTCGTGAACAATAGAAGATATTGACTTCAAAATTATTTAATTCATCCAATTTGTATTTGTTTACATAAGAAATACAAATTTTTAAGAAATGCTACTAAAATTGGTAAAAATCTACTAAAAATCTCGTTAACAAAAATAGATTTTGAAATCAAAATATTTTATCATGTGCAAAATATTGTTCGTAATTTTTAATTTTTTTAGAATAATTCACCTGACAACTTTTTTAACAAAACACGAAAACCTACAAACTTTTGAGCAAGACAAATCAACAGACGGAATGGGAAGTTATCAGTGTGGGTCGCATCCCAACCTCTTTTTATTTCTGTATTTAAAAAGGTAACCCTTAAAATGTATATAAACAATGTTGGCATTAAAAAGTCATCATGTTTAAGTTTTTTTTTTTCAGAAAAACTAAAATATATCAGAATTACAGAAATGGAGCTTTATTAAAAATATCTTTGAAAGCTTCAAATAGTTTTTTTTTTTGTGATGACTTCTTTTTTTCAAGGTTCGGCTAACACCTCCATTACTTCAAATTAATTGGTTGAAAATTGTCCGACTTATGAGATTGGCAAACTAAAAAAAGGTAATATTGAGTTAAATGGGTTTGAAGTTTTGAATAGTAGAAAATCATAAGTAATTTATATTAATACCTTTAATATAAAAATTTTAAAGCTGAGTACTAACATTTTTTTTTCTGGCAATAGTCTTTTGGCGTAACATATGTATGTTTGTATTTGAGATCCTAGGGAATAATTTAGAATCAACATAAAAAAACTTGATTTTTCAAAAACATAGGCGTAAAATTTTAAATAATTTAGTAAATTGTTAAATCCATTTTTAGCAATTTACTAGGCTTAAAAGGTAATTTCGCTAATTTTAAACCATTTTGACATCTTACTGTCTCTTAACAATTTAAAATTAAGTGGCGCAACAGTCCGTTGAGAACTATGGCCTAGGGACTTACAACTCTGAACCAGTCCTGTGTGCGAGTACTGTTTTCAGGGATGAAGGTAGAGGGGACCTACAGTTTTAAGCCGAATCCGAGCGGCTAGTTTGAGAAAACACTTTTTATGAAAAGAATTACTCTTGGAGGATTTTTCAATTCCTCACAATAGGCAGTACCCGTGATAAAAACTTTAGATGCCACAGGCAGGGATTGAACCCAAGATCTCTGGCATGACAGGTATGTTTAATTTTCTTTTTTTGAACCTAAAATGTGGGTTATTTTTTTGATTTCTAAGGAAGTAAACACGCTTTAAATTAAATGAAGGACAATCTTTTTGTTGTTAAATCATAAGTTAATTTGACACTGATAGCTGTGTCCTGTTTGAAATCTTGACATAAAGTTTGGAAACGTTCAAACACTTTGTTTTATATTGACTTTTGAAATTCATCCGTTTATGCTATGTATAGTTGCGTTCAGACCTCGGGTCGAAAGCCTGGTTTTATTTATAAGACCAACGAAATAAACACTTTAAATATTAGATCTACAGGATTTTAGAAAACATCTCTTTCTGTCAAGAGAAAAAACTACTTGAATTAAAAATAGAATAGTCGATGTAATTCTCTCAATTTTCTCAAAAAATAAAACACATTTTAGATTTGGATTTTTGGTATTTAATCAATAATTGACAAGGACATTAAGTACTGAAACAATATTACTCAATAACATAATCAAATTTAAACAAATTGTTTTTGTCAAAATTATTTTTTGTGTTGTCTTTTCAATTGAGATTTACAATACATTTTTTTCTTAGACTATGGAAAAAAGCAACATTTTTAAAATTAACTGCAAGAATGGGTGTCTGGCTCTCAGAAAAGAGTTATATCACATTAATGTAGGTGTTGCCTTCGTTATCCAATCTTTGTTTTTGTATGTCAACTTACTTTTCTGAAAAATTAGCCCACCCGCCAAACACTCAAGGATTTTTAATTAGGTTAACATCATAACCAGTAACCAAAAAACTGAGAATTTCCAAATTTAACGCATGGTGTAATGTTAATAGTTACGACAATAACATCAAGTATGTATTACTTTTTACTATAAGCAAATAACGTTATCAGCATTGATAAAAGTTACAAACTTTTTTTAGACAAAACAAAAAATCAAGAACTTGTTAAAATTTAGAAAATGTACAGCCAATTTAAGAAAGGATTTCAAAAATCATAAAATCCTGTATAACTTGAAAAAGAGACGGACATTTTAAAATTACTTCATACGTTTTTCGGTTTAAAAATTACTTCAGGAACCCAAGGTTGTCTTCTGTGGTGAAGACTGTGGGAAATGGGTTAAAATGGGTGTTGCTAAAAAGTAGCATTTCTATTATTTGTTATGGTCAAAAATATAAACAGAATTTTGACCTCTTTTTTTTAGAAACCTCCATAAGCCATAGTCAAATTATTATTCTTAACAAATAATTTTGTTTTTAATCTTAAAACCAAAATATTTCAATCTAACTCATTTATATTTTAACTTACACCCTCAATCACTGATTTGTTATTTGATTGCTATTTAAAGAATTGTTCATTGTTCAACCTCTTTGTAGTTCCATTTTGAATCCTTAATTCATGCATAAGTATTTTAATACTTATTTATGTATATTTATTTTTATAAAGAAATACAAATATACGTTGACAGTTTTCGACAATTTCACTGTCATTAATTTACACTTGACTGAAATTAATATATAATTATACCTGATGGGAAGAAAGACCAACGTGCAATAAATAATATTTAATCTTAAAAGCCTTAAAAAGGTATTATTACGGTGCTAAGCAAACATTCTTTTTTGAATTAAAAAAAACTTCCTTCTTTGTGATTTCGAATATGTGTGTAATTGGAATGAAAAATCGTGATTCTATTTTTGCATGTGAAAATATAATTAAAACAGGTGCTAATATGACGACGACGTGAGTATTCATTTAGTTATAGGTGCCATTATAAAGACGAATGAAACGTTATGATCTCGTTTGTAAGTTACCAAGTTGCATAAATGAAAGTTATTCGTGATGCTTACTTAGTATAGATACAATTATTTCGAAAACATAATTAGACATTGCCAGGTATATATGTAGGTAATTAAGAAATCATTGTGAATAGAAAATGTCAGAAATTAACTATCAGTAAGTATCCTAATGTGAAGGGTGTCAAAAGAAAAATAGAGGTCTGATTGATCGTATAAAGACGTAGTGACATGAAAATTATTGATTGGACCTGTATCCATCAAATAAAGCTTAAGCGACTTGTTTTAACGTCGAAACACTTCAATTTTGTCATAAAATTGATGTTTTCTTAATACGAAATTAATTTGCGAGAAGCACGCTATCAATTAGGGATAACAATTTAGAATTAGCGTGTGGATTAAAATCATATCTCTTCGGTTGTGATGACAAGTGCTTCATGATTTCTTACGCTTTATCTTATTCCAAGGCTCTGATCGCTGTTTTGAGGTCTTACATTTTTTTTCGCCTTTCAAGATCAATGTTGTGCGACTGACGCAGTCGCCGGTAACATAAATATTATTCTCAAGCACAATAATTGTGTGATAAATACAAGTTTTTGTTTATTTTTTCTTCCATTAAATTCTGTATTCGTACTTCGTACATAAGACCACATGACAGAAGATACATTCGTATAGAGCTAGATACAGATCAGAAATGCAACAATGACATTTGAAAAAGCGATTATTCATTGTGCTGTAACCTGTGTAGTGTATTACTACCTTCTCCAATGTGAAGCCCATATAACATGGATTTGTATCTTGTTAAGCTTTTTGTCGTCAGCTAGATGTATTCATTTACATTTATCTCAGTTTGCGAAGATAGTATGAAAATGCCACATGCGCGCGGTCAAATTAATTTCGGAGATGAATTGATCTTGATGAGGAAATTTCAATCCCACAATCGTCGTATGTTACAATCAATGTTTTTTTGGTTGTTGTTGTTTTTTTTTCGTTTCTCTCATGTTTCGAGCTGATAGTATTGCGTCATAACATGGGGGTGGAAATCTGATAAATAATGTATACAGTACACAATAAAATAAAATATAGGTAATGTGCATTATGTGCTTTATAAATGTTTAGGCACAGTATTATAATGATATATGTACATACGTAGAAAACATAGACTTTTCAATCAGTTTCAATAATGTTATGTATGGACTTGATATATATGTATGTAAATAATCAGGCAAAGTGTTACGTATATGTATCATATGGGTATATCATATATGTAAGGATGGGGAAAGTGTTGAAAACAGTTGAACTTATTTAGTTTTTAAGGTCAATGTCAGTGGCTCAGAATAAATAAAATTCACCCCAATTTGACATTGAAATGTTTTAAGTTTTTATTAGTAGCATTAAATTTGAGACTGCAATTTTCAATTGTGATCTAATTTGCTTTAGAATATTTAGAAATAAATGACGCAGAAACAAAATATTTATGAATTATAAAATCATATTTTTTTATTTTCTAAATTTTTTTTCAAACTTCTTGTTAATTTTTTAGAAAAATTCAATGGACAATATTTTTTACAAAACACGAAAACCCATAAAAAAAAACAATTGAAAACTGATCAGAAATGGGTTTCGAATCAATTATTATGAGAAAAAAGAAAACTATTGATTTAAAATGTTTGCATATCTGACGCAACATATTGTTACTAATATTTTTTCAAAGTTTTAAGAAATCAACAGACGGGCATCGAATTCGAAGCTATTAGTGTGTGTCATATATTAGCCTCTTTTTATTGACTTCCCATAAGAAGTTATTGTAATCGGTCCGATTTATCAAATTGAAAATGTTGACATTTCTCTACGTTTCAAGGTCCATAGAATCTAAAACATAGATTTTTAGAGAGATTTCTGTTCAAGCATTCGTACGCTACAAATACAGATACAGAAAGGACTTTCAAACAAACAAAACAAATGGGAAGTTTTTTTATTGTAACAAACCGTCCCAATAACGCAAGCGACTTGAATTTAATTGTTTTTTTTTCTTTCTATCTTAAAGCTAGACAGAAATTCTTAAAAAACTAGCGTAAATTTCAAAAACTTAAAAAGAAGAGACTGGGATGCGACCCACACTGATAACTTCCCATCCCGTCTGTCGATTTGTCTTGCTTAAAAGTTTGTCTATAAGTTTCAATTTTTACCAAATTTGCATACTATTTTTTGTAGATTTTATTTTTTTATGAAAAAACGGACTTTTGGATTTAAAAAAAAAATTACTGAATATCGAAAACAATATTTTCTGTGAAATAAAATAAGTTTGAAGCCAATATTTGTAATTTTTGAAAAGATATTTGAGTCGAAATTCAATTTTTACCAACTTTGAGTAATGTTTTTGTTAGGTTTTTATTTTTTATAAAAAAAAACTGTTATCTAGATTTTTCTCAAAATTTTATCAGATGTCAAAAACATTATTCTTCGTTGCACAAAATTGTTTTGGAGATGAAATCATATTTTAGTCGTAAAATTTTCGAGGTGACAATTTTTTTTTTCAGTTTTTTTGATTTATAAAAAACCGTAAAAAATATAACTGTTTTGTATCACGTTACAATATATAATATAAAATTTAATTCAAGTCTCTAGCGTCATTGGTTCATGAGATATTTAGGTTTAACCAAAATTTTCACGTTTTTTTTAAACTGCTGTGGTAAAAAAACTACCCACGCAATTTTCTTGAGAGCCCTTTCTGCATCTTTCTGACTTATTATCTGTATAACAAAATTTATTTGAAGTCGATATCTCTTCTGGTTCTTAAGCTATGGACGACGAAAAAAACATTGCGAACGTACGGACGTTCGGACATACGGACATACGGACATACGGACATACGGACATACGGACATACGGACATACGGACATACGGACATACGGACATACGGACATACGGACATACGGACGTACGAACGTACGTACACACGCACGCACAGACATCTTTCTAAAAATCTTTTATTTCGACTCTATTGTCCTTGAAACGTCGAGAAATGTCAAAATTTTCAATTTGACAAATCGGACCCATTACAATAACTTCCTATGGGAAGTTAAAAACTACTATAAATTACTACTAAAATTTGTTAACAAATTATTTTATCTCGGAAAAAAATGAAAGTATTAACTTCAAAATTATTTGATTCTGCTTAAAATATTGTTGTTGGCATTTATATAATTTTTGGGAAAAATTCGATTGACGTAAAACGAAAACCTATAAAAAAATAACTAAGAACTGAAAAAATTGATTTACGACTCAAGTTCGTGAGAATAAAACAAAGACTATTGCCTTCAAATTTTCTTCATTGCTATCGATATTTTGTAAAGTTATTTTAAATTGAAAGAAAAATAAAACCTAAAACAAAGAAATATTGTAAAAGTACTAAAAATTATATTTTGAGTTAAATATCTTGAGAATAAAAGACTGACTTCGAAGCCATGCCATAGAAATATTATTATTAATACTTTGTAAATTTTCTTAGTGTACAAATATATTGATTTAACTCCTTGAATACATTTTACATTAAACAGCTTAAACTTAATTTTGAATTGCATATCTATTTACTCTTTCAATAATTTCTCTCAATAATAAATTTGACTTGTTTTAAAAATTTCCATTTGAAAATTTTTAGCTGCTACCAATGGGAAGTTGTCAATGTGGGTCGCATCCCAGCCTCTTTTCTTAGTTATTTTATCTTGTTTTAATACAAAAATTAACGTTTTTAGTTTTGCTAAAAATATATTAAAACTTGTGTCAGTTTTAAATATTCAACTTTGCAAAGTTTTTGTATGATTTCTTATATTATTATACATATTTAATATTTTTGATTTTTACGAAGTGAAACTAAACTTGGCAAGAACTTTTAGTTATAAGGTGAGTTTTATCTTAGTGTTTTTTGCATTTGTAAAAACTAAAATACCCTCAATAACAAATAACAAATATTGAAATTTGAAATTATTTCACAGTCTAAAAAAATTATTCAAGTCAAATCTCAGCAATGAATAAAAAAACAAATTTAAAAATACGCAAGGCTAAAATAAGAAACTATCAAGAGACCTTATTCAATTATATAAATGATGATTTCCGAGGAATAAAAGATGAAACAAACGGCACTTATGTAGTGGAAGCTTTTAAATCAATTACTTAACGTTTGAACTAAGGGATGCAACAAGCAAAGAAGATGATATGCTTTAAAAAATAAAACAATTTATTGTCTGATTTAACAGCCACATTTGCTAACATACGCACCATAATATGTTTGTTCGGCTTGATAAATATTTTTAAAGGTAATAAAAACACATAGTCACCTGCTGTGTCTCAACATATTAAAAAGGTGACCTTTAAGTTTTTAAGTGTGTGGCGCAAAACTGAGTTACTAAAGTTACCAAGATTTTCAAAACTAAATATTATGCGCTTTTGTTTTTGTATATTTTTTTTTAAATTCTATAAGTAAAGGCATTTTTTGTGAAAAAAAAATCGTTGATATGGAACAAACAATTTAAATATCATTTATATCTCATGTTGATTTAATTTAGTGACATTTTAAGAAAAACTTCTAACTTTATGATATTATTCGGGTGATGACCAAGGGCGGATCCAGACTTTTAATCATAGAGGAGTCAATCACTTAACATATAGACGAGTTTTTAGTCCCCACTTAAAAATGTTCTTTAATGTTCTGTAGAGGAGGCTTACAAAATTTAGATAACAGAATGTGTATCTTAACCTTAAGTTTACACATTTCAAGGGCTAAAGTGACAACTTTGGTTATTAAATTATTTAAGAACACTGTTGTCCTGCAAGGTGTAGTCTTACTATTTAATTTGGACGATAACCTACATATAAAAGCATTCCAAGATTTTAACACTTTTATAAATATGTATGTCATGATTTAGAGCTAAAACACAATGGTTTAGAGGGTTTTTGTTGCTTTCACGCAGAAATGTAAAACATTTTTTTGAAACGTAGCTTTTTTTTCCAAAATTAATATTTTTTTTGTTGCCATTTCTGTTAATGCGAAAAACGGTACAAAAATTCAAAAACCCAGGAAATGAGAAAGAATCTGATATTAAGAATTTTCTGGCTATTTTTAACGTATCGTTTTTTATTACTATCGTTATCAGTCTGCTTACTTGCAGATTGGAGCTAAAGTAAGAAAATGTTTTGATATTAAAGGAGTCAAGAGAACTTAAAAATTGTAGAGATAAAAATGTTGGATTCTTGAATTTAAGGCTGAATTTTAGGTGCATTTAAGTACCTACATAATTTAATTTTTTTAATTAGCCATTTGTTTAACAAAGGTATCACTTTTGCTGTTTTTGGGACATTTATATTATTTAAATTCGTTTTGAAATCTCAGTTCTAGAGCATCCAAAGCAAATTCACTGCAAAAAGTAGATTTCTTTAATTTTTTAAGTTTTAAAAGTTTTTGTATTGTACAGAAAAACAATTTTGAAAGAAATATAATGCACGACTGGGTCGCTAGAACTTGCTAATTACTTCCAAAAAGTAGGTTTCAAAATATTAAATATATTTTAAGATTTGAAAATGAATCTGCAAAATAAGCTTTTCTCAAAAACTTAAATCCCATTTTATTTCTCATAAGACCTAGATTAACTTAATTTTTTTTTTGATCAATTTGATCATTTGATCATCGACAATAGCTTGCAGAGAAGATTATTGAAACCGGTCCATTAGTTCTTGAGAAAACTTAAAAACAAAGTTACGGTTTTATAAGGATAAGAAGCACACTTCTGGAGCAATACCAAAATACATTTTTCTTTTAGAAAGAAGCCAAATTAAGAACAACATATTTAGAGACATTTTTAAAAACATTTATTGGTTCATTTTTGAAAAAGTTCGAATTTTCGATTTTTAACCAAAAAATTTGTATGGGGACTGCTAATCGGCTGAAAACCTTATTTTTCAATCGACACAATGGTTTGGGCTGTTGGGTTCAGGACAGACAGACAGATGGGTGGAATCGAGGGGTAAATTTTTTCAACTTTTCCATCATCGTAAAGTCATGTTTAATTAAAAGCTCGAGTTCAAATTTTTGTATGAATGCAATACTTGCCATATAGCTCCTATATGTCGCAAGCAAAAATCACTTCAATGTTCACTATTTATGTGAGTCAAAAAAAAAATATATAATATAAGACTGACGATCTCTTATTCAAGGTTTCTTCTTAAGAACCTGAATATTTGCTCTTTCTCTTAGAAACAAATTTTATGAAAATAATTTAAAGCATTAAATTATAAGTTTTTTTCGAATTCTAAATTGCGTGAAAACAAACATTTTAGTTGTTTTTGACAGCAAACCACTTTTTTGTAAATGTCGTTAAATTACTAACAAATATTTAGATGAATTCTTTACTTATACAACTTAACTGTATTAGCTTTATGACCCATATGACCCCCCCACTGGATCGTCCATTTGTCAAAAGTTGATGAATTTGTGCTGTGTTTTTTGGAATAGGGCTTAATTTCTGATTTATATTTTGTTCTTGGTCAGTCCTCAGTTAAAAGAAGTACTTTTAGCAACAAAGTTTAGGGAAGTAAAATACAAATTTTGTTTTCATATAAAAACAATAAAAAAGAGGTTGAAATGATTTCTTATATAAACAAATACAAATTGGATGAATGAAATTAATTTGAAGCCAATATCTTCTATTGTTCACGAGACATCGAAAACCGAACATCAATTTTTACCAATTTTGCGTAGTACTATTTTTTGTAGATTTTATTTTTTTATGAAAAAAATGACTGTTGGATTTTTATAAAAATCTACTGAACGTCGAAAAAAATATTTCCTTGACCTTGAAACGTCGAGAAATATCAAAATTTTCAATTTGACAAATCGGACCCATTACAATAACTTCCTATGGGAAGTTAATAATTCAAAATATAATGGGGGTCATATCCGTTAACACAATACGATTAGTTTTGAATTGAAGGGAATTCCTACGAAAATACAAACAAATTATCTCCCAGGGTGGGGGGGTCATAATCCCTACTAACCCCCTCCCCCTGGATTCGCCGTTGGTGATGACAGACACAATTTTTGAAATATTAAAATAAAAGAACTTCATAACTTTCTGGGTCCTGAGCGAATAAAACTTAAATGAGAATTGTAATTGGTAATTATCAAGACTATATAATTAAATTTGTTTTTCAAATATATTTTTGATTTGGACTTTTGGGAAGAGACAATTTTATTCTTTTCTCTTTACCGATTTGGGTGCAGTTTCAATTCATTGGTTTACAAAAATGTTTTTTCAGAAGTAGTTTTTGTATATAAAGGTTTTATAGGCCCATTTCTATATAATCTTTGACAAAACTGCAATATGTTTATACATAGTTTAAGTCATCAAATTATTTAATTGTTTTGAACTTGGAATCTGAATAAAAACTTTTGTATATGTTTTTTTTTCACAAAGTCTTTAAATAATAAATTGACTCATAAATTTATGAATACACGTGATAACAAATTTACCCATGAAAAATTATTTTTTGTTTGAATATTTCTGATAACAAAATTGATAAGAAGATAAGTATCCAAGATCAGTTTCATTCAAAAAAGCTCCCACAACAAAACAGATCATAAGATTGACAGTGCAGTTTACCGGATTGATGATTATTTCAAATGGAAGAGTCAATTGATATTGAAAATGAAAATTTTTTGTATTGTATATTTTGTATGGAATTTTCAAGCTTCAAATATAAGCCTCTTCACAAAAGCAGTTTTCGAGAAAAATAGTACAGATCCCAGCATTTTTTGCCTAAGATTGAGACTTTGAAAAGTTATGAAGTCATAACAAAAACAACAATCCCATTTTTGATCATTGAACTTTGACACATTTAAATTTTTGTCATTGCCATCATGACTGGATTGCAAATTCCCATCAGTAAAGAGACTCTCATTTAATTAATTAATATATATGTATGTTCATTATGTTGTATACATCTTTCCTATCATCCCACATCCCACATCAAACATAAATAATAATTTATTGCTATTCGTGTTAATAATCTTGTTAAAGAAGCATTTAACTAATCTTATGTACATTTCTATCACAATAACCACTTAACCGGAATTGTTGTAAAATAAAGCATATTAAATGTATTCATCAGGTATAGAGACTTTCATAAAGACCCTCCAAATTTAATTGAGGCTTATTTTAGAAGGCCCTATAATTCAATATGAAATGTATTGAAGCGAATCGCATATCTGATTACAGGCGAAACTGTATAAAATGATTGCAAACACCAGTGAACTGTGCTAATAGATTTTTTAAATATTTTTTTATTTTTATTATATAAAGGGTGTTTTTTTCTTAGAAGAATATAACTTTGAAATAAAATGAAACAAAGACAAGCTTCTGAATTGACATGATATTTTTCTTTTTTCGAAAGATAACGTGAATATGATTTATGGAATATGACCGCTACGGTCTAACCTGGAGGTCCAATTTTCGATGACTTTTTCCAACATTTGCGGCCATATATCGGCAATAACGCGGTTACCAAACGTTGTCTTCAATACATCAATTATGGTTCGAGCTGTGTAACATACAAAATTAGCTTATAACGTATTTAGAACAGAACCATGATTTTCAAAATAAATTTGTACAGTTTAGAAGCTTTGTTAACTCGTCAGTCGATTCATACTGAAATGTCAAAGAAACTAAAAATAAAATACTTGACAGGTGACAAAATGGCCGCTAGTTAAATAAATGCTGCCATTTTAGAGTTTTACTCTACAAAATAAAACACCCTTTATTTTTTTTCGTGTGCGGGTGTGACTGTATGAAAAATAAAACTATTAGCAACTCTAATGTGTTCTACATATTTGTATTGGTTGTTATTGCGTGACAAATATCTTAATTTTATTGATACAGATAGAACAAAATTAATAAATTCACTCTCGAATAAATTTTAACATGAACCTTAAAGTGTAGCGCAACAGCTTTCATAAGCAAACTTTTAGGTGGCTTGTTTTGTTTGTGTTATTTTTGTTTACAAAAATAAAATAAATTCGCGAATTAAATAGAATACAGAGTGCATCATTTCAAAATATAACAGTGTGTTTATTTGTTTATTATTTTTACATGGGTTCTTAATTATATTTAGTTTTTCTTTCAAACAAGTTATTTTGAAACATTGACAATTTTTTGTAATATAATTGTTGAAACATAAACTAACCTGAAGAAAATGGCGCAAAACTTTAAACATCCTATTGTTAAGGGTTACCATATTACTAGTTTCAATTAACAGGTAGGTATTCCAAAAAATTAACAACGAATTTAAATCAAGCCTGGAAAGAGATGGTTCCTTTGTCATGGAAATATTATTTTACATGTTAGAAATATTTAAATAATATTGATGTAGTAAAACATCCATTTTGCGGAGTGTAAAAAAAGGTTTAGTAACTTACTAAAATATCTTCAATATTTGACTTAATCATAACATATGGATTTGAGACGACACCAATCCACGCGAGATTCATGAGGTACCAATGCATCCAAATAAAGTTACTGATTGGTGTGGATTTTGGGGTGGAGGCGTCAGCGCGCTGTCCGTACTTCTTCGAAAATGGTGCCGTCACTGTGAACGGGGATCGCTATAGGTCGATAATCACCAGCTTCTTGTAATCTTAATTGGATGATATGGTCACCGAAGACATATAGTTTCAGAAGGATTAGCTCACGCTGAAGTCGAAGGGAATTGGCCTCCAAGATCGTGTGATTTGACCACTTTTGACTTTTTCTTGTGGACTTTCTTATTTCTCAGGTCTATGCAAAAAAATCCGCAAACAATTGCAGCCCTCAAAGACAACATAATATTTATCATTTTGCTTAATATGAAGGCGTTTTGTCTTCATTTGTTTGTATTTATTTAAAAACCATAAGGCTTAACACAGCAATCATATTGAAAAAGTTGGTCCGAATTTTGGAAACTTGAGAAAATTCAAATTTTCGATTTTTGACAAAAAAAATGTATGGGGACAAATGTTTAAAACCTTAATTTACAAGTTTGAGCTCAATCGACTGAGTGGTTTGGGTTCTGGGGGCGACGACAGACAGATTTTATTTTCGATTTAATGAAGCCAATACTCACCCGCTAGAGTATAAAGAAGAAATTATAAATATTTGCATAAAAAATTAATGTGAGAATAAGAAAAAACGCTGACATTTTCGTAAGGTCTTTTTGTATGTACATATATCTAACCACTTTCTTTTATTTACTCAAAGTGGTTTGTTATCTAATAAATTCTTATCGAGCAAACACAAACACCGAAAATGCATCACTGTCTAACATTATAAGAAGAATAATATTGATATCTATACCCTGTTCTACGTTCCATTTTCTTATATAATCTAACATTTAATAGCTTCGGTCTTTCATATTTACTTAATGAAGTAAATACGACACATACAAATATATTTATATCTTTTTGTTCAATTGAGGTCTTAGAATAATTAAAAAGGTATGTTTATAAGATATGAATTGTAGGCAAGTTAATAAAGATACAATTTTGTATAACATAAAAACATGTTTCGAATTAAATTATCGATCCACGAGTCATTACATATTTTTCTTATAAAAAGTTTCGATTTCTTGCACATTTTCCCGATAAAATGCGAATATTTCCTCCATTATATTGGTAATTAACAAACTCAATAATTGTACCTTTTTAATGTCATGGTTTTAAATCACCATTATTTGAATACGTGTAAATGTATTTCTTACTCCAATAAGGTATTGATGTTGCATAAAAGTTGCCAGTATTATTAGCTCATAAGTCTAGGTAGAGATCTTATAGTTATAGTCAAGATCACGGTGGAGTCTTGAACTAAAATCTTGAAAGTATTAAAAAAGCCAGTCATTTCAAACGTGAGAAAAAAGTTTAATGGTACATTTTTGTCTCGTTTAGAAACAATTGCACAAAGCTCGAAAACATTAATCCGTGTGCATCGTCAATCATTTAATAAATTCAAACATACATAAATAAAAACTAGTTGAAATGTATAATAGAATGATTAAGCCTATAAACGTTCAAGACCAGTCGTCATCGTACGTCGTCGTAGTCGTTATGGTCGCACGGAAGCGGCATGGTTAGAGATATTGGACGTGTTAATTATGGCTATGGTCTGGATTTTAATTTGTCGCTTCTTCAATTAGGGCCATGCCAAGAGAGCTTATATGTTAGTCTATAAGTTCATTTTATATCCAAACCAGAATGATAAGTACTCATGTTCTCATTATTCTCTATCATTAGATGAATGTTTAGATACGTATTTTAAGGGGATTGCTGATGCTGATGGGTAGAAATATTTGTATAGAAATTATTGTGAATCTGTGATGGGAATATTTCGTATCATTTCAAATTAAATAAGCGCGTGGTTTTAATTAAGCCTGTGTCTCCCGATCATCATATAAATATCTTCATCATATTTTTTTGTCTATACAGTATAAGTTATAAGCTTTGAAATATTTTATTATATAATAAAAAAGTTTTTGTATTTTAAATGTGATAAACTGTAAATATAACTGAAATTGGTCTGCGAGTGAAATTTTATTGTTTCTCAAACTCAATGTTATAACAGAATTCCTTAAAGTGAAAAATCTCTGTTTATCTAAAAACATTTTTATAATCTTCGAGTAATTTGAAAATTAAAGTTAAAAAAGTTACAATTGTGGTATAAGTTTAAGTATAGGAAAACTAAACTTAAATACAACTTTGTATGATCTTTGACAAAATGAAGACCGTAATAATATCTATATAGCAGTCCTGCATCAATATTTCTTTAGATTTCTTCTTAAATATTTACACTTCGGTATTTAAGTGTGACTGATATATTTGATTAAGGAATAAAATAATAGTAAAGGTGTTTAGAGAGATTTAAATACTATGTTTAGAAAATATTCGATCAATATTTTTTTCCTGGACTTGAAGATCTTATTTTTTTGTTTGATAATCTAAAAACAAACAACAAAAAATATATTTACAATTTTATTGCGGCTTGCATTTGTTTTAAAAGAAGCTTGTTATTCACACTGGATTTTAATTGTTTGCTTAAACAAAAGTTATGGCAACAATACAATTTGTAAATATTTAATCTAGTAAATAAATCCAGAGTAAATATTTTCTTTCTGTTTATTAAACCATAAGTATATTTGTACTGTGTGGTATTCTGTAGTCGATGAGCTTTTAGCCGATGTAGTATAATTTTAATAATGTAAATTCTCTTGAAGAAAAATTTAAATTATTTGTATACAATTTAAAATTTTATAAATTATTTGTATACAATTTAAAATCTTATAAATATTTGATAAAAAAACTGGTTAAATGAAACGGCAAAATGTCACAGTCACTAAGATGAACCCCCACGACAAAAAAAATTTTACCAGAGGGAACTTCCAAATTTCATTGATCATATTTGAATATTATAAGAAATTGTAAAAATGCGGTCAATGTCAAATATTTCTTGAACCAGGGGTGGAATCGGCTAAGGTGATTGTTGATAAATGACAGTCAAAATAATCGAATTTGATCTATGTAAGGTGATAGTCAAATTGATACCTGTCACAATAAAAATATGTTAGTCATTTTCCTACAAATATGTCGTTCCTGAATAGAGGTACCAGACGCTTACAAAAAACGAATGGAAAATTTTTTCAGTTACTTTTTTTTAGGTACAAACACACATTCTTGTTACCGACAAAGCTTACGACATTCGAAAAAAACACAAGAAAAGTAAGAATTTTATTTAAACAGAGCCAATTTGATACTTTTATTTATATATTTTATAGGAATCATTTTAAAATTTCACCATAGCAACTTTCTTGATAAATTCTCTTAAAAACCGCTTAATTTTAAGCCTTTTCACTCAATCGAAAGATATTTTCCAAGATTTTTATTCAGTGATTTAGAAAACATAATGGAGGTTCTTTAAATCAAGACTCCGTTAAAGTAGCAGTAAACTAGGGGTATAAGGCTGTAATAAAAAAGCCATCTAAATTGGATACTTTTTATTAGAAATAATGTCGTATTTCTCCTTACTCAATGTACAACAAATATTACACCATAAAGATGTCCCTGCTGCAGGATACGATGGACCATTTTAAAGCTGACAAGCTTGAACAAATCTTGTTTTAGATCTATTTATCGCAAGAAAAATGTTTCTTCAGCTTTTCTTAACATAATTGTCATTGATTGTTTTAAGTTGATTGGGCTGGGATGTGACACTTGTGACACAAAGCTGTCATTTGAAGTTTCAAAATATTAATCAAATGTTTGCCATTTACGATCTGCAGTCCAGTGAAACCATTTTTCACACATTGGTCCTCATAATCAACTTACAAAATTGCGATCCTGGCGTTCGTAAAAATGAAAGTTGTCATTAAAGATCATGATTTGGTTCTATCGGGTTATTTAATAGGTACTTGACAACTTTGAATTTAATTTGTGAACGCATCCTTAAACTAATCATCAGCAAATTATCAGCCCTATTACGGTTATCAATTATCAATACGCTAGTTGACATTTGTCAATGAAATTGATGAATTGGTATTATCGTTTTCAGCAATCAAAATTTTTGATAAACTATGAACGCTCTTCAGAAATTAGATCTATTGTGAATGATTCAAATTGACAGTCTTGGTATTATGGTTGTCAAAATATTTGTTGATTATCAAATTTTCAGTCAATCACAAATTCCTTGTTGATACAATATTTTACGGATCGCGAAAGCAAAGTCTGGGTTCTCTTCCATCCGTTCTACCAATCTGGCGAGCTGATTTTTGTTACTTACAATTTTACTCTTACGTAAAGAAAACACTTAAAATTAAATAGCACCATTAATTTATTGCAAGCTACTTACATTTTTAATCCAAATCAACCAAAATAAAATTCGTCACACGAAACAAAAGCAGTCCGTTGAAAAATTGTAAATGAAATTAAAACGTCAAAAGTAAATAGGCACTATTCACAATAGATTTTTGATATTTGTTCACAATGGATCAAAAAATGATCAACTCGCGTTCATAATACCAATGTATCAATTAATTGACAAAATGTTTCAATTGTCAATTAATTGATCTTTGACAACCGTAATAAGGCTGTATAACAAAAATTCTACCAAAATTCAAGTTTAGTGCAAACATTTGAGTCTGCATATTCGTGCTGTGATGTTGCCGTGTCAATGAGACAACTGGTTTGTCAAACTATCAAAAATATCGCTTAGCCAATATTTGCGCAAGAATTTTGATTTGAACCCATATAAGACCAAGCTGACTCAAGAATTGAAGTCGATCCGATGGGAAATTTAAATCGACGTATGTACGTTCTCTGATTCGGCAAGTTGTCAAGTCCTTATGTGAATGATTCAAATTGACAGTCTTGGTATTATGGTTGTCAAAATATTTGTTGATTATCAAATTTTCAGTCAATCACAAATTCCTTGTTGATACAATATTTTACGGATCGCGAAAGCAAAGTCTGGGTTCTCTTCCATCCGTTCTACCAATCTGGCGAGCTGATTTTTGTTACTTACAATTTTACTCTTACGTAAAGAAAACACTTAAAATTAAATAGCACCATTAATTTATTGCAAACTACTTACATTTTTAATCCAAATCAACCAAAATAAAATTCGTCACACGAAACAAAAGCAGTCCGTTGAAAAATTGTAAATGAAATTAAAACGTCAAAAGTAAATAGGCACTATTCACAATAGATTTTTGATATTTGTTCACAATGGATCAAAAAATGATCAACTCGCGTTCATAATACCAATGTATCAATTAATTGACAAAATGTTTCAATTGTCAATTAATTGATCTTTGACAACCGTAATAAGGCTGTATAACAAAAATTCTACCAAAATTCAAGTTTAGTGCAAACATTTGAGTCTGCATATTCGTGCTGTGATGTTGCCGTGTCAATGAGACAACTGGTTTGTCAAACTATCAAAAATATCGCTTAGCCAATATTTGCGCAAGAATTTTGATTTGAACCCATATAAGACCAAGCTGACTCAAGAATTGAAGTCGATCCGATGGGAAATTTAAATCGACGTATGTACGTTCTCTGATTCGGCAAGTTGTCAAGTCCTTATTGGAAAACTCTTAATAAGACTGCCAACAAAAAAACCAAACATTACTTAAATTATGTCTGAGACACCGGTCCAAAATGTGTGAAAAAATTTGAATTTTCGGGAAGCGGACATTTGAATGTTATTGTTTTTGTCAATTATGTCCATACCTTAAAATTAAATATAATTTTTATCGAAAACGCATCAATGTACTTTGTTTTATTTAGCTTTACTTTCAAAACCGAAAAATTAATGACTTAATACATATAATATAACTCTATGTGGACGTGTTAACTTTACTAAGTTTTAACTGTTTTACACAATAGCCCTAGCTGTATGTGTGTAGGTATCTAACCCACTTAGTTTAAATCAGATGGATACAGAATAGCCTTAAAAAGTCACGTTAATCTTAATATCCACAAGTTAATTATTAATAATTAGGATGAAATCATACTTTTCCTATAAATAATATTTTTGTAATAATTTTTTAGACGCACGATTACTTCATTGTGGTAACTGGTAATTTATGTAAAAGAATAATATAACAGATATGCTAATCACACAATCTTATGCTAATTTTACCTAAATAACTACGCATTTTTATCATAAAAAAAAATCTGACAGTTTTAATTTTGAAAACCCCATGAATTTAAACATTTTGTATGGTTACCAAAATCTATCTTTTGCTCATGTAAATTGAAAACCACATATACTTGCTCGATCTATCTACCCACAACTTACATACATACCTGCATGTGTCTACATATACACATGTATCTATACATAAAATATTATCTTCTGTGACAACAAAAGAACATGAAAAAAGTAACACTTCTCTTGCAATTCAAGTTAACCCTATGCTCCGCTCCGAAGCCCGTCCGTCTACAAGTTCCTCGTCTTCGTTTGTTCTGAAGTCTGAATACTTTGGCTTTGGTAGTCTCTCAATTTCTAGTCAACATTTTTCATTTCTTCATAGTTGACTGAACCAGTCCCACGATCACCGGTGCTTCTTACCGTCGTCGTCGTTGTCGTCGTCTCCGCTTCGTCTTCTCCATATAGGTAAGTTGCCGCAGCAAGATCATGTGGTTCTTAAAGATATATATTGTAGATATATATAGTATCTTTGGAGTGCGACCCAAACTCCCCTCAGCTTTCAGCCACGACTTGACTTCATGGAAAGGTCTTTCTTACTCTTAAGATATTATAACGAGAAAACGTTTTGAAAGCGTTTGATTTCTTCTTGAACTATCACATACCTACAGTACCGAGCGAAAAAAATGCAACCGAAAAAGTATGGTACTATCTTTAGCAAGAACTAAGTCATTTTAAATTATAATACTTTGAAATTTAGCATAAAATGTTCAAATTGATTTTTTTCTTTAAACAGATTTGATTTTTACCCAATCTTACTCCAAGAAAATAGTTATTGTAAAAAATGTTCCTAAACTTGGATTTTAAGCCAAGCAAAAAAAATGCAAATTCGTGGAAAACTTTAAAAATAACGGATTTATTCATCTTTTTTGAAAAAATGTTGTACTTAAATATTTTTATATTTAGTTGCGAACCCTTTATTGGCAATAACGGCGCGTAACCTATTAGGCATTGAGTCAATCAACGACACCAAATAGCTCGCAGGTATTTGTTCCCATTCAGTCCTTATTTGTTCCATCAACTCGGTACAATTTGAATGATTTCGCTTTCTTATCTCCCGATCTACATGATCCCATAAATTCTCTATGGGATTGAGGTCGGGAGATTGTGCTGGCCAGTTCAAAACATGCACCCTCTTCTCTTCTAAGAAGTTTCTTACCAACCGGCTGGTGTGTTTTGGGTCGTTGTCGTGTTGAAATAAGCTGTTTTCAGGCATATTCGACCGCAAATGTGGAAGCATATGGTCTTCCAAAATGCCCTTATACATTTGGGCATTCATCCGGCCGCTTACTTGACAAATTGGGCCCACGCCTTGACGAGAAAATGAGCCTTTGAAAAAGCCCAACTACAAATTTGATTTCATGAATATTTTAAATTGCTTACCCCACACCATTACTGATCCTCCTCCATGTTTAATCGTCGGAACTTGATATCTAGGGTTGTACCTTTGTCCCGGGGGCCTTCGCACATACCTAGTGCCATCTGACGAGAACAAGTTGAACTTGCTCTCATCACTCCATAAAACTTTTGTCCATTGCTCACTTGTCCAATGCATATGGCGCTTTGCAAAATCTAGCCGTTTCTTCCTATTGATGGAACTGATGTATGGTTTTCTAGCTGGTCGTCTTGCATACAGTTTTGACTCCACTAATCGTCGCCTAACTGTGTGTACCCCTAGGTTAACATCAAAATGTTCATTCATATACTGAGTAACTTCCACTGCAGTTTTAAGGGGATTAACTTTAACCTGTCTTATGATCTCACGATCTAATCTGGAAGTTGTTTTGCGTGGACGGCCACTTCCCACTTTGCGATTGATGTCCCCTTGTTCCCGATATCGGGATATAATACGCGATATTGTTGATGTTGCTACACAAAACTCCAAAGCGATATCCTGCATTAATCTTCCGTTGTTAACAGCGTTAATTATTGCTTTTTTGCATCCAATCGATAGTTGCTTCTATTAGTTGCATATTCCAATTAATTGAAACCAAAGAATACATTTTATGTACCTACCTTTCTAGTCATATTTGCCATTTGCATTTTTTTTGCTCTCAGTAAAATTATGTTTTTCTAATTAAATGTAAATTTGCAAACACTAGAGGGAGGCCAATTACATATTGCTGTTATAAACAGAATGCCTACACAATGGGTACAAATATCCGAAACGGAAAAACAAAATTTTACCGTTACGAAAGATAAAGCAATAATAATTGATTTTGGTGTGACCGTTTGCATTTTTTTTGCTCGCTACTGTACATGTCATTGAGTTGAGCTGCGCTGCGCTTTGTCGTCGTCGTCGTCGCCCATAGGGAGAGAGTGCAATGCAATGATAACTTCTGTTGAATATTAAATGTGGCTATGATGTGTGTGGGACTGGGATTTAAATTGGGACTGGGAATACTGATGATGAGAGCTGGGAATTGAAAACGATGGAAAGTACTGTCACGACCGACCAAACGGCCCATGATGATGATGAAGCTACGAACGTCAACAACGACGACTGGTAGATGCAGGCGGATCGTAGATAGTTTTTAAATGTCGTGGCCTAAAAAGTAAAATACTCGTAGGTAGGTTTTGTAGGCATGAATATGAGATAGGTGCCCGCACCATCATCAAGAACTATCTAGAGTTTTGTTTATATCTTTCCATATATATTTTTTTTTTAAATAAACAGAGTAGGTACAGAAATATAAATAAGAGGTTTTCTTATTTCATAAAATGTGAACAAAAAAAGTATCAGTAAGTCGTAGAAACTTGTTTATGTTTCATAATGTTTTCATATTAAATGTTTTCTTGTTTAATTTTAGCTTCTAAATCTTCTGATTAAGAAAAAAACTGTAGTTAATTTTTAAACTAAATTTCTATTTTCAAAGGGTAAATAAGATTGTCCGATTCTAGAATTGGACAAATAAGTTCTCTATCTTCAAAAACAGCGTAATTTAATCTCGGACCCATAACATGTAATTTGTGAAATATCGAACACAGTCGCAGCCATTTTTTGAAGAAATTCTAAAGAATTATTATAAATTATAATAAGGAAAATAAACACAAGTTTTAGGCACACAATTTAGCTCGTCTTTATTTAAATAAAAATTTCTTTTTCAAAAAAAAAAGTACAAATGTGTAACATATTGCCTTAGCTTTTTTTTTGTTTTAAATTACTTTCACTTTTTTGTATAGTAAACTTTAAAATATATATAAAAATACATTTTTTATATGTAGATTTTTTATTTATAATCTAAAATTGCTTCTTAGTCTCTTATATAAAAAATATATATAGTATATTCCTTAACTATATCTTTTTCTTGCTTTCATTTTTGCTTATATTAAATATACTAGCATTAAATATTAAAAAGTTCCCATTTCAAACAGACATAATATTTATTAATGAATGAATTTGAATTTTTTTTCTTCTTCATTTATTTGTCACTGCACAAAATTTATATATTCGAAATAAAAAAATATTATGTGAATGAAACTTTTAAGCTTTTTTTTTGTTTTTGTTCGAAGAAGAAGAAAATTAGGAATTAAATTTATATTTAAGAAAATTAAATCTATAACTAAATTCTACAAAAATTTAATGTTTTATTTTTATTTTTATTTTTATTAATTTTTTGTAGTTAATATAATAAATGATCACAACTCTTATTCAATAATTTACTTATTCGTTTTTTTTTTTATTTTTTAAATTACAAAAAAGGAAATTAAAAATATTTTTTTTATTTTAACTTCCTACTTTTTTTCGTTCGAATAGTTTTAAATATATTTTATCGTTTTATTTATGTATGTATTTAATGGAGAAACTATTTTTTAGTTCACTCCATTGCAGTATTCGTTTAAAATGATATTTTATCTATTTAATTATTATAATTGTTTTGTTTTTAAGTATAAAATGTTTATTTTTTTCATGACATGATTTTTAATTAGTTTTTGTCTCGATATTTTGAAAGATGCAACACCTCTTTGATTTGGCTGAACATAATTTAAAACCTTTTCTAAATTAGTTCTGGAAACGCTTTCCTGCAAATTCAACGGAAAAAAAAAAGAAAAAGATTCAAATAAGTATATGTATCCGAAATTAAACAAAAATAACAACAAAAGAATTATGTTTATAAAAATGAGGCAAACTCACTTTTGTTCAAGTGCGATTTTATAGTTGACAGCAGCTGTTGTAGGAGTCTTTTGTTATATTTTAAGTGCTATACACTAGAAATCGATGTTTTTGCGATATTAATGTGAAAGATAAATATGACAACATGCTTTAGTAAGTAAATAATGTACTTTATAAAATTTACAAAAGTAAACACAAATTATTGATTTGTTTGTTTATACACGTGGTGTTCGTTTGTATAATTTAATACATTTCTTCTAAGAAAATTATAGGCATGATAAGTTATTGTAAATCTTAAGACAAGTCAAGCTAGAAATGTGATCTTCAAAGTTGTTTCTTAAATGGCGCCCAACGTCATTTTTTAATAGAAACAACAATTATTTGTTTATAATTTGAAAAGAGTAACTGTCATCAAATTCAAATGAAGATGATGTAATACAATTTTGAAATATTTAATCTTATCGAATACTATCGCTATTTTTTTTATTGGACATTGGCTAGAATCAGTAATGCCAGATAATTCGGCTCGAACGACTTGAAAAATGATAACAAAACTTTACAATTAACTTATGCGACAGTTTATTAAAATAAAAACAAAAGTTTTTATTTTTGAAGTTCTTACAATTGTATCACTAATTTAATTTTTGATAAGATATCACTGGTAGATTTTTAGTGTGCCAATATAGTGATTCGAAATTCATCATACGATATCAAATTCGATGTTGCAACTTTCAAAATTTATAAATTTTAATAAAGTACCTATATAAATCATGTAATTCATTTTTATGTATGATATGGCAGGCAAAAGTTTTTTGTTTTTTTTTTTTTGTTGATATAATAGAATCAATATAAAAATTTATTTAATTGAATACATTATTATAAAATATTCAAAAAAAATTCTAGATTAGAATCATTCTGTTTTGTATAAATTTTAAAATATGTCTTTTATTTTCTTTTTTCTCTTTTTTAATTTGTTTGTCTTTTAATTGCTTTTTTGATTGATATGTTTTAATTTAATTTAAATTTATGATAGATAATTGCACTATTCATGGATATTATAAATGAAACATTTTACCTACTTACTAAATTTCATTATGAAACCTATAGGCAGGCAAGTTAGGAGGCAAAATGAAAAATAAAAAATACATTATTTTGGAATGATTTACATTGTTTATAATTTATGTTTTTCCTCTTAAATAAATTCATTTAGAATAAATACAATTTATTTAATAAATTCGAAGAAACTCTAAGCTACAGTCGTGCAATTAAATATATGACCACCAAGTATTATTTTTTTTTGTATTTAGCTACCTGTTTCGAAATGCCACAAAAGAAGATGAAAATAAAAATAATAAAAAAAAAAAGAGAAAAAAGGCCGAAGACAGGTAGCTGCCGAGTGGAAGGAGATGTATTGATGCTTTATCTTGTCGATTTATTCCGAGATGGCTTGAAATCCAGTGGAACCAGTTTTCCCACTTATTTCTTTTTTGTAAATCCTTTTTTTTTTGTTATTGAAAAAGATACATAGGTACAAGAATTCAAAGAAAATTTTAAAAAATTTCATACGATGGAACACAAGATGCACAAGCACATCTTTTATATGTGTCGAAAAAACCCTCGAGAAGTCGAAAAGGGTCGCTCTGACAGATGTGAATGTGTGGGAAAAGGTTAGCTGCTCTTAGTTTATTGTTATTGTATAAAAATCGGCCATGTTGGTTTTGAGAGACTTCATTTAAGAAAGAGTGAGAGAGTGGATGTTTATTAAAGACGCTCATTTACCACTACACACACTTATCAAACAAATAATACGGTTGAGCGTAATTCAGGGGAATCCGTTTCCGTATTCGAATAATTGCTGAATTGATTTGTCGATTCTGCGCTACTTTATTACTCTCTCTCTCTCTCTGAATGATAATCACACACAAATGGTATAAAAATATCAAAAAGTGTTAGTAAACCATGCTCTCTCTCTATCTTTCTCTCTCACTGTTTGTTTAATGAATGTATTAAATTTTTCATCTTTTTTATGCTATTTTTCTTGAGTTTATAATGAACAAAAAAAAATTATTTTTATGAATTTTTATGAAAATAAGAATATTAAGAAAAGAATCCCTTTTCTTTCATGATTTAACGAGTGCTAAATTTTCAATTGTTTACACTGATGCATCCTTTCCTTCAAATTTACTCGATAATTCCGATAGAATCTCTCTATAAATTAATGGATCGATGTTCTTTCCAAGTTGATACAACAGGAACCAATCTCCGATGTTACATTTCTTAGATATCGATTCGACTTCATCCTGCGACGATAGACGAGATCTTGCACGGAAGAGCAACAATCTTAGTTTTGGCATTGCTATAACGGCAATACGATAGACCAATGAAATTCCTGACAGAATACTCAAGACGATAAACCAGAACCACAGGAAAACATAGATTTTTTCATTGACAATGTTAAGTGGCAGCACACAAAGTCCATCGAACTTCTGCACCGATCCGGATGGACCATATTTGTGGAATGTACATTTAGTGACTTTTGGAAAAACTCGGGCCATCGGGTCGATACGTTGATCGGGGTCCATTTCGGTGAATTTCAGTACATCACTACCATAAGTTGAGAATTCACCATCGAGGAAATAATCGACGAAATATATCTGGATAATGACATTGATAAAGTTGAGGGCCTCGCATGTGAAGAACCGATAGGCATAGAAGTTATGATGGTTTAGATTATCGGTGAAATAGTCAACAAGGATCTTCTTGCGGTCGTTTTTGCATTCTTCATTAACAATCGGTGAGTTAAGATCCATCACGAGCATCTTAAGACGACCACCTTCCCATGCCTTCCATAAATAACGTGGCACATAGAACATTATGGCCTGGAAGAAGAGCACAAAGCACACCCACTGATAGTATTTATGGTATTTGACTTCATCTTCGCCTTCGACATGGCTTCCCACACCCGGTTGGACAACATCGCGACCAGTTATGCCCGTAAGACGCTCCGGGACCGTGAATGTTGAGTAAATCCAACAGTACGTGTCCATAACATTTAAGGGTATTTCGTCGACAATGCAATCGATAGGGTCACCGATATACTGCCGAGAGGTAACCAGCAATGAAAAAGCGACTAGGATGATCACAGTTGCCTTGTAGTGCATGCGAAAGACATTATTATCGATGCAGACATTGTCAATTTTCAGGAGCCCCTTTACGGAGCCGAATACATCAAACATCGCGACGGCTTATAATATTTACTTCTTTGGGTCTGAACTCCGAAATAAAAATGTGAACAAAAATAAACAAATAGATTCTCTCGTGCACAGTAAACAGAACCAAGAAGTTTCTTTTCTTTTCGTATCGAATTCGCAAAGCAACTTATTTATTTCTTTACACACTTTTTTTGTATCTCTGGCACTCTCAATTAATATCTTTTAGTTTGGTGTTAAATCAAAATCATTTTATTTTAGGCCTCAATGCTTAGCACAACGGAAATCACTTTATCAGCATTTTAATGCAATATTATTCTTTATCACCTTTATTCTATTTTTTTGTTGTTGTTTGGATTTTTTCCACTCAAATTTTAATTTTTAATTCAAAAACAAATGCACTTTGTTGTTTTTGTTGTTGTTCTAGTCACGGTCACAAATTTATGAGCGCTTATCTTATGGCCGCAGCGCACAGTCCGAGTACAAAACCTTAACTGGCAAACTATTACATTCGCTATCAACGGCTGAAAGGTTGGAATCTTGGAATTATATTGAGATACTTAAACCACGGAATACGAAATACAAAAATCCGGAGCCAAACGACAAACGACGTGCATTTATCGCTCTAGCTTTGTAAATGCTTAAGGTTTATTGTAGAGCTCTCTTTGTTTGGAACCACTAATACATGCTCAGAACGCTTATATCGTTGATCGGTTCAGTGTTCTTTTGTTTAGGCTGGAGGGGAAAATTTACGATATAACCGAAGTGTTAAAGTGATCTCCCTACTAGTTTTATACCAATAACATTGATTGGTCTAATTCGGAGAAGCACCTAGATTTGTTGTTGTATAGTGTAGTGCAGGAGAACGGAGAGAGGATGGCTCTCATTGAGTTAATAATTTCTTTTGCATATCTTAACAGAGTGCAATATGGTATTTTGTTCAGGTTTTTAGTTGTAGGTACCAAAGTAACCTATTTTTGTTTAAATTAGCATTTGAAATACTGACAGTTTTGAGCTTATGTATGTCTAAATTAAAGAAGTTTTTAAAACATCGTAACTATCTTGATATGACAAATATATATCAGCCAAGACTTTACAAAATCATAAACCTAGGTTATTGATAAGGCACAATCTTAAACAAAAACAGATAAGCTTGTTAGTTGCTAGGTTTACATAGTAAACTAATATGTAGTACATAAAGTTAGATGCTCAATTATGATAATTAATATTTTATGTTTTCTAAGAAGTCCTCGAGCTGAATCATTGTGGTTTTTATTTTGGTAATTTTAATTCTTAGTAAATTTAAATAGTATCTTCTCTTACAATAAATCTTGTCGTCCATGGTTAAAATAAAAATTAATTGAGTGACCTTGGTCTTGTGGTTAAGAGCTACATATATGTACATACATTGTGGCTTATCATTTTTAAATAATAATTTTGTTATCAATTAATTTTTTTCTTCCAACGAATAAAACTTCATTGAAAAAAAAATTATATAATGCAATCTGACCCTTTCATTTTTTGACTCACAGTATAAAAAACAAATATTAAAGTAAATAAATAAATTAGGTGGCGCAACAGTCCGTATAAAAACTCAGCTTCGACTTTCTTTTTGCATTATGTTAAAAAAATGACAAGTTTGTAATTTTTTATTCATTATCCTTCAAAAAAACGTTTAAAACTTATTTTAAATTAAGATAGACAACTTTTGCACAGAGAAAAATGTGTAAAAAACTTAAAATCTTTTAAGATAGGTTAGAAATATTGGTGTAAAGGAAAAACAGAGTGTCCCACAATTATTGACACAGAAAAAGCAGAGGGTTGACGTGTTATTTTAGCGTTTTTGGTTTCTCTTCTAAGGTTTTTAACAGTTTGTAACGAATGTTCGTAAAAAATGTTGTAAAAATGATGTACTTATATACTACCCCACAAACCTGGAAAAGGTGGCATGAACTTCATATATATGTATATAGCCTTTGAATCCTAATACTTTTTGACGGTGAAATCAAAAAGCTTGACATTCTTAAAGGAATGCAAATACCATTTGGAAAAATTTTGGTTTAACGAATACTGTATATAAATATCAGCATAATACAAATTTCGAAAATGTGAAATAGCGTGCACTTAATGGCATTTTCAATTTTTTATATGTTATATTTATTCTGCATAATATTCAAATATCATAGAAAGTTATTGTAATCGGTCCTATTTGTCGAATTGAAAATTTTGACATTTTTCAACGTTCTTTAGAATACCTAAATAATTCTGTTTTTAGAGAGATGTCTGTGTGTGCTTGTGTAATGTGTACTCTCGTTCGTATGTAAGTCCGTAAGTTTCGGATACCTTTTTTTTATCGGCTATATCTCAAGAACCGTCAGAGATATTCGCTTCAAAAAAGTTTTGTTTTCTGATAATAGTATCAGAAGAAGCAGAAGGGACTTTCAAACCAATTGAATTTGTGTTTTTTTTTAATATAGCAATTTAAAATAAAGAACTTACATTTTAAAATTTAAAAATTTAGTGCTTATTAGTATAATTTTTACATTCGAATTTCGTAAAAAATTATGACCCATTTTCGATATATCCAATTTAAAAAAATAAATAAACTCTTCTGGAACAATACGAAAACATATTTTTTTACTGATAGAAGCCAAGTTAAGAAAAAAAATAGCAGAGAAAATTTAATAAAAGTCTATCAGTTCTTTTTTGGGAAAACTTGAATTTTTGACCAAAATATTTGTATGGAAATTACTGGTATTTTTAGTCTTACAAAAATGACGGATTTTCGCAAGTACAAAAAAGTAAGAACCCAAAATAAAACAGTACTAAGAGTTCGTAAAAATTAATTTTCGACTCGAATATCTCGAGAATAAATAATCGTATTGACTTCAAAATTATTTCATTCTATGTAAAATTTGATTGCTAAAGTAAGATTATGTTCTTTAGAATTGGTATTTTTATACGAAATAAGTACGTTCAAAAAATAATACCAAAATTGGTTAAAATTGGGTTTCGACTGAAAAAAAGAGAAATATTGAAATCAAACTTATTTTAAATATACATAATATTAATTACCTAATTAATTAATTTTAGAAAAATTGAATTGACAACTTTTTGTTACAAAACACAAAAACAAAAATTTGTCTATCAAGTGGTATTGGAAGGGTTCGAATCTGATATCCTCAAAATAAACGCTGGTGTGCACCAGGGCTCCGTTTTGTCTCCGACGCTCCTCCTTATTTTTTAAATGATCTTTTGTCTAAGAAACTAAATTGTTTCGCTGATGACAGTACCCGCAGCTTCTAATATTCGTTTTTAGATTCTCATCCTTGTTCTTTGGATGTGGACTAGGCTAAGCTCATTAAATTCTGATCTTGACAGCATTGTTCAATGGGGAATCAAAAACCGTGTAGAATTTAATGCTTCAAAAACTCAATGCTGTCTACTGTCACAAAAGCATAACCCTCCCCAATGCCACTATCCATGATTGATACTTGCATCGAGGAGACTGAACAGCTATCAGTCCTAGGTATGTGCATTACAAACCACTTCGCCAAAAATGCTGCTAAGTGTTTAGGTTTTCTCCGACGATGCAAGAATTTTGTTTAGCCCTTCTGATCTGGCTATAATCTATATAAAGCTTATATTCGTCGAAACCTCGAGTACAATTCCCATATTTGGGCAGGTGTTCCTATAACCCACTTGAGTCTCTTGAATAGAATTCAAAAGAGAGCTCTAAAAATCATAGGTGACCGTTGTCTATAACTGAAACTTTTGTATTTCTCTGTGCAGACATTCAAAACCAATGTGCATCGATATCTCCTTTCTAATCCTATCCTCCCTTCATAATTGCTCGCATTGTGTTTCTTCATTATAAGGGTATTCATATCCCCTTGAGTACGCGCATAATATGAACAAAAAAAATCTCACCAAAAAATATTGTTATTAAATGTAATACTTATAGAAAAATCCATAGACGGACACGGGTGAAAAATTATCAGTGTGGGTCGCATCCCAGATTTGTTTCTACTTAAAATCTATATATAGGCCAGATAACTTGTTAATTAAACTTGAATTAGTTTTTTTAAGGATATATACTGAGATATCGGTTTTGAATGGAAAAGGATAATTTTGTATTTGATTAACAATATCTTAGCAACCAATTTCGCACTGAAAATTTAAGGCGTCTTTCGAAAATTCTAATGCATTTTTTACAAGGATTTGCAATTGATTTTGAGAAATCCTTAAATCCCCTAATAAATAAAATGCATGACTGGGTCGCACGAACTTGCTCCTGTATTGAAAGAGTCTGTTTAAAAAAGTACCTATATAAGATTTAAAAATATACCTGTAAAATAAGTTTGTTTTTAAAGATATATAAATGCCATTTGATTTGTCAAAAAAACTCCATTTTTCATTTAATAAGTTAAAATAATTTAAAAAAAAACTAATTTAAGATTCAAAATTTTACCTGAAACATAAATTGGTCTCCAAAAATTTAAATGCCATTTTATAAATGACTAGCGACCCGCCCCGGCTTCGCACGGGTGCAATGCTGATATACTAAATACGCTACAGAAAAACTGTGAACGTTGTTTATAAAAAAACATAGCGGCCCGCTCCGGCTTTGCACGGGTTTAAAATATGTAACTCACTGAAAAAATGATAAAATCAAACCAGTAGATTTGATTTATTCATTTACTGGCCGTAGCCCGCACGCGTTTTTGGAGTACTTAAAACAATTCCCCTTTCCTTATCTTTGGAATATCTTTTATACACAATATTTTCACTTTTTTTTACATTTTTACTTTTTTTTTACATTTTTACAATTTTTTAACATTTTTACTTTTTTTTACATTTTTACTTTTTTTTACATTTTTACCTATTTATTTTACAACAATAATTAATATATTACAGAATATCTTTATATACAACGTTCACAGCTTTCTTGTTATTTTGATAAATCTCGTAGGATTCAGCCTGCGTTTGCAATGTAAGCGGAAAAAATGTAATTATTTGCGACATCACATTAGAAACCTCAAAAATAACAGTATTTGTCCACTATTTAATGGATGATATTATACATAAAAACCTTCCTCATGAGTTACTCTATCTATTAAAAAAAACCGCATCAAAATCCGTTGCGTAGTTTTAAAGATTTAAGCGTTCATAGGGACATACAACATGACACATGACAGAAAAAGCGACTTTGTTTTATACTATGTAGTGATAGTGAAAAATCCTTGATTTTTCAAATTTTTTTTTCGAAAATCGTTGGAGCGTTTTTTTTTTTAAATTAATTTCTTATATATAAAATTTTTCAATTTTGTTTTAAAAATATTTTTGGTATGCAGTTGTTTAGTAATTGTTAATATACGCTCTACATTTGAATTTCGTAAAAAAATGTTGAACCGTTGTTGAACAATTTTTTTTGAAATCCAAACAAAATAAAATGCACGACTGGGTCGCACGAACTTGCTCCTGTATTCAAAGAGTCTGTTTAAAAAAGTATCTATGTACATATATACGATTTAAAAATATACCTGTAAAATAAGTTTGTCTTCAAAGATATAAATGCCATTTGATTTGTCGAAAAAACCTCCATTTTTAAATTTTTTTGGGAGGGGGTTACATTCAATACAGTTAAAATAATTTAAAAAAAAAACTATTTTAAGATTCAAAATTTTACCTGAAAAATAAGTTTTTCTTCAAAAATTTAAATGCCATTTTATATATGAAAAAATTTTTCATTTTTCAATTTTTTTTTTTGAAAATCGTTAGAGCGGTTTTTTTTAAATTAATTTTGTATATATAAAATTTTTCAATTTTGTTCTAAAAATATTTTTGGTATGCAGTTGTTTAGTGATTGTAAATATACGCTCTACATTTGAATTTCGTAAAAAAATATAGAATTTTGAAAAAAAAAAAATTCAAATTTTTTTTTTAAAAATCCAAACAAAAAAAAATTGCACTTTTGATAATCAAATATTGTTTAAGCAATATAAGAGCTTATTCACAAAAAAAATTATTGAAATCAGTACATAAGTTGCTGAGAAAATTAAAAAACAAAATAACGGTCCTATGAGCGGTACCTTTCCTGAGCAATACAAAAATATGTTTTTCTTATTAAAAGAAGCCAAGTTAAAAAATAAAATTTTAGAGAAAATTAAAAAAAAATCTATCGGTTTGTTTATGAGAAAATTCGAATTATCGTTTTTTTACCAAAAAAATTGTATGGGGGCCACTGTTAGTTTTGATCTTAAAAAAAAAAATGAAAAAAACGCCTAACGCGAATCTGCTCAAAACCTTTACTTCCAAGTTTGAACTCAATCGACCCAATGGTTTAGGCTGTAGGAGCGTGGACAGACAGATCTATTGGTTTGTTTTTAAGAAAATTCGAATTTTCGTTTTTTTTACCAAAAAAATTGTATGGGGGCCACTGTTAGTTTTGATCTTAAAAAAAAAAATTAAAAAAAAAGCCTAACGCGAATCTGCTCAAAACCTTAATTTCCAAGTTTGAACTCAAGCGACCCAATGGGGTGACGTGAAATAACGCCAAATGAAATAAAGCCAAATTTTCAATTCAATCAATAAATCAACCATTTTCGAATTTTAAAATATCCGGCGTTGTTTCCATTATTTTTTTGGCCTTGTTTCTTTTTATAAATCGAAATAAAGCCAAATTGGTTTTATTTCGTTTTCAACAACGAAATAAGGCCAAATTTAAAATTTGTTGTTATTTCATTTGGTACTATTTCACGTCACCACCCAATGGTTTAGGCTGTAGGAGCGTGGACAGACAGACAGGACAGACCGGACGGAATCGCGGGACCCACTTTTTTCGACTTCTCTATCATCGTAATATCATGTATAGTGTTTGATTAAAATCTCGAGTTCGAAATTTTGCACGAATGCAAAACTTGCCATATATAGTTCCTATATGTCGCAAGTAAAAATATAGAGGGAACCAAAAATGCAATTGTTATTTTTGTAAATCCCTCTTTCCTTGAAATTTTGTGCACTTTACACATATTTTTTTTTTTATTTAATAGAGGGTGGTTTTGAATTTTTTATTTAAATATAAACCAATTTGTTCTTTCAACAAAATAAAATTATGTATTAAATCTGACCGAAAAATTTGGAATACTAATATTCCTAATTGTTTTTTTTTTTCAATTCATTGCTAGGGGCAGTATCCATTATTAAAAAAGCATCTAGGTGGTAAAATAAGGCAGACAAGACATATAAAGGGTGATTTTTTAGCTATTATCTTTTTGTCAACACTGGTTTAAACAGCTATAACGCACGTTTCGTGTTTTGTTTCACTGCCAAACATCTTTAGTTTGGTTTATAATTTAATCATAAATCGTCTTACAAACGAACAACGTTTGCAAATTATTGAATTTTATTATCAAAATGCGTGCTCTGTTAAGAAAGTTCATAGCGCACTTCTTCCAGCGAACGACGAAGCTCAAATGGCTAAATGGGTACGTAAATAAGCAGAATTGTTGATTTTGGAGTGAATATCAGCCAGAAGCATTGCAAGAGCTACCAATGCATCCAGAAAAAGTCACAGTTTGGAGCGGTTTATGAGCTGGTGGCATCATTGGACCGTACTTCTTCAAAGATGGTGCGAATCGTAACGTAACTGTAAATGGTGAGAGCTACCGTGAGATTATATCCAACTTTCCTTTGCCTAAAATGCAAGAGTTAGGTGAACATTTTATTTCACGTTCGGAACCGATCAATTGGCCGCCTAGATTGTGCGATTTAACGCCTTTAGACTATTTTTTTAGGGCTATGTTAAAGATCATGTCTATACAGGTAAGCCCGCTTTAATTGACGCATTGGAAGACAACATTGAAGCATTTATTCGTGAGATACCGGCTGAAATGTTGGAAAGAGTATGCCAACATTGGACAAAGCGGATGGACCATTTGAGGAGCAGTTAAGGTCAACATTTGCATGAAATAATCTTCAAACATTAAATTATATGCAATGATTTATAATTTTGACCAAGTTGATGTTTATATTTGATTTGAGAACAATTAAAGTGTTGATTCTCATCGGCTTTGTTGGTCTTATTGAAAAATTGGGAAAAATTAAATGAAAACTGTTTTCATTTAATCATCAATAAGACCAACAAAGCCGATGAGAATCAACACTTTAATTGTTCTCAAATCAAATATTAAATTATATGGACCGTACTATCGATTCAAATAAAGCTTTCATGCATTTTTCTGAATTGTATGTGTTTTTTTTTTTTTGAAAAACTTTCTTATAGCTTTTAAAAAATCACCCTTTAGTATAATAATATTATAATATTATATAGATGGGTACTCAGTAAGAATCTTGTTAATTTATTTGACCACTTGTTGAATTGGCATTTCCTCTTTCGATTTAAACGGATCTACGAGATCACATTTTGTAAATACAAGCTTGTACGTAAATTATTTAAAACCAAGAAAATACTGAGTCATTCACATGTAAACTTTCAATATATTACTCACATTAGTTGTATTTTATTGTCTTTGTTTTAAATCAACATCACCTCAGGCCCCAGGTAGTAAATTGTATGTATGTATAAAGGAATCTTAAAAATTGTAGGTATGTATGTAACATGTAAGTATCTCTTAGGCACGTGATTTAAATGAAATAATAAATCTGACGACAAAAAGGTAAATATCATTTTGATTTGTGGGTTTTAAATTGGCTTTTTTGACGTTGTTGATATACTCGTATTCTCAAAACACTACACTCATTCTCAAAACAAGTTTTCATTAAAATAAATTATGAATGTGCTATGTGTACCCCGTTTATATTTTTGAACCCATAAAACTCAATTTGAAATAAAGATGCAACGAAATATGATTTATAATAGCAACAATGAGAAAATATTTTGTCCCATGATAGCCTCTTGTTGATTAGGATGTAGAATCCGTTAAGTGTAGCGGTAAAATTAAAAAATAAAAAAAAATTATTTATGCTGTTAAAAAGGAGTTCCTTCTCTTAAAGCTTTCAAAGTATATCGTTTTATAGAAATACATTTTCTATACTTTTGTATCATCTACAGTACATAAATGAAAATTGGAATATTTTTAAACTTTATTTTTTAAACAGTACAGTCATTAGCAAGGTGACAGATACGAAATTTAAATGACTAATATTCTTAATATAATTTGTTATATTTATTATTATTATTATTATAAGTCTTTATTTTCATCTTATCTTTAAAATAATATACAATTTGTAGTAAGATTACGGACTTGGCATATTTGCCGTCTGCCGGAAATGACATTATATAAATAAGTGTAAATAATTTAAACATATATGAACCAATATGGTATATTAATTAAGTTATAAATTCGTTACATAACAAATTAGTTTTTAAATTACAGTTTTGTATGAACTCAATTTTGACGTGATTTGAAACACAAAAGATATTAATGTATTATGAAAAGAAGTACAATTTTATTTTTATTTATTCAACTTGAATTTAAGCTTAATATTAATTTTCATAAACTTCATAAATATACAATTTTTGGGTGATTTGAAACACAAAGTGCGAATGATGTCAAAAACTATTTCTATATGAGAGAGCAAGCTTACAGAATTTATACAATTTCGACCAACCCTCAGCGCCATTTAATAATCCATACAATCTTTCCACAGATATTACGCTTTCTTCAAAAAACAATCTTCTTATTTCTTGCAAAATAGGACATACAGCAATGAAATGATGGACATTTTCTAGTTCTCTTCTATTGCATAGATGGCATATTTCCTGCCGATCCATTCTATGTGGGATAAAGTTTAAATTCAATAATTCAACTCTTGCTTTGAAGATAAGACTTATTTTTTCGGCAGAGAAATTTAAGTTGAAATATCCAACATTTGTCTGCAATCGATGGTTGAGGTTTCGATAAATTGTTCTGGCTGTGGTCGTTGAAGCTTTGCTAAGATGCTGGTTAAAAATATTTTCATCTATTTTCGCAATGAGAAGTGAAAATTGATCGAGCCACTCTGAATTGTTGTTTTCTGAGATCGATAATGTGCAGTTGTATGTATTAGCCAGTTCTTTCCACTCTTTAAAAGGTGATGCATTCGATCGTAGTGCTTTAGTCATTATTTGTTTATGTAGATTTGATTCATTTCTACCCATGATTTTAATACAGTAATCTGCATTTTGTTTTAGACTTTTTATAAAAATTGGGGGCAGTCCTGACTCTACATAGATAGCATACGTTGGAGTTGACATAGGTAACTTGAAGATTCGTTTGAAAAAGTTTCTTTGAGTTATCTCAAACTCTTCGAATTGAGTAAAACCAAATGCTTGACTACCATATAGCATACATGTATTGATGGTTGCATTGAATACTTTGAATTTCGTGGCATTGCAAACGTTTATATTTCCGAAGAATTTCGGCCACATTAAGTTGAGAGCTAGTTTAGCTTCGCTGCATTTTTCTTTTGCATGTTTTGAGAAGTTTAAATTGTATGTTAATAAAACACCTAGATATTTAAATTCATTTACTGTTTCGAGGTGCTCGTTGCCAATCTTCCAAACTTCCTCTGGTCTTCTTCTGCCCATTCGTTTTTCAAAAATCATAACCTTTGTTTTTTGTATGTTGATAAAAAGATTCCACGTGTTGCAGTACGCCACTAGTTTGTTTATTTGATGCTGTAGTGTGTAGGGATTTTCAGCTATAAGTACTAGGTCATCAGCATACATAAGTACTTTGATTAGATTCCCCGCATACACAACACCTCCAGGTAGAATGGATGAAACATCATCTATAAACAAGGCAAATAAAAGAGGGCTCAAGATGCATCCTTGAGGAACACCTGTAGTAGTTGCAAACCACTCAGATATCTTCAATCCATCCCATACAGCAGCTGAAGATGTCGAGAGAAAATTCAAGTATAATAGTAGGAATTTTCTTGACATACCCATGTTCGAGAGTTTGTAAAATAAAGCTTGTCTGTTAATAGTATCAAAAGCTGCTTTAAAGTCGACAAAGCATACGTAAAGTTTTCTGCTTTTTTCGAGATAATTTCTTACGATACTTGTCAATGCAAAAATTTGATCAACAGTAGAAAAACCTTTACGAAAGCCAGCTTGAAAAGCGCTTAATTTTTGTGTGTTTTCGATCCACCCAACTAACCTATTATAAAGTATCGCGGTGAAAACTTTTCGAAGGGAATTTAAAATGGAGATTCCTCTATAATTTTCGGCAAGATTTGGGTCGCCCTTTTTGTAAATAGCATTTATAATAGCTTTCGTAAAATTCGGGGGTACATAACTGTTCTCATATAGTGAGTTGTAATTTGTTATATTTTATTATAAGAAAACGTGCAAAATACTCAAACCAAACAGTTAATTAAAAACTCAACGGTGACTGTTTTTATGGTTGAAAAACAATAAATGTAAACAATTTTAATGAACGTGCTTTTTTTAATTTCTAACTTTTTCACAACATTAAGTTCGATATTGCAACAATATGGTTTCCTTATCAATTAAATTTTAACTAGCACACAATTCTTACAAATATGTATTATAGAAGATGAAATTAATCTACACGCAGAACATAATCTTAACATTGTTTAATACAAAACAATAAGTTGAGTTAGAAATTATAATGATTATAAGAGCGTTCGATAGGCCAAGATCGTTTGTTAAATACTTTAGGCTGGTTTGAGATTTCCTAACTCATTGGCCTTCTTTTTAATATTGTCTCATCGAAAATCAGGTTTTGATTTTTGTGAATTGTTTTATTTATTTTTTTTTCAAGTAATTGAACCATTATTTACTGTTTGATCGATTCAATCTTTCGAGTTTAATTCATTTTGAAAAAAAATTCTCGAAGTTTTAGCATTTTCAGGAAGATGAGTATTGTGGTAAACTACATTATGCACACACCTTTTTCCGTCCTCCATATTTCAATGTTGTTTAAGAGAATATCACATCAATAAAGTCATTTGACTTAAATTAAATTGTATGCTATCATAATGTCATCTATGAGTACATAATAATATACTTACTTACTTACTTAAGGTGGCGCTACAGTTCGGGGTGGACCTGGGCCTCAACCAACATGCGTCCCTAGCCAGCTCGGCCCCTAGCTAGCTGTCTTCAGTTTCGCACGCCAAGTCGGTTGAGGTCTTCACCCGCTTGCGTGCGCCACCTGAGTCCTGGTCTTCCTCTACTGCGCCGCGCCGTCCCTCTGGATTGAATTCGAAGACCTTCCGGGCTATAGCGTTGATGTCCATTTGCTCTACATGACCTAGCCATCTAAGCCGTTTACCTTTAATTCTGTTAACTAGGTTAGTGTCGCTGTACAGCCCGTACAGTTCGTAGTTATATCTTCTCCTCCATTCTCCATCTATGCAGACGGGACCAAAAACCACCCGAACAATGTTTCTCTCAAAGCATCCTAAGACGCTCCCATCTTTCTTTGATAGGGTCCAGGCCTCAGCGCCATAAATGAGAACCGGGATGATGAGTGTCTTATAGATAGTGATTTCAGATGCTCGAGAGAGGACTTTACTACTCAATTGCCTTCTAAGTCCAAAGAAGCAGCGATTTGCAAGAGTTCGGCCAATCTTGCGTTCCTTGAACGTACGGGTGTTGACTGATTGTTTACTGAACCGGTCGTCTCAAATTTGGCCACCCAACGTTGAAGATTCGACTGTGAAGGGCCACCATGTCTACCGTAAAATGAGCGCAATGCGTGCAATGTTTGTACGAGCACTCATTTTGATAATAAAGTTTTATCATTTGAACGTGCTGTTCAATCGTGTAACTTGCCATGATTATTTGGCATAAACAACTGAATAATAGACAAAAGATTTGACAGATGTCACCAAAATCAGGGAGATTCCAATGGAGGTCTGGAGATTTAAAAAGAGGTGATGAAAAATCAAGTTGGGTTTTGAAAATCAAAGGATGTCTGGATATTCCAGGGGTGGTCTTGCAATATCATGGGAGATCTTGAAAAATCAAGGGAGGTCTTGAAAAATCAAGAGAGGTATGAAGATCATAAAGGAGATCTTGAAAAATCAAGGGAGTTCTGGAAATTCCAAGGGAGGTCTGAAATTTTAAGGGAGGTCTTGAAATATCAGGGAGATTCCAATGGAGGTCTGGAGATTCCTGGGGAGTTCTGGAGATTTTTTGATAAAAAATCAAGGTGGTTTTTAAAAATCAAAAGATGTCTGGATATTCCAGGGGTATTGCTAAAAACTATATTTAGGACAACTCAAATTGTTTAAGATACAAAAAATGGTGGTACGTTGGTCGAATTCAAAGTAAAAGATCATTTGTATAGGTCTTTTTTTTGGCATTAGGTAGACCAGGTATCATATATTTTGTCCATTTTCCTTTATTAAAATTTAATCCGAATTTTTTTTCTGAGCAAAGAATAATTAATTTTGAAAACATCTTAAATTTTAATTATTAATTGCACACTTTTTAATTCTTCTCTTTACTGAGAAACTATAATGAAGAATTCAATATTTGAGATCGATGGACATTTTATCTTATGCGCACCGCTTACATCGATAGAAAATTTTCTCGACTAACAATGAAAATAAGTTTTTAATGTTTGCCAACATTCATCTACTTAATTCGTCCTGCGACGGTATGAAACTAACTTTCTGTGTCAAGACTTTGAGCAGGAAACAGCAGTCCGTGTCAACATAACCTACAATTTAAAATAACCCACCCTGTATAAGATAATAGATTTTGTTAAGTATGTGCATAAATAATGCTAGAATTTACTATAAAATTCTTATTTTATTCATTTATTAAGTAAGTATGGTACCCGTGGCGTGATGGTTAGTGCGTAGGATTATCATGCCAGAGGTCTTGGGTTCGATCCCTGCCTATGTCATCTAAAGTTTTTTTACGGGTACTGTCTCTTGCGAGGAACTGACAAATTTTTCAAGAGTAATTCTTGTCATGAAAAGTGCTTTCTCAAATTAGCCGTTCGGATTCGGCGTAAAACTGTGGGTCCTCTCCATCCCTGACAACAGTACTCGCACACAGGAATGGTTGAGAGTTGTAAGTCACTATAGGCCCTAGTTCTCAACGGACTGTTGCGCCACCAAATTTATTTATTTTTTATTAAGAAAGTATAATTGCATTTATATATTAACCTAAACATAACTTTATATTTCTGTACTTAACTGCTTATTTATGCCAGAAAATATTTTTCAATAAATTAAAAAAAAAAAATACACACAAATATCTAAAATTGTTTTGTATATTATCTTAATTAAAGTTCCTATAGAGATCTTAGTTATAGTAAACTCGGATTTTTTTACAAACTAAAAATAATAAACAAAAAATATTTCAATTAAATTAAATTTACATTCTGTACTCCACAGTCCACAGCCCATATTACCAAATTTATCTCAGCATTAAATTCAACAACAAAAACAATACAACGTACGCTTAAGCCACACATCCGAAAATCTGATCTCTTCGACCGATGATGTTAATTACGCAACATAAGTCTTGTGTTTCATCAACAACTTTTTTTGACTCACTTTTATGGATTTTGTTTGTCCGGTCTAAAGGGTATAGTGTGGTTGGATTCAGGGTGACCAACAATTTGCGATATTGTTAATTTTAAAATCAAAATCTTTTATCCACCTTTTGTTTAACTTCGGTGGTTTGTAGAAATAAATTTTCTTCATAACTTAATACATTTTTAATTCTGTTTTGTTGGGCAAGTTAAAAAAGATATTGAACTACAAAGAGTGGTCACACCAATTGAAACATGAAACTTTTCATCAAAAAAAAAAAAAGAAAAAGAAACGAACTTTTTCCCAAACAATAACAAACTCCTCTCTGATTAAAAAAAAAGAAGAATTTCCACGAAATCTTCCGCAAAATCAAATTCAAGTTTTTTTTTTTTTTTTATTGCAAATTCTTGAATTTCGCTGTTGAAGTAGGAAGACATAAAAACTACCTGTTAATGATGTTTTGAAACTAAACACTTCCATCGCACAAGCAGCAGAATAGAGGTTATAAAAGAGAGTGTGGACCGCAAGTTATGTGAAATTGATTCAGCTGCAGGATTTATTGACCTTGTCTTAGGATATCAAATTACTAAATTGAATCTACGATATACCTACACTCGGCACATACAACGAAATTCTAGACAATTAGAGCGTTACACCTTTCAAATGGGCTACGAAGACTATACGACGATAACTAGCTACGATCGACGACGTCTGATTATAAACCACACGTTCTATTGGCGTTATTTATATTAATTCGCAAATCGCAACTTTTAGGTCGGTTGTCTAATGACTTTGTTCAATGATGCGAAATTATAAGGGTTAAAAATAGGTTTTTGTTACAACTTTTTTTTTATTAAGTCTCACGAGTATAAACAAAAAGCAGGTCAAATGTTTGCGAGATGAGATTTTATAATCTGGTGACGTGTTTTGTTTGTGTGCAAGAGTCTTATGAATAAAAGAACCTAACGCTAAGGACAGACAAATATTAGATCTTACAAAATTGTCAGCGGGGTTTTTACTACCAAACAATGCACGAATAATGCGTTAAGAAAATACAACAACATTAGTTTAAAGGTTCTAAATGTTAAAATGGGAGAAATACGATTATAGATACAGCATTCACACATTCATGTTGTGTGGCTAAAAAAATAATCTATCTCCTAATTGGAGGATAACATGAAGTTGGACTCAAATGTATGAGTTGATGTTATCCTTAAGTTGGAGTGTTATTTTACTATCAAAATATTGATAAAGTAATACAAGGCAGGCAATTTAATAAGAAATGTTAGTGTGACTTAAAAATTACAAAAAAATAGTAAATTCAAAAATATTGCTTTGATTTTTACTTAACAAAGGAAGTTATTGTAATCGGTCCTATTTGTCGAATTGAAAATTTTTGACAACGTTTCAAGGTCCATAGAGTCGAAATAAAAGATGTTTAGAGAGATGTCTGTGCGTGCGTGTGTACGTACGTTCGTACATTCGTGACGTTTTTTTTGTCGTCCATAGGTCAAGAACCAGTAGAGATATCGACTTCAAATAAATTTTGAAAGATGCAAAAATGACTCTCAAGAAAATTTAGTGGGTGTTTTTTTTTACCATAGCAATTTTAAAAAATGTGGAAATTTTGGTTAAGCCAAAATATCTCACGAACCAATAACGCTAAATACTTGAATTAAATTTTATATTACATATATTTCAAAAAATCAAATGAACGGTTTTTTTATAAGTAAAAAAAAAAACTGAAAAAAAAATATTTATCAACTCAAAATGTTACGAACAAAAATGATTTTATCTCAAAAACAATTTTGTACAACGAAGAATAACGTTTTTAACACCTGATAAAATTTTGAGAAAAATCGAATTGATATTTTTATTTACAAAAAATGAAAACCTAAAACAAATTAATAAAAGTTGGTAAAAATTGATTTTCGACGCAAATATCTTTTAAAAAAATTGAGATTATGGCTTCCAACTAATTTTATCTTATAAGAAATATTGTTTTCAGCATTCGCAAAAATTTTGAGAATAGTCGAAATTACAGTTTTTTTTACAAAAAAATAAAAACCTAAATAAGATATTCAAAATTGGTAAAAAATGATTTTCGACTCAAATATCTTTTCAAAACTTTGAGATATTTGCTTTAAAGTCTTTTAAAAATGTTATTGTCAACATTCAGTAAAATTTTGAGAACAATCGAATTGACAATTTTCTTACAAAAAATAAAAACCTGAAATAAGCAATGCTAAAACATGGTAAAAATTTACTTCCGATTCAAATATCTTTTAAAAATTAAAAATATTGGCATTTTATCTCACAGAAAGAATAGTTTTTATAAAAATCCAACGGTCAGTTTTTTTCATAAAAAAATAAAATATACAAAAAATAGTACGCAAAATTTTTAAAAATTGATGTTCGGTTCTCGATATCTCGTAAACAATAGAAGATATTGGCTTCAAATTAATTTCATTCATCCAATTTGTATTTGGTTATGTAAGAAATAAAAACTTTTAAGAAATGCTACTAAAATTGGTAAAAATTGGGTTTCGACTAAAAATCTCGTTAACAAAAAGATAACTGATAACTTTTTTAACAGAATACAAAAACCTATACAAACGTTTTAAGCAAGTTAAATCGACAGACGGATTGGGAAGTTATCAGTGTGTGTCGCACACTTTTTTTTTTAATTTTAGGTGGCGTTGATTTCCTGAGAAATACTTTTGAATAATACAATTTAACAAAACCTATGAACTTCGTCTACTTTTGATGATAGTGAAAATTTTACTTGAAATTTACAAAACTTCAATGCTTAAAATATTATACAAGTTATTAATCTTATAAAGAAACTATTGTTTTATCTGTAATCTAATTTGATAAGATTGGTTTCTTATCAAAAAAATGATGTCAACTAAAATAATTAAATACAAATAAAACAAAATAACTTATAGAATTTCTGTTGAATTTATAGAGGTTATGTGATATAAGTTTTAGTTGGAAACCGATTATAGTCAACAATTCCAGTTAAGGTGGATGAAGGTTAAAATTTGTTTTATTATAAATATAATTTTAACGTAACCTTAATAAATAGGTCACATTTGTTCAAAATTAGATTTCTATGGAAATTCAATTGAAAATTAACTTTTATTTTTGAATTACAATGAGAAGTTATAGTAATCGGTTCGTTTTGCCAGATTGAGGGATTTCTCAAGGTCTTTAGATTTAAGAATCCTCATCAATAGTTTTTAGAGAGATTTTTGTGCATGCGTGATGTGAAGAAAGGACTTTCAAAAAAATCAATGATACAAATATCTCGATACAATAATGCTATTAACATAAATTAACGTTTTTTCCTCACACCTTATGAAGTCACATATAATCTGCGGGAATTTCAAGAAAAAAGTTGAACAAAAGTATTTGTCAGCACGAATTTGTTATGAATAAAAAGTAATATTATTTCAGAACAATTTTCTTGACATTTTTTATAAAAAACAATACAATTGATAAACTTCTTACAAAAATTTGACCCTGCAAAAATAATTTAAAAAGAAAATTCAAAGAACTTATAGAAATTCGCATCCGAAGCAGTTTCAGGCCAGAAGTTTTATCTCCTACACAAAATGTTTACTTCAAAGGCAAAAGTGTACAAACGACCTTACTACATGGTGAGAACAATAGAAAAAGCGTTTATAGATATTGTGGGGCTTTCAATAATAAAATCCTTACCAAACCTGAATATAGTGGAGTTAAAGTAGTAACTTACGCCGATGATGTAGCTCTACTTGTGTACTTTTCACAAATAGAAGGAAAATCCCAGATTATACAATCCCTAGTAAAAAGGGAACCGCACTAAAATTATCAGATCAAGCTAAGTACTTAGGAGTAATCCATGATAAAAAGCTGAACTGGGTCTAAATATATTAGAGAGATCTAAAATAGCATTTAAATATCATTTTATTCATGAATTCTTCAGCAGAAACTGGGGACCAAATCCTTAAATCGTAATGTGGATGTACACTGCAATCGTCAGACCAGTGGTGGAATGCGTTGGTTAGAGAAACTAAAAATCTAAAAACTCTCACAGGTATAGGTATTACATGAACAACGAGGAAGGCGAGCTGCTGCAAACAGTGCTTAACATCTGAGCCAGACCAATTGCTGGAAAATCAGCCACATTCTGCAGAAGTATAATGAAGAAGAACAATGAAATCACAAACTAAATGACACCTTCAATGAACCCTTTAACATTATCTTTCCTGATAGAAACGAATGGGTGGACAATGTTTGACACATAAATGAGTCGTCAGTATCCATGTATGCTATACTGACGACTCGAAAACGGATGCTGGAGTAGGACCAGGTTTCTTCTCTGAGACACTCATCATAAACTTTCACTACCTTATAAGATTTATCTTAATGTGTTAGTAACAATTACCAATAAACTAAACTAAACTAAACTAAATCTTGCCAACTCTTTCAGAATTACGAACAAAACAGTGTCTTTCAAGGGAGAGGGTCGAAATGCTGTATTTTGTAAGGTTAAAATTCTGTATAATACTGTATGATACTGTATGGTTGATATTCTGTTTTTCAAGATACTGTACATTTAAAAATACTGTATCACAAAATTCTGTATTGTCAAAATAGTGTATCTCATAATAATGTATAATACTTTATGGTTTTTACAGATCAATTAGTTTGGTGCAATTGCTTATGCAATTGTTGATTATGATAAGAACAATTCGGGAGCGGGTCGAAATGCTGTATTTTAAAATACTGTACGGTCAAATTCTGTATGATTCTGTATGGTCATAATACTGTATGGTTAATATTCTGTATTTTAAAATACTGTACATTTAAAATACTGTGTCTCAAAATGCTGTTTTGTCAAAATACTGTATCTCATAATACTGTATAATACTTGAAGTTTTGACGGATCAATTAGTTTGGTGCAATTGTTTTTTTTAATTTTTTTTTTAGCCTTATTAACAGCATTTTGAAATACAGAATTTTGATATACAGAATTTTAAAATATAGAATTTTGAAATACAGTATTTTGTACATACAGTATTTTGAAATATGTACAATATTTTGAGATACAGTATTTTAAATACATTATTATGATCCATACAGTGTTTTGACCCCAATCCGTGTTTCGAGCTGAGGTATTGGCAGTGATATACGCTGAAAAAAAAGTCTCAATAATGGCGTTATTACAAGCTGATATCCGGAGCAGGTCAAAATGATATATTTTAAAATACTGTATAGTCAAAATTCTGCATTATACTGTATGGTTCATAAAAATGCTGTATTGTCAAAATACTGTATTTTATAATACTTTATAATACTTAAAGTGTTGACAGATCAACTATAGTTTTATGCAATTGTTAATTATGATATGAACAATTCATGTTAAAATGTTAGAGAGATATAAAACAATTATGAAGAAGAAAATAAGAAGAAGCTACCATTTATTTATTTTTAGTTTTTATTGATTCGAAGACTTATGAATTATCATGGGTACATACATATGTATGTATATAAGAACATCATGCTCATGAACAATTATTTTGATGTTTTCTTTAAAAAAAAAGAAAGTAGAGTGTTGTCAAAATTCTGTATTTCAGCCTTATTAACAGCATTTTGAAACACAGAAATTTGAAGTACATAAATTTAAGATACAGTATTTTCATCATAAAGTATTTTGTACAGACAGTATTTTAAATACAGTATCATGCTTGAATATGGTAATATCAGCAGGTTGTTGTCAAAATACATACAGTATTTTGACAACAACCTGCTGATATTACCATATTCAAGCAGCATTAAAAAGAATTTTTTGCACAACATTCAAATCGAAGCTTGTAAATTCTTAGCACACAACAATGCCTATAGCACTATGCCACACTAGAAACAAATTCTTAGGCAGACATTTCTTCAATAATTTTGAAGAACTCGAAGATATACCAGGAAGCAGCCTCTATGACAATGAATAAATATCATAGGTTTAATCACTTGGGGTAAAGCAATGGATCTACATTGATCTAAGTGCGGCGATTACGTCATCAATCACTAGCCCATCTACCTAGCCCATCTACCAAACCTATTCTGAAAATTATTAAAAATTGATTTTCAATTCAAATATCATGAAAATGACGAAAGATATTAATTGCAAAACATATCTATGTATTTCATTCCAAACTAAATATTGATGTTAAAATCGTAAAATTTTATCCAAATTTAATAGACATTTTTTCCAAAGCATCAAAGTTCTATCTAAGTGCGCTGTCAAATTAATTTTGATTAATGATTTTCAATTCTTTATTATAATTATGTAAATGGCTTCTAGTTAAAATCTTACTTTTTTTAAATTTGTTTTTAAATTTCATTTTGATGTGATTTTCCACATCATGACATTGACAATTATGTATATCATTGTTTTCCTTAGTTAAGAATTTTATTTCTGACACCTTTTCAAGGCAATAATAGATTACAAAAATTGGAATCAATTCAGGTTAATTGTAGCAATTTTTTAAAAATTCATATAAAGATGACCAATCCTTAAACTCCACTGACCTAGCTCATCAATTTAATATTTTTTTTTTGCTCAATTAGAAATAAATTCCAGAATCCACGGGATTTGCATAATTCTCAATTTATTCAGCCCTCCAGCTTGTTAATTTACTTATACAGCTTTTATTTTTTAGCTTGCTACATATCTTCAAACATAGATAAAAATATACAGATACAATACAAGATGCATTTTGAATTTATGTTACATTGCAGTTTGATGCTAATTTACACAAATTGACCGAAGAATTGATTGTTAAAATTGGCTGTAATTGCCATGCAAATGAATTGTTAATTAATAACAAGAGACAAGTCTTAAGAAATTATTCTTGAGTAAATTATTATAGAGGGAATGTATGTTTGTTGTATTTAGATATAGTTTAAGAAACAAGTGTTTGAATTTTCCCACAGAGAGGTGGTAGATCACTTAAGTCTCCAATATTTTATCGGAGAAAATTGACTTTTATAGAAAATTATTCGCGTATACGTTAAGTGGGTGGAAGAATGATGATTTATCTTAATTTTTCATTCATTCACATGATCGTTTAAATAATTTCAGATATACATATGTATGTATTTCCTTTCTGATGGTAACAATATATTTTAACTGATCGAAACTTATTTCACCTTTAGAGCTTCATTCGTAATGCATGTTGATTGGTTACGTTATTTTATTAAAATTTCAAAAGAATCATTATTCTTAGAATTCGAAAGGAAATTTATTTCTTCGGGCGTTAAGTTCACATTTTGACCTGATTTGTATTCAAAACGTAGTTTGAGTTGAAATAGTTTTAAGTACCTACAATGAAATTGTATAAGCTCAAATAATATGGTTAGATGACCGTATAACCAGTTATAAGACTTCAATCAACGTGACTTCTCGGGCGTATTTCTTTTGTATTGTTGAATTTCGATAAGATGGAAGGATGGAAAGACAAGAAAAATAAATTAAAAGAACACGATAAGATTGGTAATTTAAACGTGTTGTATATTCTACTACTTACAATTGTATTGTATTTTAGAATGACAGTTTGACATTAATAGTAATTTTGATAAACAAAAAAGACCGAAAAAGCTGTTGGTATTATATTTACTTAAAAGAAAGCAAGCGCAGAGGAATTTGGGCATGAATAATATAGGTACACGCATTTCGAGTAGGACGTGATGTTTAGTAATTCTTATCTTCCTTAAAAAAATTTCAACATTCATATCGTGTACTCAATTTAAATACGTTTTTATCATTTGAATTGTTTGAGATCTTTTTATAGGGTGGGACAACTATGGCACATTATACAATAAGGTCTAAAATACGACCCTAATATAGGCCAACAAAATTTTTTTTTTCAAATTTAAAGCCAAAGTTCACTCGTTTTAAAAATTCTTCATATCGTGATTTCAAATTTAACATATAAGTATATTTTTTTATTACGTCAATTTTTCAAAAAATAAAAAAGCATAGCTTTTGTTCATCTAAACCCCCACGCGATTTAATAATTTTTTGTTTAAATGCATAGATAAAGAAGCCCTCGAATTTAAAAAACACTATTCCAAAGAGTCTACACATAAATACAAAACTTAAATTCTTAATTGATAAAAACATATAAGATAACCAGAGAAAATATGGAATTTATTCAATTTAAACAAAAAAATGTTCCACATACGCCACAGTATATCTTTGTGAAGCATTGTTGCATTTTTTGTTTAAAAGAAGATATTGCTGCAGTTATTAAGAATTTTCACATATTTTATTCAAAAGCAAGTTCTCTAAAATAATCTGAATTAAAGGGGGGGGCGTTCTCCTTTGTACACCCTATTTTTAGGACTAGATCTGTATCTTGACTGATTTTGGTTATTTAAACTTGGACAGGATCATTAATTTATACGATTTCAAAAGCAAAACTAAAAAGAGGCTGCGATGAGATCAACACTGATAACTTGTTGATTTGTGTTGCTTAAACGATTGTAGGTTTTCGGGTTTTGGTAAAAAAGGTGTCAGTTGAATTATTTAAAAAAAAAATTTAGTTACCAACAATATTTTGCATATGATGAAATAGTTTGATTTCAAAATCTATTTTTGTGAACGAGATTTTTAGTGAAAAATCAAATGAAATCATGGTGAGTTTCGATGTCACATCATTGTTCACGAATGTTCCTGTCTTGGAGTGCCTCGATGTAATACGTACTAATTTGTCTTCTTCCGATAATGACTCAAAATTAGTAGAACTTCTTCATTTGTGCCTTACATCCGGATATTTTCTTTATAATGGAAAATTTTACTTACAAGTTGACGGAGTAGCTATGGGTTCCCCGCTTGCCCCTGTTATTGCAGATATTTGGATGAAGCATTTTGAGGAAAAGGCTATAGAGACATCTCCAGTAAAACCGCTTATTTGGAAAAGATATGTTGATGACACATTTTGTATTCTCAACAAAAATGATGTTGGTACTTTTCTTAACCACATAAATTCGGTGCATCCAAAAATCAAATTCACAATGGAAGTTGAAGAAGACAATTCGTTGGCATTCCTAGACGTAAAACTTATTAAAAAACAAGATGGAACTATTGGACACACGGTATACAGGAAGCCCACCCACACCGACAGATATTTGAATGCGACTTCACATCACCACCCATCAAATTTTACATCCGTTGTGTCAGCTCTCGTTAATAGAGCATTTGCTTTGTGTGACAATGACCACCGTGAAGAGGAATTAAAACACGTTGACGCAGCTCTTTTGAAAAATGGTTATAATTCCAAATAACGCTCGTGGAAACCGAAAGAAAAAACAGTCTCAGAAAACCCAATTCAAGAAAAAGACAAAGAACAAGAAAAAAGGGCTTTTTTGCCCTATAGAAAAGGCGTTTCTGAAGCAATAGGACGAATCTTATTAAAGCAGGGCATAAAATCAATATTTAAGCCACCAGAAAAAATCCGCCAATTATTAAGATCTCCAAAAGATAAAATTCCCTTTCAAAATCCAGGAGTCTACTCGGTTCCATGTAGTTGTGGCTCATCTTATATAGGTGAGACTAAAAGAGCAATATCAACAAGACTAAAGGAACATATTAAAGCCATACAAAAGAACGAAGTGACAAAATCGGCAATATGTGAGCATTTAGCGTATAATGAAGATCATTTTATACGTTTCGATCAGGCTAAATCTATTTCCACCGAAAGATTTTATGTCCCTAGGTTGGTGAGAGAAGCAATCGAAATAAAAATGCACTCAAACTTCAACAGAGACCAAAGTTTTAATCTTTCGTCGTTATGGGATCCTCTGATTAACATATTAAAGCTTAATAAAATTAAAGCTAATGATGACAACAAACACACAAATCAAAACAACCAGCTAACTGATGCAATTAGTTTTGCATGCTCACAAGAGTACATAAGCTCACAACAACAACATCCAGTGCAGTTGCAGCATAATGTACCATCTGAAATGCAAGAACAACCGAAACGGTATAACCTACGAACAAGAACAAAACAATGACAAAACAACATCCACCCACAAGCCATCAGTCAACCCGTGACCACGATCAGTGAAATCTGATCGAAACGTCGGGATATTTTATCAAATACAAATTTGATTTTTCATTTATAATCGCGGTAAGTCCGAAAAGTTTATATTTTATAATGTCTCAGTACCGCGAAAAAAGTTTAAAATTTACTGAAAAATCAATATTTACCAATTTAAGTATAGTATTTTTTAAAAGTTTTTATTTCTTATAGAAACAAATAAAAATTGGATGAATGAAATTAATTTGAAGTCAATAGGTTCTATTGTTCACGAGATATCGAGAACCGAACATCAATTTGTAACAAATTTGCGTACTATTTTTGTTGATTTTATTTTTTTTTATGAAAAAACGGACTGTTGGATTTTTTTCAGAATTTTACCGAATGTTGAAAACAATATTTCTTATAAGACAAAATTAGTTTAAAGCCATTATCTCAAATTTTTGAAAAGATATTTATCTAAGCCGAAAATCAATTTTACCAAAATTTTTTAAAAAATTTTTTTGTAGCTTTTTTATTTTTTATAAAAAAACTGTCAATTTAATTTTTCTCAAAATTTTACTTAATGTTGATAACGATACTTTTTAAAAGATAAAATTAGTTTGAAGTTAATATCTCAACGTTTTGAAAAGATATTTAAGTCGAAAATCAATTTTTACCAACTTTTGTTAATTTTTTTTAGGTAATGGGTGATTTTTTTGAGGTTATGATTTTCATGCATTAGTATTTGACAGATCACGCGGGATTTCAGACATGGTGTCAAAGAGAAAGATGCTCAGTATGCTTTGACATTTCATCATGAATAGACTTACTAACGAGCAACGCTTGCAAATCATTGAATTTTATTACCAAAATCAGTGTTCGGTTCGAAATGTGAAAATCCGCTTTTTTATCGACAAATTTTGTTCAGCGATGAGGCTCATTTCTGGTTGAATGGCTACGTAAATGAGCAAAATTGCCGCATTTGGAGTGAAGAGCAACCAGAAGCCGTTCAAGAACTGCCCATGCATCCCGAAAAATGCACTGTTTGGTGTGGTTTGTACGCTGGTGGAATCATTGGACCGTATTTTTTCAAAGATGCTGTTGGACGCAACGTTACGGTGAATGGCGATCGCTATCGTTCAATGCTAACAAACTTTTTGTTGCCAAAAATGGAAGAACTGAACTTGGTTGACATGTGGTTTCAACAAGATGGCGCTACATGCCACACAGCTCGCGATTCTATGGCCATTTGGAGGGAAAACTTCGGAGAACAATTCATCTCAAGGAATGGACCGGTAAGTTGGCCACCAAGATCATGCGATTTGACGCCTTTAGACTATTTTTTGTGGGGCTACGTCAAGTCTAAAGTCTACACAAATAAGCCAGCAACTATTCCAGCTTTGGAAGACAACATTTCCGAAGAAATTCGGGCTATTCCGGCCGAAATGCTCGAAAAAGTTACCCAAAATTGGACTTTCCGAATGGACCACCTAAGACGCAGCCGCGGTCAACATTTAAATGAAATTATCTTCAAAAAGTAAATGTCATGGACCAATCTAACGTTTCAAATAAAGAATCGATGAGATTTTGCAAATTTCATGCGTTTTTTTTTTAAAAAAAGTTCTCAAGCTCTTAAAAATCACCCGTTATTTAATTTTTTGAAAAAAAAACTGTCTCAAAATTTTACTGAATGTTGAAAAAAATATTTCTTATAAGATTAAATTAATTTTAAGCCAATATCTCAAATTTTTGAGAAGATATTTGAGTCGAAAATCAATTTTTAAAAACTTTTTTTTTTTAGTTATTTATTTTTTATAAAAAAAACTGTCTATTCGATTTTTCTTAAAATTGTACCAGATGTTAGAAACATTATTCTTCGTTGCACAAAATTATTTTAGAGATAAAATCATTTTTTGTTCGTAAAATTTTCAAGTTGACAAATATTTTTTTTTCAGTTTTTTTGATTTATAAAAAAACCCGTTAATTCAAGTCTCTAGAGTTATTGGTGTTTGAAATATTTCGGATTAGCCAAAGTTTTCACCTTTTTTTAAAATTATTATGTTAAAAAAACCACCCACGCATTATTATCTGTATAACAAAAATTATTAGAAGTCGATATCTCTACTGGTATACATACATACACACAGCTATACATATTTGATGGACATTTCATATCATTATGAATATTGATCTTTGCTATATCATTCAATAGTTCGCCTCAAAATGTTTCGAAGCATGCGATTTTTGTCGGTTAATGTTTAACCAGCAGAATTTGACAGGTGTCAAATGTTTGAGTTTCCAACTTGAACCCTTAGTTATTGAAGTTACCTACATACGTGCTATATACATAGGTTTAGACATCGACATACATATTTTTATAACTAGTACTACTTTTTCAATGTCTTTTGATAATTTTCTGATATTTTGTGATCATGATAAAAAAACGTCTAATTAACAAATTATTCAATGAACACTTAGTCTTATTTTGCAAAGTATGATGTTCTCTTCAGGTTTAGAGTGCAGCACAACCTTACTAGACAACTTTTTCCTCGGTAATTAATTTATAAGTGCTAACAGCCTATATTTTAAGTAAAATATACATAAATACAAAATAACGAGGTAATAAATCAAATTTTAAATCAAAAGTGGCACTGTGTCAGCGTTGTAGTGGAAATGTATAATATTTCCACCTTCATTAATTGGTATTAATTTTTATTTTGTTCCTTTTTCCAATCACTTTTGACCAATATATTTATTTATTTATTTTTGTTGTTGTATTTTGCCATTGACCGCAAAATAACTTAACTTGATGACCACGATCTCTCTCTGTCTCTGTATGTCTATCTCAATCAATACTCCAGTACAACAATATCCCTGCAACTTGAATGCAAACTGACTTTTGCACAGTCTAAGCCGACAAACCGAAACCATTTAACACTTGTTGCGATTCAATTTTGCTTGTAGCCACAAAAGCCAGCTAAAACCATAAAAGGCTACTTGCCACATTTAAACATGTCATTTGTTGTGTGTTGTCTTATCTCGTATGTCTATAAGCCGAAGCCGACATTTGGTCGGACGGTCGGTCGTTGAGTTGAGTTGATGGGGTGTCTCGTTCTCGTCTATGTTTCACCTTTTGAATGCTTACATAATTTAAATTTTATTAATTTCAACGTGATCAGGTTCCTCGATGCCTATGAGTGGGTATTTATTATAAAAATAAAGAAAATTGCATATATACATTTTGCACGACTATAACTAACGACAAGTACAACCATCAATGGTTAGGTTCTCAGATCAAGTTTCTTTCAGCTTTGGCTTGAAAAGTAGTGTCAGTGGCTATGGGCTTCGAGTTCTGTTGCCAGCCAGCCAGCGCGCTTCAGGTTGTACCTGGTACTCGTATAAGCCATACATCGAATGTGATTGTCCTCTAAAAATGTCGATTCAACTATTTGTTAAGTTGTCTTTGGTGACATTGCAGTGAAATTTAACAAACCTCCTTTCATGAGCCAGTATATTTTTCTTAATTAAACCTGTGACTATATTTGGAGCAAAATAAAAGGCTTGCACTTACCAAACCGTCTTACCGTCTGTCGATCGGGTTGAATTGATTCGCTTTTATTTAATTATAGTCATAGGTGCATTATACGATATTCTTTTTCCATTTTTGGAAAATAAATTGGAACTTCTTCAAGTTGTATGACATTAAAAAAAACTCACTGTAGAAAAGAAAATCATTTATATGAACTTAATGTTGTTTTTTAGAATAGCCAATGTACATGGATTAATTCTAATAAAATAAAAAAAAAGAGGCTGGGATGCGACCCACACTGATAACTTCCCATCCCGTCTGTATATTTGTCTTGCTTAAAATTTTCTCTATATGTATCAATTTTTAACACATTTTTTTTAGATATTATTTTTTTATGAAAAAACGGACTGTTGCAATTTTATAAAAAAATTACTGAAAATCGAAACAAAATTTTCTGTGAAATAAAATAAGTTTAAGCCAATATTTTTAATTTGTGAAAAGATATTTGAGTCGAAAGTAAATGTTTACCAAGTTTTGTATTATTTTTTTTTTGGTTTTTATTTTTTGTAAAAAAAACTGTAAACTCGATTTTTTTCAAAATTTTATTGAATGTTGAAAACAATATTTTTTGAAACATAAAAGTAGCTTAAACCCAATATCTCAAAGTTTTGAAAGATATTTGAGTCGAAAATCAATTTTTACCAACTTTTACAAATTTTTAACTTCCCATAGGAAGTTATTGTAATGGATCCGATTTGTCAAATTGAAAATTTTGACATTTCTCGACGTTTCAAGGTCCCTAGAGTCGAAATAAAAGATTTTTAGAAAGATGTCTGTGCGTGCACGTGTACGTACGTTCGTACGTCCGTATGTCCGTACGTCCGTATGTCCGTACGTCCGTATGTCCTGTCCGTACGTCCGTACGTTCGCGACTTTTTTTTCGTCGTCCATAGCTCAAGAACCAGAAGTAATATCGACTTCAAATAAATTTTGTTATACAGATAATAAGGCAGAAAGATGCAGAAAGGGCTCTCAAGAAAATTGCGTGGGTGGTTTTTTTACCATAGCAGTTTAAAAAAAAGGTGAAAATTTTGGTTAACCCTAAATATCTCATGAACCAATTACGCTAGAGACTTGAATTATATTTATATTATGTATTGTAACGTAATAGAAAACAAGTATGTTGTTGGAAAACAATCCAATTAACGGTTCTTTTATAAATCAAAAAAAAACTGAAAAAAAAATTTGTCACCTCGAAAATTTTACGACCAAAATATGATTTCATCTTAAAAACAATTTTGTGCAACGAAGAATAATGTTTTTAACATCTGATAAAATTTGGAGAAAAATCTAATTGACAGTTTTTTTTATAAAAAATAAAAACCTAAACAAAACATTACTCAAAGTTGGGAAAAATTGAATTTCGACTCAAATATCTTTTCAAACACTTGAGACTAAGGCTTCAAACTTATTTTATCTTATAAGAAATATTGTTTTCAAAATTCTATAAAATTTTTAAAAAAATTGAATTGACAGTTTTTGTACAAAAATTTTAAAACCGAAGCAAAAAATTAAAAAAAAGTTTGTAAAAATTGATTTTCGACTCAAATATCTTTTCAAAAATTTGAGATAATGGCTTCTAACTAATTTTAACTCATAAGAAATATTGTTTTCAACATTAGGACAAATTTTGAGAAAAATCGAGTTGACATTTTTTTTACAAAAAAATAAAAACCTAAAAAAAAAACAATACTAAAACTTTTTTTTTTTAGCTTTTCAAAAATTAAAAATATTGGCTTCAAACTTATTTTATTTCACAGAAAATATTGTTTTCGATATTCAGTATCTTTTTTATAAAAATCCAACAGTTCGTTTTTTTTTCATAAAAAAATAAAATCTACAAAAAATAGTGCGCAAATTTGGTAAAAATTGGTACATCTATCTATGATTTTGTACTAATAATTATAAAATTTTAAATATTCGGCTTCGAACACAACATAATGGCCAAAATTCTTCTCTTTGTACTCATATTTAGAAATAATAAATACAAGAAAACGCCTAATCTTCTATATGATTGAGAATATTAACTTACCACTTACCTAAATAACTCAATAATTAAATACATGCAATTAAACTCTATTAAATATAATTTATTCAAAGAGTCATCCATGATTCACGTAATCCATCATATACTAAATTAATTTAAGTGCTGATAGCTCATTCACCTATTACCAATTAAATTATTTTATACATATAACTTTTATATGCTTTCTTATACAACAGGAAAAGTATTGGTTTTCTGAAAAAAAAAAATTAAAAACTTTTAAAATTAATAAAGAAATTAATGATAGTTTTTTGTTTGACTTCGATATTTCTTAAGGAACCGCCTCATAATTTGAAATGAGTAGAGATCGATCCCTCCTATAAAAATAAATTGTTTGAAAGTTATTACTCTACCAAAACAGTTGCTTTAAATTTAAGGTTCAAAACTTAAAACTGATAATATAAAATTAAGTAGTGCAGTAGCTAGTAAGGAACCAAAACCTTGAGTGACTTTAACAACTTTAACAATTTTATCATCCTTGAAATCTTATTCCTTCACATTGAAAAATCATAGTTGTGTCCAAGTTTAGGTTAAAAATACGGACCAAATCTATAGCAACACATTTTAACGATCAGTTTAGTTTCTTTTTTCAAACAATGAGTACATTAGAAACTGTAAAGAATATCGTCAACATTTTTAAAGTTAAAACATAGTTCGAGCGATAGGTAAAAGGTGAGCTAGACTTACCTGTGCAAATTTCTCTTAAAGTTTTAAATATTAAATGGGGAAAAAAATAGAGTTGGGTATTACACATTCTTGATGTACTGCTGAAAAGGGAACCTCTGTTCCTAAGACTATTAAATCTTATAATAATCGTTCGCATAGACAACTTATGTCTAGACCCGAATAATTTTCAACAAAACTTATGTTAGTACTATCATAATTTATGTTGTTATAATTTAATACTATTTATTAAATTAGTATTATACAAAAGAGCACGTTAGTGCAACTTAGGCGTGCATTTTATTAAAAGTCTTGTTAAATTATAAAAATAATATGATGAACCAGAGTGAGTTATACTCAAAGAACTTTCTTCTTTAAATTTGAATTTATTCCATAAAATTTATTAAATTAAGTACAGGTCAAAGAGTACAAAAAGAAATTGGTACCATAAAAGATAGAATATACTCTCGTTCAGCTGAATAAAGTTACAGTTGCTTCAATATTATATACAAATCGAGTCAACAACCATCATTCACATGCTCTTTCAATTGAACTGATCTAGTTTACCATTACCACAATATAAAATGATAAGCTAACGACTGACGAACGACAACATCGTGTTTTACAAAAAGATTTCTCCTTTCTCTTCCCAGTTCTCCTCCTCTGACTCTTATACCTTACTTTTTTATTATTATAATTTTGTTTTCAAGCGTCAACAATTCATTTTATTATTTGATAGTGCACGTAAATTATATCCACTCTATCAAAAAGTTAAAAATATGATAATAATTACATCATGGGCATGACCCACTTTCAGATATTTGATAGTTTTTTTCTTCGAAATAAAAAGTGAAAAAACAAAATATGTACTATTTTTTGTAATTTTTGTTTAAACAAAATAAACGTATGTACGTAGGTATTGAGATAGATTTTCAATCAATATTCTTTTCTATAAAAAAAGTTGATTCCCATGACAAATGAATTGTTGAAGGTAATAAAGATTTGAATTCACGAAAAAAAAACAATATTATCTTATGTTTTATTCATACATTTAATTAAAAAAGAAAATGCACTATTATATGGAGATATAAAATTACAAAAAATCAGTGCTGGATTTATATAAAATAATGCTCCAGATTTGGAGTTCGATTATGTTTTTGACTGATAACGTTACTTATAAGTATTTTAGTTTGAAAATTGAATTATTATATTTTGTACGAAAGTCAAAATAAAGGTTGTGTTTTAATATTTCAAATCTTGAAGGTTTTATTCATTAGGTTAAAACCTAGAGAATCACGAAGACTACTGAAAAAAAAGACGAACTCACCATTACGTAGCCGTATCGTTTTAAATCGACTGCATTATTAATGGTAGACGGTACGAATTTTTAATGTACGGACGAAACCGTCACATGTTAAACAGATCTAATAGCGACATATCGTCCCAAAGAAAAGAGAAGGCATTAAATTTGCTGTCGTATGTTCAACAAAAATGTAACTTCTTAGTTATGACTACATTCAACATTCTTAAAAATATATGGACAACACTGAAATCTGTGTTAAACTGATGGAATTTCCAACAAATATGAGTATTACTCAAGAATTTTTTAAAGAAGAGAATGCAACTGGATATTTCGATATAACATATGATTTACAAAAATATTGGTAAAGCAAAAGACATGAACTGTTTTGGCGGAGTTCAAGTCTTTTATTTATGAAGCTTTTTATGCATTTTGTAATAAAGACTTAAACTTGATATATAGGGACACCTATACGCAAACGTGTGACTTTATAACGCCTTAATATCATAAGTGGAACAACCCTCATTTTTGGTAATTATTTGTTTATTGCATTATTATTAGTTAAATATGAAGAAGCAAAAATCATATTTTACCTGAGCTAACATCATTTTTAAGGGAAATAATTTTTTATTTTTTAAATCAATACAAATTTTTGCAATAAGAAGTCTTATTTTCATGTAAAAACGATTTAATGAGTGTTTATTTCTTATAACTTCATGTATTCCATTTTTAAAGAATTGATTTTAAAACATTTGCATATACCTTATATTACGTCACTTCAAAAAAAAAGCCTAAAAGTGTTAAATCATCTTGTTGTGATCACCTCTTTGAGAAACAACACGCAGTCAGAAACTTTTCAATATTTTCACCATTTTTGTAGTCCATTTTAACAATTTCAATGCATTGCTAAAGATTGTATCGTAACTTTCCCTTTTAAGTAATGTCAAATGTCGAAAATCACATCCTCATTTTCAATGCATTTATTTACTTATTGCACAAACACTATATGATTTTGTTTAGACCAAATCCAGCACTGAACAAAAGTATTTATTTTACAAGTGCATATTATACACAGTATAAGTATATTTTAAGTACACACGAGTAGCTTTTTATCATAGGGGGCACGGTAGACAAGCTTTCAACTACTCACGTCATAACATTCGCGCATTTATTATGAGATATATAAATTGTGTGGTAGTTGTGCATCGCTTACGCGTTTACAATGATCATCAGTTGACAGTAGAGTGTATTGTTTGTCCAAACCGAAACCAACTATAGCCATCAGAGGGGTAATTTGAGTTTTAAGCAATTATGTACTTGATTTAACAATTTTAACAAGCATCACATGATAAACATATGTAGTTTTATATTTGTTAATGTAGATATACCTACAATAAAAATAATAATACATTTAAAAAATCTTCTTGATAAGTCTCGGTTTCTAAATGATAATAAAGAATATGTATTTAATGGTAGGTATTTTCATTAGTTTCTAAATACTTTTTTTTACTGATTCGATATTCTTTTAACACTTGAGAGCTTGAAGTGATTAGGAAGTTTAAGCAATTTATGTAATTTTGACTTAATATTAAAAGATGTTAAGAGTATTAAAAACTAAGAAGTTAAAAGTATTCACAACTAACGACTCGGCAGAAAGTACTATTAATATAATTATTCTTTTTTATTGATGACAAAAATGTTAGCAACTGTACAACTTTGTAGCAGGATGTAAGCTAATGGATGCTGTACTATGTACATAACAATGATTTACTGTCAGCTAAAATAACTTAATACATACAATGTTTTTGATGGAACTTCCCATTCGTGACTGCTTATCGATAATAAATTATTATTCAAACGAGGTTCTATACAACGAGGCTCGAATCAATAGAATTGACAATTTCGTGATAAAACTTGTTCGGGGTCACATTGCGAGGGCTATGACTTCAACCAACAATTTGATTTTCGGGCCGTTCTATCCGAACGACAACTACTTCGACAATACACGCTTGAGCGGCTTTATCCCACCAGAGGCATTCCTCTATCTAGACCAGTGCGGCATGATACAGGATAGATTGGCAGTACCGCTTATCTACCACGTCAGGCGAAAAACCGTAGACCGGCGGCTCCTGTATGAACGGGGCATCCTCGCTCGTGATGGAGCGGAGCTGCTTCGGTTCAGTAGGGCTGTCTCCGAAAAGGACCGCATTGATAGGGTGAAGCAGGAGAACCAGTTTTGGTGGCTTCAAACTGCAACTGATAATGGGTAATCCGGGGAGGGGTATTTTTGCCTTGGCCGGCTTACATACTTGTTTTAGTCTTAAGTTTTAGGTTTAAGTAGAGCAGGAATGGTGGCACAATAAAACAAAAAAAAAATAAAAAAAGAATAAAAAAACAAAATCTCATAAAATACAAAAAAAAAAAGAAATCAAAAATACAAAAAAAAAAAAAAAAAAAAAAATGCAAACACATATCACAGACAATATTATAAAAATCCTCGATGGAATTACAAATAGAAGGACATAGTTGTTTTGCCGCTGTGGTTGTTCTAGTTTTAAGTAGTTTGTAGGTAGATTAGGTAATTATAAGTTTTATTTTAAGGACTTTAGTATGTAAGTAAAAAACCCAAAAAATGATAAAGATTTTAGTTTTTAAACTTTTCTAAAAAAAAAAAACATAAATTGAATTAAATAAAAAAATCTTAGTTCGTAGGCCGAAAGGCATTAATTTTAAGAATCATGAATTTCTTAGAGCGCCCGATTAGGGCCAGTAAGTTATATTTAAGTAGAATTAATTAGGCTAGTTTCCCATTTTGTCTAGCATGTAAGTAGAGTTAAGTTTAAATGAATAAAAAAAAAAATGAATTTCGGAAAAAAAAAAAAAAAAATCGATAATAAATTCTCAAAGTTTTATAAAATACTAGAGGACCTGACAGTCATTGTCCTGTCTTAACTATTGGTATAATTTACTAAACTGACAGCATTGTTCAATGGGGAATTAAAAACCGTGTAGAATTTAATTCTTCGAAAATTCAATGCTCTCATGTCGTTTAAGCTTAACACACCCCCGATGTCGCTATCTATTAGTGGCACTTGTATCCAGGAAACTAATGAACTGTCAGTAATCGGTATGTGTATCACAGATCACCTTTTATGGAATGATCACATATTTGACATTGCCAAAAATGCTGCCAGGTGCTTAGGATTTCTCCGACGGTGCAAGAAATGTTTCACCCCTTCTGATCTGACTGTAATTTACAAAGCCTTCATCCGTCCAAAGCTTGAATACATATCACATATCTGGGCAGGTGCCCCTAAAACAAGTTTAAATCTCTTGGATAGAATTCAAAAAAGGGCTTTAAAAATGATAGGCGATAGAACTATAATCGAAACATTTACATCGCTAGAACACCGTCGCAATGTCTTATGCCTTTCGTTGTTTTATCGATATTTTTACAAACAATGTTCTGTCGAATTAGCCAGTGGCATTTCACCCCTTATATGATTCAGCCGTAATACTCGCACTTCCATTTTTAGATGACATTTTTTAAGTTTGTCGAGTGAATTTGGTTTGAGTTCCATCGATTGTAATCTGTATCTCATGACAGGAAGTATTGTGACCTTTGAGTCCTTTGAGGGTGAACCACCCTTAACATTAAGGAGGATGAAAAATGGATGTTGTCTGATTCACGAAAATCGGTCGAGCCGTTTCGGAGGAGTTCAATTACAAACACTGTGACACGAAACTTGTTTATATTATATAAATTGTTTATATATCACATCATAATGTATAATTAAAAATTTGTTCCATACATCAACCGAATGTTTCCCTTCTTACTTGCAACATATAGGAACTATATGGCAAGTTTTGCATTCCTAAAAATTTCGAATTCGAGATTTCAATCAAACATGACATTACGATGGTAGAGAAGTCGAAAAAAGTGGGTCCCCCAATTCTGTCCAGTCTTGACTTTAAATTTAGAATTTGAGATTTTAAGCCGATTCTCGTTGGGCATTCTTTTCATCTTTTTAAAGTCTTAAAATAACAGCAGTCAAATTATTTGGTCAAAAATCGAAAATTCGAAATTTCTCAAAAACGAACTGTTAGATTTTTTTTAAATTTTCTCTACATTTTTGTTTTTAATTTGGCTTCCTTTAATAAAAACAAATATTTTTGTATTGCTCCAGAAGGGTACCCCCCACAATTTAACCAACCGATTTCAATAATTTCTTAATGTCTTAATACTATATGATGATCAAAAATGACATTGTTTTTATTTTTGATTTAAAAAAAATTATGAAACATTTTTTTTTGAAATTCGATGTTTTGAAAATGGGTCGATATATTTTTACGTAATTCAAACATAAAATATTATTAATAAGCTCTAAATAACCGCACACTAAACATATTTTTGAGCTAAATATGGAAAATTTTAATTATAATTTCAAAAAATTAAGGTTATTTTGAAAAATGAAATTAATTATTTTTAAAAATTATGTAAAACAAATTTTTTTTGCAAATACATTTTAAAATACAGGAAATATTTTTTAACAGAATGTTTGGATGGGAGCGGGTTTGGATGGGAGCGGGTGTATGGTCATAATACTGTATGCTTAATATTGTGTTTTTCAAAATACTGTACATTTAAAATACTGTATCTCAAAATGCTTTATTGTCAAAATACTGTTTCTCATAATTCTGTATTATAGTGAAAGTTTATCAATTAGTTTAGTGCAATTGTTGATTATGTGAGAGAGATACAAACAATTTAGAGGAAGAAAATGGGTAAGAGAAAAAATAAGAAGATACCATTAAGACTTATGAATTATCATAGGTACGGTTGTTATTGTTCAAGGGAAGTATGTTAGAACACTTTTACATTATCAAAGAAACGTATTGAATTTATAAATTTTAATCCATCAAATTCAAAATAAATATCATTATTAATGTTTGTTACACTTTTTAGAAAAATTCAATTAACAGTTTGTATAAAAGATACAAATTTACAGCGACAGAACTGAACTGAATTTTCGACCCAAAAATTTTGAAAACAAAAAAAGATGACTTAAATGTTTCATTCCTACAAAATAATGTTTTTAGAATTTGGTACTATTCAAAAAAATCTGTTGCCGGTGTTTTTTTTTCAAAAAGCTATTTAACACTTTGATTATCGGTACAGAAAACACCTTAAACTTCAATTTTTGAGGTTCATTAATTTAGAAAATTACCTATCGCAAAATATACAATTTGATAATTTTTGAAGACATCAATGGAATTCATTATCAGTGAGGGTCACAGCCTATTTTTTTAAATTTCAAATATACAAATTAAATTGCTGTTACAAAGGATTTACAATTTAGGCAAGGTAAGTTTTCTCAAATTCATTATCTCTAATTTTTCAAAAGAATCGTTTTCAGTTCTGTGACAATTCTCTTAATTATAATACATTTATCATTTGTTTTTTAAATTTTTCATCATCAATAAATTATTAAAACTCATATTTGTCATCAGATTAACTTAAAATGAGATTTTTCAAATCAACAAAATCCATACTAATGATGATAATTTACCACATACACTCCAAATGTCTAGAATTTAATTACACTTTGAATAAAGTTATCTTATTATATTTTGTGTTGATTTTTTGCAACACGCAACATGATCCATTCATAGTGCGACGACGAGTTTTAAAGCTAAGCAGCAACTGCAAATTTGTTATTATTTTTTTTTAATTCATACATTAAGCTTATTTCTTTTGTTTTTAATTTGTTGAAATAAAATCTTGGTGTCATTGCATTATGATTATGCTAAAAGTGACAAAATATGTATCATCTTACTTGTTATTGTTGAGTGACCATTTGAAATAAAGAAAAATTATGCGCTGCAAAGCATTTGACTGTTTTTTTTTGTGGTAGGGGCTTTTAGACTCTTCGAATGTGAAATACCTTCTATAATTTGTAGGTAATTTAACATAATTTGATTGTGTTATGCCAAGTATATCTTCAATTATTTCTAAAAATAGCTTTGATGACTTAAAAGTTTTAATTCTTGATAATTAAGGTTGGGTGCCTCAGTTAAAAATCTACTCAAACGACATGTTTTTAAGTTAAAAAAAAACTGAGCTAATATCAAACAAAAACATATTTTCCGCCACTTGTTTTTTAAATATGCCTAGATAGTTGGACATTGTTTTTCCGCTTAATTCTACAAGGCTAATCAAGTCTGTTCTTTTATTCGCAACAGAACTCTATAATACTGTCAGAATATATAATCTTCTCTTTCAAGACACGCACTAAATTTTCTTCAATTTACTTAATTAAGCCCATGTATCCAAGTCTTTTACAAAAGATACTCGTATGTACCCGACCTAAGTGGATTACAAACAAACAAAAAAAAACAATGTTTTTGTTGTTATTTTCTTATCTCGTTGTAACAGAATTGAGCTACATTACATGACGAAAGTTGAAATATTTCTCAAGACGGCAGGCAGATTGGCGCGTCCATAGCTATCGTCTCCCTTATTTTTGTTCAACTTCACTTTAAAAAAACTATGCGCCATCAGTGAACAATCGTTGACGAACGTCGACGATGGACATTGGAGACAAAATTACGTTTGAAAATAAAGAGAACATGCAATTGACCTCAAATGTCAGTTGACTGTGCGCAATTTTGTTTATATTTTTCTTTGAATTTTATCAGTCGTAAATAAAACTTTTATTATAGCCTTATCATATTTTAAAAAAAATCATTTTTTAAGACTTCATCGATATTTGTGTGTTTATTTATTTTATACTTTTATAGAATAGACATACATGTGCATACATATAAGCATATTATTCTTATTGATCGAACATCAATATGACTATTATTATTATTCAAGAAGATGTCAATATTATATTTTTAGAACTGATGACGTGGCTGGAATGATAATTTAATTTCTATCAATTGAAAAACAATAAATTCATCTAAATCACATTGTTTATTTAAGAAAAAAACAAAAAATAATCAGTTGAATGATTTGAAGACGAAAAGCAATTCAAAAATACTTATAAAGATCGAAAGTAAGTATTTGAATAACTTTTACATGAAGTAATGTAATGTTGGTACATTAGCAACTTATTTTCGCTTCACAATGCATAACACTTGTTTTTAAATAAATAAAGTAAATATGGTTTTCATATGTTTATAAGTTAAGGGGGGTGAGCTAGAAACGAAATGAATCACTTGAAACACTTTGGAAAAAATTGAAAACTTATTTCCAAAGTTCGTAATTCTGGTTTGCTAGTGGACAACACTAATGGTCTTCGTCATCATATGGTGATCACAGGTTAGAATCTGGATGCTGTAGTCCAGAATATAAGACTAAATGGAGGAACATCAACTAGCTCTAAATCTCAAGGACTCAATATTTCACGCACTTCTCTGAGGAGAATTTTACACAACGATCTCGGATTAATTTCTTACAAGATCTAATTAATTCAAGAATTGAAGGTGTACGACCATCCGCTTCGTTTGAATTGGAGACAAATTTTGGGGGGATAATCATCGTTTCTGACACTTTTTTATTTTAGCGCAAAACCAAAACGCTTCTGTCCAGAAACCAATGTATCCACAGTTTAGTGTGGTTTGTGAAATAATAATGCCATTGGAACATTTTTCTTAAAAGATGAGGTTGAGTGGAAATTGTTGTTGATCGTAGAGGACGTTACAGCGTCTTAACCTAAATTTTGAAGAGGAATTGAAAACGATTGCTTATAGATACAAGATGTTCCACTATTCTACACAGCCCTTGCCTTTTGAACCATTTGATCTTTTTTGTGACACAGCGATATTAAAACAGCTAAAGCTACTTTGAAACTAGTTGAGATAGCCAACTCTACGACTTTATATTTCATAATGAATGATAACGTTCTTACTACATTTTTCTTTGTCCAATCATATTATCAAATCAAATTAGGTGGCGCAACAAGCCGTTGAGAACTAGGGCCTAGTAACTTACGACTCTCATCCATTTCTGTGTGCGAGTAAAGTTATTAGGAATGAAGGGGAACTACAGTTTTAAACTGAATCCGAACGGCTAGTTTGAGAAAGCACTTTTCATTACAAAAATTACTCTTGGAGAATTTGTCAATTCCTCGCAAGAGGCAGTACCCGTGAAAAAAACTTTCGATGGCACAGGCAGTGATCGAACCCAAGACCTCTAGCATGACAGTCCAACGCACTAACCATCACTAAGCACTACTTTGATATATGATGATAGAGTCACAAAATTCTCAACCACCAGAATTAAAAAGCACAATATAGGATTTAGCGTGCCACATAGTTTTTTTTTTGGAATGTCACCTTTAAGCCATCATATAATTTAAATGGCAATAAGTCACGAAAAAATCATCGTACAATCATTGCTTTATTTTAACTTTATCAGCAAATGAATATTTAAGACAAATTTAGTGGATCTTAAAAATATACTTATTTCGAATACTTGAATTCCTATTTTAATTTTTTTAAGTACACATACGCTATAGCGACCAAAATATAAATTATTTTACTGTTTTATTATATTTTGTCAAACACGACTTATTGTTGAAATTAAAATAAATTCTTAAATGTTTAACCTTGAGAATGATGTGCTTTATCTTTTTTAAAACAAGATAAAGTTAGCTCTGAATCACTTGTAAAGGCTAAAGTAATCTTAAAAATGGAAGTACTTTAAAACTGCAACTTTATTGGGTGCCTGTGACTCATATAATAATCGTTGATAAAACACAAACTACGGTAATCTTTGGAAAGTAATGAATTATGCATATTTATACCACATGAATCCTCTTCACATTGTTAATCAAAAAGTACAAACTGTCGTATATATCTGGTTCTACGACATTTTTGCAACTTAACGCTATTTTGAAAAAAAAAGAGGCTGGGATGCGACCCACACTGATAACTTCCCATTCCGTCTGTTTATTTGTCTTGCTTAAAAGAATTTTAGGTTTTCGTGTTTTGTCAAAAAAGTTGTCAGTTGAATTATTCGAAAAAAAAATTAAAAATTACCAAGAATATTTTGCACATGATAAAATATTTTGATTTCAAAATCTATTTTTGTTAACGAGATTTTTAGTCGAAAACCAATGAAATTAATTTCGAGTCAATATGTTCTATTGTTCACGAGATATCGAGATCCGAACATACATTTTTACCAAATTTGCTTACTATTTTTTGTAGATTTTATTTTTTTATGAAAAAACTGACAGTTCAATTTTTATAAAAAAAAATATTGAATGTCAAAAACAATATTTTCTGTGAGATAAAATTAGTTTGAAGCCACTATTTTGAATTTTTAAAAAGATATTTGAGTCGAAAGTAAATTTTTACTAAGTTTTAGTATTTTTTTAGGTTTTTATTTTTTGTAAGAAAATTGTCAATTCGATTTTTCTCAAAATTGTACCGAATGTTAAAAACAGTATTTCTTACGAGACAAAATTAGTTTAAAGCCATAATCTTAAATATTTGAAAAGATATTTGAGTCGAAAATCAATTTTTACCAACTTTTATGCATTTTAATTTTTTGTAAAAAAAACTGTCAATTCGATTTTTCTCAAAATTTTACCGGATATCCAAAACGTTATTTTTCGTTGCAAAAAATTGTTTTGGAGATAAAATAATTTTTTGTTCGTAAAATATTCGAGGCGACAAATATTTTTGTTCAGTTTTTTTGGTTAATAAAAAAAAAAAACATTTGTTGGATGTTTTTCGAAAAATATATTTGTTTGGTATCACGTTACAATATATAATATACAATTTAATTCAATTCTATAGCGTAATTGGTTCGTGAGATATTTTGGGTTAACAAAAATGTTCACCTTTTTTTTAAATTGCTATGGTAAAAAAACCCACCCACTCAATTTGTTTGACCGTTTTTTCTGCATCCTTCTGTATTATTATCTGTATAACAAAATTTATTTGAAGATGATATCTCTACTGATTCTTCTTGAGCTATGGTCAACGAAAAAAACTTCGCGAACGTACGGACGTACAGACGTACAGACGTACAGACGTACAGACGTACAGACGTACGGACGTACGAACGTACGTACACACGCATGCACAGACATCTCTCCAAAAATCTTTTATTTAGACTCTAGTGACCTTGAAACGTCGAGAAATGTCAAAGTTTTCAATTCGACAAATCCGACCGATTACAATAACTTCCTTTGGGAAGTTAAAAATAGTTATTACTAGAGTGAATAAACAATTTGGTTAATTTCATATAATGTTAAAAGGACTTAACTTTTTTTTAAATATACAACCTAAAAATGATGATCTTAAACTAAGATTTCCCACGTTTTGCATTACAATTGAGGAAACTAGACACACAAGTATTTCCATTAATTTCATTCACTAAATCAAATTTAAAAAAAGGAGAATGGTCATATTGTCAATTGAATTATTCACCAACCATGATGCTATGATGAAAAGTTTTTGAGGGTTTTTACTTCCTTAACCTGAAAATATTTTTAAAGATGTTTGTGTGCTTTTCACTATTATTAATTTGTGTCTATTAAAACAGTTTTTGAAACAAAACGTCTTTCCATGATGGAGGTCCTTTAAAAGGTTTGAATTGTATTGTACCTATTCTTGAGAATCTATGGGGCCGGTTATAGCTATCAGTAAAATTTGAAACAGGAGGAATCTGAAATGTTTTACTGATGAGCGTTTATAGCAATCAGTAAATTTACGTCATTAAATGTTGTTTTCTTTCGATCATAACATCGAGCTTCGCGCCTCAGACAATTTTTTTACTGTTGCTTCAGCAATTTTTAATGATGTGATCGGAACAGTAAAAAATTGGAACACCAACAGTAAAACGAAATGGAATTTTTTTTGGCTTTTGGCAGTCAGCTGTTCAGTAAAATGAAATTTTATCATTAAAAAAATTAAAATGGATTCATGATGAATTGAAAAAAACGTTAAATGCACTGTTTTTTTTTTTTAAATACTTGAATATAGGATTCATCTTATTGCATCAATCTTTTGCTAGAAATAAATCTGTAACATGTTCAAAAACTAAAAACAAAAATTTTACTGATAGCTATAACCGGCCCCTATAATATGAGAGAGTTTGGAAATTTTCCATTCAAGAAAACTAAGAAAGACCTCTTTGAAGAAGATTTGTACTAACTTCAATTAAAGATTGCAAACTGAACACACGAAGGCATAGACTTTTTCTAATATCAAAGTGATTCATGTCATCTTGCACGAAGCCATTACAACATACCTACCTACTTACCATCTCTCAAAGACCTAACTTAATTGTAGAACCTACAAAATAGTAGATCTACGTGTGTATTGCAACGTCCGTACTAGCAGCTTGTAAATCATAACCTACCCGAGTAATATTATGTCTGACCATGAACAAAGTAAGGGTTAGTTTTTACCTGTGACTAAAATCAAGGTCACTTCCGTTTACACATACCCTCAAAAAAAAAATTAAAGAAATTCAAAAGCAATTGAATATTATTCAACTTTTATGTGTCATATAGTAGTATTGACGGCTAAACCAAAGCCAGACCTGAGACCAAGCCAACCTACAGACCGATGACATTTTATTGAAACTGATTTCATCATCAACAATGAAGATTTCTTTATTTGGCTTATTATTTCTTCCCCGTTTACTTCAGGTAGAATAAATGAGCACTGAGAGTAGATGTGACGTGTGTGCGTGGTTGTAAAACCAACGCCATCATCTTCATCAACAAGGGTTGCTTGTACCTAACAAGCTAGCACATATCCTAAGCAACATGCAAGGGATGTTTAATTTTATCCCATTTATACGATTCCAGTGAAATTTGTCTAAAAATATAATATTTGTATTTTTCCAAATGCGTCTTCATCTACAAGAGTGTATGGTGTTTGGGTTCTTTGAAATCCCTTTTCGAAAATGCATTTATGATGGTATTTTAGTCTGAAAATAAACATACGTGACATTGAGAGCATAAAATACAACCAAAACCAAATGACGAAAAGAAAGGGAATATTTTCAACATTATTTTTTGAGAGTATTGAAAACAGACAAGGTAATTGCTTTTTATTCTTCTAGAGCTTCAAAATATGTTCGCTTTCTGTGTTCGTTTCGTTTTGTTCAGCTCAGCACAAGAGGGCAATAAACTGTGGCGCGTCATCATTACATACCGGTCCGTCCGCGCTATGGTTATGGCGATGGCAATGTTGATGTTGATGTTGATGGTGGAATCTCGTTTTTCCACTTTTTGGTACACATCGAGTTCTCCTTCCCCAATCCAAAATCCATGAGCATTGAAAGTACTTGTACGCACAACATAACGAAGTACTTTATCACCATATATGCATTGTCTCTTATAGAGTTTAGACCAAAAATTTTCCATTCCATCCATTCTCCATGGCTTGAAAATTTGTTTCCAAAAATTCATGCTGCATATTGGGAATTCCAACAAACAAGAATTAGGTATTTATTGTGTATGTGTGTTTGTTGCTTTCGGGGAATTTGTTTTTGTATTTGTGTTGAGATTTATTAATGATTTCCTTACTTTAAAAAGGTCTACGTTTGTCGTGGTGCGTGACACGTATTTTTTTTGAATACCTATGAGATATTGTTGCCATCTTTTTAGAGATACTGCGATATGTCTCATACAAATATTTGATTTGTTGTTCAGTTTGTCTTTTTTGGTTTAATAAAACAAAAATCAAATGACTAATGATACGACTTTTCCTTAAATGGTTTATTGAAAACCCAACTGAGCCTTACACATTAATTTATTTAATTAAAATAATTTAAAAATAAATTATAATTTATAATTTTATTAAAGAAAAATATGAAAGTGAACATTTTCATTCTAATGTACCTACCTACGTTCTGGAGGTACTTAAAGTAACCTCATAAAATAATGAAAATGTTCATTTGTATGAAGTTAGATTTCGAAAAATCTGAAATAAGGTTGTTTTCATTTCAAATTTTCTCTTCCTACAGCGAAGTACCAAACTAAGAAAAATAAATAAGAAATATTTATTTAGAAAAATGTAACGCATAGCTTTTTAATTTTTGTTTTAATAATTTTTTTTCGAACCTACATATGTGACTAATTTTGTAACATACAAAAATTATTTCGGGTGTCGATTTTTAAGTTTTTTTTTTTTTTTTCAAAAATAAAACATCTAAATCAGTTATCTGAAAGTGCAAAAATTAGAAACGGCTTTATAATAAGTCTTGTCGTAAGACTAGTTTTAAAGAAAATCAGTAAATGGATGTTAATGATTTTTTAAGAATGTTTTTGTTTGTAATTTGTAAAAAAAATATATATAAAATTTCGCAAAAACTTCCATTTTGAATTTTCAAAAAAGAGTGTTTTTAAGAGAAATTGATAGATGTTTATTTCAATTAAGAGAAGAAGATATGCTATTGATAAAAATATCCCACAGCTGTAATAGAACTTTATCTTTGCCATGAAATTTTCCATGACCAATTCGTACATTTGTAGTTGTACGTCCTCGGTAACTTTACAAATTCTATTTTTGAAGCCTTTAGAAGTATTAGCATAGACCTTTTCTTTCACGTAAATCCAAAAAAATGTCTTTAATCCAAGGCTTGGTGTTCAATTGTGATCACCTCTTCAGTTAAAAATACTGTCAGGAAACTTGTCACCATTTCTATTATATTGTCACTTGCGGGTTTAAGACTCATTCTCGAATAAGTAAGAGCTAATCAGACTGCCAACTCAACAACCGTATTAAACTGTGGCACATTAGGAAAGGACAGCTTTTTCAACAACAATTGTTTGATTTTCGAACCGACATACAAATCTTATGGTAGCCTCTGAAGTTAATGTGGACTGCATCACTGAATTAATTGCATTTAAAGGGCCCAATTAGCGAAAAAACGACATTTTCCACTGGTTTGAAATGTCATTAGTGGAATTCTTCATTCCAAATGTCGGCGATGAATCGACAAACGTGGGTTTTCGTCACCACTACGGGTTACAGCAACAATGTCTAAATTGTTCTTGAGCGATGCATTTTTCAACTGTTTCACTATTGCCTACCAAGGGGGAACATCTCAAAGTGCTTTAGTTTTACTGCCTATACAAATTTTACATTTTTTGTACTTTAAAGATGAGAGCTTTAAAAATTACAATTGTCAAAATAGAAGACTATTAAAAGATATTAAACCTTTATTATGTGGTGTATGAAAAATGTTGGATTTTTGAGATTTAATTGCAGTTTTGTTATTAGAATGTTCCTACAACACAGTGGAATCCAGTTTCTTGCATGATATCGTTTATCTTTGTAGATAGTCTATACTAAATGGTTTACTTACGACAATAATTAACCACTTTTTAAGGTAACAGCATATTTTGGTTAATTCGTCACATACGAAAACGATTTATTGAGAAAAATCTAAAATTATTTCTTCCTCTGTAATAGCTATGCAATTCCAATTTTTCCGTAGATAATTTTCTTCCGGGGTGATTTTGAATACCTCCGATATAAATAATGAGAATATAATTCGTGTTTGCATATTATTTAAATATTCGTGAAAAAAAAACCTAGGTAAGTGCTATTCCTACATATATACTACCAACAAATGCTACCACCTGTAAGATTGACGAAATACCAGCATGAACTTGAACATTTGCTAACTCTCCACTTTTATTCTTATTCGTTTATTTATAAACAACCATTAACGTTAGGTGTAGGTAAACAATATTTAATCAGCTGATGTTATTTTAAGGTTTGTCTTATAAATTCTTTTATTTACTAGATTTACATTTAAGCACCTTGAGCTTTGGAATTGAGAAACACGTGTTGACAGTGTCAGTGATTGTCAAGTTGTTAAACTATGCCAAACGAATCCTCTCTATTTGATTTGGTTGTAGATTTTTTTTAAATAATTATTTTGTTCTTACATCGTACCTACATATACGTCAAAAAAACTTTTACCAATACTTACAAACATGCGAGTATAGAAGCTAAGCTCACAAATTTTAACACACCTAAAAATAAATAACCATAAATCGTAAAAATCTCGTCTAAAACCGCTTTGAAAACGTTCTTTTCTCGTTTTTACATTCAAATACCTGGTTTAGGTTTCGAATCTCTAAAGCATGCCTTAAGTTTTAAGTATCGCAATTGTGGCTACATTGTTATGAAAAACACTTTTTTTCAATGTATTGAGTATCTATGTGAGCTGGGGAAGCAAAAACTCACATCAATTGAGTCATGTCAGCAACTTATTCTCTGTAGTCAAGTCGTTTTTAGTCGATCTAGACTTAAGTGATTTCGTATAATATGCAAAAAGAGGAGAAGTGCCTGCGTCAGCTGCTTTGCTGGCGATATGACGCCGCACCGATGATGGCGATACAGACGCCATACAGTCAGACCGAGCTCACTTGGTTCCAGTTCCAGCACTGAACACAGGAAGGGGAGACCATTTTCGATGAGTAGAGTGAGTACTTTCACATCTGTTTTGGGTTTTGGTTGTATTTTTGTTTAATTCGTTTATACCAGTTAGTATCTCTGAACTCGTGAGTATCTGGCGCTGCTGTTGCTGTTTGGGTTTGGGTTTTCGTTTGTTTGACTCTGGGTCTGGACGACTACTGCTTGTGCTCGTTTTGTAAGGCTGATGGCTGTTCTGTGTTCTGTGTGGCTGGCTAGCTTTTCGGCTTTCTCAGCATAAGCCTCTGTAAAGGCAAATTAGTGTAGTGTTTGTGTTGCACAGTCATATAGGACGCGTGAATCTACATCACATCATCGTCGTATATTTATTTTATTTACGAACATATCTAAGGACAGACAGGCTACATTCTACAGTCAGTCCTTAAGGTTTTTGGTTTTCTGTTGATACGTTGTTTTTTTTGCCTGTTTTTATACTTTATTTGCGTCTTATTCGAGATTATATCGCCGGTCTTCAGAGACGTGCTCTTCAAAAAAAAAAACAAAAAACATTTTTGGTTATAGTGATAAGATTTGATTTTTTCATTTGCAAACGAATCATAGTGGAGTCGAAGTGGAGTGGTTTCTGTGGTAGACCTATTCTGTCTCAGAAACAAGATAAGTTTTGTGTTGACATTTATTTTTGTTATCAATTTTGACAGCGTTGCGCTACAAAATCAGATAAACAAACTATAAAATAGACCGGTTGAACGAAAGAATTATTATTGTTTGTGTCTCGTACCTACATTGTTTTGCTCTGATGACTTTCTACAATCATACCGAACTTTTATGAATGAGATGATCAATAGTGAATAACAATAATAAACCTATTGGGAACACAATTGTCTATCAATGGAATCTTTGTAAGTATATCTATGAAAATATTTTATATAACATGAACTTAATAGCAGCTTAGCTATTTACAAAAATGAATTAAACATTGAAACTCACCCAACTTGTTATTTTTCATCTACACTCGTACCTACCTACCTACTTACACCTGTTTCAAATCCAAACATTCTTGCTATCAGATTCATTCGTGCATAATAAAACTTTACTATATACCAACATGCCTACGCTAATTCATATTCTTATTTACTAATTTTTTTTTGTATTGTTATTAACATAATCTCTATGTCAATTGCGATTAAATTGTGGAACAACTTTATGCAAGTGTGCAAGCATGTTGATCAATTGTTACAGTTCATTTGTTTAGTCAGTAACTATTAGACTGTTCAGAATCAGAAGTGATATTTTGATGAGAAAGACAGTGTGTTAACAGAAGCCGTTCGGTGTCATTTCAATTTTGCAAATCACTCGCTGATAAGCAGTCTACTGGAAATTGTATGACTCAATATTAGCTTGGCGGGAATTGCAAGCAAAATATTTGCTTAAAGAAGTGTGTCATTTTCATAAAAGCTAGTACATTACCTACCTAAACATCTTTACCTTGTTAAAGGTCTTTTGTATTTAATTGTCACACATTCTTCAGCTTGAGTTTTTTTTATAATGAAAACAAAAAGAAATTTTCTTAGAAAATGAGTACCTACCTGTTATAACTAGTACTCTTAACAGAGTACATACACTTTCTGGATATCAATTTTATTAAAATTGAAACTATGATTGATCCAGCTGTAGTCTATTAAGAGAAAGTAAGTAAGTAATCTATAATAAAAACCTATTACTTTTTGATATTCTTACAAAAACACGTTCAATGAAAATGAGCGGCAAAATAAAAAGGTTTTGATGAACTTTCCTTAGGTACCAATACCTAAATAAATAGTTAGAAAACCACAGCCAAAAATTAAATAATAAAGTTTAAGAAAAAATGAACGTAACATATTGTTAATTAACAACGGACAAATTTTGAGAATTTTGCGATTGTAATAACTTTATTTAGGAATATTAGCAATCTCGACTTAAGTGATCTTATTTCCGATCTTCGAATTCCATGAACACTTTTTAAAATATCAAACCTTTTGCAATATTTTTGAAAATGACTAAATATTGCAATGAAAAGTCAAAGTTTTTAATGACACTACGATTTTGGTACTTCGATACATCGTTCCAAAAGTTATATAAAATAAAAATCGGTTCTAGAAAGTCCTTACTTTAAAATTTAAATAAAATATATTACCACTTAAACCCTTTTCGCCAAATTGTAGTAAGCGTTAAAAATGTATGTATTTGTATCGTAAACGACACACAAAAAGTTTATTGCTGATCACGTCTAAGATTGGTATTGGAATTGTCAAAGTGAAAACGGTTTGCTTCCGATAAATAGGATGATCGACAAATGTTCGTCTTTTTTTTCTGTATCACAAACAAAACAATCCTTTAAGGGATTAAATTGTCCGGAATTCGAATCTCGCCTTAAATTTTTCTATCACATCTCACGTTTTTAAAATATGCCCATTTAAAAATGATAAAGACAACCAAAAACGAGTTTTTTAAAAATTAGTTAAAACACAAGACTTTCTTTAAAAATAAATTGTACCTATGATAATTTTGCATAGTACAAATCTTCGTCTTGTAGATACACTTTGAATTATCTTAGTATCTTTCTTAGTTTCTATAAATTCACATTAGTTATGAGTCTTTATTTGTCTCTATATAAAGTTTTGAGAAATCTTCAGTTCAATACTTTCATAAATTTGAAAAATAGGTACGTTTTGAAGTTAATTTTTAACTATCTGTTAAAATAAAAAAAAAAAAACACTCGTTTTAAATATTATTTCTATATTTTTGCAATACATGTATTTCAAAAACTTAATGTTGAATTCTTGTTTAGTATTATTCTTGTTTAGTACCTATATTCTTTAAAGATTACAGGTACCGAGAAAAACGATGTATTACTTCAAAAATTTAACTCCTTGAAGCTATTTATCTATTTTTCAAGAAAAAATTGTCATACTTGAAAATCAGTCTTATATAAAAATGAACTTTCAAATTTGTAAGTGATTTAAATTTTTAAATGTATGCACTAACATAGTTTGTAAAATATATCCAAAATCTTTACTCTCTTGAATTTAAAAAAAATGCTTACTCTTACAAAAATCTAAAATTCAATTGAACATCAAGTTGTAAATGTTTAAAATCTAGGAAATTTTGTATTACCTGCTATCCCATGCAACACACCCTATTTAATAACCCATTATATTTCCATGCTTTGAGATTATCTTAAATGACTTAATCAAGATTATACTTAAGATGGCATTTGAATTGAATTACAGAAAATAAAGTAATTAGAACAAGCCACGAATACAATTACAACTACCTGCAAACAGATGATCTCTTTATGATATTAATTATAATTAAACTATCATTAACTCGGTATGGTTTTGGTTGTATTTAAGTTTTAACTTCTTTTAAGGAACAGTTTTAATTCACAATTGTTACAATATTTCGAAATACTTGGGTTCGTGAAAAAAACAAGTGAATCCATATTTTGTGATTGCATTTTCAATTTACAGCTTCTTCTTTTTTTTTAAATTATTATCCATTTACAACTTCCTACCCCAACATTTTTTAATAATTCTATAAATAAAATGATCTTGATCAATAAAATCAACAACAACAGAAATAAACATTCTCTCTTCCAACTTACTTTAATACCCCACGCATTTATGTCAAACTACATGCATCACGAACATTTCCGCTTGCATTAACCGTATCTATATATAGTCTTTCAGAGTGGATGCATCTTTACAAGAAAACATAAAACTAAACCGTGGGAATATCCATACAAAAATCTAAAACTCATGTACATTGTTTTTAGGGCCTTGAAGTAAGTTTGAGCAATAAATTGAAGAGTTTAACAAAGTTAGGGGAAGCATGGATAAAAACTATTATCCGGCAGGAGATTCGGTTTTCCTAAAAATAACGTTTTGTAAGCATTGACAAAATTTGTATGGTTTTTTAAAAAAATCACATAAAATAAAAAAAAAGACTCCTAATTAACATTTAAATTTCGAAAAAAAATCTATATAAAACGAAAATTGTTCCTGTTTTCAAATTTGTATGCACAATGAATTCATTTCAGAAAAAAACAATTTAGTTAAAATTATAAAACTTAACAAAAATAGTTTTTGGAGTTTTAAATGAAAAGTATTAGATAATGAATATTTGAGAGACCTTAAGTACTTTTAGAAAACTAATTTGCCGTTTTAAAAAAATCCATGGTAACTTCTGCGACCCCGAAATTCCTTATAACGTCAACTATGCAGGGCTCGATTTTCTTGACGTCATTTATGTGTACCGATGTAACTTATTTAAATTTAGTTTTCTCGTAGTTACTTGTATAATTAAATGTCTCCAATTACTCCCCATCAAGTTTGGTTGGTTTAAATAAATACCTTTATACACTTTGTGGGTATATTATACAGGTAGATATATTGTTTTCTTAACGCTTGGGTTAGTTGAGCACAGAAAATAAACTATCGGCATGTTTCTTTATGCACTTTGCGGTTTGACATAATAACTAATTATCATAAATTATTGTAATTTCTTACCACTATTATCAACTATAATTATTATAATGCAATGTCATACACCTGTGTCGCATGAACTTGCTCTCAGAAATTATTTGCTTTTTAAGTCTATTTTTAGATTATTTTCGGAATAAGAAAATATACGTAAGAAATAATAACAATTTATTTTTATTTTAACAAAAATAATTTTAAAAGCTGTTGTTCTATGTGAACTTTCTTAGATTTAAAATTAAATAATAACTTAAGATTCGTTTTCAAAACATCAAATCAATACTCCTTCCCAATCCAATATAAAGAACAATAATATGTAAATATAAGCAATTTTTAACTAAATTTAGTTATACAGATAATAATGCAGAAAGATGTAGAAAGGGCTCTCAAGAAAATTGCATGGGTGGTTTTTTTACCATATCAGTTTAAAAAGGTGAACATTTTGGTTATCCCTAAATATCTGACGAACCAATAATGCTAGAGACTTGAATTAAATTTTATATTATATATTGTAACGTGATACAAAACAAATATATTTTTGGAAAAAAATAACGGTTTTTTTATAAATCAAAAAACTTAAAAAAAAGAGGCTGGGATGCGACCCACACTGATAACTTCCCATCCCGTCTGTCGATTTGTCTTGCTTAAAAGTTTGTCTTTACATATGTATCAATTTTTACCAAATTTGCGTACTATTTTTTTATGAAAAAACGGACTGTTGGATTTTTATAAAAAAATACTGAATATCGAAAACAATATTTTCTGTGATATAAAATAAGTTTGAGGCCAATATTTGTAATTTTTGAAAAGCTATTTGAGTCGAAAGTAAATTTTTACCAAGTTTTAGTATTGTTTTTTTTTTAGGTTTTTATTTTTTATAAAAAAAAACTGTCAATTCGATTTTTTTCAAAATTTTACTATATGTTGACAACAATATTTGTTGAAAGATTAAAGTAGTTAAAAGCCAATATCTAAAAATTTTGAGAAGATATTTGAGTCGAAAATCAACATTTACCAACTTTTATTAATTTTTTTTCTCTAAAACAATTTTGTGCAACGAAGAATAATGTTTTTGACATCTGATAAAATTTTGAGAAAAATCCAATCGACAGTTATTTTTATAAAAAATAAAAACCTAAAAAAACATTGCTCAAAGTTGGTAAAAATTGAATTTCGACTCAAATATCTTTTCAAAAACTTGATATAAAGGCTTCAAACTCAATTTATCTTTTAAAAAATATTGTTGTCAACATTCAGTAAAATTTTGAGAAAAATCGAATTGACAGTTTTTTTTACAAAAAATTAAAACCTAAACAAAAATTAATAAAAGTTGGTAAAAATTGATTTTTAAGAAATATTCTTTTCAACATTGAATAAAATTTTGAAAAAAATCGAATTGACAGTTTTTTTACAAAAAATAAAAAGCTAAAAAAAAACAATACTAAAACTTGCTTAAAATTTACTTTCGACTCAAATTGCTTTTCAAAAATTTAAAATATTGGCTTCAAACTTATTTTATTTCACAGAAAATATTGTTTTCGATATTCAGTAATTTTTTTTTATAAAAATACAACAATCTGCTTTTTCATAATAAAAATAAAATCTACAAATAATAGTACGCAAATTTGTTAAAAATTGATGTTCGGTTCTCGATATCTCTCAAATAAATTTCATTCATCCAATTTGTATTTGTTTATATAAGAAATACAAAATTTTAATAAATGCTACTAAAATTGGTCAATATTTGTTTTCGACTAAAAATCTATTTAACAAAACTAGATTTTGAAATAAAAGTATTTCATTATATGCAAAATATTGTTGGTAGTTTTTAAATTTTTAAGAATAATTTAACTGACAACTTTTTAAACACAACACGAAAACCTACAAACTTCTAACCAAGACAAATCGACAGACGGGATGGGAAGTTATCAGTGTGGGTCGCATCCCAGCCTCTTTTTTAAAATATTATTTCAGGTTTGTTTGATTTTATCGACACCTATACTAACTAAAAGAAAACTAGAAAGAAGATTTATGTATTAATTATTAAAAACCTTAAGTTGGATTGATGTAAATATTTAACAACATAAAACTACATACATATGTCTGCTTTACGTAGATCAACCTGATCATCAGACACACTTAAGTAGTGCAATCGAGGCCACGTGATCCAACAGCTTTACTTAAATGAATGTTTTTGTCGTTTATCAATGATAAAAATTATTGCATTATGTACATAAAATTATATTTTATAAAAATTGTATTTACTTAGATATGTGCAACTATTTATGGACATTTATTTAACATTATATCGTATATTTTTTTAAGGTTTTCCAATAAGAGATTTTATTTTGATATTAAAATAAAATGCACGATTGGGTCGCACGAACTTGTTCCAGTATTCAAAAAATCCTGTTAAGAAATAGAACCTTTATTTTACCTATATTCAACGATTTAAAAACAAGTGATGTAGGGCTAAGTTGATATCAAGTTGGCACTACACTTTTTGATTTTGGGAAAACTTAGTACACAATTAGTTGAAGATTATTTGTTGTAAATTAGTTGTGGACAGAAAACAATTCCCAAATTTTGTTTACTTTAATTTTTTTTTAAAGGGGGTGTATATTGCTAACTTGACACCGTGAGTCCAGGCATTAAACAAGGACATTCGAAAATGTAACGATATACTTAATTTTAGCTTTTTTTGTTTCAAATTAGTTGTGGAAAGACAAAAACTCCAACAATTTTGTTTAGGTACTTAATTTTTTTTTAATTGGGGGAATGTAGTGCTGAATTGACACCGTGTGTCCAAAAAAGCTACAATTGATTGCATCATTATATTTTTGAATATCCTTGTTTTATGCCAAGATCAAATTAGCACTACATACCCCTTTTAAACAAAAAAAAAATGGTTGCCTGTAAAGTCGGTTTTACGGGCGAAGATTTTACGTGACAACGTCTTTTTCTAGGTAGAATATTTATTGTTAAACTAATAATTTACTTAACACTATCAACATTTATCAATAGTATGACATAACCTATAAACTCAGTTTCTCAACTTTTGTGTCAATCTAACAATTAATCAATCAATCATAGTTTACGATAATGAAATATCAGTGTACAATTATTTACCTTTATTGTTGTAGTTGTTGTAAATGACGAATCTAAGCACTCCACATTTTCACTACAGACACAGCTGACGATACTTTAACCACACGTGTGAACTTGTATTATGACGCTTTCTTGTTTTTCCAACGCCAAGAACGTTCGAGAAAGACAAAGACAGAGACACAAGCATGCGCCTAATTCTCTAGTGCTGCGCGCGCGGCAGACCGATCATAGTTGAGTGGGAGAGAGACGCAAGGCATTCGGCGGGCCTCTCTCTCGTTCGGAGGCATTCGGCGGGCCTCTCTCTCGTTCGGAGGCATTCGGCGGGCCTCTCTCTCGTTCGGTGACTCATCGTAACGTTACCGGGCGTTACACTTTTTCATAAGTGACTCCCTAATAAACCTAATTTAAGACGTTGTCACGTCAAAATCAAAGTACAACATTTTTTGCATTCGTTGCTTTCCACAACTTATTTTCTTCAACTAGCTAATTGCATAATTATTTTTCCCAAAATCAAAAAATGTAGTGCTAACTTGATATCAACATAGCACACCACTTTTTTTTTAAATCCTAGAGCTTACATTTTTTTCCACAACTAATTTACAACAAAAAATCTACAATAACCTGCATACTCAGTTTTTTTTTTTAAATTTCGAAGAATGAAGTGGCTTGGCAGTCGTGAAAAGGTTGTTCAGAAAAAAAATTGTAAATCGCTTCATTAGTTCCTAAGAAAATGTAAAAACAAGTTAAGAGAGGACTACTGTTATTTCTGTCTTAGAAAAAAAAACGCATAACGCAAATCTGCCTAAAATCCAATGGTTTGGGCTGTAGGGGCTAGGACAGAAAGACAGCCGAATGTTATGTTTGATTTAAATCTCGAGACAGAAATTTTTACGAATGCAAAATTTTACATAAATGTATGTATTTCCTGTACGTCGAAAGGAAAAAACAAGTATTCTTTAAAGCATGGATGTTTATTTTATTGTACCTAAATAGGATGTTATGCTATTAGCAATAGAAAATAAAATCGGCAATACTGACATCCTTTTTACCGCTGGCTGTATGTATACCAAGTTAAGAAAGTATATTCACTATCAATTGCAGCTTAAACCAATATATTTTTATACTAAGCAATAAGCATGTACTAATCTTATCTTCACTATCACTTAAAAGGACCAACAACAGTGTGACTATTAAAAAAAAAATATATTATACAACAGAAACCAATAAATATTAGTTTTTAAATTTTGAATATCATAATTTAGGGTGTGGAGCATTCTACATTCGTGATGTGGGGCTTAAGAAGACAATCTCTGTACTTCATTTTGCGATTCTTTCGTAAACGGATGAGAATTCCTAGAAGAATAAGTTTTACGCGTATACACAACATTGTAAAAAGTACAAATCATTTTAATTTTAATTTTTAAAAGAAATAAATTTAAATTTTGACTACAATCTTATGGTAAGAAACTTTAATGAAATGTTCAGATCTTTCAACCCTACAGAAAATAATAATAATACAAATTAAATTGAACAAAAAAGCGATTAAGCACCACTAAAGAAGTCTGATGATCCGGTTGGCCCCCGTGCAATAGCTATAACTCCAGCCTATGAACTTGGTGGTAGCACACACAAGTTGTTGTTGTTTCATTCTAAATTTTCAGAAAATAAATTTGTTGACAAAAAAAATGATGGCACAAAAAGTTTTGGATTGAAGAATTGTAATGCAAATTTAAAATTGTTAATCATTACAAAAATCAATGAAAATTCTACAACTAAATTTCTTTACATATTTTTTTTGCATCCAAAAAAGGTAATAAATTTCTTACTTTGCATTTTTTGTACTATCAAAATTTGTACAACCCTGAAATGTATTGTACAAAGTTTTTAACAAATATAGCCGTTTGCTTTTAGCAAACACAATAACTTTTTTTTGTATTTCTTTAATTGATGCACTTATCGTTATTTACTTTTATAAATCAGTTAATTAATTTGTTTTGTATCTCATAAAAAATATAAAATTCAGCATTGGTTATGCTATTCATGCATTTTTGAAAGCTTTACTCCAAGGAAAAAATGTATTAGCTTGTATCTTAATTTCCGCTCAATTAAGTATTTTCTTTGTTGAATCAAATTCTACGAAATCGTTGATGTTTTTTAAGACCACTTTAACTGTTCTGGTATTTCTTGAATATAACATTAAGTACATAGCAACATTAAGTGTTTTTTTTTATTGCATGCACAGTACTCCGATTTTATCCTGGCTAACTTTTACTTTAATGACATTTCTCAAACTGATATCAATAAAAAATATAAATATATTATGCTGACAATGCCGCAAACTTAAGTACATATTATCATTAATTAAATTTAATACGAACTCCAATAAAAAATACTATAACATGTCAAATAAAAGAACAAATTAAATAAAAACGATTTTAACATAATTATAAAATTGTCTCTGTTTTGGTCAAAAATATTTACTTGGTTTTTAAAACAAATATTATTCAGTAATGCACAACACTGACACTTTGCTTAAGTGAAAACAAGCTTTTAAATTGACCTAGTAAATGTTGAAGCTTACACTGTGTAGATTATTAAACTAAACAATATTATTCACTTTTTTTTACCAATTCTAGAATTTATTACAGTTTTAAAAAATAAAATTTTGTAACTTCTTAAAAATATATCGTTTTTCCGCATTTTTGAAAGTTGTTTTAGTATTTTTTTTGAGTTACTATTTTTCTTTAATTAGTTTGAATTTGAATGCTCTTTTTTCTTGTGTTCTATTAATCAGATCGGTCAGAAATAAATTGCAGAAGTTATGAATTGTTAAAAATCTTAATGAGGAATTTCGTAAATTTTTGTATTCAATTCAAAAAGTTTACATTCAATTTTTAAGATTGTTTAAAAAAATGTGTATTTTTAAAATCAACAAAAATTCTTCTTTCCAAAATAAGAAGTTCTAAAATTTGTCTGAAAATAAAAAGCTAAAATTCTTTGAAATTTTAAAGTAAGCTAAAACTCAACATCTATAGTTAAGCTTAAACTTTTTTGAGATGAGATAATTTTCGTTTGCATAATTTTTACCACTTAATGTCTGCATATTCCTGAAAACAATAAAATATAATTGAGTTCGAAAGTGTTTTTAATTTAATTATACAGCCAAACCAAATCAAAGTAATAAATTAGTTTGAATTGCTTTTTTGAGTTTTGTTTTTGTATATTATCATCACAAAAGTCAAACTATAGCCTTGAACTATTAAAAATTATTTTCGTGTGAATCAGTTGCGCATTTAATAAAATTTTTAGGACAATCTGATGCATTTTTGAATCATGTAATTTTTTATCGTTTTATTATATAGCCGTTAGACTTAAGTTGAACAAACAAAATTCTTACATAATATATTAAATCCATCAATCATTATTATGTATATTTTGATGAATTTTGTATTTTTTTCTTAACTTTGTTTCAAGCTTATGCATTATTGTAAGCCTATTATAGAGAGCATTATGATTGAGATACGTTTTTGTTACAAATAAATTTTATTTGTTGTTTTTTTTCCTGTAATTATGGCTCTAATCGTAACTACTTGGTAATTATTACCATTTTTGGGAAATTAAATAGTTTCCAAAGATAGAAATAAACGCCTTAAAAATTAGAAAAAAAAAAACAAACAAACTTCATAACAAAAATACAACTCTAGACGTAACGTCTCACTTAGACTCTTGTGTGTGAAAAAATGTGAAAAATTAATTCTCGAGACATCCATAGGTACTACTTACATATATAACTATAAACGTGTCTACACTAATTACAGTCAGCAGCGTAACAAACCGTTTTGGGTCATGCTAAAGGCTTTATACGTTATGATAACAACATACATACACATCCACCCAGAAGAACATACACATACAACAAAAACAGCATGGTTCTTACCTACATAATGTTCATATGTGTGTATAATAAATAAATTTATTATTCTCATATCATTAATCAATTTTAACAACAAAATATTTTATGTGAACGTGATCGAAGAACATACAAAAAGACGAAGTTATTGTTTCTCGCAAAGCTCGTGTTTCGGTGTCTTTATTTCTTACTTTACTCAATTCATTCTTTATACGGTATGGTGTTTCGACGAATTGACTTTTTAATTTTCGGTTCTTGACCTTTTGGTTGATAATTGAAGCTTATAATATAAAAACAAAAAAAATGGATATGATACCGTCAATTCTAAAATATGTTCATTTTATTACATTGGTTCTAAGACCGTGTCCCTATCTTAGAATCAGCAATTAGATTCAATTTTATTATAAATTTATTTTTAAGGAAAAAATAGAACGAATGTTTTTTTAAATTCAATCACATAGAATGTTGGCATAAATTTTAAGTTAATTAATCAAGAAAGTCGAAAAACTCGTTCTTTTAGCAAGTATAAATTATTGATTTGCAAAACAAGGTGGTGCAAAAATTGTAATTAGGCGTTTAAATAGTCAATCAACGACAACAAATCTTTTGGAGCATAGTTTATGTTTGACTTTTTTATGTATTTGTTTACTTTACAGAAGTCAACATAAAATTTAAATTTGAAACAATCAATCATCTTTGATTCTATTTGCAAAAATTATAGAATTTTCAGAAAGCGTGATGACTTTGTTTATTGTTAAAGAAATATAAAGATTTTAACCCGCAAATTATGATTTAATTAATATTAATTAGAATTTTGAGCTTGTGCGTCCAAATTTGGCGAATTGGCATTGAATTAACTTAAGCGTTAAATAATTGGTTGAAAATATGATTTTAGAGTTGTTTTGAGCGTAACATAGAATTTAAGATGATTTTATTTTTTATTGTTTAATTTGTATATTATGTAAATGCATGCTTTTTATAAGTTTTGTATGTAGTGATTTTTGAAAAGTTCTATTTATTCAGTAAAATAAGGCGAAATAAAATGCATGACGGACGGGTACGCACTAACTTGCTCATGTATCCAAAGAGTCTGTTTAAAATTATTTCCTGTATTTTAAGATTTAAAAAAGATTGTTTTCAAAAATTTAAATGATTTTTATTTCTCAAAAAAACTTCATATTTTTTTTTTAAATTAATTTTGTATATACAACATTTTTAAATTTTATCTTAAAAATATTTTTGGTATACAGATATTTTGTGCTTATAAATATACATTTTACGTTTGAATTTCGTTAAAAAATGTCAACCCGTTTCTAAGATATCGAATTTAAAAAAAGTAATAATTTGTAAAAAATTAAAAAAAAATTAAAAAATTAAAAAATAACGGTCTTATGAGGGGTATCCTTCTGGAGCTATACAAAAATACATTTTTTTTATTGAAAAACGATAAACTTTAATACAAGGTTATCGGGTTATTTTTTAGAAAATTCTAATTTTCGATTTGTGACCAAAAAAATTTATGGGACAACTATGTATTAGTTATAAAATCTTGAAAAAAAAAGAGGCTGGGATGCGACCCACACAATTAACTTCCCATCCCGTCTGTAGATTTGTCTTGCTTAAAAGTTTGTATATGTATCAATTTTTACCAAATTTGCGTACTATTTCTTGTAGATTTTATTTTTTTATGAAAAAACGAACTGTTGGATTTTTATAAAAAAATTACTGAATATCGAAAACAATATTTTCTGTAAAATAAAATACACTGCATCAAAAAATTGCACGTACATCAATCGAATTCAAACAAATTTATTATATTTAAGGTACTTATAACTTAATCCACGTACCGATTGACTTTATTTTGAACAAAAAATGATACATAGATGTAAGTACAGTATTAATAGGTAACACAAATTTCGACCTCTCTTCTTATAACTTTTTTTTTCATAAACATATGTTTCTATAAGTATAAAAAAATTGCACGTACACCAAACAAATGTACGTACACGGTTGTTTTTTTCTACAAAAATGAACTAACGGTTCTTTCAAAGCCAAAAACTCGTACGATCATGAGGATGAATCTCCTACTCAGTCTGTTATGTTAAATTGATCTGGCTGAAAGTGTTTTTTTTGCGTTTAAAAACAATTTTTTTTAGTTATGGAATCATCACATAAAAAAGTTCCTATTGAAATAAAAAAACAAATTGTGGATCTCAAAAAGGATGGAAAAAGCTATTCGGAAATATCATCCATTGTTAAGAGATCAAGATCAACTATTCAATGCGTGATAAAAAATTATGAAAAAATAAAAGCTTCGAAATGGCCCCAGGAAGAGGTCGAAAAAAAATTTTAAATGACAAAATGGAACGTAAAATTGTAAGAATGGTGAAGGTTGACCCAAAAATAAGTGCACCTAAGATAGCTGCAGAAATCACAGTAAGTCATGGAATATCACTAAACCCACAAACAGTTCGGAACGTATTGCATTCAAAGGGTTATAAAGGACGTGCAATAAGAAAAAAGCCTTATATTTCAAAGACAAACGCGCAAAAGCGTTTGGACTATGCAAATGCGTATGTTTCCAAGCCGGATGATTTCTGGAAGAACGTCTTATTCCTTGACGAGAGTAAGTTCAACATTTTTGGGTCGGATGGAAGAAGGTTTGTGTGGCGGCAACCAAACACGGCCTTGGAGACAAAAAATATGCAGCCAACAGTGAAGCATGGAGGCGGAAATGTCATGGTCTGGGGAGCGATGGGGGCTAGCGGGGTGGGAAATTTAGTATTTGTTGAATCGACGATGGATAAAATGGTTTATCTGCAAATACTAAAAGACAACTTAAAAGCCAGCGCCAATAAAATGGGCTTAAGCGAGGACTTTGCATTAGTACAAGACAACGACCCTAAGCATTCCTCAAGGCTTGTGAAAGAATGGCTGTTGTATAATGTGAAATCGCAGTTGCCTCATCCTCCTCAATCCCCAGATCTAAATCCCATCGAACATCTTTGGGATTATTTGGAAAAGAAAATCCGAGAATCGGAAATAAGAAACAAAAATCAACTGAAAGCCGTTTTAATTGAAGAATGGAACAAAATTCCACCGGAAGTGACTTCAAAACTAGTCCTGTCCATGCAAAACCGTTTGAAGAATGTTATTAAGGCAAAAGGTTACCATACTAGGTACTAAACGAAGCAATTAACTATTAAACTTTAAAGTGTATGTGCAATTTTTTTATGTTAATTTTAGTTTCTTCCCTTTTTGTTGTTGTTTTTTTATTTCTATGAAGTCTATGTAACTGAATTTTATTTTGTTTTTACTTCTATCATAATAAAGAAAATAATTAATGAAAAAATAAATATAAAATAAGTATTTTTGTTGAATTATGTGCATTTTTTCATTGAACAGTCAGATGTACGTGCAATTTTTTGATGCAGTGTAAGTTTGAAGCCAATATTTGTAATTTTTGAAAAGCTACTTGAGTCGAAAGTAAATTTTTACTAAGTTTTAGTATTTTTTTTTAGGTTTTTATTTTTTGTAAAAAAACTGTCAATTCGATTTTTTCAAAATTTTACCGAATGTTGAAAACAATATTTCTTATAAGTTAAAATAAGTTAGAAGCCATTATCTCAAATCTCTGAAAAGATATTTGAGTCGAAAATCAATTTTTACCAACTTTTGTTAAATTTTTTTTAGGTTATTAATTTTTTGTTCAAAAGCTGTCAGTTCGATTTTTCTTAAAATTTTACCGAATGTTGAAAACAATATTTCTTATAAGATAAAATTAGTTGGAAGCCATAATCTAAAATTTTCGAAAAGATATTTATGTAAGTCGAAAATCAATTTTTACCACCTTTTATAATTTTTTTTAGGTTTTTAATTTAAAAAAAAAACTGTAAATAAGATTTTTTTCAAAATTTTACTGAATATTTTTTGAAAGATAAAAGTAGTTTAAAGCCAATATCTCAAAGTTCGTTGCACAAAATTGTTTTGGAGATGAAATCATTCATCAGTCGTAAAATTTTCGAGGTCACACATTTTTTTTTTCAGTTTTTTTGATATATAAAAAAAAACTGTAAATTGGACTTTTTTCCAAAAATATACTTGTTTTGTATCGCGTTACAATATATAATATAAAATTTAATTCAAGTCTCTAACGTCATTGGTTCATGAGATATTAAGGTTTAACCAAAATGTTCACCTTTTTTTTTAAACTGCTATAGTAAAAAAACCACCCACGCAATTTTCTTGAGAGCCCTTTCTGCATCTTTCTGCCTTATTATCTGTATAACAACATTTATTTGAAGTCGTTATCTCTTCTGGTTCTTGAGCTATGGGCAACGAAAAAAACGTCGCGAACGTACAGACGTACGAACGTACGTACACACGCACGCACATACATCTTTCTAAAAATCTTTTATTTCGACTCTAGGGACCTTGAATCGTCGAGAAATGTCAAAATTTTCAATTCGACAATTCGGACCCATTACAATAACTTCCTATGGGAAGTTAATAAAAAACGCTTGACGCAAGTCGGCTTAAAACTTTAATTTCCAAATTTGAACTTAATCGGCCCAATAGTTTAGACTGTAGGGGAGAAAACAGACCGACCGACGGAATCGGGGCCCCACTTTTTTGACTTTTCTACCATCGTAATGGCATGTTTGATTAAAATCTTTAGTTCGATTTTTTTTACGACTGTAATACTTGCCATATAGTTCCTATATATGTGTCAAGTAAAACGGGTTTAACCCCTAAACGAAAAATAGTGAGCTTAAAATTTGTTCATACCTTTACTTTTAGTGTCATTGTTGAAAAAGTCTCAAAATCATCCCGTGTTTGCGTCGTAAGTTCGCGCAGAACTCTTTCTCTCGATTTTCTCCGTTTCCATACTTTCAATGGTGTTAAAACCTTTACCAAAATTGATGAAATTCCAAAAGGATAGTTCAAACAAGTTTCCAGATTACTATCTCTCATTCCTAGTCGAAATTCTTACTTTACTGGACAAATCTTTTTCAAATGTAGTTGTATTGATGTATTTAAGAATTTTCCAAAGAGAGGTTATATTTTGAGTAGCTTGCAGTTTAGGAAGATTTTATTTTGACGCTGTCATCCTTTGACATTTTTTAGGAAAAATCACGCCATTAATAAAACAGCTAAAATTAAGTTTTTAAAATTCACTATGAAAAAAGTGATCAAGAAAAGATTCCTTACTTCTTGAAGAAGTGATGACAATTATCTGCCAATATCCTGGGATTTAACATTTAATTATTATTTATTTTTCTTTTTGGAAATATTTTTATTGAATTTTTAATTTAAGTGTATAAAGTAGTTTATTAACATAAATTATTAAATAAGCTTTGCTTTCATAAAGTTGTGGTTTTCTATGTATTTTGTTGCATAGCGACTACAAAAATACATTAAATTTAAAATCTGAATCGGGAACTAGATTTATATTCTTACAAGAGAATTTAATAATTTTCAAGGAACATTTTGTTTACAATTTTATTTAAGTAGCTTTCAAAATATTTTCAAAAAGCGGGTTTGTTGTGGTCTTTTCGCAAATCTTCTGCAGATTGCATAATATTCATATCATTATCATTCTAACAAAAATGAACTACCTATCAATGTTCATGGAAATTTGTTTTTTTTTTCTGTAATGAATGTTCAAATTTTCTTAAAAGTAGTAAAAGGAAATGATCAAATTTGTAATAAATTTACGGTTTTTTTTTCTTAAATTCCGAAATTTTTTGTATTTTTCTCTTATTAATCCCTGCGATGTAAACAAACAAAAATATTTACTTTTGTTAAGGCTTTCGTTAACGAAGTGTCAAGAGATAAATACATTTTATAAAAAATAAGTATTGTTTTCTTGATGCTTAAAGTCTGATCTTTTTGTGAGAATATTTAATAAGCTGTTTCATAATTAATTAAGGTTCATAATTTCACTTTTTTGGTGTCATAATAAAAGTGTGTACAAAAATGTACCAACTGAATAAACTCAATTCTAGGTTATAAAGATTTTCTAGAATACGTGTAGCTAAGTAGGGTGCTCATTGTCATTCCAGAAATATACCCACTTTAATTTAAATTTCCACTTTTTAAAATGAACCTTAAAATAATAAAAATAAACATATGATATGTATGCACTGGTGAATGAATAAATACATTGGGTGGCGCAACAGTCCGTTAAGAACTAGGGCCTAGTGAATTACAACTCTCAACCATTCCTGTGTGCGAGTACTGTTGTCAGGGATGGAGGGGACCTACAGTTTAAAGCCGAATCCGAACGGCAAATTTAAGAAAGCACTTTTTCATGACAAGAATTACTCTTGGAGAATTTGTCAATTCCTCGCAAGAGGCAGTACCAGTGAAAAAAACTTTAGATGTCATAGGCAGGGTTCGAACCCAAGACCTCATGGCAGTCCAACGCACTAACCATCATGCCACGGGTGAATGACTTCAAATAATATTTCCGAATAAAAAATCATAATTCTTACATATGCATAAATTTTGTATTCATAAGGTGTATTATTGAGAAACGAACACCCTAATGGTAATAGTGTGTGTATGTAGGTTGCCTATAAGTTGCCTAATAATTGTTGAATTAAGCTTCTGTTTTTTTTTTATTTCTTTAAAAAGATAGAATGACACTGGTACACATATTTAAGAACTATGAACTAGGTAGGTTAGGTACTTAAAGAACTTTAAGTTGAAAAACAATGTTTGCTCAAATGAGTAAACACAAAGTTTATACGAAATGGGTAAAAACATTTATTAAGATAATAATTTACTAAGAATACTAGGAATATACTTGCAAGATTTAAGTCATCATTTTTTTTATTTGTTTTTAAGACTGAAAAATATGACTTTAACAAGTTTATTTTTATAATTTTTTGTCAGTATTTTCTTCTTGAAATTATAATGATTCTTCGAATCTCGAATGAGTAAAGTACCTAGATAAGACAATCTATATGAAAAGAATGACACTTTATGTACAAACTTAATCCTTAGTAGTAATGATAAAAGAAAGATAGCAAAAAGATCTTGGAAATCAGTTTCTTAAATTATCCAAACTGAAAAAAAAAATAATATTTTTTTCATATTATTTCCGTCTAAAGAAACGTTCACTTTAATTTGATTTGTTATCAGTTTGAGATCAATCTATATTAAAAGTAAATTGTTTTGTTCTATTGTGCAATTGAGAACTTTATAAGGTTATAAGGTTACAAGTTTATAATTAATAATTACTCTGTAAACTTATTTCTTTTTTAAATTAAATTGTGCTTAACCTGTGTTTCAAAAATTATTTATCTAACATTAAGGAAACAATGATAATAAGAATAACATAACTCACTTTCGTTTATTTGTTAATATTTTTCCAGAATGGACTTACAATTATATGTATTTAAAAATAGGACATCTCACTGCAAGTGATAAAAGCTTATGGCTGTAAAAATCTTGTTTTGTTTCATTATTAATATTTTGTTTTAATAATTTGGAATAAGTTTATTACTATTGTTATTTATCTTTTAGAAAAGTTCTAAAAATAGGTTATCAAACAAAGCTTCTTCATGAAATTATTGATCAGACAGACCAATGAATTCAAGATCCAATTTTCTCTCTTGCTTAAACAATCTTTTAAGTGATTTGATTGAAATCAATTGATATATAATTGCAACTGTGCCCTAATTTTGTCTCAGGACAGAAAAAATGATCCGAATTGAGTTTAAATATATTTTTTCATTTTCTGTTTATCTTTATTCTTAAAGAATTTCATTCGAAACAAAGACATTGTATGTATTACGAAGACTGTTGAACTTTAAAAAATAAAAACAAAATTGCACTTTCGCAATCATAAATCAGTCTAAATATAAAGTATAGAGAAAAATAAAAGGTTCAACATTTTTACAATTGTTATTGGCATAACTAAAATGGAACGATACGCTCTTCAATAATGCACTAAAATTGTTAAAATTTACCACAAAGATGGAGAATACTTTGCAATCACAGATAGCAGTTCTGCAAGTTATCTGACCGAGATATTTCTCGCAATTGGCCACCGCCATCGTAGCGATAACTTGTAATTTTACACTCTTAGACTTTTATATTTAGTCAACATGAAAGATAAAGTCTACGAAAATGCACCACAAGGAACTGAATGTCTTAAAGATAGAATTTGGGAAGTAATATAGAAAATACAGCCAAAAATGTACATATTTCTCATGGGAAATTTTCTGAAAAGGATAAGGTACTGGAACCGAACTTGTGGTGACCGTTGGCTAATTGAGTTGACCATTGTTAAAGGCATAAATTCCTCTTTACAATAATTGCGTTCTTTTACTAAATATCGTTTTTTTAATTAAGGGTGATTTTTTAGCTATTATCTTTTTGGCAACACTGGTTTTAACAGCTGACACTTGTTTCGTGTTTTGTTTCAATGTCAAACATCTTCAGTTTGGTCTATACTTTAACCATGAATCGTCTTACAAACGAACTACGCTTGCAAATTATTGCATTTTATTATCAAAATGAGTGCTCTTTTAAGAAAGTTAATCGCGCGCTTCTTGTATTCATCGAAGAAGCTCATTTTTGGCCAATGGGTACGTCAATAAGCAGAATTGTCGATTTTGGAGTGAATATCAGCCAGAAGCATTGCAAGAGCTAGTGCATCTAGAAAAAGTCACAGTTTTGTGCGGTTTATGGGCTGGTGGCATCAAAAGACCATACAAGATGATACGAATCGTAACGTAATTGTGAATGGTGAGCGCTACCGTGAGATGATATCCAACGTTTTTTTGCCCAAAAGGCAAGAGCTTCAACAAGACGGTGCCACATGTCACACAGCACGCCCAATAATGGACTTATTGAGAGCCGAGTTCGATGAACATTTTATTTCACGTTCGGGACATGTCAATTGGCCGCCTAGATAGTGCGATTTAACTCCTTTAGACTATTTTTTGTGGGACTATGTTAAAGCTCATGTCTATACAGACAAGCCCGCTTCAAATGACGCATTGGAAGGCAACATTGAAGCATTTATTCGTGAGATACCGGCTGAAATGTTGAAAAGAGTATGCCAACATTGGACTAAGCGGATAGACCATTTGAGGCGCAGTCAAGGTCAACATTTGCATGAAATAATCTTCAAAAATTAAATTATATGGATCGTGTTTATCGATTCGAATAAAGATTTCATGCATTTTTCTGAATTGTATGTTTTTTTGGAAAAAAAAACTTTCTTATAGCTTTTAAAAAATCACCCTTTATCAAAATGAAACTTCTTATTGAAAAACCCTGTTTCATTTATTTTATATTGACACATGCTTGGCTATAACATCGTGAATAATGGTCATATAAAGATAAAAGAAGAAGTTATTTCAATATTGGTCCATTGGCAAATTACCTAATTAATACTTTTTTTAAAAATGTTTAGTTTTGAATTATTCGTACCTTTTAAAGTAAGCAAAGGAACGTCATTGCTATAAGAATAGTAACAAAAATCAAATCCCTATTATTTATAAATGTTTCCAAATTTCTTTAATGACCGTATATAGAAATTAAATCGTTGGTTTTTTTGTAAATATCGATGAATTCAAAATCTTTGGTATTTTAAAACTATCTTTTTCAAAAATTGAGCTCACGAATTAAATAAACATTAACTTAGTTAAAAAATAAGGTTGTTTTTACTTTTTTTTTTTAATTTATGGTTATAAAATATTGGAAGTAATTCCCCTCCGTAATTTTTCATCAAAACAAACTCAACTTAGCCGTTCGGATCCGGCTTAAAACTGTAGATCCCCTCCATCCCTGACAACATTACTCGCACACAGGAATACTTGAGAGTTATAAGTCACTAGGCCCTAGTTCTCAACGGACTGTTGCTCCAGCTAATTTATTAATTTTTAAATTCAACTTATATTTTTATTTTTTAAGTGCAAAGCCATAATAAGCTGTAATGAGTTTCTAAAACATTTTTAAAACTAAAAAAATTGTGTTTATAAAAAATTAGAATTTGATATGTAGAATTTGTTTTCAAAAATTGTGCAAATATTATACTTTTAATGTTTTAAGTGCTGATTTTCATCTAATTTTCTAAAAAAGTCTATTGTGTTATTTAGAGAATTTTAACTTTCAACCTATTGTTAGGCTTTTTTTGAGCCTTTGTAAGAAAAGTGCCGTGCATCATACAGGGAATGCAACAATTTAGGAGTTGTTCTGAAAATTGGAGTCATTGTTATTACGGAATGCAGTGAGAGAACATATTGTTAAATAATTAGAATAATTTGATTACTTATCACTTCATCTTGCATTTCTTCATTTATTTATTTTATTAAGCTTGAATCAGATGTTTTATACAAACGTTTTAAGTGATACAGCATGTTCAATTATTTTTGGGTTTGTAAAATTATTTATTTATAAAACATTCCATAGCAGATTTGTTTCAAAAATTTCCCCAATCTTCTGATTCCACACTTGCAAAGCTGTTTAATCAAAAATATGAACATAATGTTTTCTGTTGCAATATGGTCAATTAATATGATTGATTTTTCCAACCCCCATGTCTTTTATAGGATTTGTGATGTGTCATAATAAATTCCTAGCAATTAACAATGAGTCAATCAATCAAACAAAGGAAATTGAAAACAGATTTATTTTATTTAAAAAAAAAAACAAATTTTATTTTCAATTACAAAATCACAGCAGAAATCTTGCAACTACACTTTTGTCTATTAAGTAATTTGATATTTTGATACTCTCTATTACTTTCTTGATGATGTGACTAATCAACATATTTTGTTTTTCAATTTTTTTTTCCAGATGATATGAGTGGCAATATACAGAATTTATATTTATCAAACCGGAAAAAACTATTCGATACTGATTGAGACATTTTCTTCTTCAAAAAAAAAAAATACAAAACTCTGAGTCAAGATGATTAAGGTCTTGGGAAGTTTGAAAGTATATCTTAAAATACAAGATATTCATACGGATAATGCAGTATTTCGTTTGCATAATTCATTCACAACGGCATTGTTGCTGATGTGCAGTCTAATCATTACCGCTACACAATATGTTGGTAATCCAATTAGTTGCATTGTCAGTGGCATTCCAGTGCATGTGGTGAATACTTTTTGTTGGATTTCCAGTACGTTTACGATGCCGGATGCTTTTCGAAGACAGGTGAGTGGAATTTAAAAAAAACTTCTCCAAGCTATTCAAATAATTTTGGTTAAGTCATTACTATTATAAATTTCTCATTATTGTAGTGCTGAACTTTCTTTTTTCTTAAAAAAATAGCAAATTAAAGTATTGTCAATTCCATAATCAAAACAAAAGTATTGAAAAATATAAGTAATGAGAGGTGTCGGGTGATGAAGAAAATAGTAATAGCGTCATATTCAAGTGGAAGTGAAGTCTATCCGACCCTATTACCTTTTTTCACGGCTCTTAATGCAGGAATTCAGGGATATTACCAATCAGACAATTCAAATTATTTATTATGGGCTGTTTCACGTCATTTCTTGAATTATGTTCCTAACTCCAATTGCACAAGCCCACAAGATTGGTTTGTTTTTAACTCAAAATTACTCACAATTTTAATACGTATAGTTTTTTTTTATTTATTAAAAATCAAAAACAATCTTCCATTTTTTCTGAATTTTTACTTATGGAATTACCCATTTAAGCAAGCTTTAGCCCAAATTACACAAATGTAAATGTCATGTCATTTTATTTTTGCTCAGCTACACTAAAATATAAACATCGTATGGTTCACCTATAGTATAAGATAATTTTCGAATAGCGTAAAACAATCGATCGTACTTTGGTTTAACGTCACTGCTTTTATGATACGCATTTAATGCATGCATTTGTCAAAACGACTATCTGACAATCAACAATGATTTCAGAAAGAAAGACCTTATAAATATATTACAGCCTTATTGCGCCCTTTGTCATGTGCATATGTAACTTGTGAACCTCAAATCAGCAGACTTAGGCAATATACAGTGTTGGAAAAAATAATAGTAACAAGCTTCGGGTTCATACTTTTTAACACATACAAATTTATTTGTAAAGAGTAGGAAAATAAAAACTACACATATAGATTTTCAACAATTTATTGCTTAAATACAACAATTTTTTTTTAAATATACATAATATTGGGAAATAATGATAAAAATTAGACTTCTGATTATTATATTGCTACCTTTTTATTTGTTAAAAAGAATGAACCCAACGCTTGTTTCTATTATTTATTATCTCCTGGAAAAAATAATAGAGACAAAATTAGAATAATACTCTTTTTGTAGCGAGAAAGTAACTTAACGGTAAAAGCATTTCAAATTCTTTGTGCATTTTAACTGCCTAATAACTGCATAATAACTGCCTCCACTCAGTGGCGGACTAAGAGGCAGTGACACCCGGGGCGGTAAAGCAAGCTTACACCCCTTGAAAAATTTAAGAAAAAAACACGAACAAAGATTTTATTTAAAGGTGCTTACGAGCTTTTATTGTACTGAATGTTTCGATTTAATCATTAAAATCTATATTTTTTGTGTGTTTCGTTTCGATTGAAAGTATAGCCAAATTAGTCAACCTATTTTGGCTCATCGTTGATCTCAGATAAGTCTTTATTAATTTTAATTTGGATGCCACTGAGACGCAAATTGTTATATAAACTCTCATCGCCAATGACAGACTCGGTAAAGAGTCTGAAAAATCCCACTTAACAATGAAGCTTAAAAATTCAAAGGCTGTCCAAATTTCTGCATCTTTTAAATTTATCTTTGAAGCTACCATGTGACGCCGAATTCGCTGGATTTCCAATATGATACTGTTGTCTGTAAGTTCTGTAAATGTCGAGGTAAGCATTGGAACCACAGCCCGCAGTTCTTCTTCCGTTCCATACAGCAATATTTTCGGTTGAAGAGCTGAGAAAACTGACGCAATATCTTCCATGGCCTTAGATCGATGCACAAGTTCAGTATAAAATGTATCCTGACATTCTAACATGGCTCTTCGTGTTTCCTCTTCCAACGTCAAACCAGCATCTTGAGCCTTTTCGCCTGGCATAATTTTCTTCTTTTTTCTTCTTCCCCGCCTTTCAATTGAAATTTCTAGCTCGGTACATTGTTCTCTTGCGTATATTACGGCCTTTTTCACGGATTCATCACGGTGTTCACGAAGAAAACTCGCTAGTGCCTTAAGTTTTATTACACTTTTTTCTAGAGTGAGCCCGGATTTTTGCAAGTATTTCTGTGCTGAATCAACTTCTTCCAAAATATCGAACCAGAATGAAAGATAACATAAAAACGTAAAGTCGCATACAGCAGATAAGAGAATATAGGTATGTATTTGGGAAACAAATGTATTGTTTTATTTGTGTTTTTATTTTTTGTAGTGTGCAAAGTTATTTTTCTGTTACTGATGGCACCCCCTATTAGTCTGCCACCCGGGGCGGACCGCCCCCACCGCCCCCACCGCCCCCCCCTTAGTCCGCCACTGCCTCCACTGTTCACCGCATCGAATTCACCAATTCGACAAATGTCTCTACGGGTATGGAGTACCATTCCCTTTGAATTTTTAACCACAACTCGTCTTTCTTTTTGGTTTTACAATCTCCGATCCTTCGCTTTAGGATGCCCCATAAGTTTTCAATTGGGTTTAGGCCGGGGGATTGTAATGGCCATTCCATAACATTGATTTTGTTTTTATGTAAGCATTTGTTATCCAATTTTGAGAATGTGCTTTGGTTCATTATCCTGCATGAACTCCCATTTTATTGGCACCTCCTCTTCAGTTAATGTTAGCATAACTGAATTTAAGATGTGGACATAATCCACAACGCACATCTCATCTTTGGTCCAAAATATTGTACCTACACCAGATGTTGAAAAGTACCACCACCTTTACTTCACTGTCTTCTTTGTGTATTTTGAGTTAAACTTCTTGTCTTTTGGCCTTCTCACATACATTTTTCCATCGGAAGTAAACAAATTGATCTTCGTTTCATCCGACCACAAAACGTTATTCCAATAAGAACGGTGTAAGTGTTTGTTTACAAAGGGAAGTCTTTGTTATTAATGTTTTTCTGGGTTAAAAAATTGCACTTTTTGTGGACTTCTTCTAGGAAGACTGTTCTAGCTGTCGCTGATCCGTTTAGTTAATTTTTGAGTTCTCTTAACGAAAGAAATGTTTTCTTCTTACATATTCTTACCAATAGTGTATCAAAACGCGAAGAAGTTTATTTTTTTCTTCATCTTGTTTCTTATTTAGGCATGAATGTAAAGTTTCAAATATTTGTTTTCTTCGAACAGTTTAAGGTTTTTGCAATTTCAACCATCGTTTTCCCAGCTTGTCTTAATTTTTTAATCACTTCGCGTTCAAAGGGAGTATATTTTTAACCACGACCCATATTTATTAAAATTATAGATGACTTTTTAAAATTTTGTTTAGAATCAAATATAAAACATCTGACAAACTTATAAACAAACTCAAAACGCCTAAAAGTTGTGTCCACAAAAAAATGTTGCCATTTGAGAGCATTATTAGGTACAACTAAAATATAGAAAGACTAACGAAAAAAAACTTAATTGCTAAAAAAATATTGTGTATCGAAAATGATGAAGACACTTGTTTCTATTATTTTTTCCAACACTGTATATTTTTATTTTATCGTCTAAGAGCTGCGGCGGCGGCGGCGGCGACTTCCGTTGTTCGTGGCTAATCTGCCATATACCTTACTTAAATGTCATCAGATTCTTCATGTTCGGTGGTCGTTGTTTGCAAACAAAGTACGCATGCGATGAATGCAAATGCAGTATAGTACAAAACAGCACCAGACATTATCGTATGTTGTGGCTTGAAATTGCAAAATGGCATAGGTTATAATAATATGTTTTTAATTATTTTTATTAAAAAAAAAACGATAAAATTAAGGTAGAGCTAAAACAGTTTAAAACTTAAAACTAATTACCTGCTTACAAGTGTAGTTATACTCAAAATTTTTATTAATACATACATACATATGTATGTATGTAGTTACAACTCATTTAAATATTTTTAATGTTATATTTTTAAATGTTATAAATTGTTTATATTCAAGAGGCTTCGTTTTGAATAGCTCGCATTCGGACAGCAGTCTCTCTTGAAGCTGTAGTTTTGTTGACATTTGACACTTAAAACTTACTCTATTATTTTAAATGGAACGATATACGCTTTAAAAATGAACTAAAAATGTAAAATGTATTTAAAATGTGTTGAAAGTTTTGCATATACTTTTCGAAAAATTCAAGCACTATTGAATTTTCCCGAAAATATCCTCTGCCATAAAGAAACTATTGGAACTTTTTGGGACAATAGGTTCCTGATTCCTCGTCATTTTTTTTTTCACTACACCATATCTTGGAACACATAAATTCAAGCCGGTTGTTCAGCAGCAATTTTCAAAATTTTCTGACTGCGTTATTTTCCGAAGATTTACACCGCGATTTTGGGATGTACTGTACAATCAAAAGATAAGTTCTATGCCAATTAAGACCTTAAAGAATGGAATTCGTGAAGTAAAGGAGGATACATAGCGGCAAATGGCCGAAATTGTTATGGAAAAGTATTTGGTGCTGAGCTATCATAGCCGTAGTGGCCTTTTGGCTGATATTGTTTTCAATTACCAATTGTCAATATATTTACCTTCCTCTATACAATGATATAAACAAATGAATAATTTATCCTAAAAAATAATCTTTTTTTAAATGAAACCTCTTATTGGAAAATCCTTTAATTTTACTTGAAAATTTTAAGTACCAGTATCGGAAATTGTACCAATGTCATTCATTTTCTTTTGAATTCAAGTACAAAAAGAATTGAAAACGAATAAAAGAACAGAAGGAAATTAAGTATCTATATACATATAAGGAATTAAAAGACACAAGTATCAGTACCATAGTCCCGCCACTAGTACTTACAATTTCGAAGGAATTGTGCTTTCACTTGAAAGTTTTAACTAGGCACCTAGAAATAATAGTGTATTTTGACCCAAACAATTAAGTACATAGATCTGACGGAAACAACCATATCTTAAAACTGTTTTAAGAGATGAGTCGTAATTTTCATTTGTAATTTTTTGAAAAGACTTCTTAGTCATATGTAATCATTTTTAAAATTTTGAGAAAACGTATTCTGGTCCAACTTTGAAGCAAATTATATTACTCATTCAACAGATGTAGGTTAAATTACAATTACTGACGAAACCTACTTTCAGTCATCTTAAGCTTTTTCCTGAATTTTTATTTCGCAAGAAGCCAATACTTCCCCATAGTGCTTTTTAATCATCATTCATGTTTTGGATCTTGCCTATAGAGACCATTTTTATTTGTAAAAGTAATTTTTCGATAGCCTTTATTATGTTGTATGCTTAACATGACTGATGTCTGGTAGACAAGTAAATTACTTGCTAATAGAAGGGTTCTATATATTAAGCTAGACCTATTCTTTGTACCTTATCTTTTGTATGACCACTAACGTATTTGTTCGTTGTGCTATTACTGGATATTCTCGGAAACAATTGTATTTTCAACTGAACAATAATGACTTTTATTAAATCGTATAAACTATAGGGTCTATTTTTTATTTGCTCTATATCTAGTGAAATTGTATTGGTTCCATACAAACAAAATGTTTGGCTCTAAGAAATAAAAAACCTAGTACACTCGTAACATCGGTAAGGTATAGTCTAGAAAATAAGTTCTTTTTCAGAATTCACGGTTAGTTGGTGGAGAAGAACTTTATACTCTTTATATATCTTATTATCATTAAGGAAATTAATCTTTAATTGTTTTTTGATTTCAGGTCGGTACCGAAGTTGCTCATCCTGGTATTGCTAACGATTTTGACGATGAACAAGCCAAGAAGTACTACACCTACTACCAGTGGGTTTGCTTCGTGCTCTTTTTCCAAGTAAGTTTCAAACCAAAAAAAAAAAAACTAGAACTAGAATATGTAGATACAATAAATAGTTAGATTAATTTTTAACAAGATACTTACCAGACAATTTAAAGTAGATATTTACTTTTTTTCCTGTCTGCTCAGCTAGAAGTTCTAATAATAAACCAACAACAACAAAAACTATGTCGGGGGAAGTTAATTAATGGCAATTGGTTCATTATTGTCTGGCAGTAAAGATTCCCACACTCCTACCTACAATACTCTGATGAACTTGGACAATTTAAAGTCTTGGACAAATTTGCATTAATTTACAGTTCTTTGTCCCGGCTTGCTTTGTGACTAATTTTTTAGGTAGTAAATACAATTTTTGTTTGCTTTTATTAAAAAAAACGTCAATTATTAAAAATTTTATTTCTTAAGACTTAAAATTTATATTTAACTTAACCTAGTCAGCTTTTGAGGCTTCCTTACTTATTAATGGAGCATCTACTGTATCTATTCCTACTGGTGGCTTAGAGACGTTTCCAGACATTTGTTCTCTGTAAATTAATTTAGGATTTCTGTTTTTTTCTGGAATTTCTGCAGCAAGATTTTCAATAATTTTTCTGAACATAAAATAAGATACATTCGATGCCAAAAAATACAAAAACATCCAATTAGAGAAGTTGCACTTTTGTATAACCATATTTAGATCATTTCGATTAACATGCCTGCCAGATTTTGAAAATGAAAAAGCTAGATGTGAAAACTTTTCGCTGTAAGAAGTAAAAATCAATCATTTAGGTAAGTGTTTCTATGTACGAAAGAAAATGTACAAGCTTACTTTTTAAAAAATATTAATGTTGCAAATCTCCAAAGCACTGCCAAAATTGACGTGATCAAAATAAATGCAAACCAAAACCATAGAATTGAGTAAACTTTCTCATGGATAATATTCAAAGCCATTACACAAAGTGTATCATGGACTTGTAATGATCCCGAGGGACCAAATTTATTGAAATGGCATTTTGTAACTTTGGGGAAAACCTTATCGAGGATATCCATTTTGTCCTTCCAATTTTCCGACAGTATATGTACACCAAGACTATAAAATTGACCACCAAGAAATTTATTGGTCCACCATATTTGAAAAACGATATTCATCAAATTCATCCATTCAGCGATCATGAGATGGGTACCCCAGGACTCATTCAAAGGCATTCGGGTTATTATTTCACGACGAATATCTTTGATGTGATCTTCGGTTTCTTCCATAGTTGGAACTTCAGTATCTCCAAATTTGAATTTTGAATGAACATATCTTGAAATGCTAGCGGCTTTTAAACGTAGAATGAGTTTCTTCACACGATCACCTAAGAAAAAAGGACGATTTGAAAAGACTTAATATAGTTTGATCAAAGTTGATATATTTACCTTCCCAACGTTTCCACATAATATGTGGTACCAGAAAACAAAGAGCTTGTCCGAAAAGTATAAACGGAACCCATTGGTAATAGGCATGTCTTTTGATAGGTTCTTCATTGAAGTGATATGGACCAATACCTGGTTGAAAAATGGCACCAGTTTCCAAAGCGGTAATGTTAAAATGACGAACCTTTAAAATAAAAAATAAATTAATGTTAAGTACTAGCGGCCCGTCCCGGCTTCGCACGGGTAGACATAAATAGGTACATATATTTAAGTTATAAGCATGCTAATTAAAACGACCATGAATCACTAAATTAGAAAACATTTTTTTGTCCTATAATTAATAATCTTCGCAGCGTATGCGTTGAAAGACATTTTATGACAAATTTGTTTACACCTTCGGTTGGTTTTAATAGGAATTTCTAAAGATTTCTATAGTAATCTAGTACTAAATATAGCCTATGTATGTTACTCAGTGATAATGTAGCTTTCTAATGAAAAAAGAATTATTAAAATCGGTCCAGTTCTTTTTGAGTTTATTCGTTACATACAAAAATACAAATCTCTCCTCTTTATAATATTATATATAATATAAATATATAGTGTAGATAAGGAATTATCCGTAGTGTGATGGCAAGTGCGTAGGACTGTCATCTCAGAGGCCTTGGGTTCATGCCCAAGAGTTGACAAATCCTCGAAGAGTAGTTCTTGCCATGAAAAGTTCTTTCCCAAATATGCCGTCCGGACTCGGTATACAACCTGTGGGTCCCCTCCATCACTGATATACAGAAATGGTTGAGAGTTGTCAATAGGCCCTGGCTTTCTACGAGCTATTAAGCCACATAATTTTTTATTATAAGGTATGAGTATGTAATGTTAAACATTATTTTTCAACGAATAATAACCTTACGGATCCAAGAAAGTAAAAGGCACGGATCGAATTCTAGAATTAGCCTAAACAAAAATAAAGCTTCAGGCATCCACACAGCCTTTAAGTATAAATGATTTATCATGTCATTTGGTTGATATCTTTTTACAATGTCTTTACAATAAAATAAACTAATATTTTTATAACAAAATAAAATCTCTTTAGGTAAAGCAACCAAATAAATAGTACGTTCTAAAAAATTCACCGTCTTATGAATAAAGATAGAATTCTGTTACTTGTGAGGATGTTTGATTACATTGATGAGCTTTATTCTTCTTTCGAAATAAAATAATAACATTAAAAATTAAATTAGATATACTCACCACTGTGAATGTTGTTGTAACAAAACAAAATGTATTAATAACCTTTTCAGATATTGTATCTGAAATACATTTTATATGCTCTCCGATATATTGTCTTCACGTTTCCGAAAAAATATAAAAAAAATATAAAAATCATGGTTTTCCTTTTTTCTCTTTAAATGTCGATTCAAAAAAATATTATAAATATATAGATACACTTTATTATCTCACCTCGATGTTATTAAAACTGTCGCGATTAAAAGTATTAAAAATGTAAAACGATAATGTAATTTAAAGAAAAAATTGTCTATTGAAACCTTTGTTGGTTGTAGAAATGGTTTAAGGGGTTCAAATACTTTCAACATGATATCAAATGTTGATTAATAGACTATATTAATAAAATATTTGCTCTCATGAATTACTCGTAGAGCCTAAACTTTGAAAGACAATAAACCGTCTATATCTAATAGCCTTTTGGATACAACTGAAACTCTCATATTTAGGCTTTTAATGTTTCAGTTAAGTTTTCCATTCATTTCTCAAATTCGTATACAAATCAAACCCACAAATTGAAATCAATAGGTTTCTTATCAATGGTTTTGCTAACCGATAAGGAATCGTTCTCCATCGCACTCTTAACCTTAATTATTACTGCCAGTTAGTTGGAATTCTCAATAACGTGCTTTTTTAGAGAGTTTGATATTAAATAAGTTCTTAAAAGTGAAACTTTTTATTTAGTTCGCGAAAATGTGCAGTAGGTAAATGACGCGAATTTTTTTACAGGTTTTATAGTTGACTCTTATTTTTGTACAGATGTGTAATATGTTATCTCGCGTTTGATCATAAAGATAAAAATGGTTCATTCTACTTGCGAGGCATTAATATGACAAGTATTGCATTCGTAAAATATTTTAAACTCGAAATCGAACATGACATTACGGTGTTAGAGAAGTCGCCTCTGCAGCCTTAACTATTGGATTAAGTCCAAATTTGGAAATTAAGGTTTTAAGACCGAAACTAACAGTAATCTTAGCCATATTTGTTGGTCAAAAATTGAAAATTCTCAAAAATGGCGCGATAGATTTTTATAAAATTATCTCTACAAATGTTTTCTTAACTTGGCTTCTTTCAAGTCGATGAGATGCGACCCACACTGATAACTTCCCATCCCGCCTGTCGATTTGTCTTGCTTAAAAGGTTTGTAGGTTTTCGTGTTTTGTTAAAAAAGGTGTCAGTTGAATTATTAAAAAAAAATTTATTTAAAAACAATATTTTGCATATGATGAAATAGTTTGATATTAAAATCTATTTTTGTTAACCAGATTTTTAGTCGAAACCCAATTTTTACCAATTTTAGTAGCATTTCATTATTGTCTGGCAGTAAAGATTCCCACACTCCTACCTACAATACTCTGATGAACTTGGACAATTTAAAGTCTTGGACAAATTTGCATTAATTTACAGTTCTTTGTCCCGGCTTGCTTTGTGACTAATTTTTTAGGTAGTAAATACAATTTTTGTTTGCTTTTATTAAAAAAAACGTCAATTATTAAAAATTTTATTTCTTAAGACTTAAAATTTATATTTAACTTAACCTAGTCAGCTTTTGAGGCTTCCTTACTTATTAATGGAGCATCTACTGTATCTATTCCTACTGGTGGCTTAGAGACGTTTCCAGACATTTGTTCTCTGTAAATTAATTTAGGATTTCTGTTTTTTTCTGGAATTTCTGCAGCAAGATTTTCAATAATTTTTCTGAACATAAAATAAGATACATTCGATGCCAAAAAATACAAAAACATCCAATTAGAGAAGTTGCACTTTTGTATAACCATATTTAGATCATTTCGATTAACATGCCTGCCAGATTTTGAAAATGAAAAAGCTAGATGTGAAAACTTTTCGCTGTAAGAAGTAAAAATCAATCATTTAGGTAAGTGTTTCTATGTACGAAAGAAAATGTACAAGCTTACTTTTTAAAAAATATTAATGTTGCAAATCTCCAAAGCACTGCCAAAATTGACGTGATCAAAATAAATGCAAACCAAAACCATAGAATTGAGTAAACTTTCTCATGGATAATATTCAAAGCCATTACACAAAGTGTATCATGGACTTGTAATGATCCCGAGGGACCAAATTTATTGAAATGGCATTTTGTAACTTTGGGGAAAACCTTATCGAGGATATCCATTTTGTCCTTCCAATTTTCCGACAGTATATGTACACCAAGACTATAAAATTGACCACCAAGAAATTTATTGGTCCACCATATTTGAAAAACGATATTCATCAAATTCATCCATTCAGCGATCATGAGATGGGTACCCCAGGACTCATTCAAAGGCATTCGGGTTATTATTTCACGACGAATATCTTTGATGTGATCTTCGGTTTCTTCCATAGTTGGAACTTCAGTATCTCCAAATTTGAATTTTGAATGAACATATCTTGAAATGCTAGCGGCTTTTAAACGTAGAATGAGTTTCTTTACACGATCACCTAAGAAAAAAGGACGATTTGAAAAGACTTAATATAGTTTGATCAAAGTTGATATATTTACCTTCCCAACGTTTCCACATAATATGTGGTACCAGAAAACAAAGAGCTTGTCCGAAAAGTATAAACGGAACCCATTGGTAATAGGCATGTCTTTTGATAGGTTCTTCATTGAAGTGATATGGACCAATACCTGGTTGAAAAATGGCACCAGTTTCCAAAGCGGTAATGTTAAAATGACGAACCTTTAAAATAAAAAATAAATTAATGTTAAGTACTAGCGGCCCGTCCCGGCTTCGCACGGGTAGACATAAATAGGTACATATATTTAAGTTATAAGCATGCTAATTAAAACGACCATGAATCACTAAATTAGAAAACATTTTTTTGTCCTATAATTAATAATCTTCGCAGCGTATGCGTTGAAAGACATTTTATGACAAATTTGTTTACACCTTCGGTTGGTTTTAATAGGAATTTCTAAAGATTTCTATAGTAATCTAGTACTAAATATAGCCTATGTATGTTACTCAGTGATAATGTAGCTTTCTAATGAAAAAAGAATTATTAAAATCGGTCCAGTTCTTTTTGAGTTTATTCGTTACATACAAAAATACAAATCTCTCCTCTTTATAATATTATATATAATATAAATATATAGTGTAGATAAGGAATTATCCGTAGTGTGATGGCAAGTGCGTAGGACTGTCATCTCAGAGGCCTTGGGTTCATGCCCAAGAGTTGACAAATCCTCGAAGAGTAGTTCTTGCCATGAAAAGTTCTTTCCCAAATATGCCGTCCGGACTCGGTATACAACCTGTGGGTCCCCTCCATCACTGATATACAGAAATGGTTGAGAGTTGTCAATAGGCCCTGGCTTTCTACGAGCTATTAAGCCACATAATTTTTTATTATAAGGTATGAGTATGTAATGTTAAACATTATTTTTCAACGAATAATAACCTTACGGATCCAAGAAAGTAAAAGGCACGGATCGAATTCTAGAATTAGCCTAAACAAAAATAAAGCTTCAGGCATCCACACAGCCTTTAAGTATAAATGATTTATCATGTCATTTGGTTGATATCTTTTTACAATGTCTTTACAATAAAATAAACTAATATTTTTATAACAAAATAAAATCTCTTTAGGTAAAGCAACCAAATAAATAGTACGTTCTAAAAAATTCACCGTCTTATGAATAAAGATAGAATTCTGTTACTTGTGAGGATGTTTGATTACATTGATGAGCTTTATTCTTCTTTCGAAATAAAATAATAACATTAAAAATTAAATTAGATATACTCACCACTGTGAATGTTGTTGTAACAAAACAAAATGTATTAATAACCTTTTCAGATATTGTATCTGAAATACATTTTATATGCTCTCCGATATATTGTCTTCACGTTTCCGAAAAAATATAAAAAAAATATAAAAATCATGGTTTTCCTTTTTTCTCTTTAAATGTCGATTCAAAAAAATATTATAAATATATAGATACACTTTATTATCTCACCTCGATGTTATTAAAACTGTCGCGATTAAAAGTATTAAAAATGTAAAACGATAATGTAATTTAAAGAAAAAATTGTCTATTGAAACCTTTGTTGGTTGTAGAAATGGTTTAAGGGGTTCAAATACTTTCAACATGATATCAAATGTTGATTAATAGACTATATTAATAAAATATTTGCTCTCATGAATTACTCGTAGAGCCTAAACTTTGAAAGACAATAAACCGTCTATATCTAATAGCCTTTTGGATACAACTGAAACTCTCATATTTAGGCTTTTAATGTTTCAGTTAAGTTTTCCATTCATTTCTCAAATTCGTATACAAATCAAACCCACAAATTGAAATCAATAGGTTTCTTATCAATGGTTTTGCTAACCGATAAGGAATCGTTCTCCATCGCACTCTTAACCTTAATTATTACTGCCAGTTAGTTGGAATTCTCAATAACGTGCTTTTTTAGAGAGTTTGATATTAAATAAGTTCTTAAAAGTGAAACTTTTTATTTAGTTCGCGAAAATGTGCAGTAGGTAAATGACGCGAATTTTTTTACAGGTTTTATAGTTGACTCTTATTTTTGTACAGATGTGTAATATGTTATCTCGCGTTTGATCATAAAGATAAAAATGGTTCATTCTACTTGCGAGGCATTAATATGACAAGTATTGCATTCGTAAAATATTTTAAACTCGAAATCGAACATGACATTACGGTGTTAGAGAAGTCGCCTCTGCAGCCTTAACTATTGGATTAAGTCCAAATTTGGAAATTAAGGTTTTAAGACCGAAACTAACAGTAATCTTAGCCATATTTGTTGGTCAAAAATTGAAAATTCTCAAAAATGGCGCGATAGATTTTTATAAAATTATCTCTACAAATGTTTTCTTAACTTGGCTTCTTTCAAGTCGATGAGATGCGACCCACACTGATAACTTCCCATCCCGCCTGTCGATTTGTCTTGCTTAAAAGGTTTGTAGGTTTTCGTGTTTTGTTAAAAAAGGTGTCAGTTGAATTATTAAAAAAAAATTTATTTAAAAACAATATTTTGCATATGATGAAATAGTTTGATATTAAAATCTATTTTTGTTAACCAGATTTTTAGTCGAAACCCAATTTTTACCAATTTTAGTAGCATTTCTTAAAAGTTTTTATTTCTTATACAAACAAATACAATTTTTATCAATGAAATTAATTTGAAGTCAATATCTTCTATTGTTCACGAGATTGATAACCAAAAGTCATTTTTACCAATTTTGCGTACTATTTTTGTAATTTTTAATTTTTTATGAAAAGCTTATTATTATAAAAAATTTAATGAATTTCGAAGAGATATTTGAGTCAAAAGTAAATTTTTACCAAGTTTTAGTATTGTTTTTTATTTTTTGTAAAAAAACTATCAATTCAATTTTTCTCAAAATTTAACCGAATGTTTAAAACAATATTTTTTATAAAATAAAATTAGTTTGAAGCCATAATCTCAAATTTTTAAAAAGATATTTGAGTTGAAAATTACTAAAGCCTCAACTTTTACGAACTTTTAGTAATATTTTGTTTAGGTTCTTATTTTTTGTAAAAGAACAGTCCATTCATTTTTCTCAAAATTTAACTGAATGTTGAAAATAATATTTGTTATGAGATAAAATTATTTTGAATCCAATATCTCAAATTTGTGAAAAGATATTTGAGTCGAAAATCAATTTTTACCAATTTTTATTAATTTTTGTTTAGGTTTTTATTTTTTTGTAAAAAAAACTGTCAATTCGATTTTTCTCAAAATTTTACTAGATGTTAAAAACGTTATTTTTCGTTGGATACAATTATTTTGGAGATAAAATCATTTTTTGTTCTTAAAATATTCGAAGTGACAAATGTTTTTTTTTTTCAGTTTTTTTTATTTATTTTTTTCCAAAAATATATTTGTTTCGCATCACGGTACAATATATAATATCAAATTTAATTCAAGTATTTAACGTTATTGGTTCGTGAGATATTAAGGGTTAACTAAAATGTTCACCTTTTTTTTAAATTGATATAGTAAAAAAAAACACCCACGCAATTTTTTTGACAGTCCTTTCTGCATCTTTCTGCGTTACTATTTGTATAACAAAGTTTATTTGAAGTCGAAATCTCTACTGGTTCTTGAGTTATGGACGACGAAAAATCTAAAACTTCGCGAAAGTACGGAGAACGTACGTACACACGCACGCACAGACATCTCTCTAAAAATCTTTTATTTCGACTCTAGGGGCCTTGAAACGTCGAGAAATGTCAAAATTTTCAATTCGACAAATCGGATCGATTACAATAACTTCCTATGGGAAGTTAAAAAGGTCTGTCGAGGAGGAAATTTGGTGACACCGTTAACATACCTCCGGCAACATTCTAGCATATCATACGTACATTTGTGCGTGAAAATCGTTTGAAAGACAAAAATACACTCCCGCAGTTGAAAGCAAGTAAATTTGAAAAGTGCAGCAAAACCCAATGTTATCAACTCCAAAGATAGCTCCACAGGTGCTTGAGGAATTGGGTAAGTCGTGCAGTGCCTAAGCAATACGCCACGTGCTTTGCAACCGCATGACTTTCATGGTTGAATCGCTCAAGAAAAGCCGTTTACAAATAAGTAAAATAAACAAAGACTTCTTAACTTCGCCAAGGAACATTATTCTAAGGACTTTTACTTTTTGGACTCTTTTATTTTCTCAGACGAGTCCAAATTTAATATTTTTTTTCCTCTGATTGGTTTTCAAAGAAAACTTCAAGCCTACAGTGAAGCACGGGGGCGGCAGCGTTATGATTTGGGAATGTATGTCCGCTGCAAAAGTTGGTTACATAGAATTTATTGATGAGACCATTGACAAAACTCTGTACTTAATCATTTTAAAGAAAAATTGGTTGATATGGAATTGCCCTCATTTATTGAAATCGCCAGCACAGTTACCGAATATGAATGTCGTCAAAAATCTGTGAGCACTGAAAGACAGGAGCATATGGAAGCACGACATTTATAATAGAAATTAAAATTACCTTAAGAAAGCTATTTTGGATGAGTGGAACAAGATAACCCCAGAAACCAAATTCGGGGATTAAATGTGTTTAGATTCGCTGTTTCCCAGTGTACATACATATGTCTTATTTCAAATATTAAAATTGGTCTTTTTACTATTTGTTATTGTGTTAAGAAACTTAAATTCAACAGGTTGAACAATGAACACCTCTTTGATTGGAGGATCGACAGTTGTTTTTTCGGATGAGAATTAACAGAACATTGAATGTTGATGTTCTTGTCGTACAAACTTTCTGTTTTGGTAAATTTATATGCTAGTATTTTTATTTTTCATTTCAATATCAGGAATATAAGTAGAAGAGTTTCGTGACTACGTTTCTATTCAGTTCCAATTATTTTTCCAAGGATTGTTAAGGCGCATCCATCAATTTGTAAAAATACTCAAATAATTATTACATATCATCCCCCATATAATCATTTTGTTTTTGTTATAAAATCAAAGTTTATAATGCTATATAGGAATAAATTTAAATAATAAATTAAATATTTTTCAAAACAAACAATAGTATGATGGGGTGATACCCTACTCGGTCAAATAAATTTTATTCAGGTTGATTGAATGCTCGTTTGTACATCATTTTGAATGTCATCGTCATCATCATTTCGTTTTGTCAGTAAATTGACCTTATGTAAATGGAAATAACTGCAAGTTGCATAGGCTTAAATCGATGTGTTATATGTTTATACATACATACATATATGCATGCACTTATGAAGAAATCTTATCTTATTTATAATAAAAAAGTATATTGCACGAGTATGTTCTTGTTCATATAAAAAGAGTCCAGTTGTCATGTTTCCAATGTTTTCATCTCAACAAAGTTTCCATACAGTCTATACAGAAAAATAACATCTTAAAGCCAGTGTACTAGTCTTTGTTCAATTAATGTCAATTTAATTTTAATTCTTAAGTCTAAAGTAAGAGAAACTACATACAAGAAAGACATGAACATGATTTTTCGTTTACCCATAAAGAAACTCAAGAAAACGAGTAGTGATGTACTTATTTATTTTTTTGATATTGATTTATTGAAAGCAATCCAAAATAATTATATCTCTGTTGTTACTGTATTTGGATTTCATTTATTTTCATTTAAAAAATTGTAACAGACGTTAAGAACCGAGACTTGTAAATCTTAATACAAAGGAAACAATTTGAATATTTATAATCAAAAGGTTCTTTTAGATGAATGTAATTTACTGACTGTAGTTTTGCTGAGACAATATAATTTTCTATTGAACTAACTCTTACCATCTTAAGTTTAGTTTAAGTGATAAAAATCCCATCAATTCTTCGTAGAACAATGAAATAATATGTTTTACTGAATGTCGAAAACAATATTTTAGTTTGAGGCCAATATTTTCAATTTTTAAAAAGAAATTTGAGTCGAAAGTAAATTTTTACCAAGTTTTAGTATTGGTTTTTTAGGTTTTTATTTTTTTTTTGTAAGAAAACTGTAAATTCGATTTTTCTAAAAAATTTCCAGAATGTTGAAAACAATATTTTTTATGAGACAAAATTAGTTTTGAAGCCATAATCTAAAATTTTTGAAAAGATATTTGAATCGAAAATCAATTTTTACCAACTTTTAGTAATGTTTTTTTAAGTATTTATTTTTTATAAAAAAAAACTGTTAATTCGATTTTTCTACAAAATTTACAGAATGTTGAAAACAATATTTCTTATGAGACAAAATTAGTTTTGAAGCCATAATTTAAAATTTTTGAAAAGATATTTGAGTCGAAAATAAATTTTTACCCACTTTTAGTAATGTTTTTTTTAGGTTTTTATTTTTTATAAAAAAACTGTTAATTCTATTTTTTAAATTTCTTAAAATAATAAGGTGTCAAAAACGCCATTTTTTACTGCACAAAATTATTTTGCAGATAAAGATTTTTTGTTCGTAAAATATTCGAGGTGACAAATATTTTTTTTTTAGTTTTTTTGATTTATAAAAAAACCGTTAGTTGAAATGTTTTCCAAAAATATACTTGTTTGGTATCACGTCATAATATATAATATACAATTTAATTCAACTCACTAAAGTTATTGGTTCGTGAGATATTTTGGGTTAACCAAAATGTTAATCTTTTTGCATCTTTCTGAATTATTATCTGTATAACAAAATTTATTTGAACATCTCTCTAAAAATCTTTTATTTCGAGCCTTGAAACGTCGAGAAATGTAAAAATTTTCAATTCTACAAATCGGACCGATTACAATAACTTCCTATGCTTATTTGCATAGAGCTGCGACTTCAAGAAACCCCACAGGAAAAAATCTAGCGGGGTCAAATCGCATGATCTTGGTGGCCAATTCACATCACCCCTGCAAGTGATAACCTTACCCTCAAATCGTTCATGCAAAATGTCAATCGTGGCGTTTGCTGTGTTGCAAGTAGCGCCGTCCTCGCTTGGGTTGGTGTAGTCCCAATATCTCAATTTTGCTTGTTAACACAGCCATTCACTAAAAAATGCGCCTCGTCACTAAAGATGATTTTTCGGCCAAAATTGGGGACACTTTCACGGGCTGCGGCGATGTTCTCGGCCGACCTTGCGTTCCTTGAACGCACGGGTGTTGGCTGATTGTTTAATGAACCGATCGTCTCAAATTTGGCCACCAATGGTTAAACAATCGACTGTGAAGGGCCACCACGCCTTCCGTAAAAAGGACGCAATGCGCGCAACGTTTGCGTAAACGAACACTCATTTTGATAATAAAGTTTTATCATTTGAACGTGCTGTTCAATCGTGTAACTTGCCATGATGATTTGGCATAAACAACATAATATTAAACAAAAGATTTGACAGATGTCACCAGCTCAAAATGGCCGCCACCCTTTATGAAAGAGGTTTCATTTAGAATAGCCCATCATTGGCTGCGTTCAATCTCAGACAGATAGGGTATCCGGATACCTTTTTGTTAGTGTTTTACGTGTAAAATAACAACTGATCAAAAACAGCTGAGATGTCAAAAAAGGAATCCAAAGGTATCCAAGAATTTCTGGGGTATGTAGGTATCTGACAGAACAGCTGATTCAACACATGGTTGAATTTCAAGAAACTTGAAAATTGATTTCAGCTTTTTGTATTTGTTGGTAAACAAAAAGATACAAAATGTTAGTTGAAGTTGTATTTGAGGATGATCTGTACATAATAGACGATTTGCCTCCAAATTTTGACTTCGAAGCTTAAATGTTTCTCTCCTTTTTGTGAACAGCTGAAAGTTGTTTTTATTTTTTGACAGCTATCTCAATACAGGTATCCAACCCGTTCAACAAGGTATCTAAAAATCCACCTATCCTAGATACCCTACCCAACACGAGATTGAACGCAGCCATTGGGGCAGTTGTCAATATTATATGTTGACATTTGACAAGTCAAACGACAAAGCGTTGAAATAGTTAAAATTAAACACAAAAATCGTAGAAGGAACTTTTGAGTCGTCTTAGATCATTTTCATGGTGCAATTATTTCAGATGTTGGGACAAAGGACAAACCTGGGTTTTTGTCAGCAATATGGACTACAGCAGCAAATTCGTTGTTTTTTGAGCAACCGCATTGCTATGTTTCGGTTTCGAAACCATGTGCATTGAGTCCATAGTGTTGACGAAAATTCAAGTTTGTCGATTTGTCTTCGATCGTTGCAAGTATTTCATTTCACCATATTTTGTATAAAGAATTAATTTTAAAAGCTTTTTAGGTTAAGTTAAAATAAAAACTCAAGCTGGTAGATCATCAGCAACGTCGTTTCTTTCTTGAAATGCACTAAAATAATACATATTTTCATTCAAAAGCACCTCAGAGGCTACCTAATGAGCAAAATTGAATTGCTTCAAGCTTGTAAACTCTAAGAATTACTGTCGAGAAGTCTCTACACTGTTTGTTGTTTAGCTGGCGATGGCAATGCGATTAAATTTATTCGAAAACGATGTTTAAAACTGTTACGGTGAATCGCGACACGAGCTATCATAAATGATTTGTTTTATGTCCGGAATTGAAAGATAATAAGATAATGATTTGGACGATGACGGTCAGTTTGAACAAAATGGTGTCAATACGTGCCAAACAAGCAACAGAAGAATTGAAATTTGTCAAGGAAAGTTGCCTGACAGTATTATATTTCGAGAAGATTAAAATTGAACTAGGGGACTTTTTGTAATTTAAAATCTTGAGTTATTTTTGCTAAGGCTAGGTGAAAGATAAAGCGGACAATCGCCGACACAATTTATTCAAGGCCTTAGAGATGGGATTCGTGAAGGTGCCTCAGATGTGCAAATTGGTCATGGAAAATTTCATGGTTACATTTTGGGTGGCACACATTTTTCTCTACAATGAAGTAATGAAATAAAAATCCATTGATCTTAAGAAAATACTTTTTTTTATATATTCAACCTCTTTTTTTAAGCCCTATCTGTGCAGCCCTATTTCTACAGATGAATGTTTTTTTATAATGTATATTTTTTGATATATTTTTAACTTACCAAACATTGAATCTTAATACTTAATTTATTTGTATGTGACTAGAGTTAAAGGTGTTTAATTTGTAACCATTTTTTCTTTCAGGCAGCTGCATGCTACACGCCGAAATTTATTTGGGATCATTTCGAAGGTGGATTGTTACGTTCCATTGTCATGGGCTTGAATTTAACAATTTGCTCAAAAGAAGAAAAAGAAGCTAAACGAGACGCAATTTTGGACTATTTAATTAAACATGTCAAGGTAAGTTCTAAACCTCATACATAAATCTATCCAATATATCTGCTAACTTATACATGTTGCTCTATTTTTAGCGTCATAAAATGTATGTTGCTCGTTATTGGGCATGTGAAGCTCTTTGCCTTATCAATATCATTGTTCAAATGTATCTTATGAATAAATTCTTTGATGGAGAATTTATGACTTATGGTACCCGAGTCATGGGTCTATTGGATACCCCCCAGGAACAACGTGGCGATCCAATGGTTTATGTATTTCCCAGAGTCACCAAATGTATATTTCATAAATTTGGTGCGTCTGGAACATTGCAAAAACACGATTCGCTTTGCATTCTACCACTCAATATTGTCAACGAAAAGACATATGTTTTCATTTGGTTTTGGTTTGTCATAATGACAATTCTTTTATTTGGACTTATGATATTCAGGTAAGGATGTGATTTTCCAAAACAAAAGCAAGGCTTAACATTCATTATTTATTATTCTTTCGATTTCAGAGGAATTATATTTTTCATGCCCAAGTTACGTCCACGTATTTTGCATTCTCGTAATCGCATGATCCCTATCGAAACTTGTCGTTCTTTGTCTCGAAAACTTGAACTGGGAGACTGGTGGATTATCTACATGCTTGGACACAATCTAGACCCCGGTGTATACAAGGACGTTATGGGTGAATTTGCTAAGCAAGTTGAACCCGAAAACCAATATTATCACTCGAAAAAAAACTTAGGATAATAAATTGATGAACACACAATATGGCTGCCTTTTGATGAAACGGAAACGGAAAAGTTTCTAATTTTTTTCGAAAACACACCCCATCACGTAACGTAGTGCTAATTAGAAGCAGTTTTTAGTTCTGTGATTAAGATAAATATTATTTTATGTATAGATAGTCGACGAAAATAGGGAAAACAAAAAAAAAGTTTGAACCTATTTTGATATTTTTATTGTATGCAATGATCACAACTCGAATCGAGAAGAATTTAAATTTTCATAAATATTTAAGAATTCTTTACTACTATACAACCTTATTTAAATTTAATTTATAAAATTTTATACACATGCAATTAAAATTATAAATGAAACGGATCTATTTTAAGCCATAATAATATCAATTTTAGTTAAGTTTTATGAAAATAAAAAATAAAAAAAACTGGCATTTAATTTAGCTCTCTTTTTAAGTAAATTGCTTCTGAGTCTTTTATAAGTTTATTTTTAAGAGAAAAAAAAGTATGTTTAAGAGTACCTATTGATGATAATCAAAATGAAAAATATTTAAAAACACATAAATATCAAACAAGTTTATACAAATAAATTTATTTTTGTGTATGTCACTGACAGTATTTTTGTTTGTTTCATTGTATGGACAATTTTTATTTGTTACAATCTCAAAATAATTTTTTTTTTAATTGAAAGGAGTTTTTTAAAAATGGCTACTAGTTAGTTAATTAGAATACAAATTCATTCAAAAACTAGCTTAAAAATTTACAATATGATAACCTTTAAGTTATTTATGGTTTCGACAACAGCCATTGACATTTTGGATAGTTTAAATTAATTTGGTTTATTTTAAAAGTTCAATTTATTCAAAGATGCGTTTCCTATACTCGAGTTATATAAGATTTCCCATCCTAGCTTTCATTTGTTTAATTCCATCATCGCTATACTCCAAGGTACCTCAAGCGAAACTCTTTCAAAATAGGACATCTGGGCCCTATTTCATAAATATTGACAGGTGCGACAGGTGACAATTTGTAAATGACAAACCTGACAATTGTATAAATTTGGTCCCATAAAAAAATTGACAACTTTGTAAAATTGTCGGGGAATTTGCCACAGTTGTCAAGATTTCGGATCATAATCTGACATGACAATGAATTGTCAGGGATTTTTTGAAAATTGTCACAAATTCCCCGACAAATTTGTAGTGACAATTTTTTTATGAAACAGAAAAATAGTACAAATTACAATTTTGTCAGTATATAGTTGACAATTGTGACAGGCAATTTTATTTTGATATAATGATTTCAAGTGAAACGCTAGGTACGCCACCCTCGAGTTTTTAGACAAAGAATAAACAATGATTTCGCTTCATTAAGTGATTATCGATTTAAGGAAAAATTTCGCGTCTGCAAAACAACAGCAGAATATATTTTGTTAAAAACCGGTCTGCACCTCCAGCATCCCACAAAAAGAAACCATGCTCTTGATGCTAAGACCCAAATTTTATGTGATTTACACTGGCTTGGAAGTGGAGCTCAGTACCATGTAGTTGCTGATGGACAGGGTTTTTCTAAAAATTCCATTCAGCGCTGCGTCAAAATGTTTTGCAATCTGACGGTAGATAATCTAATGGGGGAACAAATCCGCTGACCTTCGGAAAATATTTTATCTATACCTACACGTTTTAGACATTTTGCAAATTTTTCTTGTGTTGCTGTCAATTAATGCCAAATTTGGAGTTTCTGTATGTTTCTGCTCGCTGGCATGGATCCGTTCACGATGCTAGGGTTTTAAGGAATAGCTCATTAGCACGACGCGAACGCTGGGAAAATGGATGGAGGCCATTTCTAAATGCTATAATATTAGGAGACAGCGGTTATGTACGAAAAAGTTGGCTGATAACACCAGGTTATTCCACACCAAGTTGAACAATCTGAAGCATTATTAAGATTTTTGAGGGCTCATAAGAAAACGAGGAGGCTTGTTGAAAATGCATTGGGCATTCTGAAGGAAAAATTTTATTGCCTTAACTATTTGAGATTATCACCAGCAACTGCATACAAGCATTGAATAATTACAAATAGAAGGGACACCGGGCAAATCCTGCTCTAGATGGCGACACTTATTTCTCAAATGCTCATAAGTCGCTAGTATCGCACGGCGAGTTATTGTATCTCAGTCTATCAAATACAACACCCAATTTTTCAGATTTGGTCCTTATGGGAAATTTACTCACAATTTGTTGTCGAGAAAGATAACGGAATATTGTTATTTAGAATAAAAAACAACAATAACAACTGTGTAGGTACATAATGTCTGTAAAAGTGTGGCATTCAAGGCCAAATCACGTTCGCTGCAGAAAGTGGATTTTGAAGGTTTGTTTTTCTTTTTTAAATTTCGTTCTCATTCATAAAACGAAAATGATTTTGGTGCTTTTCGGTGCATTCGACATGATGATGTTTTGTGAGTTTTTCTTCAATTTCGTTATTAGTTTGATATGGGTTGGGATAGGTTTATTTTTAAATTTCTTTTTTTTTCTGAAAATAGGGACAGTGGACGAATCAAACTTTACTACAAAGTATAGGTACATTACCAATGTACATACATAAGCATAGGTAGATATATTGTTTAGGCTAATGTAAGGTAGGTACCTAATTAGTAATTACTTATAGGTATGTATGTAGGTAGGTATTCATATGCACAAATGGAGGTTAGTAGGTTAATATGAATATAGGTACATATATGTACATATATATACACACATATGTACAGTATAACATAATTTGGGGGCGTACCTACCTGTTAGATTTTTGAACTATTTTAGTACCGAGTATATTTTTGGCAGATTTCTTTGCTTTAAACAAAACTGTCGGCTGAAGAAAAAAAGATACCTACCTATAATCAAAGTGGAGTAAAAAAGGATTCTTAAAGCCTACTGTTAAGATTTACCAGTGCACTGCGCGTACACAAATAACATACAATTTCTACCGAGTTGTTGAATTTTTTTATATAGTTACATTTTGTGGTAGGTATACATACATATGTAGCTTTTTCTTACTTTGTTTTTGCTTTTACGTATTTTTTTTTTGAGATATTGTTTTGCTTTAGGTTGCCGTTGGCATGGAAGTAGTTTCGACGTTTAGCAGTTTTTGTAGTCGCTTTAATTTTAACTTCACGTAGGAAGTTATTGGTCCGATTTGTCGAATTGAAAAATTTGACATTTCTCGACGTTTCAAGATCCCTAGAGTCGAAATAAAAGATTTTTAGAGAGATGTCTGTACGTGCGTGTGTACGTACTATGTTCGTATGTCCGTACCATCACTAAGTTTTTTTTGTCGTCCATACCTCAAGAAGCAGTAGAGATATCGACTTCAAATAAATTTTGTTATACAGACAAAAATACAGAAAGATGTAGAAAGGACTCTAAACAAAATCGGGTGGGTGTTTTTTTTACCATAGCAATTTAAAAAAAAATTAAAATGTTGTTAACCCAAAATATTTCACGAAACAATAACGCTAGATGCTTAAATTGAATTTTATATTGTAACGTGATACCAAACAAGTATATTTTTGAAAAAAAATCTGGTTAACGGTTTTTTATAAATCAAAAAAACTGTAAACAAATATTTGTCACCTCGAATATTTTACGAAAAAAAATGATTTTATCTCCAAACTAATTTTTTACAAAGAAGAATAACGTTTTTGACATCTGGTAAAATTTTGAAAAAAAATGACCATAAGTTCGGAAAATTGATTTTCGACTGTGAAATCAAATTTTTTCATTATATGCAAAATATTGTTGTAATTTTTTTAATTTTTAGAAATAATTCAACTGACAACTTTTTTAACAAAACACGAAAACCTACAAATATTTTAAGCAAGACAAATCGGCAGACGGGATGGGATGTTATCAGTGTGGGTCTCATCCCAGCCTCTTTTTATAATAATGTGTTGCGCCAACAACAACAACATAAGGTACATAAATATTATGGTGTTATATTATGTTATATTTAAAACATACAGTTTTGAGTTTTTTCTTGAGTTAGGTAAGTAATGTACTAACATACCTATACCTAAGGTATCTTGTTGAACCTTCGCCGATTTACGTTGTTTATCAATGTTTTGATTAACTTCAAATACTTTGTAGGTAAAGCAGACGATTTTAAGTAATTTTTGTTTTGCTTGAAAAAAAACTGTAAATTGAACAAACCACATAAAATTATAGTTGCAACACTTTACCAAAACTCTTAAATAAAATAAAAACAGCGTTAAAAAAGATAATGTACATGAATATATTATTAATTAGATCAGATAGGTATACTGGTACATATGTACATTACAATGAAAAAACACTTCCTTTAAAATTTAACCTCGATCGAGTTAAATTGAGTATGAAACTAAGATTGAAACTAAATGATCAAGACCAAGCTACGTTATGAATAGGGCAACCAAAAATATGTTCGAACATATTTTTTGTTAACATCACTATTAAAGCGAGACTGTGATAGAAATGCGTTTCATTGAAATCTTCGTCTTTTAAACGTCATCTGTTAGGGCATATTTTTGCATATTTCACTGAAAATGCATATTTTTGCATTTTTGCTTTCAAAAGGCATATTATTGCATATTTTTACTTTTTTTTTGTAAAGGCAAGCAATAAAAACAAAGCATTAATAAGAACAAAAAGACGAAACAAAAAATCAGAAAAAAATTAAAGCTCCATCCAGAGTGAAAACTTTTACAGACATAGGATCTGGACTGGAACTTCCTCCACAACCAATCATAACGCGATGGGGGACATGGCTCGAAGCGGTGAATAACTACGCCAAGCATTTTGAAAAGATTGTTCGGATTTTTGGTGCTTTTGACAACGAGAAAGTTGTATCAGTAAAAATTTGTAAAGATCTTCTTAAAAAAAACAGAATTGAAAGCGGATTAATTTTGTTTGGCATCAATATATGGGTTTCTAGTGACATCAATTTCAAAACTTGAATCACGTGGTTTATCGCTCAATTCCAGCACACAAATTATAAGTTATGCGGTGAAGACAATCTACAGCATTAACAGCAAGGCTGCGAAATCAGTGAAGAAAAAAATAGAAAATGTAATGGACAAAAATGGTGGCTTTGAAAAACTAAAAATAATTGCAATGGCTTTGCCAGGAGAGAAATCTATAGCAGTTGAGGACTATACAACTGCTGAAGTTTTAGCATTCAGATACCCTCCGATCACTTTTGTTGACGTTGAACGGAGCTTTTCCGTGTATAAAAGTATTTTTCGATCAAACAGACAAAGTTTCCTTTTCAAAAATTTGAGTGAAATGTTAGTTATTTCTGCAACAAAAATTTGCAATAAATGTTCTTATTGATCGCTGGCATTGAAAAATTTCTTTTATTCAAAAATGAATTTGCTTTGTTAACTTCGTTTTTTTTTTTTTCTTAAATAATATATGTGTGCGAAGTTGAATTATTTGCGACTAAACAAATTTTTTGGATGTTTTATTTATCTTCAAAAAGTTGGAGTGAAGAAGAAGAGTTTTGATTGGTATTGTTCTTATTAATTAATTTCCTAAGCAAATAACGCTTCTTATAAACATCTTTTACATTTATTGAGCATATTTTGAGGGCATATATTTGATTTTTAAGGGTATATTATAAACGCTTAAAACTAGTTTTTTAGGACATATTTTTGGTTGCCCTAGTTATGAAAAACTGCTGCTCGAGAATTTTGATCGATATAAGATTTTTGTTGTTCATCATTTAATTTTAACATAAGTTTCATAATTAAGTGCTGTTGTGGTTGAATTCTGAGAAAAGTGTACTTTTGAAGCACTCTTCTACAAAACATTGCACAGTAGTTTTTACATGACTTACGAATTCTCTTGTGGGAATTGATAAGCCTCCATTAACCTTATTTTCGAATTGACGAAATTTTATTAAATGTTCCCTTGTTTCATACTTATTTTGACACAAGGACACTCTATATATGGAGTTTCTTTGTTTTGACATTTGCTTTTGTCCATAAACAATTTGCATAAATCAGTCATTTTTCTTTACCACAGATTTTGCAATATATCCTACAAAATACCTATGTTAAGGACATTTTATTGTCATTTTCATTTATTTCATATTATTTTCAACGTCTCCTTAACAAAATTAAGAAAAAAGAGGCTGGGATGCGAACCACACTGATAACTTCCCATCCTGTCTGTCGATTTGTCTTGCTTAAAAGTTTGTCTATATGTATCAATTTTTACCAAATTTGCGTACTATTTTTGTAGATTTTAATTTTTTATGGAAAAACGGACTGCTGGATTTTTATAAAAAATTACTGAAGTAAGTTTGAAGCCAATATTTGTAATTTTTGAAAAGCTATTTGAGTCGAAAGTAAATTTTTACCAAGTTTTAGTATTGTTTTTTTTAGGTTTTTATTTTTTGTAAAAAAAACTGTCAATTCGATTTTTCTCAAAATTTTACCGAATATTGAAAACAATATTTCTTGTAAGTTAAAATTAATTAAAAGCCACTATCTCAAGTTTTTGAAAAGATATTTGAGTCGAAAATCAATTTTTACCATCTTTAGTTAAATTTTTTTTAGGTTTTTAATTTTTTGTAAGAAAACTGTCAATTCGATTTTTTTCAAAATTTTACTGAATGTTGACAGCAACATTTTTTGAAAGATAAAAGTAGTTTAAAGCCAATATCTCAAAGTTTTGAAAAGATATTTGAGTCGAAAATCAATTTTTACCACCTTTTATAAATTTTTGTTTAGGTTTTTATTTTTTGTAAAAAAACTGTCCATTCGATTTTTCTCAAAATTTTATCAGATGTAAAAAACATTATTCTTCGTTGCAGAAAATTGTTTTGGAGATAAAATAATATTTTAGTCGTAAAATTTTCGAGGTGACAAATTTTTTTTTCAGTTTTTTTGATTTATAAAAAAAACTGTTAATTGGATTTTTTTCTAAAAATATACCTACTTGTTTTGTATCACGTTACAATATATAATATAAAATTTAATTCAAGTCTCTAACGTCATTGGTTCATGAGATATTTAGGTTTAACCAAAATGTTCACCTTTTTTTTAACTGCTATGGTAAAAAAACCACCCACGCAATTTTCTTGAGAGCCCTTTCTGCATCTTTCTGCCTTATTATCTGTATACCTAACAAAATTTATTTGAAGTCGATATCTCTTCTGGTTCTTGAGCTATGGACGACGAAAAAAACGTCGCGAACGTACGGACATACGGACGTACGGACATACGGACATACGGACGTACGTACATACGGACGTACGAACGTACGTACACACGCACGCACAGACATCTTTCTAAAAATCTTTTATTTCGACTCTAGGGACCTTGAAACATCGAGAAATGTCAAAATTTTCAGTTTGACAAATCGGACCCATTACAATAACTTCCTATGGGAAGTTAAAAATAATTTATTTGATTTAAGTTAGACAATGCAAATTGTAAAAAAAGTTTCAAGAAATACTAATGCATTATTTATGTGCATATATAAGTACTATGTATTAAATAAATTATATGTGTTTCAGTTTATTTAAAAACATTCAAATGGCTTTACCTATTGAAGAAATTTATTTTTTGAGTTAATATACAACATGCACTTGGCCATATCGTACTAACATTCACAAAACTATGTATATTCGTAAAACGGTATATCTGCCAGTACCGATCAAAAAATTCATGAAAAAGTAGTTGCAATTTTTTTTATTTTGAACAACAAACCTCCAAGTAAACGATTTGGTAAATCAATTTAACCAAATCTCCAAAACAAAATAAAAATAGTAAGAACAATTTTTTACACACGAAAAATTAATAGTATCTTTTCAAATACCTACCTAACATATTAAGATGTAGGTATACCTATTCCTTTTTGTATGGCTACACAAAAACATTTTCCCTTTTAACGCGTACATAATATTATTGTCTTCATCTATAAATATTCATATAGTTCGTTTTCAAAAAAGATCCCAAAAGGACTTTTTTAATCCCTTTTGACTTTGTATACACAAACCTTTTGAGCATTTAAATTAGCATATACAAAAACCAATATCATGAAAATGATATTCAAGCTACTAATAGTACTCACTGGGTGCTCATAAGTCGCATGGTCGTTTGAGCAATGTTCGGTGTCCACTTCTATTTGTAATTATTCAATGATACAAGGTTACTTTGACTTGTACAGTACTGCACAACTTGGAAAATCGTTTGGGAAGTGAACATACACCATTTGAAATAATGGATGATAATGGTCACGACAAAATTGTCATACCTTAACAACGACAAAATTGTCGTTGTATTTAACTGACAATTATGTCTCCTGTCAATACGTTATGCAATGAAAACTTGTCACATAAGTGTGACAAATTTGTAGAATTATTGTCTCCTGTCAATGTTTATGAAATAGGGCCCTGGTGATGTAATGATGTAGGTACATCACGGGTCTGTGTGGAATGTAATTTAGATTTATTAGTTCGTAATTTTCTTTGAAGTGATAATTACACTTAAATACTTATATTCACGGATTGTTTTGACATTTTTTCCTCTAAAAGTCCACTTTTCTTTTTTAGCGTATCTACATTCACCGTCTATGAATATCATCATTTTAGATTTTTGTAAGTTAACTTAGAGATTCTAATTTTCACAGTTTTTAACAAAAGTTATTTTTCCATCGAATTTTCTTATATTCAAACCACTCGGTAAACCTATTAAAAATGAGAGTACTAAAAAGTTTGACGGAAGTATTCCAAAAGAACATGCCACTATAATTTGTTGATGCATCAGAGGAATCATTTTTGTGGAAAAGGAATTTCATGGATTTTTTAAAACTTTTCGTTAACAAAAAATTTTGTTGAACTCCTATGTCAATGCTTTAAGGAAATATTTTGTGCAATTTTTATAAAACTACAGGAGCTCGGTCATCACAAGGTGCTTTTCCTGTGTTTTCTTTTGTTATTTTATTTTCTTCCCCGTAAATCGTAAATGGCGCATCAAGTATCTCGTCCTCGAAATTTTGGGCTCCGTAATTCAGTATAGTAGTAGGCTTATATGTACCACGAAATGTAACCTTCTAAAATATGATAACTTTTCAGCAATAGTAACGAAAAATAAGTTCTCAATAAGCAGAAGCTATTATTTCAATACAGAAATACTTTAAAATTAAATGGTTTTGAAAAGAAAATTTATGATTTAAAGTTGACGTTTTCCACATTAAATCAGTACAGTAACATATCACAGTTTTTGACAGTAACATAGTTTTCTGTAGTTTAAACAATTATGTATAAACTAACAAATAAATTATTTAATTTGAATACCTTTATTTTGTTCAAAGCCAATTGGAGTATCCAATGAATTATCAAAATCAAATAACAAAATTGATTTTTGGAATAATTTGTCTTACCTTTCTTGAATTCTCTGACTTTTAGTGTTGAAAAAATGATTTTTTCAATAAAAAAAAAAGAATTTAGAAAATTATGTATACTTTTAAATAGTAAAAAACAAATTAATTCTATTTACATTGCTATATTGACGTTTAAATAATTGATTGTACAACAGTGACAGTAATTTTTTTCAAACTGACTTTGTGGATTGTATTAGTTTTTAGAAAAACTTCAAAAATATTAATTTTATTCGATCCATTTTAGATTAAGTTCTTAAAAATCAGAATTACAAAAACTAAAGACTTTTAGTGATTGGAGTTAAGTCATGACTGTAAACTGCATTCAAATGAAATGACTTACTGGCTTTTAAAGCTGAGTCATATTTAAAATTGACTTTTGTATATGACTTTAAGGACTTTAAAACGAGTTTTAACAACTTTAAGTTAAAAAAAAATTTTAATTGGCTTTGACTTTACTGACTTCAGTCACTAAAAGACTTCGTTCTTCATAACTCGTGTTAATAACGACGTAATTGGTTCAAAGCACGGTGGTAAACTTCTTAGAATGTAGGTTTTACTATTAAATTGGAGCTATTTACACTAAAAGTAAAATAACAACGGCTTTTAAAATTCGAATTTAAATATTTATTTTTAGAAATTACCTTACTATAGAGCGATATAATAAAATAACTTCAGTATCAAGTCTTAGGTTATATTTAAAACTTTTATACTATAGTAATATTATATTTTATTAACTTTCCATGGGAAGTTATAGTAATCGGTTCTATTTGTCGAATTGAAAATTTTGACATTTCTCGACGTTTCAAGGTCCCTAGAGTTGAAATAAAAGATTTTTAAAGAGATGTCTGTGAGTGCGTGTGTACGTACGTTCGTACGTCTGTGCGTCCGTGCGTCCGTACGTTCGCGAAGTTTTAATTTTTTTCGTTGTCCATAGCTCGAGAACCAGTAAACGTATCGACTTCAAATAAATTTCGTTATACAGACAATAATGAAGAAAGATGCAGAAAGTCTCTAAAAAAAATGCGTGGGTGGTTTTTTTTCTAACATAGCAATTTAAAAAAAAGGTGATAATTTTGGTTAACCCAAAATATCTCACGAACCAATAACGCTAGAGACTTGAATTAAATTTTATATTATCCATTTTTTTTAATCAAAAAAACTGAAAAAAAAAATATTTGTCACCTCGAATATTTTACGAACAAAAAAACATTTTATCTCAAAAATAATTTTGTGCAACGATGAATAACGTTTTTGACATCTAGTAACATTTTGAGAAAAATCGAATTGACAGTTTATTTTTATAAAAAATAAAAACCTTAAAAAAACATTACTAAAACTTGCTAAAAATTGACTTAGGCTCAAATATCTTTTCAAAAATTTGAGATATTGGCTTTAAACTACTTTTATTTTTCAAAAAATATTGTTGTTAACATTCAGTAAAATTTTGAGAAAAATCGAATGGACAGTTTTTTTTACACAAAGTTGGTAAAAATTGATTTTTGACTCAAGTGTCTTTTTTTTTAATTTGAGATATTGGCTTCAAATTAATTTTATTTTATAAAAAAATTTTGTTTTTAACATTCCGTAAAATTTTGAGAAAAATCGAATTGACAACAAACAATACTAAAACTTAGTAAAAATTTACTTTCGTTTCAAATATCTTTTTAAAAATTAAAAATATTGGCTTCAACCTTATTGTATCTCGCAGAAAATATTGTTTTCGACATTCAGTACATTTTTTTAGAAAAATCCAACATTCAGTTAAAAAAACAAATCTACAAAAAAATAGTACGCAAATTTGGTAAAAATTGATGTTCGGTTTTCGATATCTCGTGAACAATAGAAGATATTGACTTCAGATTAATTTCAGTCATCCAATTTGAATTTGTTTATAAAAGAAATACAAATGTTTAAGAAATGCTACTAAAATTGGGAAAAATTGGTTTTCGGCTAAAAATCTCGTTAGCAAAAACAGATTTTGAAATCAAACTATTTCATCATATGCAAAATATTGTCGGTAATTTTTAAATTCTTAAGAATAATTCAACTGTCTTTTTTTTAAATAAAACACGAAAACCTTTTAAGCAAGACAGATCAACAGACGGGATTTGAAGTTATCAGTGTGGGTCGCATCCCAGCCTCTTTTTTGACATAAATTGTGACAAATTCTCCTTTTTCTACTAAAAATAATAGAAGAACTGTCTCAAAATCTGTACCGTTAATGTACTTATTGAAATTAAAAATAAAGGAAAAACTGTTTGTTTGGGAAAAACTAAATATATTTTGAAAACTAAGGAAAAAACGGTTGTCATGTCATATTCCATCAATTCATCACCTTATGAGGATGATAACTGGAACGTTCATAGTTGCAAAACCACCCTATTCAAAAACACAAAGTGTCAACATAGCATTAGCTATTTATTCTCTTTAAATTTAGTTGAGTCACCTATGTTTGAAGACAAATAACTCTAGCATATGTTACAACCATTATTTAAAAAGGTTTATGAAAAGAATATTCGGTGACATATATTACAACCATTATTTAAACAGGTTTATGAAAAGAATATTCGTTGAGACGAAAGTATCGCTAAGTTTTTTTTTTTTTTTTTTATATTTAATAAAAAATGTCTAGATGCCGCCCTATGCGACTTTCACCATGGGAGTATGATTTTCTTATACAAAGGCACTAGTTAAAAAAAAACGTTAGATGGCGAACGCTTTAGTTGTAGGTATTTTCTTTGTATATGAAAACATTTTCATATACAAAGGTATTATCTTTGTGTTTGTACGACGAAAAAAACTTCCCGTACTAACGAACGTGCTTACACACGCACGTACAGCCATCTCTTTAAAAATCTTTTATTTCGACTCCAGGGACCTTGAAACGTTGAGAAATCGGACCGATTACAATAACTTCCTATGGGAATTTAAAAACGCTTAACGCGAATCGGCTCTTACCCTTTATTTCCAAATTTGAGGTGAATCAACCTAATGCCTTGGGGTAAAGGAACGGGCCAGAACGGAATCAGGGAACCCACTTTTGTCCACTTCTCTACCATCGAAATGTCATTTTTGATTAAAATCTTGAGTTCGAAATTTTTTACGAATACAAAACTTGCCTACATGACGCAAGTAAAAAAATTAAGTTCAGACCCATGATTTTCTAAATTGTGAAATTAAGACTTAAATTGACTTCAAATATCTGAAGAACACTTCATCTTAACAAGGTTATAACACAAAGGTTGTGAAATAACATGAGTAATTATCATTGGTATAATTTTACGTTTAATGTTAAAAAATTATTAATAATTGGTGAGTGGCACAAAAAAAATTCGAAATCGTATAAAAGAAAATTTCAAGTCAATACAAAAAATACCTACTTCGACACTACATTTATGAAACTATACTTACTAATAGTTAATAAGTAAAAAAAAAATGTCAATTGGATTTTCCTAAAAGTCACACATCTTAAAATAGAAGAGCCGACAAAATTGTATTAAAGGTACCTACAACAGCTAACAACATATACCTACCTACTTACCTAAATATAAACTAATTTTTTTTTTGTTGTTTATGCCTAAGGTCACAGCTTTATTGTTTACATTTATTTAAAAAAAGCAGGATTGGAACATAAGTAAAAGACACAAATTTCAATTATCAAATTATTCAAATTATCTGAGTCAACATGCATTTTTGTTTTTATTTAAAACTACATACCTATTTATAAATACTGTACCTACCTATCTACTAATCTCAAACAAAGTGCTAAGTGTATGGATATTATCACTGTCCGAATACTAGGTTCAATTCCCTATGAAATTTCATGAAATACCTGCCTACCTACCAATACCTTTTATATATAAAATTTTAATTTAAAATCAAACCCACATCACATCCTGAAAAAAAAATCACCAATTGATATCTATCTACAAAAAAAACTTTAAAGGTAAACAAAACTAATCTTCAAATATTGCATAAAAACTTAAAGCCAAATAAAAGCAAAATACCCACTCGCCGAAATATACATAACTATAACCAAACGTATAACTACCCCCATATTCTTCTTCTTCACAAAGATCTGCACGACAAAAATCGCATCGTTCCATATAAAAGTGCATAATATTATGGAATTATTGAATACAATAATTATCAATTTGAAGTAGAAAATTCCAATTTCAAAAAATACCTTAAATATATACGTACATGTAGCTGCGAAAAATATATTGAAATTTTAAATTACAGATGTTCTAAAAATTCATTTTTTACCTACGTGTTTTATTTGACAATAGTTTTTCTCTTATTGAATCTTGATTTTCCAAGAATGAAAAAAAACATGTATTTATTTCTTTCAGCCTTCCATAAGTTTTACCTACTATTTTTATCTTTTATTTATTATTTCGTTTATTTAAAAACAACATGAACGTCTTTATAAGTCTAGTAATAATACGTGTGAACAACCAAACACCTTTAACTCTGAAGGCAAGCACCATAATATGAATATCCATTATACTTTGCATGTCAAAATGTCACAAAGTTTTAATGGAATTTTACATAATTTGATGTGAAAATGCCAAAAATTGTTCCAGTATAAGTTGTTGCACGTCCACTATTGTATGAAGTATAAATTGACATATTGCATATACAATACATATGAAATATGTTAAATCTATGGATATATGTATTTGGATGGGTGATAATTTGCTTGGAAAAATTCAAGTACATTATGGTCCTTAAATACAAATTTAGTATGAGGATGACACATTGAGAATAAAACTTGCAACAATCTGAATATTTTTTCTATCCCCTGGTTTAATATTTGTTTAAATTATGAGTAGAGGATTTAATACACCAATGTTAATTCAACGGAATAAAAATATTTCTTTTTTATTCTGAAATGGAATGAAATTTTACTTTAAAACAATACATATATGTATGTACATATATATATTTGAAAGAAAGCTTATTAAAAATGCAATTACAGGGGCAGATGCATTAACAATAGCAGATACAACTGAGATGTTTCCCTCATCAGTTAACACTCTACGTAAATGTGTTACTGTTGGTGGCTTATTTATCAACAATGTAAATTTAGTCACAATTCTTCTTCTTCTTAAGGTGGCTCTACAGTCCGGGGCGGACCTGGGCCTCAACCAACATGCGTCTCCAGTTGCTCGGTCCCTAGCTATAGCTGTCTCCAATTTCGCACGCCAAGTTGGTTGAGGTCTTCACCCACCTGCGTGCCCCACCTAAGTCTCGATGTTCCTCTACTGCCCCGTCCCTCGGGATTGGATTCGAAGACCTTCCGGGCTGGAGCATTGATGTCCATTCGCTCTACATGACCCAGCCATCTAAGTCGTTGGACCTTAGTTCTGTTAACCAGGTCAGTGTCGCTGTACAGCCCGTACAGTTCGTCGTTTTATCTTCTCCTCCATTCTCCATCTATGCATACGAGACCAAAAATCACCCGAAGAATTTTTTTCTCGAAGCATCCTAAGACTCTCTCATCTTTCTTTGACAGGGTCCAGACCTCAGCGCCGAGAACCGGGATGATGAGTATCTTATAGATGGCGGTGCCTAGGTAGACAAAGTCCTCAACTACCTCAAAGTTATAGCTGTCCATGGTGACGTTTTGTCCAAGACGTCGTTGTTCATAATGTCCTCTTTTGATGACAGCATATACTTGGTCTTGCCCTCATTGACCACTAAACCCATCTTCTTCGCTTCCGTCGCAATGCTCAAAAACGCTCCACTGACATCACGCTTTGATCTTCTAATTATGTTAATATCATCTGCGTATCCAAGTAATTGGATGGACCTTTGGAAGATTGTGCCTCTAGTGTTGACTGTTGAACTTTTCACAATTCTTTCCAGAACGATATTAAAGAAGCCGCATGACAGTGCATCGCCTCGTCCTATAACTTTTTTTGACATCAAATGCATCGGTGAGATCTTTTCCGACCTTGATAGAGCAGCGTGCATTCTGCATTGCCATTCTGCACAAACGGATAAGTTTGACATTTTTGCCAAAACTAGACATTGCTCTGTAGAGCTCTTCCCTATAGATGCTGTCATACGCGGCTTTAAAGTCGATAAAGAGATGGTGGATATCGATTTGAAGTTCCTGGGTTTTTCCAAGATCTGCCTTAGTGTGAATATTTGGACGATAGTGGACTTTCCTGGTCTGAAGCCACACTGATAAGGACCTATCAGGTTGTTGACGAACGGCTTCAGACGTTCATAAAATACGGCAGAGAGGAGAGATCGTCTCGCCCCTGCAGTGTCGTGCAGTCTGTATCTCCCGATTTTACCACCAAAGATATCTTCTCTTCCTAGCTTGGCGTTAAAATCTCCTAAGACAATTTTAATGTCATAGCCAGGGCACTGCTCATACGTCTTGTCCAAGAGCTCGAAGAATATGTCTTTGGTGTCTTCATGTTTCTCCTCTGTTGGAGCATGCACGCATATTTGGCTTATGTTGGCGAATTCAGCCTTGATGCAGATTGTCGTGATGCGCTCGCTTACACTGTTGAAACTCAAGACTTTTTGACACACCCAAATAGAAGCTGTCTTTGTTCTCGGTAGCAGTCGCCGTAGTCACAATATTGATTTGGATGTCAGCGATGAGTGGTAGATAGACCAAATTGCACTCAAGCAAGATTTTGTGGTTCTTGGCCAAGCTACAAAAGGCCTGTTTATAAGCCATGAAGTTGAAAATGAAAAAAAAGAGGCCGGGGTGCAACCCACACTGATAACTTTCCTTTCCATCTGTCGATTAGTATTACTTAATAGGTTTGTAGGTTTTCGTGTTTTGTTAAAAAAGTTGTCAGTCGAAGTCTAAAAAATTTAAAAATTACCAACAATATTTTGCATATGATAAAATAGTTTGTTTTCAAAATCTATTTTTGTTAACGAGATTGTTAGTCGAAAACCAATTTTTAACAATCTTAGTAGCATTTCTTAAAAGTTTTTATTTCTTATATGGACAATTGGATGAATAAAATTAATTTGAAGTCAATATTTTCTATTGTTCACTAGTTATCGAGAACCGAACATCAATTTTTACCAAATTTTCGTACTTTTTTTGTAGATTTTACTTTTTTATAATAAAACTGACTGTTGGATTTTTATAAAAACTTACTGAATGTCGAAAAAAAATATTTTGTGTGAGATAAAATTAGTTTGAAGCCAATATTTTTAATTTTTGAAAAGATATTTTAGTCGAAAGTAAATTTTTACCAAATTTTAGTACTTATTGTTTTTTTAGGTTTTTATTTTCTGTAAAAAAACTGTAAATTCGATTTTTTTCAAAATTTTACCGAATGTTAAAAATAATACTTTTTATAAGATAAAACTAATTTAAAGACAATATCTCAAGGTTTTGAAGAGATGTTTGAGTCGAATATCAATTTTTACCAACTTTTGGTATTTTTTTTAGCTTTTTTATTTTTTATAAAAAAACTGTAAATTCGATTTTTCTCAAAACTTTAGCAGATGGTAAAAACTTTATTGCATAAAATTGTTTTGGGGATAAAATCATTTTTTGTTCGTAAAATATGCGAGATGACACTTATTTTTTTTCAGTTGATTTATGAAAAAAAACCGTTAGTTAGATTTAAAAAAAAAATATATTTGTTTGGTATCACGTTATAATATATATTATAAAAGTTAATTCAAGTCTCTAGCGTTATGTGCTCGTGAGATATTTTGGGTTAACCAAATTGCTCAATTTTTTGGAGAGTATTTTCTGCTTCTTTCTGCATTATTATCTGTGTACATATGTATCTACTGGTTCTTGAGGAATGGACGTACGTTCACACGCACGCACAGACATCTCTCTAAAAATCTTTTATTTCAACTCTAGGGACCTTGAAATGTCGGGAAATGTCAAAATGTTCAATTTGACAAATCGGACCGATTGCAATAACTTCCTATGGGTATATATAGATTTCGGTATGAACTTAAATTTCTATAATATTGCAATTAGGCCACTATCGCACACACGGCTTCAATATAAGACCCTTGTTGCAATTTTATTTGCCCGAAAATTATTTTTATATTAAGTAAAATCAAAAAAACGAATTAATAAAAGAAATTAAACTAAACAAAACGAAAACAAAACCACTTAGCAAATTTAACCGCGGAAACGAAATGTGCCGATCTGTCAAATGACAGCGGCGAAGAAGCGAGGGCAAAATTGCAACAAGCAGCAACTCAAGTGCTGCCACCACAGCGAGCTCAGAATGGGGTGGGTTCAGCGAATGTTAATTAATCGACGATTCTATTAATTAAGTTGCTGATGATTTGTTTTGATATCACTTGATATCAAAATTATTGTTTTAATTGAAAATTGCCACAGGGGCGTTCTTACGTTAAGTAAGTAAAAAGGGCGCCAGCAATTTTTTCCTGAAAATAAGAAAAGGAAATTGCAAACCTTTCAAAAGAGAAAAAAACCAACCACAAAAGAAACACAACAATTATAATTTTACCGAGATTCACTTTTTATTTTTAAAGCTGCCTGAGAAACCTTACAAAGCAGGATTAAAACTCAGGATCTTTTCAATGTTAAATAAAAAAAATTGTATGGACAAATGGACCGTTAAGGTCTTAATTTCCCACAAATAAAATTTTGGGATTGAAACAAAGAATTAAAACGATTAACCCAAAAGAAAATTTCTACTTATCTTTTTTTTGTATGGCTTTCCTGTAGAATTCCCAACTAACTCCTTCTTTTTCCTTCCTTTCCTTTTTCTATTTTGTTCTTCCTTAATTTGTTTAATTTTTAATCACGGCACAATTCAATCTTATAAATTTTTCTCAATTTTCTTTGTTCACTTTGTCTTTTGTCTCGATATCCAAAAAAAACTTTCTGTCTGCTCACTTTCAATGTTTGGTATATGGAGTGGCGGATTTCAATCACATCATCAACAGCCAATCGGAGATCGGCTTGTTGATCTCAACTTGTGATGAAATACTCGCGATCCTGCTTACTCGCCTTTTTCTCTCACAGCTAAATGCAAGTCATCCTGGAATTCGCCGCCCGCTGGATTCACTTCCAGGTCACGACGATTCCAGGAGCTGCATTCAGCCACCCCCACTTTCAACTTCGATATCGAACAAAGACTACGAAACTTAAAATCGAGAAAAATCTTTACTCTAACTTTAACTTTAAAACAATCGCGCGAAAGGAAAGAAAAAGAAAGGATCTGTTAACTAAACCCCGACTAAGTTTCCCGAAACTTAACCGTCCATCAGTCCATACAATTTGCTTAGAGTTTTACAAATGATTAACAATTTAATAGTATAAACGTTAAACAAACAAAATTAGCAATGTAACCAAAAGAAATTAAATATGTACAAAATGAATTTTAACCAAAAAATATAAATTTACAATTTTCATAATACTTTAAGTTGGGCCGTAGGCCATTCTCCCCTTGGAGTAACTTCTCATGAAACTTTACGTATCGACCAGACCGTCCATCTGGTTTGGTTTCACTTGAATGGAAACCAACCTTCTTTGAAACCTGAAACGAGACTTGGTATTTTTTTTTCCTCACGAAAATGACAGAGAGAACCATGGTCAGAAGGACTATGGCCGTCCCGCTCTCTCTCATCTTCGTGTAGAAGGAATTGTGACATTTGTCAATTGAATAAAATAAACAAACCGAAGTGGATGCAAAATGCATCGTCGTAATTATAAATTAAAATTAAATGTTAAAAAAAAAGCTTGTTGCGTTTATTTATAACGCAACAAATCCCACCCTTTCTTCCTTGAAAAGGTGTTTGTTCATAATACAAACAAGATTACTTAAAAAGGGACTTCCAATATTTATTCGTTTTCCGAAAACGACGTAAACGGCTTTAGATCTTTTATGTGCCAAGTGCCACGATCTTTGCCTTTGTCATCTACAAGAACATACGTCCAAGGAGATAACCTTTTAGAAATTTTAAAAGGGCCCACAAACTTCGGTGCCAATTTAGCCGCGTAGTAGTTTGAAGCATCGGATAAAACAAAATTTCTTCGCCATACAAGGTCATTCGGGAGATATTGAGTATCTCTCCTCCTGAGATTGTATGTCTCGGCGGACTTCCTAACCGCTACTTTTAATTTTTCAGCTATTTCTATTCTTAACTTCTTGAACCGTTCTTCAATGGTTCCTCCTTCAACTCTCCTATTCCCTTCTATACTCTCACTCCTAATACCTTCGTAATTCCCACTCGTTGACATCTCTTTTCCAAAGTTCGCATAGTACGGACTAACACCTAGGACTTCATGTTGGGATGTGCGTATAGCACAAGCTACCTTAGCTAACTGAGAATCCCAGACTCGGTGATTCTCTGAAACATACGCTCTTAAAGTTGTTTTAATAATTTGGTTAATCCTCTCGGCAGGATTAGCCTGTGGATGATAATGCGGAGTAAACCTAATCTTCGACGAATAACCTTCACAAATTGTCCTTAACTCCCTACTCTTGAACTGCGGACCATTGTCACAAATGACAATTTTTGGAACTCCAAATAACAGAAAAACGTTATCTTCTAATTCTTTACATACCGCCTTTGCGGTGGCTGTCCTAAGTGAAAACAATAAAGGAAATTTGGTAAGGTAATCTACTACTGTTAAAATGTACATAAATCCTCTGTTGGACTTAGGTAAGGGCCCTACTAAATCTACACTAATCATCTCCCAAGGAGATGATGCTCCTACTCTCTCAGTCATAAGACCGGCTGGCTTGTCGTTAATTGGTTTCACCTGTTGGCATATACTACATTTCCTAACATATTTAATGACGTCTGCTCTCATCTTAGGCCAATAATATTTAGCTCCTACTCTCGCGAACGTTTTTCTAACCCCCATGTGCCCTGCTAGTGGACTATCGTGACACTCTTTCAAAACTCCTATCCTATCTTTCTTTCCGACTACTAACTTCCACTCTTCGTTATTGTCATGCACGATCACATGATTTGACTTTACAGATTTGTATAACTTCCCATTATCTACTCTCCAATTCGGAAAAGCTAACGGATTAGACTCAACTGACGAAACCATCTTAGCCACCCAAGGGTCCTTATCCTCATCTGAAATCCCAGCTAACTCTGGAACTCCCCGAGATAACATGTCTGGTACTACATGTTCTTTCCCTTTCCTATGAATGATTTCAAAATCAAACTGTTGGAGCCGAACTGCCCAACGTGCAAGTCTACCCTGTGGATCTTTGAGGTTGCTCAACCAAATCAAAGAATAGTGATCCGTTACGACCGTAAACCGAACTCCTTCGATATAAGGCCGTAACTTCTCGACCGCCCATAAAACTGCCAAACATTCCTTTTCCGTAGTGGAATAATTTCTTTCACTCCTATTGAGTGACCTACTTAAGTAACAAATTACTTTTTCCCCCTCTTCAAATGTTTGGGTGAGTACGGCCCCGATGCCGTAGTCGGATGCATCTGTCTGAACGACAAATGGAAGCTTGAAATCTGGACATGTCAAAATTGGAGCCGTGATTAAGCATTCCTTTGCTTTACGAAAACTATCTTCACATTCCTGTGACCAAACGAATTTCCTACTCTTTTTCAACAAATCTGTCAAAGGCCTAACTAGTGTTGCGAAATTCGGTACGAAGCGTCTGTACCATGAAACTGTCCCTATGAAACTCCTAACTTGTTTTACATTTTTAGGTGCAGGTATTTTCACCATACTATCTACTTTTTCTGGGTCTACGTGTAACCCGTTTTTGTCGACTACATAACCTAAAAACTTGAGTGAAGGTCTGCAAAAATTGCATTTGTCGCGGCCTACTTTCAACCCTGCCTCTCGTAATCGCCTAAGAACCTCACCTAAAATCTCTAAGTGTTTTTCAAATGTATCTGTGACGATAATAATATCATCCAGATACACGAAAACAAATGGTTCCAACTCAGGCCCTAACACACTATCGATGAAACGCTGCCATGTTGCAGGCGCGTTGTGTAATCCAAAAGGCATTCTTTTGAATTGAAATAGACCCCTACCAGGTACCGTAAAGGCAGTGTACTTCCGCGATTCCAATGCCATTGGAATCTGCCAGTAAGCGGACTTAATGTCCAACGATGTTAAAAATTTGGCATTCCTAAGCTTATCTAAAATAGCCGAAATTATCGGCAACGGATACGCATCCCTTTCTGTCACCTGGTTAACCTTCCTAAAGTCGACACAAAACCTAAAACTATCATCTTTTTTCCTAATGAGAACAATTGGGGAAGCCCACGGACTGTTTGATTTCTCAATCACGTCCTCTTCCAACATCTCCTGAAGTGACCTATCTATGTGTTCCTGCATTGCCGGTGAAACCGGATAATACCTTTGCTTAATCGGCTCAGATGAAGTTTTAATGACATGTTCTACCATTGTTGTTACTCCTAATCCCTCTGGCATATTCCTAAAAGCATTCTCGACTAAATGTTTAAGTTTCCCTTTCTGATCCTCGTCTAATTCAGACTCCTCTGTGATAGACGTAGTATCTATCGAAGCCACTATCTCCTGGCTCGAAAAACTCCACATGTTTGAACGTAAATCCGGGACTATGCCCGATAATGCCCAAAAATCGGCACCTAAAATCAAAGCATGCGGTAGGTTGGGAATGACTAAGCATTCAATCAAAATTGACCTACTCTCTACAACAATGGGTACTTTAACTATTCCTAACACTCCTATACTTGCACCATCTGCTAAATGAACTTCCCTAACATTTGAACTATCTAATTGTAATCCTACATCTTTTAAAACCTGCCATGCGTCCCTACAAATTATCGTTCGCGATGCTCCAGAATCTAGTAATCCTAAAAACCTAAAACCATAAATATTAACTCCTAAAAACGGACGTCTATCTGTACCGCTTGAATCTAACGTGAAACCTAACCTAACTTTGTAAGCCAACTGGTCGCCAGCAGGCAACCTTCCTAAATCTGACGCCGGCGCTCTTGTCCTGCTGGCCCAAGAGTCCGTTGCCCGTTTCCCGACGAGCAGCGTCTACAATTTTGCCTTGTGGTCCCTATAGCACCACAACCAAAACAGCGCCTAGGAGCGGAACAGTTATTAGCAAAATGGCCTTCCCTGTTACACTTAAAACAACGATTGTTTCTATTGGGAGGGGGATCAGGATTAACCGCAACTCGAGTATCCGATACCGAGGCGATATAAGCAACATCCGGCTCCAAAGCCGACCTGTTGCGATTAGAGGGTGGAGGAACGAACGACTCGACATTTGCCCTAATGGTTTCCAGCCTTCTGCCCAAGGCCACCAAATCATTGACTGACTTAATGTCAGCTAAACCTAGCTGTGTCTGGTAAAATAGAGCGATATTCTTCATGAGAATAGCCAACTTCCTATTCTCACTCAGAGGCTCCGAAAACCGTTTGAAAAGAGTCTGCATGAGCGCAACGTACATGCCTATTGACTCTTCCTTACCCTGGGTTCGACGCCTGACCTCATCCAACAAGAGGTCATCATAGTTGGAGGGCAAAAACTCCAACTTCAATTCCCTAACCAACTCTTTCCATGTTGAAGCCGTGTCCCTAATCGACCTAAACCAAAGAAGCGCCTTCCCAGTAAATAAATCCACCGCTGACCTGTAAATTGCTTCCTCAGAAACACCACGAGCCTCCCTCAATTCTTCAATTCTTTCAATAAACGAGTTCACTGATGAACCACATCGTTCACCAGAGAACTGCACGTTCCACTTATATGGTCGCTCGGGGTTCCGGTCACGGGGTGTATCACCCTGTATTTGGAACCCACTAGAGCTCGTTCGTTGGCCGACTGACGCAGCTGGCGCATCCAAATCTGCTGTCGACATTGTTGATTGGTTAGATTGATTATTATTATTATTTACACTTTTGGGAGGTTCCATCACCTCCTCAACCTCGGACAATTTAGCCATCAAAAGCAAAATTTCCCCCCTTAAGTCTGCTACATCGTTAACCTCATCCGAAGATTCGGCCTTAGCCCTAGAAATCCTACCCAACGACCACTCGATTTTCGTCAAAACCTTCTGATAATCCGACGACTTCGGATTTTTTGATACACTCGGAAGCAAATCCCTGATTTCTAAAATTTTCGCCCTAACCGCCTTGGAATCCTCTTCAAATGAATATGGATAGTGAGGACTATCCGAAGAAATTGAACCAGTCCGTTCCAGCATGCGACTAGCCCTGAGAGTCATCCTCATCTCATCCACCTTAGACCCTTCCTTCAAACCCCTTGCTCGTAACTCATAAACGAGTTCTTCTTTAGAAAGCCTATTGATGTCCATCCTAGCAAAAGAAAAGTATTTTCAAAAAAAAAGACTACAAAAAAAACAAAATTTTTTAAAACCGTTGATACGAGTAACAAAAAAAATTAAAACGACGACTAATATGCCCAATCAAAAACAAAAATTCAAAACGATCGATGTTTAAAAAAGAAAATGAAGGGAAATCTCAACCTCAACGTAAATCCAATAACAACAAAAAAAAATTAGCAGTAGAAAAAGAAAATATGGTAACACCACTAAAGTAGATTCAAATAAATGTTCAAAATAGCCAAGAAAACAATATGGTAACCCAAAACAAAAACAACAAACAAATTAATTTTAAAGAATCAAAAAAAACAATCAATATGGTCACACCAATATCAAACAACAATACCAGTAAAAAAACTAAAAGAAAATCAATATGATAGCTAAAATTATTTGAAATAAATTTTAGGAAATCAAAAAAAAGTTACTATGGTAACACCAATAAGAATCAAATAAATTTTACGAAAACCTACAAAAAAAATATGAATATGATAACACCAGAAAAAGAATTGTATCAAAAACAATTTTAAGAATTCCCAAAAAAAAATTACTCTGGTAACACCAATAAAATTTAGGTATATCAAAATTGAATAAAATTTAATACAGCACGAAAAAAAGAACCGTCAATAAAAAAAGAATCATTTACGCGCCAAAACCATGAGAATTGAATATATAAATATAAACGTACATATATATGTATAGAACTGATCAAAAGGTCACCTTCAAAATGAACCACAAATTCCAAATATCACTCAGTATATATATATAAATATATGTTTATATGTATGTATATATGTATTTTTTTTTAATTAAATTAATCAATTCCAAATTTTATCAAAGGAAAATAAAAACAAAGAAAAATAAAAAAAAACAAAGAAAAAAAACACTCACTCAATTCAATACCGCCAACCTTCAACCAAATGGGGTTATGTTTTAAGAATTCCCACCTCTGTTTCAACTCCCCGTCACAAGATTTTTCCTTTATTCCACTTCCTTCACAAATATCTCAACTCAATACCGAAAACCTTCAACCAAATGGGGTTAATTTTTGAGACTTCACACCGCTGTTTCAACTCCCCGTCACAAGATTCACTTCACAAATATCCTATATAAAAAAAACAAAAGGAATTAGTAAAACTTTCAATGATAAAACAAAAGAACTAAGAGTCACAAAACTTAGCTAAAGAACAAAAAAACCAGACACCAAGACACAGCAAACGATTCCCAAAACAACAAGTTAATATTTCTTTCACAGGCCCCACGTTATGGGCGTCAATTTGTTGCAATTTTATTTGCCCGAAAATTATTTTTATATTAAGTAAAATCAAAAAAACGAATTAATAAAAGAAATTAAACTAAACAAAACGAAAACAAAACCACTTAGCAAATTTAACCGCGGAAACGAAATGTGCCGATCTGTCAAATGACAGCGGCGAAGAAGCGAGGGCAAAATTGCAACAAGCAGCAACTCAAGTGCTGCCACCACAGCGAGCTCAGAATGGGGTGGGTTCAGCGAATGTTAATTAATCGACGATTCGATTAATTAAGTTGCTGATGATTTGTTTTGATATCACTTGATATCAAAATTATTGTTTTAATTGAAAATTGCCACAGGGGCGTTCTTACGTTAAGTAAGTAAAAAGGGCGCCAGCAATTTTTTCCTGAAAATAAGAAAAGGAAATTGCAAACCTTTCAAAAGAGAAAAAAACCAACCACAAAAGAAACACAACAATTATAATTTTACCGAGATTCACTTTTTATTTTTAAAGCTGCCTGAGAAACCTTACAAAGCAGGATTAAAACTCAGGATCTTTTCAATGTTAAATAAAAAAAATTGTATGGACAAATGGACCGTTAAGGTCTTAATTTCCCACAAATAAAATTTTGGGATTGAAACAAAGAATTAAAACGATTAACCCAAAAGAAAATTTCTACTTATCTTTTTTTTGTATGGCTTTCCTGTAGAATTCCCAACTAACTCCTTCTTTTTCCTTCCTTTCCTTTTTCTATTTTGTTCTTCCTTAATTAGTTTAATTTTTAATCACGGCACTATTCAATCTTCTAAATTTTTCTCAATTTTCTTTGTTCACTTTGTCTTTTGTCTCGATATCCAAAAAAAACTTTCTGTCTGCTCACTTTCAATGTTTGGTAAGAAATGACGGCCAGATTCCAAGATCTGTCCTGTCTCTTCTTTTTATCTCCCGCCATTTTAGCTTTCAGCCAATATGGAGTGGCGGATCTCAATCACATCATCAACAGCCAATCGGAGATCGGCTTGTTGATCTCAACTTGTGATGAAATACTCGCGATCCTGCTTACTCGCCTTTTTCTCTCACAGCTAAATGCAAGTCATCCTGGAATTCGCCGCCCGCTGGGTTCACTTCCAGGTCACGACGATTCCAGGAGCTGCATTCAGCCACCCCCACTTTCAACTTCGATATCGAACAAAGACTACGAAACTTAAAATCGAGAAAAATCTTTACTCTAACTTTAACTTTAACTTTAAAACAATCGCGCGAAAGGAAAGAAAAAGAAAGGATCTGTTAACTAAACCCCGACTAAGTTTCCCGAAACTTAACCGTCCATCAGTCCATACAATTTGCTTAGAGTTTTACAAATGATTAACAATTTAATAGTATAAACGTTAAACAAACAAAATTAGCAATGTAACCAAAAGAAATTAAATATGTACAAAATGAATTTTAACCAAAAAATATAAATTTACAATTTTCATAATACTTTAAGTTGGGCCGTAGGCCATTCTCCCCTTGGAGTAACTTCTCATGAAACTTTACGTATCGACCAGACCGTCCATCTGGTTTGGTTTCACTTGAATGGAAACCAACCTTCTTTGAAACCTGAAACGAGACTTGGTATTTTTTTTTTCCTCACGAAAATGACAGAGAGAACCATGGTCAGAAGGACTATGGCCGTCCCGCTCTCTCTCATCTTCGTGTAGAAGGAATTGTGACATTTGTCAATTGAATAAAATAAACAAACCGAAGTGGATGCAAAATGCATCGTCGTAATTATAAATTAAAATTAAATGTTAAAAAAAAAGCTTGTTGCGTTTATTTATAACGCAACACCCTCAACTAACGAAACATGACAAAAATTACTCTTTTTGACTATGTACGATGTTACCAAAACAGCTAGTTTTAAAGTTAAGGAAAGACCTTGCATTGAAAGTTGTATAACACAAGAAAATTACGTATACGCCCTCATATACCAACCATACCTGTTTTTTTGTTGGAATAATTAGAGGTTAATACATCCCTGACAACATTACTCGCAGACAGGAATGGTTTAGAGTTGTAGTTACTAGGCCCTTGTAATTTATTCAATTAGAGGTTAATTTTATTTAAAGTTTGCTCGTACTTATGTACTTATATGTATTATAATAAAGTAAATATTCCTAAACTCTTTATTCATTAATCGTTTATCCGAGAGATTAAATTTCATTTTGTATAATATTAAAAAATCGCATTTAAAAAATTGACAATTTATATATTATATAGTTCCCCAAATATGCACTGACTATCGTCAAGCTAGACTTTATGTCCACATAAGATGTTTATTTTCATCTTGATTGACTTTAATAATAAAGGAACTTCTCTTCGTTTCAAAATAACTCTCTTTAAAAATTAAAATGAATGTGTTTTAAGCTTCATCCGGTAAATAAAATTTCCCATTGATTCAATTAAAATACCAAAACCCCAACTCGTATCCTGAACGAAAATCACCTTAATTTAAGTTTATAGAGTCTTGCCATATGCAATTTTGCTATATATGCATTTTTAAAACAGGATTAAAATGGCCACATGCCAAATTTGATTTGTGTCCCAGCAAAATGACACAGATGCCCAATGTCCTCTCTCGACTGAAGCAAAGACACAAAAATCCTCTACGGACACAAATTTAAATGTGAAAATACGGTGATGAGTTCGTTTTCGTTTCGTAGATAGCGCAGCGTAGAAGAGTTATTTGGGATTTGGCTCTTTTGCAGAGTTCGAAATTCGAATTATTGAAAGCTTCATTAAGTTACATAACGAAATGGGGCAGAAATTTTTCTGTTAAAATTGACCTGCTACATCAGGAGAAGGAGAAATCCAGGGCAGTGCCTTTTAATTCGATTGACAATATTAATGATATTAAAAAAAAAATCCCATGCCAATTCTTACTTCCTGGTTTTCTTTAGTCGAGATGCAGAATTATGTTTAACCGCATTTGACCTTTTTTGTGCATTTTGTTGACTTAGAAAAAACAAGAGACATTTCTAGAGAATAAATAAGAATGGTTTTGTTTGTTCTACATCATAGCATAAAGTATATACGATAAGCAGGGACGTTGACCTTTCACAGCTTCCGCCAACTGAACTGAAGATTTAACAACTGAATAGCACATCAAGATTTCTGTTCTCTACACCAATACCAGTACGAGTAGAGTAGATTATATATACCTTTACCTATATTACAATAAAATATTTAAAAAAATATCCTTGATGAGGTCATGCAGCCTTACAAAGTTACCCGTAATTAATGCTCCGACAGGTATAAAGCATGATAGTGATGGTGAAGTTATTTTCATTCGGCTCACAATGAATTTTTAATGACACTACTATCCAGAGCACCATACCGTAGTATTCACACACAAGAGCGTTACTATTCAAATACAGTAGCCACATAAATGCACTTGGCTATTGTATTTTTGCCTCCTGAAGCGCGCCAGCTATTCGACGGAACAACGCAATTAGCGGCACTATTGTTCACAATTCAATTTGCATGCAATTAACTCAGCATCCATGCCTATATATTCGACGCCGCCGCCTTGCACAGTGGGGTATATTATTATGAATTCAAAACTCAAAATAAAACAATCACATCATTTTTAAAAACAACAGCAACATACTAGTCTAGAACAAATAAGTCGAACGCTACTGTATCCGTTAAACTGAAGGACGAGAATGATAAAGATGACCAACTGATTGTGTTGTTTTAATGAATTTTTAAAACTCTACTACGTTTTTGACAACGTAACGCACAAATCATAAAAAAAGATAAATAAACACTCACTTAAAACAAAAATAATCAAAATTTAGCTTTGCGTCAGTTGCAAACGTAATAAATTGGTCACTTTGCATAAGTTTCAAAATTACAATGCAACGCACGTTTCGTGATTTTACTTACAAATATTTTAATAAAGTCTATACCCCACTGTATGCTGTTCTGGCGCTCTTTCATTATCCCTTCCACCCGCAACAGCTTTACATTACTTTACCAACTTAACATTAATATAGTTTCACTATACCTTCACTATAGGCTCGTCTCCTGACTCTAGTTGGCATCAGTGAGATTTGTAAAGTTTGAATGAAAATTTTTCAGATCTTTTGTTAAAAGGGTTGTCGTCAGGTTGATGCTTTAACTCACATATATGAATTTTATGCAACTTAAAAGCTTATTTACATTGAAAAATGGAACAAGTTATCCCTATGTGGGAATTAACAAATTTGAAGACTTTTAAGCAAGACTTAAAATAGCTCTTGATAAAAAATATTAAATAAAAATTGTGTGTATCATTTTTACTGAATAAATTCTATAGGTAGAGGGCTGGCCGTCGACGTACTTACAAGGCTCAGCAGGTAAGCAATTAAATCGAATGATCCTAACAAGAAGCAAACAGGTGTATATGTTGTGTATAGGTGTTAAATCAATTTCAGTCGAATTTGTCATTTGCACATATATTTTGAATCATAAATGTTGAATTTGCTGCAAATAGTAGATTATTAACTTCCCATGGGAAGTTATTGTAATGGGTCCGATTTGTCGAATTGAAAATTTTGACATTTCTCGACGTTTCAAGGTCATTAGAGTCAAAATAAAAGATTTTTAAAAAGATGTCTGTGCGTGCGTGTGTATGTACGTATGTATGCACGTTCGTACGTCCGTCCGTTTGTTGGCGACGTTTTTTTCGTCTTCCATAGCTCAAGAACCAGAAGAGATATCGACTTCAAATAAATTTTGTTATACAGATAATAAGACAGAAAGATGCAGAAAGTGCTCTCAAAAAAATTGCGTGGGTGGTTTTTTTACCATAGCATTTTAAAAAAAAGGTGAAAATTCTGGTTAAACCTAAATATCCCATGAACCAATGACGCTAGAGACTTGAATTAAATTTTATATTATATATTGTAACGGGATAGAAGACAATTATATTTTTGGAAAACAATCTAATTAACGGTTTTTTAATAGATAAATCAAAAAAACTGAAAAAAAAATTTGTCACCTCGAAAATTTTACGACCAAAATATGATTTCATCTGCAAAACAATTTTGTGCAACGAAGAATAATGTTTTTGACATCTGATAAAATTTTGAGAAAAATCTAATTGACAGTTTTTTTTATAAAAAATAAAAACCTAAAAAAAACATTACTCAAAGTTGGGAAAAATTGAATTTCGACTCAAATATCTTTTCAAAACTTGAGACTAAGGCTTCAAACTTATTTTATCTTATGAGAAATATTGTTTTCAACATTTAGTAAAATTTCTAAAAAATCGAATTTTTTTTACAAAAAATAAAAACCTAAAAAAAAATGTATAAGAGGTAGTAAAAATTGATTTTCGACTCAAATATCTTTTCAAAAATTTGAGATAATGGCCTCTAACTAATTTTAACTTATAAGAAATATTGTTTTCAACATTAGGAAAAATTTTGAAAAAAATCGAATTGACAGTTTTTCTTACAAAAAATAAAAACCTAAAAAATAAAATCTACAAGAAATAGTACTCAAATTTGTTAAACATTGATGTTCGGTTCTCGATATCTCTTAATTTAATTTCATTCATCCAATTTGTATTTGTTTATATAAGAAATAAAAAATTTAAGAAATGCTACTAAAAATGGTAAAAATTTGTTTTCGACTAAAAATCTAAAACTAAACTATTTTATTAATGAAAAATATTGTTGCTAATTTTGAAATTTTTAAGAATAATTCAACTGACAACTTTTTTAACCCAACACGAAAACCTACAAACTTTTAAGCAAGACAAATCGACAGACGGGATGGGAAGTTATCAGTGTGGGTCGCATCCCAGCCTCTTTTTTGTATTGAATTTAGAACGGTCAAAAGTTGTGGAACCAATTATACAAAACAATTGTAAATTTTTAAAAACATGAATATTTTAGAATACAATTAGTGTGATTTTTTTAATATTGACTACAAAAACTTCACATAGAGAGTTATTGTAATCAGTCCGATTTGTAGAATTGAAAATGTTGACATTTCTCGACGTTTCAAGGTCCCTGGAATCTAAATAAAAGATTATTATTATAGAGATGTCTGTGCGTGCGTGTGTACGTACGTTCATACGTCCGTACGTTCGGAACCAATCAACTTTCAACTTTAGTAAAAGGAAGCATGAGGTAAAATGAAAGCAGAAGGATCAATGGTGGCAGTAACTACAGGAAACATTCAACCAGAAACTATTCAAACTTTTCACTATTAATCTTTTCAATTATTCAACAACCATAACCAATAATTTATATTAAGGGTTTTTCAGAAATTGTAGATGTTGAAATAGAATAAAACAAATTGTGTATGAGGTATTAACAAAATTATTTTTTTATTTGAAAGGCGCATGTAAGTGTGTAAGTGTGCAATATGACATCATTCAAATGCTCGCCTCGGCTTTTTACGGTGGCACAGATCCGATCCGTCCAATTTTAAATTACTCTTCCGCATAGATCCGGATGAAGTTGAGCAATGGCCTGTGTTATGTTCATCTTTAGGACATCGGTCGAATGTGGTTTATTTGCACAGACCTGCGACTTCAAGAAACCTCACAGTAAAAATCTAGCGGGGTCGAATCGCATGATCTTGGTGGGAAATTCACATCACCCCTGCAAGAGATAACATTACCCTCAAATCGTTCATGTAAAATGTCAATCGTGTCGTTCGCTGTGTGGCGAGTAGCGCCGTCCTGCTGGAACCCCATGTTGTCTAAGTCCATATGGTTCAATTTGGGCCATAAGAAATTAGTGATCATAGTTATGTAGCGCTCGCTGTTGAAAGTGACCGCCTCACTAACGTCGTTTTCTAAAAAGTACGCACCAATTACGCCGCCGCGCCGCCGGCCCAAAATCCACACCAAACGGTAACTTTTTGAGGATTCATTATCACCTGCTAAACCTCGCGTGGGTTGGTATCGTCCCATACCTATTCGGTGATTTTTCTTGTTAACACAGCCATTTATCCAAAAATGCGCCTTCGCTAAAGATGATTTTTACGAAATTCAACGCGTTTCAGTCTAAAGTTGCCTTATGGTTTCCCGAGAATCTCTTATAGTTAAAAGTTTGTGCCATTCTAACCATAAAGTAGAAACAAAACAAGAAGTCAGTATTTTAATCAATTACTTCAAACGTATTTTCTTCGGATAAATAAATTAACGAAGGAGAATAAATTCAAATTATTGCTTTTCTAACGATCAATAAAACGTTCTCCTTCAGAAATCAATCATCTCATCTTTCATCCCATTTAACTAGCATGACGAATGATCTATTCTAAACTTCAGTTCTACACCAACTCCATAAAAATAAAGAATAAAATATACCTACAACCTCTACACAACAATAACACACAATATATCCTTGTTGATGATATACAACTCCATTTTCATTCACACTCGCTTAGTTTATGAAGCGACCTTTTACTTTAAATGTAATGCAATTACTTTGAGTGCATCCTTTTTGCTTTGTAGTAAAGGATCTGTATAGTATGTATATGGTTTTCAAGTGTCATTTTGTCGTGCAACAGTGGGGTAGTAGTTATGCAGATATATTCTTCCCGCTTGCTTGAACAGAAGAAACCTAAAGGTGCGTACTGCGTAATTAAAGAAGAAATTACAGTTACCTATAGGTATGCCAGAATACCTATGGGTACTTTAAGGGTACCTAGGTATACCCATGTACTATGAATACATATACATTCTTTATGTCTGATGCTACACTTGAGAGGATGCTGCAGAGCTGAAAACATCACATGTGAAGTTTCAGCTTCATACCTACTTGAATCTTATTAAATGGAGTTCTATTTTATAATGGAAGACGATGAAGACGAAGAGTTAGTTAGTTCCAATACCGACCTTGTCGTTTTACCTGATGTAGTATTTCAATTTACTCGTATACTGCTGCGTTTATATTATTGCATCACTTTGATTCCTTTTCATCCATAGATACTACTATAGCTACGTAGGTAGGTAGGGACTGTCAATTTTATCACAAAATGTTATGCAGATGCAGAATCAAAGCACCATCAGTCTCCAGAGGTTGTTAAGGGTAGTGTAAGTTTCAATTAATTCAAGCGAAAAATTTAAATTGCTTTATAATGATGCTAGGCGTTACTGTGTGTACACTTCTACAGGGTGTTGCACAAAAGATAAGAAAAGAACTCAAATTAAAAAAATTGTACCTTTATTCTACAAATAAGACTGAAAAGAAGATTACTACACATTTTGTCAAATTTAGTTAAAGTCAAATAGTTTTTATTGGATTCTCATCAGATTTGGCTTTTGAATTTGAATTCGGTTAATGACTTCTTGAGAAAATTTTAAAACAAAATAACCCTTCTGGAGCAATACAAAAATATTTTTTATTGAAAGCAACCAAGTTAAGAAACAAAATTTTAGAAAAAACTTAATAAAAATCGATTGGTTTGTTTTTCAGAAAATTCGAACTTTCGATTTTTGGCCAACAAATTTGTATGTTGACTACTGTTATTTTAAGTCTTAAAAAAATGAAAAAAAATCGCCTTACGCAAATCTGATTTAAACCTTTCCATGTTTGAATTCAACCGACCACATGGTTTAGGCTGTGGAGGCGAGGACAGATAAACAGGCAGACGAACTTTATCTGGGGACCCATTTTTAACAGATTCCCCTACCATCGAAATGTCATGTTTGATTTAAATATCAAGTTCGTATTTTTTTACGAATGCAATACTTGCTATAAGTCCCCGTTAAAATCAATGGTACTAATTTTTGCTACATTCATAATGGGAATTATTAAAACATTTAAATGAATAAATAAATAAATTGGCAAGAGGCATCCGCTTTTTTCAGATCTGCTCCTTTTTTCCACAGGGAGCGTTCAAGTATTACGTAACGCAATTTTTGAAGATTTTTGACCCCCCCCTCCTCCCCTTGTAACGCACCATAACGTTTTTCTGTACCCCCCTCCCACTCTCTAAACGTTACGTAACACTCAAGTGACCATTTTTACCCTAAAGTCGCAAAAAAGTATGTTACAGATTTTATCCTTGGTATAGTTTTAATGTTACAATGTTACGTAACGTGTTGTAAGAAAGACCCCCTCCGCCCCTGCAACACATCGTAACGTTTTACGAGACCCCCCCCTCCCCACAAATTGAGTTACGTATTACTTGAACCCTCCCACACTAAAAAATTGTTAAGCCAAACCAAATGAAATTAAATGACAGCACTGTGTATTCTCCAAACAACTCTGCTCTGACTCTCTGTCTCTGAACGGAATCATAAATTTTCTTACTTAATATAAGCAACATAGATCAGCAAGATTTAGTTAGCTTTTGGTACTCATTAAAAACAACCACTAATAAAATGGAAGAACTTATGTTCCAAAACTTATCTGACTATATGTTAACTCTAGCCGTTTTACCACGCAGCAGCGCCGCAGCTGAGAGAGTTTTCCGAAATGAATTTATTGAAAACTAAAATAAGAAATCGTTTGCATGTCAATACAGTTGAAAATTTAATGTTTTCACGATCATTAATAGCAGATCGAACATCGAAAACAAATTTTTGAATCACCGCCCGAATTGATTAAATTTATAAGAGAATTTAAATTTGTCCAAGGCAAATACATTCTAAAATAAAATCAATAAAAACCAAAAATATTTATAGTATGTATTATGAATAGTTTTTAGTTTCTGAAGTATAAAACCGTTTGTGATTCATTTTTTGTTTAAAAAAATTAATATTTTTGTTAAAAATATAGTTTTTGAAAACTATAGTTTTTTTGTTTTCAACTCTAATTTCTTATTTAATTTTGTGTATAAGACATTAAGTTTAAGGTATTCAAGTCTAAATGAATTTATGTGATTTTTTTGTTAAAAATACCTCTTTATTTCCGTTAAATAAATTTTTGTTAAAAATACAGTTTTTGAAAACTTGAGTTTTTCTTTCATTTTCAAATCTACTTCGGAAATTTTTGATTTACTTCACTTTTGCTGCAAATCTGCTCCGAAATTTTGTTACTGAGGTTCGAACCCTTGAGCCACCTTGTGCCATGACATCCCGATTGTACAGGAGTCGCCTATCCACGGTTCGTCGTCTGACGTGGTAGATTAGCGGAACTGCCAATCTATCCTGTATCAGACCGCATCTAGCTAAAAAGAGGAATGCCTCTGGTGGAATGAAGCCGCTTAAGCGTGCACTCTCAAAATACTCGTGTCGTTCGAATAGAACGCCCCGAAAATTAAATTGTTGTCAGTCCAACGCACTAACCATCACGCCATTGACCAGTTTTTATATTCGATTTCGTACTTAAGAAGAAGGGTTTTTCAACAGGGACGCTACAAAAGTAGAGCGACAGGGACAGCAAACGACGCCATATTTCTTGCCGCTCTTTTGACATTTCTCTTCAGTAAGGTTTGCCATTTCATGATGAAAAGATATACGAGCCAACAACGAGACGAAATTAACTACCGAAATTCGGAGTCAGTGGCCTCAACGTTCAATTTATGGTCTTCATAATCGTCCTAGCAGATCAACAATTGGGCGTCTAGTGGAAAAATTTGAATCCACAGGCACAGTACAAAATTTTCCCGTGCCAGTGAGACAAAGAAGTGCCCGTAGAGTCGAGAATATTGCCTGCCGCTGAGGCTTCAGTTGCAGAAAGCCCAAATATGTCTATCACAAGTAACACGTTCTCAAGCGTTGGGCATCTCTGTGGCGAATTTTGCCAAAAGATCTTGGCCTTCATCCTTACAAGAATAAATTGACGCAAGAACTGAAGCCGCTTGACCACCAGAATCGTCGTATGTTCGTAAATTTGACTGAGCAACAACTTGAAAATGACTCGGATTTTCATCGAAAAATCATCTTCAGCAATGAGGCTCATTTCTGGCTGAATGGCTTAGTCAATAAACAAAATATGCGGTATTGGTCAGGCAGCAATTCACACGTACTCCACGAGTCATCATTGCATCCCGGAAAAATTACGGTTTGGTGTGGTTTATGGGCTGAAAACGTGTTATCTCACGAAATGGTTCAATCGCTTGGCCGCCTCAATCGTGCGATTTGACGCCGTTAGACCATTTCCTGTGGGGCTACGTCAAGTCTATGGTCTATATGCCAACAAGCCATCGACGACTGATGAACTTCGTAGGAATATCGTGAAATTGCAGCAGTTTCGGCGGCCGATTTATGCTTGAAAACCGTCTAAAATTGGGTTCAGCGTCTGGACTTCTGCAAGCGTGCCCGTGGTGGCCATGCAAAAGAAATCGAGTTTTATACATATTGGCATCAAACGTACTTTCACAGGAATAAAGAATGTCATTGATATCCAAAAACGTTTTTGTTTTATTAAAAAAAACGTTTGTAGTGCTCTTATTGAAAAACCCGATACTTATCACACATTGATCTTCAGGAACATATGATGAACACTAAACTTCATTCGAATCATCACCACCATTTTGGAAGTCAGTATTATCCTTTAAAATGGTTTGGTGACTGCGGGCCAGGCCATTTGCTGTCTAAACTTGTAAGTTTAATATTACATAGTACATATTTCCCTCTATTTTCAAACACCCTGTATATACAAAAATAATTTACTTGTACGTAGGCCATATGCATAGCTCGTTGACACAAGATACAAAAAGAACAACTTAACTTACCATCGAGTCAAATCTCAAAGGTTACACGATGCTTGTTCGATGAAGAGCGTATCTCTATTCCACAAAGTTTCCCGCCAATTACCTGATGGTCAAAAGAAACCCATCAAGAGCTAGTCCATGCGGGACTTCCGAGTAAGTGAGACAAAAGCAAAAAGCACCAGCACGAGCACAAGTAGTAGCATCAGCCCGAGCACAACAACAAAAAAAAGGAAAAACGAAAAAATCTCAATCTGTGGCACAATTTGCTTAGTGCCTATTAAAACGTGTACGTGAGGTCGTTTCGCATATAAAAGCGTCCATTAGGGAAAAGTATAGCATTACAAGGAACACACATCCTTGCTTCTTACATCAGGATCGATTACTTTAGTGAACGAAGTAGGTAGATATACCGCTATATGAAACGGTAGTATAGAAAGCAAAAAAGAAAACGAAAACCAAAATGTCATGGGCTACAAATGTGGAAAGAGGTGAACTGTCTTTCAAGCTTTCTTTTTACTTATGTATGTATTTTTTTTAGTGCTAAATTGGGATGAATACTCGGATGTCCTTGTTGCCATCCTCAATGGATAGCAGATATGATATGGTGTCGGTTTGGGTGTGTGGTGTACCCTACTTCTACGGTTGGGTGGTAATGGCAATACGGTGCGGTGTGTGCATATGCTGAGTTAAGTTTCTATCCTTATTTTTCACTTGCTGTCTATAAAGAGCTTGTATTGAACAAAGGGACCAAAGGACTCTCTGACAAAGTTGAAAGGAATCAAATGAGACATCATCTCCATTACCCATCGCTCATGTGTATATCTATAGTCAATGGTATTCAGTGATGTTCACCATCGCCACCATACCCACAGCTTTATATTCTGGATGGTATGGCTTGGCGTAGCCTTTCCGTTTCTGAAAGTTTAAAGTTTCATAACATCCCGCCGCCGCCGCCGCCGGTACCGCTGCCACAGTACTTCTGCCGTGTAAGAAGACGAATCCTTTGGTTACATAAAATAGTCTCTCCTTTTGGTGTTATGGCCCCGAACTCTTCGAATAGAGGAAAAGATACACTCACACACCACACACTCCCATCTGCCGCTCGTTCGCTCAGTCGTCGTCGCAGTTTGAATATATCTAGAAAGGATATGCCACAGCGATTTTGTTCTAACGATTATGACAGGATATAAATCTGTGTTTGGTTAACTGCATGAGTAAATGAACGAGATTTTTATGTTCGTGTAGTGTGAAACACGAGACGTATTCGAAATGGATTCAAAAGCATACCGTTAGTCGATATATGTAGTATGTATAGGTACTTGTTCACGGAGGCCACCTATATATGAGTGATGGTTATGGTTACTTTCGTCTTGAGACCATATCGTTGTCGTCATCGTCGTTGTAGTCGACGTCCTCGCCTTACTCGTAGTAGTAGTTGGCGATGACGATGCTGTCAGGACTATGAAACATCGACAATATAGCTTAGCTTTTGATTGAAGGATCGAGATTCATTATCTGCACTTTGTTGTGGAAAAAGCTATCGGTTAAAGTCATTAACTGTCTAGATGCTTTTACTCAAACTATCAATTTAGGAAAATATATAAAATTGTGTCCAAAGCTTATAGCGTCTTATACGAAAATGCATTGTTGTCGTATTTAAATTCATAGATCGTGTTTTATACCTTTGTTTTACTGAGTAAAAATTATTTATACACAATTGCATGAATGTATTTTTAAAACAATGATCTTCATTTGCATTTATATTTAACATCTTGGATCTACTATAAGAAATGGGTTTGAAAAGCTATTTGAGGATTTCTATATCAGATTTTGGCAGGTAGGTACCTATATGTTTAAGAAAATATAACAGCAAATGTTAGGTACATTGGGTATTTTTTTAAGAGGTATAGAACTTCCAATAGCGGTAACTGCTAAAATTAGATATAATTATGAAATGTATTGAATTTTGTTTTCAATATAATTTTTGAAATAAAAATCACCATGTAAGGATTTACGATATTATAACAACGTTACATATAGGGCACTTTTATCGTCAAAATTTCTTTAGAAATTACCCTCATTTCTATCTTAACATTTACAATAACAATCAACATGTAGGTTTTTTGAGTATGTCAAATTCTAATGAGATTCTTGGCACTCCATTACACCACGAAAAATCACTGTTTGGTGCGGTTTCTGCGGCAAATTTGTCCTAAAATCCGAAACTGTTCTCAATATTAACGTGAAAGTTGAAAACAACAAGCAAATTATTCGTAATATTTATAGCTCGTGTCATTGAAAATAAGTTGTAGAAAAAAAGATATAACAAGAAGGCGCAATATGCCATCACATGTTTGCACTAAACGTCTGGTGACCACATTTCCCCAAGAAATAGAAATATGAATTGACCACCAATTAGAAGCCAAACAAAATCGATTGATATTTCCATAATCAAAGATATTTCCATACATGCAACGAAGAATAACGTTTCGGACACCTGGTAAAATTTTGAAAATGTTGCCCTAAAACTTATCCAACAGTTAGTTTTTTTATAAAAAACTAGCTGATCCGGCACGCGTTGCTGTGGCTAACGATTTTTGTCATATTACATTGTTGCAAACTATTTAAGGGAAACGGTAGGAGAACGTTAGACATGGTGCCCACCATAGATGCTTTTTGTACAAAAACATGGCAACCTTCATGACTGATTTTCTACCACCGTAAAAACGGACTGTTGGATTCTTATAAAAAAAATGATTGAATATCGAAAACAATATTTTCTGTGAGATAAAACAAATTTGAATCCAATATTTTAAATTTTTGAAAAGCTATTTGAGTCGAAAGGAAATTTTTACCAAGTTTTAGTATTGTTTTTTTTTTAGGTTTTTATTTTTTGTATGAAAAGCTGTCAATTCGATTTTTCTCAATATTTTTCCGAATGTTGAAAACAATATTTCTTATAAGTTAAAATTAGTTGGAAGCCATAATCTCAAATTTTTGAAAAGATATTTGAGTCGAAAATCAAATTTTACCAACAATAGACAGAAAACTGTCAATTCGATTTTTCTCGAAATTTTACCAGATGTCAAAAACGTTATTTTTTATTGCACAAAATTGTTTTAGAGATAAAATCATTTTTTGTTCGTAAAATTTTCGAGGTGACAAACATTTTTTTCAGTTTTTTTGATTTATAAAAAGTATGTATGGTTTCTTAAAGTCGCTCAAGCCACCTCTCAAATTCAGTCGGATCTATGTGGAAGAGTCATTGAAAATTGGAGCACTCGGATTCGTGCCACCGTAAGAAGCCGAGGCGGGCATTTGAATGATGTCACATTCCACACTTAATGGCATAGCTTCACGCGCCTTTCAAATAAAAAAATAATTTTGTTAATACCTCACACACAGCTTGCTTTATTCCATTTCAACATCTACCCGCCCTTATTGAAAAACCCTTTACAACAAATACTACGCAAAAATGGGAAAACTAATGTTCAATTCGTACCCGAAGTACCTACTCTTGGCATGATGGTTAGTGCATTGGGGTACTGCTTCTAGCGAGGAATTGACAAAAGCGCTCTCTCAAATAAGCCGCTCGGATTCGACTTAAAACTGTAGGTCCCCTCCATCCCTGATAACAGTACTCACACACAGGAATGGTTGAGAACTGTAAGTCAATAGGCTCTAGTTCTCAGCGGACTGTTGCGCCACCTAATTTTTTTTGTAATGTTCGATTCGAATATTTCGAAAACTTTATGAAGGTATTGCCGTCAAAATTATTTCGCTTTATGTTAAAATTTGTTGTATCGGTATTTTTTTATAAGAAACACAAACTTTAAAAAAAATACTGCTAAAATTGTTCAAATTGATACAGAACAGATATTGAATTCAAATTTATTTTATCATATGCATAATATTATTGCTGCCTTTTAGTTTACAATTTAGACAAAAAGTGAACTCAGCAGCTTTAGACGTTAAGTCCACAAAAAGTGTTAATCATTACTTTTGAAAAATATTAATCTACACGATTTTGTAACAATAAAAATGGCAATGTTTGTAAAGACCGTGTTGCATGGAAAATTATAAATTTTTTTTTTTTGAAATTCTTAACGAAGATTATTATGTATTTGCATACAATTAAATATTAAACTCAAAATCCAGTTTAAAAAAAAGACACTAATTCGTTATTTTAGTCACATAAAAATAAAGCCATTCAAAATGCCACACCTCACAAAAGCAAAGCAAAAAAACAAAACTTAAAATACTTTTAATCCCGAAAACCAAATCGACGATAAGTCCTTATTATAAATTTATCTATGGCAGTGTAATTAATGCTATTATCGAGTTGATTTTTAATTTATTTACCGTATGTCTGGTGGGCTAACACAACGGCTCATATACAAAAAAAAAGAACTCACACAAACACATAAGATATACAAACATACAATGAAGCATATACAATATCGGTGGCCACTAGTGTAATTCGAAACCAAATAGCAGTAATTTTTGATTAATCTGTTTGTTTATGAATTAATTGTGTTTACGATATGCCAAAATGACCTATAGACTATACACAAAATTATGATTGGCCTGCACATAGAAATATGCTGGAATATATGGGTATTACATTGCGGAAACAGGATTTGGAGCTCCATTCCATGTAATGATGATGATATGGTGGTGGTCCTGATATTATATACACATTATATAATTTTGTTCGTATCTTCCCTTTTAGAGATAGGTAATTGTGACTATTTCCATGAAGTTTAATTCGATTTGTCGTTTGTTCAAGGGTTTTTTTGTTTTTTGTTTTGAAAATGATTTTTTAATGAATCGGATTACCATTCAAATTCAAATGGTTTTATTATTATCAATTTCAATCGAATATAGTGTTTTTAATTAACAGTTGCTATCACGTTTCTCTCCTCATTTGCATAGAATTTATGTATGTATGGGTGTGCACATTGTACATAATGTAGTTACTTTTTACTTTTGTAATTTTAAATTTTTAATGGAATAATTTTTGCACTGAAAAGATATTAAATGCACGCAGTAATAATTATAATTTTTAATTATATAGAAATTGGAATAAATTCAATTAAATTAATTAAATTTTCTAAAAGTTGTATAGTTTACGTTATGCGTTGTTTTAGATTTGATAGAAACCTACATTTAGAAAATAAATGAATATAGGAGTGTTTTGTGATGTCATTCAAATGTTTTTGAAATTGATTTGCTCTCAGGAAAAAAAATATGTTATAATAAGCGAATTATTGCAATTCTGAACTGTGTGCATAGTATAGTAACCAACTTTTAAAATTTGAATGTATGAGTTTAATAGTTTAATGATCCCTTCATGTATTTGTTTTGTTTGTTTGAACAAAATTAACTTCATAAATTCACCTGTAGTAATAAACTATATGATTAGATTTAGATTTAGATTTAGATTGATTTTATTTAAACATAAATTTTTAACAATAATATGGTTAATACAATCAATATGATGCATGGCATTGCCGTCTGCCTGATTGACAACTAAAAGTATCGCTTTATATAGATTAAAAAAAGAAAGTGCAGTTTAAGATTAAAACGCTTCATTTAAAATTTGATGTCTATATTTAAGTGCTGTTTTGCAATATGCAGATAACTTTGTGACTTCCATTTCCTGTAGAAGGCTTATGATTTCAGTATTTGACAGAAAGTCGCTGCCTAGGATAAGTCTTCTTATTTCTCTCAGTATCGCACAACGCCCAACAAAATGAAAAACATAACTATATGTAATTTAACGTTATAAATTACAACTCCTTTAAAATTTACAACAAACAACTACAGATTTGACGTTTTTCAGCATGGTGTCGTCCCATATACTGCAATTTTGCTTGTTAACACAGCCATTCATCCAAAATTGGGACCCTATTCCAAAAGATTCGAAGCCCAGTCAGCGAACAAACGGCGTCGTTGGCTATGGTCATAAACTTTGAGCTCCTGCTACGCAAAGTAGCAGTCGATTTGTCCGACCCATTTCGGACAAAACGGCCGCTCTATTCCCTAGTCAACGTTGACTTTGAGTTCTTTCTATGTGGGTTGGATTGTTGGCATTAACCAATGACTTAACGTAGCCCGTGTGTGGCTTGTGGCAACGCACGTCTAAGTCCATATCTTCCAATTCAGGCATTCATCTTCTCCAGAGCCTAATCGGCGAACCAACGTCACGTTGCTTCAAATGGTCCATCGGTTTCAATTTTTGATTCAGGGTGTTTAAAAAGATCCTTATGTAAAATACTCCATAATGTGGTATGAACGATGTCTAATTTTTGAGAACGTAGTCATGGATTGGATTAGGATCATTTGCTATTGAGTCCTTATCTCACTGACACGATAACATCACAATCACTGACTTCAAATTTCGGTAGAAAATGTTGGCAAACGTTGCTCGTTCGTGTACTTTACCATGATGCAAATGTTAAGTATACTGAATAAAATTGACACTGACAGTTGAATGATTGGTGATAGGGTGCTTTCACAAATTAAATTTAAAGTTGTCAAGTCAATATTGGAAAACTCGTTATTAATATTATTACTATTCGAGATATAAAAACGAACATTTTGGGGGAAAAACTTACGGCGCAGACAGAAGATCATACTGAGAATTTTTAAAAAATTTTAAAATTCCCAGTTTCCAGCTAACTATCTGTCATTCTGAAGATGAACTTTATTTCACTGGACTTTAATTATATCTCTTTCATTCTAAAAGATGGTAGTCTTTTATTGTAGCAATATTATCTAGGACATTTTACCAGGACTTGTAAGGTTATTTATTTAATTCGTTAAAATCCAACGTTAATAATATTTAAAAAATTCTTATAATCTAATAATACCTAATATCATAATTTATATTTATTATACAATATTGTTGAAAAACATAAGTTTAAATTGTTTACATTTTATATTATCATTTACAGATTCTAAACAAAAATGAAATTCGTTATAAATTGTTATTAACTGATTGAGAGGGCTACATACACCATAGTTTGATCTGCTAAATAATGGGTGATTTTTTTGAGGTTAGGATGTTCATGCATTAGTATTTGACAGATCACGCGGGATTTCAGACATGGTGTCAAAGAGAAAGATGCTCAGTATGCTTTGACATTTCATCATGAATAGACTTACTAACGAGCAACGCTTGCAAATCATTGAATTTTATTACCAAAATCAGTGTTCGGTTCGAAATGTGTTTGTTTGAAAATTTTGTTCAGCGATGAGGCTCATTTCTGGTTGAATGGCTACGTAAATAAGCAAAATTGCCGCATTTGGAGTGAAGAGCAACCAGAAGCCGTTCAAGAACTGCCCATGCATCCCGAAAAATGCACTGTTTGGTGTGGTTTGTACGCTGGTGGAATCATTGGACCGTATTTTTTCAAAGATGCTGTTGGACGCAACGTTACGGTGAATGGCGATCGCTATGGTTCAATGCTAACAAACTTTTTGTTGCCAAAAATGGAAGAACTGAACTTGGTTGACATGTGGTTTCAACAAGATGGCGCTACATGCCACACAGCTCGCGATTCTATGGCCATTTTGAGGGAAAACTTCGGAGAACAATTCAAGGAATGGACCGGTAAGTTGGCCACCAAGATCATGCGATTTGACGCCTTTAGACTATTTTTTGTGGGGCTACGTCAAGTCTAAAGTCTACACAAATAAGCCAGCAACTATTCCAGCTTTGGAAGACAACATTTCCGAAGAAATTCGGGCTATTCCGGCCGAAATGCTCGAAAAAGTTACCCAAAATTGGACTTTCCGAATGGACCACCTAAGACGCAGCCGCGGTCAACATTTAAATGAAATTATCTTCAAAAAGTAAATGTCATGGACCAATCTAACGTTTCAAATAAAGAATCGATGAGATTTTGCAAATTGTATGCGTTTTTTTTTTTTTTAAAGTTTTCAAGCTCTTAAAAAATCACCCTTTATTTGAATAATAGGTTGCTGTCGCCTTAAACTTGCGCGACTGAAACTGAAATTTAATTTACTTAGAACTGATGGTAATGATATCGAACCATTAATAATCCCAACAATAAAACAAAATTGTATATACTTTCTGTGGTTAGTCAAAGAAGGGAGGCTGATCAAAGCTAGTCTTTGAGAATAAGGCGGAAATAGATTTTCCCTTGCCCATGGAAGAGACCGAAGACAGAAACGCAGAAACCTTTTTTGGATCGCTTCAATTCTTGAAACATGTATTGAGTAATAAGGTGACCATACCACACAGCCGTATTCTAAAATTGGTCTAACAAACGAAATAAATAGAAGTTTAAGAACATAAGGATCCCGAAAATCACGACCGAATCTTTTAATGAATCCAAGAACCCTATTGGCTTTTTTAATTATTAATTATTATTTAATTATTACTGCACTAATATTATTCTTTATTTTATATCTTTTATGACATTTCGGTTGATTAAAATTCCAAAATACATTTAGCATTTTCTGTAAAAAAAAACCTATTGATTTTGTAATTTTGTTTTCTATTTCCATAAACCTACATATAGTTACTTAACTGGTTATGCCATTTAAATTTGTGTTTTTGGATGTGGAAAAATATCAAGCTTAGGACATTGCACAACAACATAGCAATAATTTCTCCTCCCACCAAATTATAACCTAAATTTAAGCCTGAATGGAAATCTATGATGATTTTAACCAGAATTGTTTTTTTTTTTTTTAAATTTTAGTATTTTTAACTATTTATTTAAATTGATCTCGTTCCAACAATATTCTATTCAGTGTGCTGCAAATGGTTGACACAAAAAATGGTCAATAGACATCTATTTGTAGAATGTTCATATTTGTATTTGTATAACCAACAGAAATCACGTATCTCTGACCTCCATCCGCATATAGGCGCTTGCCATTCACAGAAGTGGTAGCATTAATTGAAACAAGCAACAAGAACACAACAACAAAATCAACATCAACAACACAAAAAATATCAAAATATTAATCGTACAAATTTTCAATATTCTATTGAATCAATTTATCAGATAAGAAAATGTTCAAAACAAAAGCATCGATTCACGTTTTTTCCAGCCACTGCCCTGCTTTAGCTTTAGCTTTAGCTTTAGCTTTGGCTTTGGATTTGTCTTTATTTTACTTTTATATGTATGAATGTATTTTTTGTGTCCATACAAAATATGCAATGGCTGGAAATCGATGCTATATCCTTTTTCTAACTGTTATTCTCTGACATATCCAAAACAAAACAATATTTTGAGTAAATTCAAAAAATTGGTCATGTTCGTATAGATACATATATTTGAAGCTCACTCCCACAAATATTTATACACCCATTTCAGTTAAAACCGATAATAAAAAAATCTATCCAAACCTGCACACGAAATCCCATCCTGATTCCCGTCGCATATATTATATACATACAGAAAGTGGGGTCTATAGAGAATGATATAGCAAATATAGATCGTGAGTCCTGTGGTATTGTTGTGGTCGCGTCAGTTGATTGTGTCATTTATTTAAATTGAACTTATGCATGGTTGAATCCATTGTATCGAATAAGTTTTGAGGTAGGCTAAAAAAAGGGGATTCCAAAATTCTGGACGTATGCATTTGGTTGGTATTCGTAGCGTAGGTAGGTATACAATCAGTAAGTATTCACATTCCATTCGAATCTCTCTCTTATCTCAAAGGATTGGATAAACTCGAAACTTTTTGTTGTTTGCGAAAGTCTCAATATTGTTTTTTTTTTTTTTTCACAGGATATTGAATTATTTTGAATTCGATAATCGACAAGAATAAAGTGCTTGAATGTGATTCAAATTTTTCCTCGTTTATGGCTGATAGCATGAAGGATATTTTTTATTAACAGCGAAGTCGAGATCTCTTATAGATATATTTGGTAACTGCAAGTTATGACTTCCGAACTTTGATAAGTCTCTTTTTTATATCCTTTTAAGATAACGATACAAAACTTTATGAATATTTTTGATCAAAAATGAAAATTGATCCTGTTTTAAGGAGTAAAAACTTTTTAAGGTGTTTTCAAAAACTCTTATAAATTGAAGTAGGGACTTTCATATTATTGGTTTAGACACACAAAGATTAAGGGACAAATATTTCGGGCACAATTCAAAAATTAAGTTCTTAAGAAAATATGATTAGGCAAACAAAAAGTCAGTAGTACCCGTGGTGTGATGATTAGTGCGTTGGACCGGTTTTATGCGGTTCGATGACGATACCTTGGCAAATGCCATAATCGCCGAGCAAACGGGACCAAGTCCCTTGTTAGTGACGAAGGTTGAGCTTCAGCTCATCTTCAACTCAATAAAAAATAAAAAGTCAGCAGGTGTCGATGGTATATCCAACGTTGTACTAAGACATTTACCGATGGAGGCAATTGACATTTACACCACACTCTTCAATAATGCACTGAATAATGCATATTATCCAGGGCATTGGAAGACCGCTGTGGTTCATCCTCTCCCGAAAAAGGGAAAGGACAACTCCAACCCGTCAAATCTTCGGTCGATAAGTCTTCTTCCGAGCATCAGCAAAGTTTTCGAAAAAATCATTAATAGGGCTCTGACTAAGTGGGCTGCGGACAATAAAATAATTCCGGATAAACAGTTCGGGTTCAAGGCGGGTCATGACACAATTCATGCTGCGTCTAAACTCGTTTCTGATATCCAATGGAATAAAACAAAACAACAATGCACAGGTGCTGTTCTGGTTGATTTGGAAAAGGCCTTTGACACCGTATGGTTAGAGGGTCTTTACCTTAAACTGAGCAGGCTTGGCATAAGCAAGCCATTGTTGTATATACTTTATGATATGCTTAACGGTAGAAAGTTTGTTGTCAAAAGTGGCAATGTTTCTACCACAACATTCTTAATTAAAAATGGTCTTCAACAGGGAGCGGTGAATTCGCCGATTCTCTTCAGCATTTACACCAGCGATCTGATAGGTAGTCTTACAAAGGCAATTGCGTACGCCAACGATCTTATTGCGTACAGAACGGCCCGAAAATTGAGGTTATTAGAATTCTCTTGCAGCGTGATTTCAACAAGATTCAGCGATATTGCGACGACTGGAAACTGAAAATAAATGTCCAGAAGTCGGAGACAATTCTGTTCCGGACTCCGTTGGCTGGGGCCACGAGGGATACGTGCAAGAATTGGCGCAAGATGGTTATCGTTGATCTTCACGGGCAGCCATTAGCGAGCAAAAGTGTAGTGAAGTACCTCGGTATCTGGTTAGATCAGTATTTATATTTCGATAGACATATAAATGCTGCTCTGACCAGGGCCAGAGGAGCCTTCGCTCTGACGAAACGGCTGTTTTTTAGCAGTCGGCTTGACCCCAGAGTGAAGGTAATTTGCTACATGGCCCTCATACGGCCGATGATCGTTTATGGTTGTCCTGTGTGGTTCAACGTTGCCCCTTCCCAGATGGAGAGGTTTCGGGTGTTCGAGCGGCAGTGTTTACGACGCTGTACCGGCTTATATCGAACAGCCGAATCTTCTTACGTGCACTACTATTCCAACGAGGTCCTATACAACGGGGCTCGAATCAACAGAATTGACAATTTCGTGATAAAACTCGTTCGAGGTCACATTGCAAGAGCTATGTCTTCGACCAACAATTTAATTTTCGGGGCGTTCTACCCGAACGACGAATATTTTGAAAGTGCACGCTTGAGCGGCTTCATTCCACCAGAGGCATTCCTCTTTTTAGATAGATGCGGTCTGATACAGGATAGATTGGCAGTTCCGTTAATCTACCACGTCAGACGACGAACCGTGGATAGGCGACTCCTGTACAATCGGGACGTCATGGCACAAGGCGGAGCAGAGCTCCTTCGGTTCAGTAGGGCTGTGTCCGAACGGGACCGAACTGATAGGGTGAAGCAGGAGAACCAGTTTTGGTGGCTTCAATCGGCACTTGATAGTGAGTAGTCGGGATGGGGTTTTAAGCCTTGGCCGGCTTACATACTTGTTTTATAGTTTTAGGGTTTAGTGTTAAGTAGAATAGGCATGGTGGCACAAAAAAAAAAAAAAAAAAACATACAAAAAAAAAATACAAAAAATACAAAAAATACAAAAAAAAATAAATAAATAAAAAAAAAAAAAAAAACATGGAATAATAAAAAAAAAAAATACAAAAAAAAAGACAAAATATGAAAAACAAAAAACGTTAGATAGTTAGATTTGCTGCTGTGGTTGTTCTAGTTTTAAGTAGGTTATAGGTAGAATAGGTAGTTTTAGTTAGCTTTAAGTTTTATATTAAGGACCTTATTTTAAGTAGTTTTTAAGTAAAAATAAAAAAGGATATTGACATTAGTTTTTTTAAATTTTCTAATGAATACAAAAATAAATAAAATTGAATTGAAGTTAAAATAGATCTTAGGGCCGAAAGGCATTAGCATTAAGTATTATTGTTTAACTTAGAGTGTCCGTATGGGACCAGTAAGTTAGTTGTAAGTTATGGTTAATTAGGCTAGTTTTATGAATTTTTGTCTAGCTTTAAGATAGATTTAAGATTGAATTAATAAAAATGAATTGAAAAAAAAAAAAAAAAAAAAAGTGCGTTGGACCGCAATGACAGAGGTCTTGGGTTCAAACCCTGCCTGTGCCATCTAAAGTTTTTTTCACGGATACTACCTCTTGTGAGGAATTGACAAATCCTCTGTTGGGTTAATCCGCTTGGCTCTTGAAGATTTTGAATCTCTTTATAAGAAAAGACAACCAAATACAATTTAGAACAAGTGGTTCTTTATTTATTAATTCAGTTTAAAGAAGATTAAAATTCCTGAAATATATTGTTATGCTTTTAAACTAATTACAATATGACTTAATTATAAACTTACTTTATGGTTTAGAAACCAAATTATTAAAGCACAAATTTAAGATTAGGTATTAATGAGACAAAGTATAATCAGTTTGGATATAGAGCAGTAATTCAAGAAATCGGAAATAAGATGAAAATGACAATTATATATGTAAAATTAAGTTATAAGTAATTCAGCACATTTAGAAAACAGGGTACAAGAAAAGATTAAAACAAAATGTAGTAGAATAAGTTACAGGGTGTTGACAGTGGCGGTAACATCCTCCAAGAGTAATTCTTGTCATGAAAAGTGCATTCTCAAATTAATCGTTCGGATTCGACTTAAAACTGTAGGTCCCCTCCATCCCTGACAACATTACTCGCACACAGGAACAGGAAGTTCTGAACGGACTGTTGCCGGATCTTCGGTGATGCACTTATTTTATTGTCTGGTGATTTTCGACAAACAGTGCCCATTATACCACGTTCAACACCCGCTGATGAACTTGATGCATGTTTTAAATCATCAGTTCTATATGGCGTAATTTACAGAAATTGACTTTGAAAACTAACATGCATGTATAGGTACACCTACAACGGGATGCATTGTCTGGAAATTTTGCAATACAATTAATGGATATTGGAAATGGGAGAATGGAAATTGATGAATCTAAACAATGTATCACCCTACTAGCAGGCTTCTGTAAGATCACAGAAAGCATTGACAAATTGGTGCAAAAGGTTTTTCCAAACATTGCACAAAACTATACAAATACTATCAGTGGCTCAGTACGCGTGCTATATTAGCAGCCATAAACATCGATGTCAAAACCATCAACTTCACCATTCAGCATGTACACCCAGTGAAACGACAACATATAAGTCCATTGAAACTGTGGAGAATCAAGACATAGCAACGTGCACCGGGTAGCTGTACTGTTTTTTATATTTTAGTCTATATTTTAGGAAATATGCCTTTTTTTTTACTAATTTTTGTTTCCACGGGGCTTAAAAGTATATTTGTTTATTCTTAATCGCCGAAGCGAGTGGTCAGAATTCAAAATTTCAAGTAACAGATGTTAAAAACGTAGTTTTTCGTCTTATAAAATTATTTTAGAGGTTATATCATTTTTAGTTTGTAAAATATTTGAGCCATATAAATGTTGTACTAAGACATTTACCGATGGAGGCAATTGACATTTACACCACACTCTTCAATAATGCACTGAATAATGCATATTATCCAGGGCATTGGAAGACCGCTGTGGTTCATCCTCTCCCGAAAAAGGGAAAGGACAACTCCAACCCGTCAAATCTTCGGTCGATAAGTCTTCTTCCGAGCATCAGCAAAGTTTTCGAAAAAATCATTAATAGGGCTCTGACTAAGTGGGCTGCGGACAATAAAATAATTCCGGATAAACAGTTCGGGTTCAAGGCGGGTCATGACACAATTCATGCTGCGTCTAAACTCGTTTCTGATATCCAATGGAATAAAACAAAACAACAATGCACAGGTGCTGTTCTGGTTGATTTGGAAAAGGCCTTTGACACCGTATGGTTAGAGGGTCTTTACCTTAAACTGAGCAGGCTTGGCATAAGCAAGCCATTGTTGTATATACTTTATGATATGCTTAACGGTAGAAAGTTTGTTGTCAAAAGTGGCAATGTTTCTACCACAACATTCTTAATTAAAAATGGTCTTCAACAGGGAGCGGTGAATTCGCCGATTCTCTTCAGCATTTACACCAGCGATCTGATAGGTAGTCTTACAAAGGCAATTGCGTACGCCAACGATCTTATTGCGTACAGAACGGCCCGAAAATTGAGGTTATTAGAATTCTCTTGCAGCGTGATTTCAACAAGATTCAGCGATATTGCGACGACTGGAAACTGAAAATAAATGTCCAGAAGTCGGAGACAATTCTGTTCCGGACTCCGTTGGCTGGGGCCACGAGGGATACGTGCAAGAATTGGCGCAAGATGGTTATCGTTGATCTTCACGGGCAGCCATTAGCGAGCAAAAGTGTAGTGAAGTACCTCGGTATCTGGTTAGATCAGTATTTATATTTCGATAGACATATAAATGCTGCTCTGACCAGGGCCAGAGGAGCCTTCGCTCTGACGAAACGGCTGTTTTTTAGCAGTCGGCTTGACCCCAGAGTGAAGGTAATTTGCTACATGGCCCTCATACGGCCGATGATCGTTTATGGTTGTCCTGTGTGGTTCAACGTTGCCCCTTCCCAGATGGAGAGGTTTCGGGTGTTCGAGCGGCAGTGTTTACGACGCTGTACCGGCTTATATCGAACAGCCGAATCTTCTTACGTGCACTACTATTCCAACGAGGTCCTATACAACGGGGCTCGAATCAACAGAATTGACAATTTCGTGATAAAACTCGTTCGAGGTCACATTGCAAGAGCTATGTCTTCGACCAACAATTTAATTTTCGGGGCGTTCTACCCGAACGACGAATATTTTGAAAGTGCACGCTTGAGCGGCTTCATTCCACCAGAGGCATTCCTCTTTTTAGATAGATGCGGTCTGATACAGGATAGATTGGCAGTTCCGTTAATCTACCACGTCAGACGACGAACCGTGGATAGGCGACTCCTGTACAATCGGGACGTCATGGCACAAGGCGGAGCAGAGCTCCTTCGGTTCAGTAGGGCTGTGTCCGAACGGGACCGAACTGATAGGGTGAAGCAGGAGAACCAGTTTTGGTGGCTTCAATCGGCACTTGATAGTGAGTAGTCGGGATGGGGTTTTAAGCCTTGGCCGGCTTACATACTTGTTTTATAGTTTTAGGGTTTAGTGTTAAGTAGAATAGGCATGGTGGCACAAAAAAAAAAAAAAAAAAACATACAAAAAAAAAATACAAAAAATACAAAAAATACAAAAAAAAATAAATAAATAAAAAAAAAAAAAAAAACATGGAATAATAAAAAAAAAAAATACAAAAAAAAAGACAAAATATGAAAAACAAAAAACGTTAGATAGTTAGATTTGCTGCTGTGGTTGTTCTAGTTTTAAGTAGGTTATAGGTAGAATAGGTAGTTTTAGTTAGCTTTAAGTTTTATATTAAGGACCTTATTTTAAGTAGTTTTTAAGTAAAAATAAAAAAGGATATTGACATTAGTTTTTTTAAATTTTCTAATGAATACAAAAATAAATAAAATTGAATTGAAGTTAAAATAGATCTTAGGGCCGAAAGGCATTAGCATTAAGTATTATTGTTTAACTTAGAGTGTCCGTATGGGACCAGTAAGTTAGTTGTAAGTTATGGTTAATTAGGCTAGTTTTATGAATTTTTGTCTAGCTTTAAGATAGATTTAAGATTGAATTAATAAAAATGAATTGAAAAAAAAAAAAAAAAAAAAAGTGCGTTGGACCGCAATGACAGAGGTCTTGGGTTTAAACCCTGCCTGTGCCATCTAAAGTTTTTTTTCACGGATACTACCTCTTGTGAGGAATTGACAAATCCTCTGTTGGGTTAATCCGCTTGGCTCTTGAAGATTTTGAATCTCTTTATAAGAAAAGACAACCAAATACAATTTAGAACAAGTGGTTCTTTATTTATTAATTCAGTTTAAAGAAGATTAAAATTCCTGAAATATATTGTTATGCTTTTAAACTAATTACAATATGACTTAATTATAAACTTACTTTATGGTTTAGAAACCAAATTATTAAAGCACAAATTTAAGATTAGGTATTAATGAGACAAAGTATAATCAGTTTGGATATAGAGCAGTAATTCAAGAAATCGGAAATAAGATGAAAATGACAATTATATATGTAAAATTAAGTTATAAGTAATTCAGCACATTTAGAAAACAGGGTACAAGAAAAGATTAAAACAAAATGTAGTAGAATAAGTTACAGGGTGTTGACAGTGGCGGTAACATCCTCCAAGAGTAATTCTTGTCATGAAAAGTGCATTCTCAAATTAATCGTTCGGATTCGACTTAAAACTGTAGGTCCCCTCCATCCCTGACAACATTACTCGCACACAGGAACAGGAAGTTCTGAACGGACTGTTGCCGGATCTTCGGTGACGCACTTATTTTATTGTCTGGTGATTTTCGACAAACAGTGCCCATTATACCACGTTCAACACCCGCTGATGAACTTGATGCATGTTTTAAATCATCAGTTCTATATGGCGTAATTTACAGAAATTGACTTTGAAAACTAACATGCATGTATAGGTACACCTACAACGGGATGCATTGTCTGGAAATTTTGCAATACAATTAATGGATATTGGAAATGGGAGAATGGAAATTGATGAATCTAAACAATGTATCACCCTACTAGCAGACTTCTGTAAGATCACAGAAAGCATTGACAAATTGGTGCAAAAGGTTTTTCCAAACATTGCACAAAACTATACAAATACTATCAGTGGCTCAGTACGCGTGCTATATTAGCAGCCATAAACATCGATGTCAAAACCATCAACTTCACCATTCAGCATGTACACCCAGTGAAACGACAACATATAAGTCCATTGAAACTGTGGAGAATCAAGACATAGCAACGTGCACCGGGTAGCTGTACTGTTTTTTATATTTTAGTCTATATTTTAGGAAATATGCTTTTTTTTTACTAATTTTTGTTTCCACGGGGCTTAAAAGTATATTTGTTTATTCTTAATTGCCGAAGCGAGTGGTCAGAATTCAAAATTTCAAGTAACAGATGTTAAAAACGTAGTTTTTCGTCTTATAAAATTATTTTAGAGGTTATATCATTTTTAGTTTGTAAAATATTTGAGCCATATAATTTTGAAAATATTGCGATTTAAGAATGTTGAATGTTCCTAAAATATCTTACATCCATTTTCCCACTATTTTATTTTACCTACCGATACTGACAAACCAACTCCCTTCTGTCAAGAGTAGAACATAAAATCCGTTTATACAAAATAATTAAATATACCTACTGAAGTTCATATTATGAACCTTTAAACCTTGTTGTAGGTATTGTATAGAAATGACAATTTGCGAATAATCACTTTTGATAATGAAAAACGTTTTAGTACCTATGTCTTTGCGCAAAATTTCACCAAAAACTGAGTAAGTACCTACTTAGATACCGAAACTGTTTGACAATTTTGCGGAGTACCGCACTCAATTGGGGAAATTGAAATGCAACCGACACGAGTCAACCAGCGCCAGGGAAAACACTCAACCGAAATTAAACCACAATTACAGCGAATCACCTAAAGAGCAAATAAAACGCATCATTACCGTACGAAAACAAAAAGGCCACCCCATCACACAGTCGCACAGTGACATGAAACAGACGTCAGCAGCAGCGTCAGGCTACAGCTACACAGCTTCACCTACAGGAGCGTATACTATACAGAGTAGCGTACGTATATGTCTCCTCTTTTTCTGTGTTGCCATGCCATTTGCTTAAGTTTTGTATTTATTTTTTTATTTTTTAATACAGAAACAGGGTTTTTCCTCTATTTAGCGTTCGTTTGAATGACAGCGGTTTTTTGCTGAAAGCATTTTGTGTCTGCCAATGATTTCATAACAACTATCATCAAAAATGGATTGTGAAGTGAGGAACAAGGGAGTTCGCTGGTTTTGTGGTGACTGACATTTGGCTCCAGCGTAATTAGTTGGGTAACGTTCAAAATAATCAGGCGTCTGTATGTACTGAACTGTCATTTTGTGTATTGTAGACCCACCAAAATACACAACGAAGTGTTGACATTTTATAGAAAACAGAAAAAGAGTTAAGAATGGGGTATTACAATTTTAGGGATTTTAGGGTTACAGGGAACATTTTCTGGGGGCTATTGTCTATGTCCATTTCATTATAATATAATGAATGGTGCAGATATTTCGACGCTTTCAGCATTCTTCTTCATTAATTTTATGATAAGCTTACTTAGTTACTTGGTTGTACGCTTTTGTTGTTCTATAAGGTTGAAGTTGAAACTTGGATATTATTATTTTTAAGTATTTAAAGTAAAAATTCAATTTTAAATAAATATTTTGACCAAAAACATTTCACGTAATTAAGAGAGCGTCTGTAAACAAAATCTAATTTTAGTTAACCCTTGGGCTCAAAACTGTGAAGATCGGCAATCCAAGTTCTTTATTATTATTTTAGGTATAGGTATTCCCTAAAAATTCAGCGAATTTATTATTTAAATTAAGGACACTGGTTAATCTTAAGGTTCATATACAAAGAATACTCTAAAGCCCATTAGCTTTTAAGGTAGGTACCCAAAATAAAAATATACATATATGTATAAATGTACCTATACTAAGAAACTGCACTTTGCACTATAGCTAAATTAAATCACAACTTCAAAAGGTTTTCAATTCTAAAATTCTCCCCCCTCTTCATTGGGGAATTCAATTCCCTTTTCTTTAAACTTACTTTGTGCCTCGTGTACAGCAATGAAAAAGAAGAAGAACGAACGTGGTCACCATTTAATTTCTACCTAATGGAAATTTATCACGGAAAATATTATTTAACGTTTAAATGAGCACCCTTCTGAACTCAACTCGCGGCCTACTTTTCTTCATTTGACCTCTTATCCCGACTGTGGCAAGGCAGTGGCATGCAGCACCCCCATCGAGAGAGAAAGAGAGCTCACCCTATAGTTGAACTCGTGATATATAAAATTCTTAATTACTGTGCAGTCTCTAATACACCTGGACGAGCAAACATCTATTCTTGGCCCCCTCCCCCCTTTACGGCAAGCCCATGCCAACCTTTAAGAGCAATCTGAAAATACCACGACTAAATTCGATTACCGTTAGTGCAAGAAACAATGTACCCTATACCTGCCGCACTATACTCCTCTGGCTTCAGGATTGTCCTGTTTTTAAAGCAAGTTACTTTTACAAGTCACGAAACGTTTGCTGCGGTGGCGTTGGAGGTGGGGTTGACGTCGTCGTCGGAGGAAAGAAATGCGCCGCGAAGTCTTTGTATACGGATGTAGAGGGCCTTTGGGGCTTAGTTGGTGCTTCGTCCGTGCCTTTAAAGAGAGGGTAAGTATACGGAGGTTCGGGACAAAAAAAGGCTGTGTATAGAATAAATGTGGAGAAATGTTGGGGAACTGTTGAGCAACACCGAGACGTCTGCAAGTGGAAATAATTTCATACTGTCGCCATAATACTGCTTGGCAGGAAGCTTTTAATTTTCCTAATGCGAGCCGGTAGATAATTTCATGGCAAAGTAGATTCTAATTTAATAAGAACACAGTGATGTTAACAGGTCAATAAATTAATAAGGTTTTTGCTAGCTTAAAATCTAATGGATGTACAGTATAAAGCTATGGTAATAGTTAAATAGGTATGTATATATTATATAGGTATTGTTGCTCTTACTTGAAGTTGAAAGGAAAGCATAATAGTTTTAAACCTACATTTTCTTAAGAATTCAATTATTTTCTAACAAAATGGCAGAAATTAGGAATTTTTTAGACTTGATGGCATGTTAAAGTACATTTATTCACTAAAACCAAAAGATTTATAATTTGTTGGTGTTTTTGTTTGACTATATGAAATAATATTTTTTAAACATTAAGTATTTTTAAGCAAACAAGTTGAAATCTTATGAACAACCTTAAAATTAAAAAAAAATTATTTAAAAACTACTAAATAAAAGAAGAATCGATTGCAAAATTGTGGGAAAATTAGGTACTAAAAATCGCAAAAACTTTAGTCTTAAAACAAATAATAATAAAAACGCTTGTCGCGAATCCATCCCGTTAAAACCCAATGTCGTAAGTAAAAATACTAAAGACAACCAAAAACCTTGTTTTTAAATTATTTTCTTTGAAATTCTCATTAGTTTCATAGTTTTAAAAAATACGTCTTGGAGTTAATTTTTAGTGCTGATCCAAACTTTGTTATTTCGAATCGAATTTTTAAAATTCCCGTTTCTAACATTAGTTTTATTTATTTGAATATATTTCAAGAACTTGATGTAATATAGGTTTTTTTTGATGAATGCAGATTTTGGAGCCCCGTGGCGGACATTTTGTTTTGGTGACATCTGTCAAATCTTGTTTTTATTATTAAGCTGTTTAATCAAGTCACACGATTGAACGGCACCTTCAAATGATAAAACTATCACTATTAAAAACGTTGCTCGCATTGCGCCCATTTTACGGTAGACGGTGGCCCTTCACAGTTGACTCTTCAACGTTTGGTGGCCAAATTTGAGACGCTAGGTTCAGTAAACAATCAGCCAACACCCGTACGTTCAAGGAACGCAAGATCGGCCGAGAACATCGCCGCGGTCCGTGAAAGTGTACAGCAGAACCCAAGGCATTCTATTCCTCGCCGTGCACAAGAACTAGGCCTTTCGCAGACTTCAACTTGGCGAATTTCGCGTAGGGACTTGGGTCTACACCCGTACAAGATCCAACTGACAAAAAAGGCTTCTTCATGAATTTAGTTAGCTTTAAAAAGCCTTAAATTTGTGTATTTTTTGAAGTCGGTTTTGAATTAATATGACTGGCAGTTACAAAACCTTTTTGATCAGTGATTCATGAATTCATTTATTTCGTATTTTTCTTTTCACAAAATAGAGGAAACGCTGCTTTGAGTTTTGAAAACTTCAATTTTTGTTAAATCTAAATGGAAGCAAAACCAAGGTGAATTTTGTATGTTTTTGGAAAAGAAAAGTAAAATAATCCACCCCCTTATTACACTTTAGAGACCTTTTTTACCATTCTTTTGAAAAAAGCTTATAAACAGTTGTTATCGTTAGCAATATCTTACTTACCTTATCCTGAAGACAAAACAAATTATCTCCTATAGTTTAAGGAGCATATTGCACGAAATGAAAGTTAAAACAGAGAAATATACAAACAAAAATTACATCATACATTTCAAATCAAAAACAATTGATGCAAAAAATTGCATTCAACTTGGCAGAACGGACAAACCTATGAATATAAAAGCTTAACAACAAAACTAAAGATTGAAATTCGCAAAGACGTCGAACGCTAGCGGCACGATACTATAGAAGCATAGGTAAATGTGTTCTATATGAAGAACGTTGTCGCTAGGTTGTAGATCGTATATATTGTCGTCCTTTGGTCGTAACTTGACGTCTTCTTCGTCTTCGTTTTTGTATATTCACCATACAGTCAGGATACGGAAGTATTGTTGGGAAATATCGCCTCTTATGTTTCTATTTCATGATGGCAGGTACCTAATGTTCAGCTAAAGGGAAAGAAAATAAGGAAATGGTCTTATTCATTCTACGATAAGGAAATCATTATTAATATTCTGCCGAGCACACTTACCGTTTTTTTTGTTTCTTATGCAAAAATGTACGATATTCGTTACACAAGCTAAAGGTAAACAATTTATTTTTGGTTTATAAGGTTGTTATAAGACCTAAAAGAAGTATCTCTTAGGGAACCTGCAGCAAATCAATGCCAAAAGAATATGAATTCTAGTTGTATTTACCTTTTTATATTCCTGTCTGTCATGAAGTGGTTAGTAATTTTAGTTTTGTTTTTGCCCTTCAAATGCTTGCTTAGCAAGGGCGGATGTGGGCTTTATTATAAAGCACTTATCAAAAGGGACACTGCTTGTCTGGATGAATTTTAAGCTCAGACTTTTAAACTTATTCTGAATTTATTGTTAGAATATTATATGTATGTTTAATCGTCCATTTTACAGATTAACATTTAATAGTTCTTTTATGTAACCATAACCATACATATTATTTCGTTTCTTCCTTTTCCGACTCTCACACAGAACCAATTGTAACAAATAAGGTGTCAAAAGAAAGTTTTTTTAAATTCATAATTTTTTGAACAACTTGAAGATTTAAATAAAAATGTAAAATACTGGTAAATAATAAGTCAAAAGAAATGGTTTGTGTATGAACTAACCCAATGCACAAATTATTTATTTCAATTATGTAATTAGTTTCTTTCAAAGTATTTCATATTTTTTTGGACGAGTTCTTTCTTATGATATGAGCAGGCTGGGATGCGACCCACACTGATAACTGTAGGTTTTTGACCTTTGTTAAAAAAGGTGTCCAGTGAATTATTTAAAAAAAAATTAAATTACCAACAATATTTTGCATTTGATGAAATAGTTTGATTTCAAAATCTATTTTTGTTAACGAGATTTATAGTCGAAAGTAAATTTTTACCAAGTTTTAGTAATGTTTTTTTTTTTTAGGTTTTTTAGTTTAAAAAATTTGTCCATTCAATTTTTCTCAAAATCTTACCGAATGTTGAAACAAACATTTCTTATAAAATAAAATAAGTTTAAAGCCATAATCTCAAATTTTCGAAAAGATATTTGAGACGAAAATTACTTAAGCCTCAATTTTTACCAACTTTGAGTAATGTTTTGTTTGGGTTCTTATTTTTTGTAAAAAAAACTATCAATATTTTTTATAAGATAAAGTTATTTTAAAGCCAATATCTCAAATTTTTAAAAAAGATATTTGAGTCGAAAATCAATTTTTTACCAACTTTTATTAATTTGTTTTTAGCTTTTTTATTTTTTGTAAAAAAAAACTGTCAATTCGAACGTATGAACGTACGTACACACGCATGCACAGACATCTCTCTTAACCCTAGTTTACAGCCCCAAAAAACTTACTACTTTTCTTGCCTGGGGTGTGTTACACCCCAACAGTTTTAAGTGCATCTAATTGTTTAAATTAGTGTTCTGGTGCCTTGTTTACGTTTTTTTCCAATCGAGTTGACATTGGAATAATTGTTACTGTTTATGAACATGTGTATTGTTCGGCAAAATTTAAAGCGATTTTATAGAGAAGTGCAAAAAACTTTGGAATTTATCAAAAAGTAAGTATGAAAATATTGTTTTCTAACACAAATGTTAAAAGTTAAAGAACTTTGTAAATGTATAAATTGTTTTAGTGTCTAATTTAGAAGAATTATTGAAAAAATATAATAAAGGTGATAAAGAAGAAAGGGCAATAGCGTTGAGAGCAATGCTGGACTTGGAATCAGTTGAAGAAGGCGAGACTGATCCATTTTATGCTGGCGCAGATGACGAACAAAATGATCCAGATTTTTTGCCAAATGTTGAATTCGATTGTAATTATTTTCTTTTAATATTCAGTATAAATCGTTCTTTGAATAAATTTATTTCTTAACGGATTATGGGGACATCGATGAAACTGCGGCAGAGATGTTGGGACCAATTGAAAGTTTGCCTGAACCTGATGAAGTTGAAAGTGATATTGATCAAGAATCAACGGCGCTAGTTTCAAATGACGTATATTTTCTTGCTCATAATGGTCAAAATTGGATGAAAGATCCGGAGACAGCAGCTCTGTCTCGTGTTCAAGGAAGCAATGTTTTCAAGCCTGGTGGAACTGTTGGACCTACGATTAATTTGAAACACTCGTCTCTTATCCAAATTTTTAATCGAATTTTTAACCTAGATATGAGAAACGAAATCATAAAACCGACAAACGAAAAGGCCAATGATATCTACGAAAAATGAATTGCAAAGCGAACAAAGCAACGTCTTTGGAAGCCTTTAAATATGAATGAACTGCAGGCATACTTTGGGGTTTTGCTTTACATTGGAGCAATGAAAGATGGTCACCGCCGTCATGGCCATACAATTCTTCGCGTTGTGATGTCATTTACACGTTTTGAGGAGTTGAATTTATTTTTGCGATTCGATGATTCAATTGGCCGTCGAGGACAGTCAGCCGCAAAAAAAAAACATTCCTTTTGAAAGAATTGAATCAAACCTTGACATCAAATTACATTCCATCCGAAAATCTGACCATTGACGAGCAATTGAAAGCCTTTCGTGGGCGCTGTAAGTTTCGTCAATATATGTATGCCAAGCAAACCTGCTAAATATGGTATCAAGTTTTGGTGGCTCAATGAGAGTTCAACTGGATATCCATTGCAACTTTCAATATACACTGGCAGTAGTGATCAAAGTGTAGGCCTTGGCCGTGGATACGATGTTGTGATGTCATTGATGCCGAGATATTTTCACACCGGAAGGAATCTTACAGTGGATAACTTTTTAACTTCTGTAAATTTGGCACTAAAGTTATCGGACAAAAAAATTACTCTTCTTGGGACTATTCGCAAAAACAATCGCGACATTCCCAAACCATTTGTTGTCAAGGAACTCCTAAATGAGTATGATATACCAATCAAAATAAACAACAAAAAACAATACCGTCCACTTTATTCTTCACTTTTTGGATTTTCGGAGAAAATGGCATTGGTTTCATATGTTCCAAAACCTAGGAAACAAGTTGTGCTGCTTTCAACACAGCACATTGTTGAAAAGGCAGTTTTCGGACCTCAAAATAAAACTCTCATGATATTGGACTATAACGGAACAAAAAGAGGAGTCGACGTGTTTGACCAAATGGTATCTATATACTCATGTTCTCGTCAAACCAATCGGTGGCCCATGGTTGTTTTTTACAATTTGTTGGATGTTTCAGCTTTAGCCACAGTTATTATTTTTCGCCATTTTAACCCTCCTTCAAAAAATATAAAGGTATTTAGAAACGAAAAGCTTATCCAACTTGCACAAGAACTAATGGAAAAGGAGTTGGATGATCGTTCGCATCCTTCAATGGAAAAAAGGTTATCCAAAGTTAGTCTTGATGCTCTCCTCGCTATGGGAAGACAATTGCAGGTTTTTCGTTCAGTTGACGAGAAGCTTCCACAAAAACAGGTATTGATTATTGTAAAAAAAAACAAAATATTTCAAAAAAGCTTTTTATTTTCAGGCCAGATGCCACCTTTGTCCGAGAGCAGACGTGAGGAAATCCAGATCAACTTGCGATGTTTGTGAAAAACACATTTGTCATCGCCACATCAATACAGTTTGTACTAAATGTCTGCCAGAACTTAGATCTATACCAGAATAATATTACGCATCGAAATGTTAATTATAATTATTATTAATTCATGAAAAATAAAATAAACACTAAAAAAATTGATTTGTTTTACATTTTGATCATTGGGGTGTAACACACCCCAGGCAAGTGTGGACGACCTTTTTTCACACGAAATTTCCAAAAAATCAAGTTGAAGCTCTTTGATTAAATAAAGAAGAAATTTATTCAGAAAAAAGAATTTTGTTCACTGATTTTTTATCCCAAGTCTAAAAACTGATTTTCAAAAAAGTTACAAGCATTTAAAAGTCGTCTGGGGTGTATCACACCCCAGGATGTAAACTAGGGTTAAAATCCTTTATTTTGACTCTAGGGACCTTGAAACGTCGAAAAATGTTAAAATTTTCAATTCGAAAAATCGGACCAATTACAATAACTTCCTATGGAAAGTTAAAAATTCTTAGAAATAGTAAGGAGGAGGATATCAACAAAATTCAATGATTTAGGATAATTTTAAAGAAGTAGAAATGTTAGGTACATATTAGGTAGGCAGAGGTGGCAGCCATAAGCGGCCCTTGTTGCGCGATTCAATTAGCAATGGAAAGCGTCGTTTTGGTACCATAAACATTTAATTATAAATATAGTAGCATTGGAATACCAGGAGTTTTTTTAAAGTTCTCAGGTAGCAATCTTCTTCGGTTGTCCCTTAGAAGGGCTTTGAAGGAGCTAAATGATCTCTCAACTTCAGCTAAAACGAGTGGAGCCCATCAAAAACTTATAACATCATTCACTTCAATGTCTGGAATCTACGTCGCTGTATATTACAAAATTTATCTGCTCAATCGTTTTTAGCCCTGTGTTTCAGTAAACTTCTTCAAGGCTTCCTCTGCAATAGGCCCTTTTGTTTTTTTTTTTAATTTTCTTCAATGTCTTTCAAAACAATTATAGCACTTCGCCAATTGATGTTCCTTGATGAGAATATTGTTAGCTTAAATTATAAGTAGGTACAGACTCTCAAATATACCTGTTTCTTGTAGGAAAAATTGACTTTAATGTACGCCAGCTGCGCTTGCAGTTCTTCATCTTCAATCAATTTGTTTGCAAATGCAACACAGCTTGCATCATCTTCTAGAGCGCTGACGATTTTTTTGATCCGAGCAAAATATTCCGCATAATATATTGATGCCTCTAACCAAGTACCCCAACGAGTTAAAACCTAGTTTAAATATAAATTCAAAAATACGATTTCAAATTCAGTTTCAAACAAACTTACAGGTTGAAGTGGCAGTGGCAAATCAGGTTCCATATCCTTAAAAATAGCAATCCGAGATGGACTATTCAGAAATACTTTTTTCAAGTTCAAAATGAAGGCGTCAACTTTTGAGTAGTGACTACGTATGCTTTCACAAACTTTGTTTACACCGTGAGCGACGCAAGTTACGTGAACCATTTTCGAGTACAACCATTGCAGAGTTTTGCCACTCTTCTTCATATACGGTGCATCGTCTGTTACGAACAACAAAACCTTTTCTCTCTTAAGCTCATCGGGCCACAATAATCGCATAGAATCTTTAAAAAGCAAAAAAGGCAATTATGGTATAAAAAGGCAAAAAAAAGTAAAATAAAATATATATATTTGCAATCACCAAGGCTTGAAACATGTTTGTCATTTGACAACGTCAAATCTCTGCTCTTTGCTGATAAGATATATAAACCACTTCTGAGTCTCAAGATTTATTTAAGAATTTAAAATTCTGTCGATCAATCTTGTATTTATTTTAAAATTTGTACGGAACACATTCATAAATCCCTGACACTTTTGAAGATTATTTTGGTAGTGGTGATAGCTCTAGCATTTAAAAGTCAATAATTTCTTTAAAACTCCCAATTTTGAAAAATTTTTCATCAGAATCGAACTATTACCAACTTTTAATTGGTATGAACAATGTTTCATTAGTCTTTTTTGATGCGAAGAATATACATTTTACAAAATCTGGGCAATTGCTTATATTTTCATAATTTTTGAAACCCTACATAAAATATCTCGGAGCGTCCCTTTTTTTGTTTCCATTATGGAAAAACCTCACATTCTTAAACACTGAATAGGAGCAAATTAACATTTATGCATAAACATTCACGTATGTATACCTGATGCCTACGAGTGCATATATGCTTGTTTTGCAACACCAAAAATCTCTACGTGATTTCTAATGTTTGAAAATAACTCAAAAAGTCCTGTTGTTTGTCTTAACCAGCATTATTTTCCATTCATCGGTGTTCTCCGGCATTTTAGGACCCCCAGAATTTATGTAAATATACATATTCTATATATACAAGCACATATGTACATAACTACTACTACTACACACAATGCATACGTGGCAAAAATTTTAAATGCATACATTGTTTACACCATAAACAAAAACCTAGCCCTGGAAATACCTTATTTAAATTATCGAAGAAGAAGTCAGTGAGTTAGTGAATATAAGTGAGTTAGATTTATAGTTATAGTTATAGTTATATAGAGGTAGAGAATGTAGAGAAAAGGTATATACTATTCAGGTAGAGGAGAGTGCTTAAAATAGCAGCTATAGAAAATTTACACCTCCGTATACCTTATGGAGGAGTAAGGGAGTCTACTTCAAAATTGCACTCACTGTCAAAATCTGTCCGATAATGAAATATTCAAATCACAGGCAAAGCCCACCCGAACTGATGATGCTTCTCCATTTAGCCACCGACCAACCGCCTGACGTCGACGTCGACACCGCTACCGCTACCGCCACCACCCACTGACCAACACACATTTTTGGATTAAAATCTCATCAAAATATTCAAATTTAGTCTTCCGGTTACGGATAGATAGAGATAAAGAAAATCCTACAATCCTCCTCCACGTCCACGGGCGCCATCATGGCAGCATCCAGCGTATAGCAATGGCAGTTGGAACTGGGAGTATGTGTTATGTATAGAGTTCCCAAATCCCGAATCCCAAACCCCACTCTCTCATACATTGGCTGACCAATTTTTGATTCTTCATACCGGATCCGTATGGTCGGTGGTCTTTTATGGTTTTGTCAGACTATCGGCCGGCAAGTAGGTAAATCGGAGTTGGGAGTGCGGTAAGGTCGGCCTTAAACAATATAAGCTTGATTTTCACTTCATATGTTACGGTTGGTCAACCCAACGAAACGGACAGATGAACAGACGAATGGACGAAGTGACGGGCTGGAAGGTGAGAGGTGTGGGCTTAGTTTCGTTGAGAGCTCACCTGTTTTTGAATGCATATTTTTGATTGTGTGTATGTGGTTCTGCTATGAATAAATTAGGCTTATTCAAGTCAACCAACCGCTGGTGAAGCAGCAGAGGCAACAGCAATGCACCCCGGCTACGACTACGGCTATGGAAACTTTTCCAGTTTTACAATCCGTGTTCTAGACCTCGTCCTCGTCCTCACCCTCATCCTCAACCCTGATGTTCCTGTCCTCATCGTTGTTGTTTGGGGGGTTTGCTATTTTGCATTGCATAAGCAGCATTAGGGAGCAACATCAGTTATAGCTGAGGCTGGGGATCCTTTTTGTCGGCTGGCGCACATTCTCTCTTCTAATCAAATGTTTGCGGAAGTTCTCGTACATTCTTTTCCGCTCCTGCTCTTGCTTCTATACCCTGCCCAAAACCCATCGATTGTCACTGTCGTGTTGACGTTGTCACACTCACACTGTCGACGTCGTCGTCGTTTTATGTCAAATTGCTGGTTGTATATAAAAGATGGACGAGCATTTGGAGATTTGTCTCCATAGTCCCTGATTCAATTAGGCCAATGAAATTTGTTGCGCTCAGTTCGATGTTTCCGATATTGGAAATATTTTCATCAATTACTTTGTTGCAATAATGGTCCAAATGAAACGATTCTCTAGAAATTAAATATTGATACGGACCGAAGAGGAGCAAGAACAGGGGCATCATCATTCTACCGAGGAGCAGGACACAAAGATTACCCGCTGTTGCAAGTATTTATACCTTAATACACTTTATCTTCTCCGGAACTAAACTAGCTTTGTGTTTTAGTGTTAATTACTTATTGGAATTTCTGAAGCGTTAAGCAAGCATACTGCAAGGCATATTCGATAGTTTGTTATTGGTAAAGTAGTGTACGGTACGGTAACGTAAAACGACGGGTAGTCTTGTCAGCAAATTATTCTTCAGCAGTATGAAGAAACGTTTCAACTTAATTGAAGTATCATAAAAAAAATACATTATATTGAATTATTTATTTAGGTTAAAAAGACGAAATAAATAGAATACTGTAGATTATATTCAGAATGCCTGAGAGTGGGTCATCGATTTTAGTTTTGGCTTCTGAATGATTGTTCATTAGTGCAATCAACATAAAAAGGAATTTATTAAATGTGTCTTAATTTTTGTCAGTTTAAAAACATATTTTTTTGTATTTTTTTGTATTAACCATACAGTATTATGAATATACAGTATGATACAGAATTTTAACCATACAGTATTTTAAAATACAGCATTTCGACCCGCTCCCGAATAAAACGTCAAAACTATTCTGTACTCGGAGTAGTCAACTAAATTTTTTTCGAATATTTGTAAACGGGTATGTATTGTATATACAAAAATATATTGATAGCTCTTGCAATACTCTTGCTGCTCTTCACTCTAAATACTACAATTTTACTTGTTCACGTTTCATTTCAAACAGAAATGAGCTTCGTCGCTGAACACAATTTTCGATAAAAAAGTGGTTCTTCCAGCAAATTTTGGAGAGCCCATTCAAAATAAACTCGGCGCTGAAGTAAGTCGTTCAGCTTCAAATCTAAATCTACCAGGTTATTGGAGTAACAGAGGTTCAATTGCTGCGAATGGTGTCGGATCGATAATTCACAGTCATCACTAACACTAGCTGAAGAATGATACTGTGTTGGTGGTTTAATGCCCAAGAATGTAAATTTATTGCTGTAAAATTAATGGAGGGAAAAAACGAATCCATCCTTTTTGATACAAGATAATGGTGATTGCATAATTTGAATGGAACCAAAGGAATGCAATTTTCTAATCGAATACAATAAATGTTTTTTAAGACTGCATTTTTTTACAAGCCTGTCATTTTGATTGCAATAAGGGTTTCGTTAAATTTTCAAAACTTTTTTAGAATTTTTTCCCAACAAAAGCTGATGAACTCTGAATCCGTACTGGATATTCTAGTGGTTTCTTTGTAAATCAAATATTACTTTGACAACAACAGCCACATTCGAAATCTTGCCAAAAAGCATAAGGAATGGTTTTGTTAATTCAAGTTCTCTTCACTGATAAGTCCAGGTTTTGTCTACGCTCACCAGATGGACGTAAAAGAGTGTGGAAAAGATCAGGTCTGAGAACTGAGATACAATTCGACAACAGTTGCCCAGCGGGAAAATTTCTGGGGAGGTTACGTCATGGTGTGGGAAGGAATTTCCGTCCACGAAAGAACTAGGCTCTGCATAGTGGAATGATCGGTGAACTTCAATTATACCATTTTGGAAGAATATGTGGTTCCTTTCGCACAATTTATTGTTTAAAGTTTCTTACTGATTCAAGACAATGCGAGACCTCATGTTGCTAGGTACATTACGGACTACTTGGAAGAAGTATAGAAATCGATCTGATGGTTTGGCCTGCTATGATCCCGAACATGAATCCCATCGAACATATTTGGGATCTGCTGGATAAAATGATAAGGAAGCGCCCTGCTCTTCCCGAGACAATAAGTTGGCTGAGATCTGGTGCTGGTCAAATTGATGAGTGGGTATGCCGAGGCGAATTAAAGCTTTGATAGATGTTAGGGGAGACAATACCCACTACTCAGTGAACAAGAACTCATTATTTTTTGTTTTATTTAAAAGTTCTTCCCGTTTGTTTCTTTTGTACATAAATTAATAATACTAAATGTTAATAAACAATATTGAATTAAAAAAGTCTTTTTTACATATTTGAAATTGTTGCGAAATTTCAAGGTGCGCCATTTTTTTGGTAACTACACTTAGTTAAAAGACATAAGAAATAAAAAAAATCAGTAACTAAGTTCAAAGACATTTTAGTTTGTCGACTTATGTTATCGTTGGCCTATTCCATACACTCACTCAAATCGACCTTTTGGGGTCATTTCAAATTCTCATCTAAGGTACCCTTCTTTAAGCGGTAATAAAACTCCAGACATCTTTAATAATCAAAATAAAATGGTATAGGTATACAAAATGGACCTAAATCTAGTCTGAACCATTTTTTTTTATATATAGCTCATCATCATCAATTCTTTTACTGTTGCAATTTGTAGCTCCATTCGAAGCAAATTTAGTCCTTATGCCGAAACGTATGCACTTCAAGGACACAAAATTGTGTTTCCGGTAGACTCTTTTTTTCTTCTTCATCTTTTCCTTCCATATTCATTCCTTTTTCTCTCCCAGACACTATTGTCAGAGTCGGAGTATTAAAAACACCCTCCACTACCACAGGACCTTCAGAGATGAATTCACTATGTTAAAAGATATGGTTTTTGTTGTTGCTCAATGTGCATTCAAGTGGACACTTTTTGGTAGATATCCTTTCATCGTGTGGATAGCACATTTAAACATTTAAGATTCTCTTCATACTCTTACAGTTGTTCCATTCCTTAGAAGCAGCAAAAAAAAACTAAGCAGTAACCCTTAAGGGAAACGACTTGAATACAAACTAAGGTTCAACACATTCGATTATGTCGTGTCCTTTCACCTCAGAAGAAACAGAAGGTTTTGCTGCCAAGGACTGTTTGTACGTCAATGTGCATGTTAATTTAGAGTTTCTTTCATGTTAGGTATACCTATATAGGGTACCTACTTCGAGATCTATATTTATATTATTGTATATGAATAGCTAAGTACACATAAGGACGAAGTCCTTCAAATAACCAGAAACCAACAAAATCAAGGCTAGACTATGGTCAAACAAAAACATTGCAAAATTTAATTAACAGTCATCAGTGTGTTATTGTTGTAAATACTCCGTATCTTTTACACAACACATATTATAAATGAATTATTGGCTTCAAATTGGTGTAAGGACTTTTATAGTCAACTATACAAATTTTCGATGTGATAAAGGCGAAGGTAAACTTTGTATAGGCAATTAATTATTTGCAAGAGTGTGTTCATTTATAAAGGATTCCTATATTCTACCTACACAAAGTTTCAATAGAAAGCTGGACGTAAAATGTTGGAAGTAAATTAATTTGAAAAACATAAACTTTTAAGTTAATATGTTTTGAATTTTTTTGTTTGCACTGGTCATGGGTAGGGCATATAGAATAACCAAAGCCAATTTTGAGGTATTGCAAAATATGGTAGAAGTCCTAGAGCTATGGTTAACTTCTTTTACAGAAAAAGAAAACTATTTGAATGTAAAACTAAGCATACCTATACAATAACTAACTTTCATAAAATAAATTGAAAATACTAAATAATGTAAGTGCGGTAATATTAGAATAATTTTGAAGTAACATTTTGAAACGACACAACTTAATTTTGTTACTTGTAAGTGGAAACGTATCATGTGAAACTGTGTGTACTTGTGTAGGTGATTCTTATGTTTTTTCTTTTCAGTAAAAAAAGCAGTTCAATATTAAAAAGTTAAACAAAATTTAAACTGATATGAAGTTATGGAAAAATAAAATAATAGATCGATCGATCCCCATTCACAGTAACGTGTCGGTCTTGATCATCACGGAAGAAGTACGTCCCAATGACGCCGCCGCGCGCGCCGGCCAATAAACCAAACCGTAATTTTTTCGGGATGCAATGATGACTAATGGAGTACGTGTGGATTGCTGCCTGACCAATACCGCATATTTTGTTTATTGACAAAACCATTCAGCCAGAAATGAGTCTCATCGCTGAAGATGATTTTTCGATGAAAATTCGAATCATTTTCAAGTTGTTGCTCAGCTCAACTCACGAACATACGACGCTTCTGGTGGTCAAGCGGCTTCAGTTCTTGCGTCAATTTAATCTTGTTAGGATGAAGGCCAAGTGTGAGAGACACATTTGTGCTAACTGCAACTGAAGCCTCAGCGGCAGCAATATTCTCGACTCTACGGGCACTTCTTTGTCTCACTGGCACGGGAACATTTTGTACTGTGCCTATTCAAATTTTTCCACTAGACGCTCAATTTTTGATCTGCTAGGACGATTATGACGAGCATAAATTGGACGTAGCACTCTTAACGTTGAGACCACTGACTCCGAATTTCGGTAGTAAATTTTAATAATTTCTTTAATGTCTCTTAGTCCTATATCTTTCCATCATAAAAAGGCAATCCTTCCTGAAGAGAAATGTCAAAAGAGCGGCTGTCCCTGTCGCTCTACTTTTGTAGCGTTCCTGTTGAAAAACCCTGTACATATGTATGTTATATTCAATAAATAGTTTAATTTTGATATTATAATCAATGGATGTTTATTTGATTGTTAATGGCATTAAAAATGAAAAACGAGATTAGCCAAATGGACACCATGACCTTTCATACATTTTCAATTCTCAAATTTGCGGCGAAGAGTCCAATTCAATGATTGTGTGACATAGACTTTTTCTTCATGAGACTTCAAATTCGAAATGCGTTAATTCACATTATTTCGGCTGTCAATTTTGACTACTTCTTCGAGAAATATCAAATACCTCTGCCCCGTCTTGTTGAACATTTTAACAATTTGAATGTGTATAGTGTTACTCCATTTTTAGTAATGACAAAATAGAACAGCTCACAAAGCTTTTTCTTACGCAGGCTGAAAATTTTACTTATGGTCTTTGAAGATTACTTCGATTTAAATTATCTAAACCGAAGAATTACTATAGAAGTCGTTAGTTGGTACTTACTTTAAACAAGTCTTAAGCAATAGTTCTGTCAACCCAGTAAATACTTTTTCGTGTACTAAGTTATATAAAAAAATGATGTGATAAAGCCTCTATTCATCGGGCCTTGTCTCAAAAAATTCTATACATTTCTTAAAGTGTCTTTTTAATTTTTGAAAATAAAAAAAAAACCAGCACTTCAAAAAAAGTTTCTTCTCCAATGCAATAAATTTTATTTTTCCAAAAATCGTATAAATATTTGAGGAACGATGTTAAAATAAATTCAATTTTACCAGAAAACCTGAAAACAAGTTGAAAAAATAGTACGCCACTCAATATTTTGCTATCAAAAATCAATTTAAAATCATTTAATATTGTAAAATAAATCCAAAGCAGAAAAAAGCAACGTTTTTGTAAATTCATACTCATCTGGGAATGGGATGATTGGACCTCATCTACTACTCATATAAAGGTACTTATACGTAGAAATATAGATACAAATGACTATCAGCATCACCATAGTTAGCTATCCGTCATCCATACATTCAGCTCTGCAACTCAACTCAACTCACTGTTGGCTTCAATGCAATTTGAAGCTATTAAATTTCCATTAAAGTGAAAGCCTCATTCACGGACATTAATGCATGGTGGCCATTGGAAAATGGCAACTCCAAATGACATCCGCACCCTGTTGAAGTATTTTGTTGGTTCGTTCTTGCGTTCGTTGGCCAGTTCATAGTGCGCGTCGTCGCTCCTCCTCACTCTCGTCGTCGTTCGTCCTTTGCCATCGTCGTCGTCGTCATCGGTCATGTCCAAAAAGGACTTGACACACAAAAAGAGCGAGATAGTAGTTAAATCAAATTAGATGCACGATCACGTACCAGTCTCTTCCTACCCACTCTTCATTTTATATATTTATACATATACAAGAACTTAAAAATGTTGTCACCCACTCAATTCAAAACCCCAGAGAGCTGGACGGGTAAAGTACTCTGACTCTGATGCGCTATACCCATATACCTAGATACTATACCCCCAGAGACAAGTATGAATATTGTACGGGCCGCAATGTCCCAACTATAAACAGGGTACGCCATTAGGTATTCGGCCAGTGCACATGCTTGTAATTGCATTAAAAAGTCCGTCCATTAGGGTGTCCCGTTCAATTTTCGAGTGGCAAAGTCAAGCCAAGCTGAGCGTATAGCCAAGGCAAAGCGAGCGGGCTTGGTCGGTTAAATATTCGTTACTATGCAACTCGTAGATATTACGGTCCTATTCATGTAGCTAAATTGTGTTATGCACATAGTTCCTATGCTAGAAACAGGACTTTTTGGAAGTATATATAGGCGTATGCATAGTACCTACATATTTAGTATGTTCGCTGTTGCTCCGAGTATATTCAGCTTCATATGCATTGAGGTTCTCGCGTTTGGTCTTTCCGAACATTCACACCAATTTACCGGGTGAATTGACTCTTATAACCATCATCAGTGAAGCCTAAGCCATCGTCATCATCATCATCGTTTGGGCACAAAATATTTTTGCTCCCAACTTTGTACCTCTTTCTGGTTTGATGTTTATTTGAATTTCGACTGTAGATAAAATGGACAGAATAGACAAGAGTTAATAATATTACTGTAAACGGAAAGCACAATTAACAGGCTTCATAAGTATTATGTACATATATGTTCATCAAGGAGCAGGTATGGTATAGATTATAGAAATATGTAAAAATTACCAAAAATTCTTTTTCAAAAGTCGCGGATGTTATCTGGTCGGGTATAGGTTGTGTGTTTAAAATAATCGGAATTGGTTCAGTTACATGGCTGATGAGAATTGAATATGCCTTTGAAGATGCCATTTGACTCCCCTTATCGTAAGAAGTTAAGAGCCATATTTAAACTTCTAAATCAGTGAAATTATTTGTTTTCGAATTTCTACAATCTTCATGAAATGAGATTAGTAGTGGCAGGTTAACGATATTATTTGGGATTTTAATAAGAGCCTTTTTCTCGGTAACTTAAAAAGGTAACATTTTGTAGGAAGTTAAATCTAAAAGGTCAATTTCACAACCGAAAACGAAGGAATCATAAAAAATTACTCTGCACTAATATCAAATTTCAAGCTATACTAAAAATTCGAATGCAAAAAAGCACGAAGGTACAGATGAGTGGAGGCGAGGCGTTAGGCGCCAAAGTGAAGTGAGCGTTTGAACGATAGCTAAACAGGTATCGTCTGTCATTAATTTCCAAATGTTAGCTAAACTAATTGAATTAAAAATGTTTCCGCGTAATTTAAAGTTGTTACAAAATGAAGATGAAAACTGAAAAAAGAACAATTGATACGTTTACGAATAAGAAAATTAAGAGATAAATCAGACCCTCTATCTCTTTCAACTACGTATTGGTTGAAAGAGATAAAGGGTCTGATTTTGCTTATATATAATTCATAAATATCTACAATACCCGTGTTTTGTGTGATAATCTATCCATAGTATAGTAGGATTTTGCACGAATAACAAAAACAATATCCATATTATGAATACTACCGATAAAAGTTAGAGTAGAATGTTACTATGGATGGGTTTTTGACATTTATACGAGTCTCGAATGCATCTTCTGTGATTTCGTTCTCAAATGTTGGTACGATTGATATTGCATTTGTATCTCGATGGCTGTGTTCGTTGAGTAGTTGTGCATTTGGAATCATGTGCTTTCCATTGAGGAAAAAAACAATCTGTTACTGTTGATATTATTTAGTTTTGTTAATGAAAATGGACCAACTGGGCTTATTTTGCAAGAGAAAACAATTGAAAAGATAATTAAGTTTTGCTATGTTTCCACCAAAAGTTTATGTCAGTTTAGATTAAATAAATCTTTTTGGTGTTTCCACCGCATAAGAAGATTTAAAAATGATTAAAATTGACAGCACTTTCTAAAATGCAAATGGTGTTTCGATGTTTCTTATGAAGTGCAAGTGAGATAGTTTGATTCGTGTTTAACAATGAAAAACTGAATAGTTCAGCACCATATAAGAATATGCTACCTACTCCATGTGCAATTTTTTGTTTTTAAAACAAACATGCAAATAAACCGACCATAACGCATTATCTGTAAAACCAACTCCTCCACATAGGTTTTTCTTCACAAATTTTGACTCGACTCCGATCCCCGACTGGAATCGAGGCGAATCAAGCTCATTTCAACTCCATTCAGGTATATAAAGAATTTAGGCGAGTTTCAAGCTCGCTTCAATACAACATGTTAATGTAGTAGTCTACGAACAAAGCCCCTTCTTGAAGTTTTTATTTTATGTCAAATAGTTTGGTTAAAACTATGAAATCGACTATCACATTACACAGATGTATTTTCTTGATTTTGATAGTCAACTATCAAAAATCAGCTTACACGATTTCACCCCTGGTCTGATTTTCGCTATTTTTTTTTTTGGAATTTTTTGATAAATTATTCTGGCAAATATTCAGTTGTATCAACTTTCAAATATAAAAACCGGACTACTGCTGATTTTTTTTTTTGGCAATTTCTCACTGTACTATATATGAAATACGAAAACTTTCAAATATAAAAACCGGACTACTGCTGATGTTTTTTTTGGCAATTTCTCACTGTACTATGTATATATGAAATACGAAAAAAACGCACTTAATGTACATAAGTAATCCTTCTTACTTATTCTTTTAAAATAATTTTGACAACTATAGACTTGTTTTTGAATTTCAAAAGAATCTTTTTAAATGATACGGGAAACAATAAACTTTCCAGATGGTTGTTGTTCTGCATTAATACCTCTAATATTAAGATCTGTTGTAACTATTGGGGATGGCGAAGAGTACCAATGGTTGTTCGCCAACGATTTTTGACACGGTTTTGCGCAAAGCACATTATCCGTAATAATGGGTGATTTTTTTGAGGTTAGGATTTTCATGCATTAGTATTTGACAGATCACGCGGGATTTCAGACATAATGTCAAAGAGAAAGATGCTCAGTATGCTTTGACATTTCATCATGAATAGACTTACTAACGAGCAATGCTTGCAAATCATTGAATTTTATTACCAAAATCAGTGTTCGGTTCGAAATGTGTTTCGCGACAAATTTTGTTCAGCGATGAGGCTCATTTCTGGTTGAATGGCTACGTAAATAAGCAAAATTGCCGCATTTGGAGTGAAGAGCAACCAGAAGCCGTTCAAGAACTGCCCATGCATCCCGAAAAATGCACTGTTTGGTGTGGTTTGTACGCTGGTGGAATCATTGGACCGTATTTTTTCAAAGATGCTGTTGGACGCAACGTTACGGTGAATGGCGATCGCTATCGTTCAATGCTAACAAACTTTTTGTTGCCAAAAATGGAAGAACTGAACTTGGTTGACATGTGGTTTCAACAAGATGGCGCTACATGCCACACAGCTCGCGATTCTATGGCCATTTTGAGGGAAAACTTCGGAGAACAATTCATCTCAAGGAATGGACCGGTAAGTTGGCCACCAAGATCATGCGATTTGACGCCTTTAGACTATTTTTTGTGGGGCTACGTCAAGTCTAAAGTCTACACAAATAAGCCAGCAACTATTCCAGCTTTGGAAGACAACATTTCCGAAGAAATTCGGGCTATTCCGGCCGAAATGCTCGAAAAAGTTACCCAAAATTGGACTTTCCGAATGGACCACCTAACACGCAGCCGCGGTCAACATTTAAATGAAATTATCTTCAAAAATTAAATGTCATGGACCAATCTAACGTTTCAAATAAAGAATCGATGAGATTTTGCAAATTTTATGCGTTTTTTTTTTTTAAAAAGTTCTCAAGCTCTTAAAAAATCACCCGTTAGTTTTGGACACAAGAAATACTTTGGAAGCGAAGTTATGTCACCTGTGGATAAAATGGAGTCTTTTAGAGAAAGTCGGAAATAAAGAAATGGTTAATCATAAATTACAAATAGTTATTTTTTCCCATAGACGGAATACCCATTGGCCAAGAAAGGATGCTCAAACGGGGAAGAAACTACTTGCGTTTGAACTTGAAAGTGGTTGCAGAACAACCATTTTTTCACGAAATTTTCCATGAAAAATTCGCACATTTGCTGTTGTATGTCGTTGATACCGATTGTGGAGCATAAGCAATAAGCATATACCTTATCGTTCAAGAGTCTCCAAAGAAAAAAGCCAAAATGTGTTGAATGACATATATCTCGGTGACTAATAATTTTAATCAACTCTTCGAGAAATAACACGGTCAGGAAGCTTTTCTTGCAAAATTGCTTTTGTTTCGTTTATACATACATCAGTTTCTTCTTGTTCCACGTAAGAAAATTATTAATCCTAATTCATTTACTGTAACTATTGCACCAGCCTCATTTTCGAATAAGTGGGGTCCAATTACTTTGCCACCTTATAAAAACTGCACCAAACAGTGACACGTGACAATAATTTTGTCTATGAACGTATCCTCCGCGGTTAAAAAGGTCCTCATCGCTAAAGATGATTTTTCGATGAAATTAAATCCAGATTATTTTGATGCATTTCAAGCACCGTATCCGAAAAGAGACGAGATTGTTTGTGATTGTCCTGCTTGAGTTCATGAGTTAACTGAACTTAAAAAGCCTTAAGACCAAAGTCTAAATTCAATACACGGTGTTAATTATTCTAAAAATCGACGAGGATTCAACAAACCTAAGTTTCAACATTAGTCTACAACAGCAATAATTCCTACAAACAGTTCGGTTCTTCACATCACTAACTTTTACTAAAGGCTCAACTTTGTCTACCAGTTTCACTATTGTCAGCCGAGAAGGTTCTTCAGAGCAACTCAAAAAAAGCTTTATTTTTGCGAATTATGACTGCAAAATGGTCACCATTTTTGTAAATAATCTTGAAATTAAATTTAGCATTGTTCAGTGTTGAAGTTTTTACTTGTCAAATGTCAAAAACTGACAGCTTCAAAAGTGACATCTGCTATTCAAAATGAAACCTCTATTTGGAAAACGTTTTACATGCCGTATTCTTTAATATTTCTGATTAACTTTGTACCAATATCGACTTTTTCCTCTGCAACTATACTCAAAGATAAAAGTGTCATGTCAACTTTTATATAAACTATTGCAAATGTACCAATTATTAATTTTGTATGTTCTACTTTGACATAGCGCATGTTTGATCTCCTGAAACATGGCAATTATGATTTTTTATAAACGCGAGTATGTAAATGGCTACCAATTAGTCATAGTCCTGTTTCACATCTCTGATTTCAAATAGCAAACACCAACATAATAATCATTTTCATCATCAACATCCTTCTCATCGTCATTAACATCATCATCATCATCATCATCATCATCATCATCAGCATCATTATCAACACAACCATCATCATTGGCCTTTGTAAGAAAATATTTTCGAGCATATAATTTTTCTCAAACCCGAGACCGAGAGACAAAAGGGCGACGACGATGACGACGACGACGTCTACAACGGACAATGATGACGCCCCAACTACAATATACAATGATGAAATTAACCCTTCCACATTGTTCCAAGTCTCATTTGCTAACTGTCACAGGATACCACCGTCAGATCAGAGAATACCGAGAATACAGCAGCTCAGGTGCACAAAAGATCCCAGCAAGAAGTGAATCATAATTTTTATTTCCTGTAGCTATCTATATTTCAGAAGCGCATTACTTATGCCATGAAAGACCTTTTTGCCCTATGTATCAAGTCCGCCGCGTTCAGGTTGACTTTTGGGGGTTGTGCTATGGGTTGGCGAATTAAAAGGTGCAACTACAACAAAAAAAAACACATCCCATTGTTTAAGGCACCCAAGCTTTTCATGGTCGGGAAGACATCCTCTAGTATATACCTATAACCTGAACCCTGGCAACGGGTGCATTGTTGTCAGAGGTATAAAAGATTACCTTCTAGGTTTCGCCTATTTTTCCATTTTTTGCCATTATAGGAAAAGCTAAAATAAAACTATGCACAGATATGTTATCATGTGAACTTGGTCGCAGGAATACGCTTTGTCTCAAAGCTAAAGAGACTTTAAAAGTTCGAAAAGATGTGTATTTAATAGCCCATATTTGTCCAAATCTCATACCAATTCATAGTTTTTTTGGGCTTATTTACCGAAACTAGAAGTCCTTCTGAGAAAAAAAGTTCAAGACTCGTTTTATATCTCAGGTAATATTGTACTCTTACAAAACCAATAACGTTCCATAAGAAATGTCAAAAATGGGAGGTATGCCCAGTTAGTGTGCTGTTGAGGAATGTGGTTCCCACACGGGACATCATATGAATGGATAGAGGTTTCCCACTTTTATGCCATGCATGATGCATGCATACGGATAGCATATATTTGTGTGCATATCCCTGTATATGGATAAGGTCTTACACTAAAGCTCTTTTTTTTTATTGTCACGATGTCAACGACGACGATGACGGCAGTGGTTAATGGTGACTTCCGGGCAGAGGAAGTGGTGTTTTCGTATATGAAATGCTCAAGTGTCACGCGAACGCTTCCATTCGGAACCTTTTGTTTTCCGGATCAGAGGCCGTTGAAAGGTTGAAGTTTTCCAGCTTGGACAAAACTTTAAAACTTTCAACCAGTTGTTGTAGGAGTATACGTAGAATAGTATAGAAGCATTCCATCACTGATTGGAGGGCCAGCACTATACGTATAGGTATACAATACATATAGGTACGTACGATTAAAGTGCTTGCAAACTTTTATAATGGTTGCGTCCATTGCTCTGAGATATATGGCTTGGCTATGTTTTGTATATACCTATATAAATATACATATATAAAAGAGAGGTATTTTCCCAACTGTCATTTCCATACATATGCCAAATTATTTGAGAACAGAAGATGGGAAATCCTTTTTCTGTCAGTTGTTGTACAAATGTACATGTACATTGTACAATTGTACATATGTGTGCAGAGACATGATGGTGGATGTTAAAAGGTTTCGTGCAAATGTCATGCCGGTCTTAATCTCAAATTGTCTAGCCATCAACAATTGTTTGAGTTGAGAGATCAAAGAGTTGTTCTAAATTACAATGACCACAACAATTGTCTGAACTACGAGTAAAGTGAAAGCTTTGAATTTTGCAATGTAATTTGTTTTAAATAATTTATAATGCTCAAGGTATGTTATGTACCCTTCTCTACTACCGGTAGGTACTTATCTCTACTATACTTATTCTATAGGCTCGAAGAATAAAGCCTTAAAAACTTTAAGCCTAATAAGATACTATTTTTATAATCTTGTTAAGCTTTAACGGATGAGTTAGTTTTCTTCAATCCAGTAACTAAGCTATCTTTAAAACCAAAGGTAAGAAAATACTTATTTTGTAACCCCATTCTTGATGCATTAAGGTCTTGTTCATTCTGCATCTAAAATCGCTACAACTGTTAGCGATAGTGTGGCCAAAAGAGCTGTGAACTTCGACTTGACGTACGTCGTTTTCAACAATTTCTATCTCACGGACATAACTAATACGAATTTGATTAAATACTTGCATTTAGCATAGAAACTTCAGAAAGGTGAAGCCTAATAAACTTATCAAGGGTCGTCAATATGCCAAATTTTTTGAATAGATATAAGTGAGTAACTTTTACAAAGAAATTAGCATTAAATCTTAATTATGCCTCAGCGTCATTAAAATAAGAACCATCAGATAGAAGTTTTTCCATCGAAGCAGTGGCGAGCTTTAAGCTAATATTTTATTTAATACATAACTTTAACAATAATAATCATAATTTTTAATCATCTTCTTCATCACTGTAGCATACATCCGGATGAACGTTTTCTTTAGTAATGGTATCAACAACCAAACTTCTATAAAAGGCATGAAACTGGAGATCAACATAATCAAACAAAAAAAGAAGATCTTGCGCCTTTTCTTTCGAAATAGGAGGGACATGTTCAATAATTTTAGTGTCGGATCTATTGAGAATTTTTCCGCCACGTTTTCTTAAATTTATTTCCTTAAATGGCTCATCCTCGGCTTTTTTTTCATATTGTACGCGCACTCAAGGGGATATGAATACCCTTATAATGATTATACAATATTGAGTCTGGTAAAGCATTCCACATTCGTGTAGTGCGACTAAAAAAAGAATCTCTGTACTTTATAGTACGTCCAAAATTGGGCTCAAGGGTAAACTGATGGGCATTCCTAAAAGAACGAGTATTACGGTTGAATTGTTTGAGGGGAGGAATGCAACTGGCTATTTCATTAGAGCATTGCTTATATAAGTAGCGATAAAATAATGAGAGACATGAAACCTTGCGACGGTGCCCGAGAGATGCAAAAGTTTCAGTTAGACAACGGTCACCTATCATTTTTAGAGCTCTCTTTTGAATTCTGTCCAAGAGACTCAAGTGGATTATAGGAGCACCTGCCCCAATATGGGAATTGTACTTAAATTTTGGATGAATATAGGCTTTATAAATTATAGCCAGATCAGAAGGGGTAAAAACTTCTTGTATCGTCGGAGAAAACCTAAACACTTAGCAGCATTTTTGGCGATGTCAAATATGTGATCACTCCACAACAAGTGGTTTGTAATGCACATACCTAGGACTGATAGCTGTTCAGTCTCCTCGATGCAAGTACCACTCATGGATAGTAGCATTGGGGGAAGGTTACGCTTTTGTGACAGTAGACAGCATTGAGTTTTCGAAGTATTAAATTCTACACGGTTTTTGATTCTCCATTGAACAATGCTGTCGAGATCAGAATTTAATGAGCTTATCATACGCTGCCGTTGGTAGTCCACATCCGAAGAACAAGAATGAGAATCTAAAAACGAATATGAAAAGCTGAGGGTACTGTCATCCGCGAAACAATTTAGTGGGTTAGAAGTTTCAGACAAAAGATCATTTATAAAAATAAGGAAGAGCGTCGGAGACAAAACGGAGCCCTGGGGCACACCAGCGTTTATTTTGTGAATATCAGATTTGAACCCGTCCAATACTACTTGAATTGAACGGTCCGAAAGGTAATTTCTAACCCAACGAAGAAGAGATTCATCAATACCAAATGCACGCATTTTCGATAAGAGCTTGATGCCAAACTCTATCAAATGCTTTTGAAATATCAAGTGCAATAATCTTACTTTCTCCAAAACGATGTAAAGATTTGTTCCACTGTTCGGTGAGATAAACCATGAGATCACCAGTGGACCTATTGCTTCCGTTCTTCAAGATATTTATTAAGCTGAAAATTGATCAGCGTTTCCATGACCTTGGAAAGAAGGGGAGTAAGTGCAATTGGACGATAGTTAGATGGTGAGGAGGATTCGCCTTTTTTAGGGACAGGCTGGACAAATGCAGTTTTCCATCCACTCGGAAAGAGACCTGTAGAATAGGACAGATGGATAAGCTTACGCAGTGGTTTTGCCAGCGTTGAAGAACACCTCTTCAGAACAATAGCGGGGATACTATCCGGGCCAGCGGATTTGTGGATGTCAAGATTTTTAAGTACTCTAGTAACTGAACGAGTGCGAAAGAAGATTCGTCCCATAGAATCGTTTACGCTTTCAAGTACAGGCGGAGTCATGTCACTCGCTGGCTAAAGTGTTTTTGTAGAATATTGGACCAAAGTTGTCCTTGCGATATCTTAGCCACCTGAACTCACGCCATGAATACTTCTCACCATCAGTATTAACCTTTCGCCACTTGTGAACTTGTTCTTTGAGGTTGCAGCAAATTCTATAGGAAATCTGGCTGACTCATTTCTTTCACTTTGAAAGGATTTCTGTTCTTTATGCCAGCAATAAAGTTCTGCCAGTCTCTTGGCTGGTGAATCTTAGCTGTTGTGTTCTTTTTTTCGTTTAATTACAGAATGGTCGACATCATATTCCATGTGAGTATGACCAGGTTCGAGGAATGTATGGTCAATTACCTCCAGTTGCTCGCTATTCGTGTCCTTATTTTGGCCCGGACAAGAATCGCTATAAAAAATTAAATTTTTAACGGCAACAGGAACTTTTTCGTCTATGTGTTTAAAAATACAACAGGCTATCTCATTTCCACCTCTCTTTGCCATTCCTTCATGCCACATATAACAGTAAGGTTGATCGTTATCCAAATTTTGGACCGTTAAATTATAGGTCCATAACTGAGACGCTTGTAGAAGGCGATATTGAATTTCAAAAATGGGGTAGGCAAGCACTGCTGGAGATCAGATGCATATGCTGCAATATTTGTGTTTGATTTTTCTAGGCTTTTATCCTTTTTTTGCATGCGTAAGCAAAATGAGCTTTATCTTGGTGGCTGGAAAGCTCAATCTCAAGCTTTAATTTTTCATCAGTACTCTCTGTAGCTAATATTTTTTGATGCAACTTATTGCACCTTTCGTATAGATTGATAAGCTCTTTGGTTGTTCGTTTTCCAAACAATAAAGGCTATACATCTTGGAAATTGTCAAACCTGGTTGTAATTACTTTTTAGATGTATCCCTTCCCGTATAATGGCTCTCATAAGCTGGAAATTGTTGGATATGTGCTTTAAGATTCGCTATTTCTTCCACAGAAGATGCGTTTGGGGGTGTCGAACTTCCTCTTTTGTCAACTAGAGTACTGGAAGGTGAATCCAATTTCTTACGTATTACTGACTTAACAAAACCATTTGATTCACCAAAACAACCCAAACATCAAGATTCAATTATATATTCTGGAGAAATTTGTCGATCCCGGTGCTTAACTCCACACTTTTTGGTTTTTGTCGAAGACTTTGGTCTTATATGAATTAGTGATGAAATGTAAAGAACTTTTATTATTTACATGCTCTGGTGAAACATGCGTCATCACCACTGAATCCGGTTGGGTGTCAAATCGCCCAAAACCGAATCGCCCAAAACTTGAAAATGTCACATCGCCCAAAAATTTTGGGCGATTTGACATTATGTTGATTCGCCCAAAAAAACAAAAATGTCAAATTTTTGGGCGATTTAGCATAATGTCAAATCGCCCAAAAAATATAAATAATTTTTGACGATTTAGCATTATTTTTGGGCGATTTGACACTTTCGTTAAATTGGGATAAAAATTATGTTCAAGAAGAATTGTAACAGTTACATTAACGGGCAGATCGGAATGGTGGTTCTTCTCCACATGAATGAGTTTTTTTTTTTGTATTTCCTCGAAAAATGGAAGAATTTTCCAATAATTTTGACAGCTTTTTGGCTTATTATGAGAAGTTTTGGATACGAAAGGTATGTAAATGAATATAAATTTACTTAAATAATCATGTTTGTGAATGTTTGTGAAAGGTAATACTATGAAACCACCGCGGGGAGGGGACCGGCGCGGCGCGCTTTGCGATCGCCGCACACGCCCCCCGTTTTGCCCTCGCGCATAAGCATACAACAAAAACTAAGTCCAAACGATAACAAAACACATTTAATTACTTCATTTCCGTTCAAAGTGTTTTTTTTTCCCATTACTTACTTTTAGATCGGGCCACTACAGTTCTCAGTTTTTAAAAAGCTAACAAGGACAACATCGGATATTGAAGGCTACAATAGTATACTTGGACGAATGTTGACCAAAAATTGCAATTTCTTTAAATTTGTTAAAGTCCTTCAAGAAGAGGAATTTATGAAAAGCCGTAATTTCTCTATGCTTATAGAAAATGGTGGCACTACTGGTACATTGTATATATATTTCTTAGAAATATATATACAATGACTGGTACCAAATCAAGGAAAAAAATCGATATAGAGAGAAACAAAAATATAATGGAGGCTTCTGCGCTTCTTGAAAACGGTGCCATTAATATAATGAGATTTTTAGATCGAATGGTTTATGTTAAAAATAACATTTTTACTGGTATGGAACTGACACAAATTTGTTTTTTTTTTATATTTTGGTCTAATTGCAATAAATATTTTGGGCGATTTGTTAAAAGAACCCTAAAAATTAGTATTTTTGGATTGCGACAAAACGCCCATTTCTACTTTGGGCGATTTGACATTTTTCTTTTTTGGGCGATTTTTCATAGTGTCAAATCGCCAAAAAATTTTGGGCGATGCGACATTTTTCAGATTTGGGCGATTTGGTTTTGGGCGATTTGACACAGGGCCAACTAAAATTTTCGAAACACCAAATCGCCCAAAATTATTTTTTTGGGCATTTTGACATTATGTCAAATCGCCCAAAAAATTGAAATGTCAAATCGCCCAAAAAAGTTTTTGGGTGATTTGACATTTTTTCGCTTTTTTGCATTTTGGGCGATTCGGTTTTGGGCGATTTGACACCCAACCACTGAATCCTGACAAACTTTATCAACAGACTCTTCAAGGATCTTACACAAATGCTCTATACTTTCGTCTTCACTTGAACTCAATGCATAATCTGGATCTGTAACTGAATCATCTGAGTCTTTAAAGTTAGTAATACCACCTAAACAAAATTTGAATAAACTCTATAATAGGTTGATACATCTAATTATCGGAAGTTTGAACTTACATCCTGAAGGCTCGTCGGATTGTAGATTTATGTTTTATGATTTATAAGAAGAAAACGGCATAAGTCACAACTGAGTATGTGTTTGCTTTCAAAATAACAGCATAATGTAAACTTTTTTTCAAGTATATTCCGTAATGCTTTTGAAATAACAACACAAGTCAACTTGTGTTCGTTCTTTTATCAAAACGGGATAAGGAAAATGTACACAAGTCAACTTAACTTGTGTCTGGATTTTGTACGTAAAAGATTTTGGAAAAACTACACAAGTCAACATACCTGCGTCTAAGCTACAATTTTATTTTGGAAAAAGAACACAAGTAATCTTATGATCGCGTATAAAATATATAATTGTTTTGGAAAAAGAGCATAAGAAAACTTATGAGTTTGTTGATTTTATTTTTCGTAATAGAATAAAAGCACAAGCAGAAAATACAAACTAAAGAATTGTACTTACGTTGTTTTTCCTCTGTTGATACTGACTTATGTCGTTTTTCTTTTGTCTGTAGTTCCTTTACGGTTTGAGATAAAAATACGAAAAAAATATGACAGATGGTATCAGAAACTCATTTTCGACATAAGTCGACTTATGCTGTTATTCCTTGTTGTCACAGGATTGTTTAACCATATTGCCTATTAAATTAGACAGTTCATGCTTAAACGATAGATGTATACGTTCATATGTTTGGGTGCTGAGATACCGAATTCAGATAACTTTAGTTTTTTGCATTATGGATCCACACAGAATATTTTGTCAGCTTAAATATATTGCGTTAATTCTGAATAATTTCATACACTAAACATACGATGTCTAATTTGGTAAGATTTTTAGAATAATGGAACTTTGTTTTAACTTAAAATAAAAGCTTAGGTACTAAAACCAAGCTTAGATACTGAAAACAGGTTGATCTTCATTTTTTAAAAGGCACCTATCGGTAGTTTTCGGTGTTGCTTTCCTCCTTTTTTTCATTTTAGATCTTACTTAATATTGGCTCTAATTGGCTGCCTCAGACTTGACCTGTATGTATGTCTATGCTTACACGTGGTGTTAATCAATATCTATGTTTAAAGCTGACTTCAATATTCAATTCGAGCATTTTCAAACAGCATTATTGTACCCCATAATTGGAAAGCTATCGAGCTTGTCAAAAAATTATTCTTGAAAAAAATTTCACACCTACTTCGATGCGTATAGGAAAAAGCAGCAATGGCCACAAAATAATACACAGAGTTCAGCAATCAACAATTTAGCCAGAGAAAGCAATATTATCATAGAACACCATGGAAACAGATGTAGCCTGTCCATTATTCTCCTGCCGGATGCAACCAACACCAATACCACCGTCAACATCAACATACCCGATAATCAACCGTTGCGGTCGGCGCGGCGCGGCGTGTGAAAACAGAATAAATAAATTTAACTCGACTGAAAAACAAAGGTGCGCATTCATAATGCAAATTTTAATGAAATTGGAACACGTCGATCCAAATTTTGTCATAGATGGCTAGTTCCGGACATTTGGCCGAAATAGCTATTGGTTTTCCATTTCATAATGCACGTTCAGCATTGTGCGGTGTCAAATCGATTGTATACCGTTATAGCTATCCTTTTATAATGCGAATGAACATATTATATATCTCTCCTTCTCAGTCGCGTAATTGTGACACGAGGAATACACGATATTACGGCATGGTAATTAGCTATTGAGATTAATATTAGATAGGCTCTCTCTCGCAGGTAATGGACCATTCGAGTTTTGTATGAACAATTCAACACCCCAATCAACTAAAGGTATCAAATACTGCTATCACTGCAGCATGAGATAGGCAGATACATACAGATTTTAGTATACAATGTATATATTATTTTCTTAATGCATCTAACTGATGGTTAAATGGCAGATTTGCAATGCAAACTCCAGATACAATATTTAGGTCAATTGACGAAAATAATGAACAGTTAATTTGGTGGACCTGTCATCGGAGTATAGGTCGATGCCTTTAGGCAATGACGTTGATAGATTTGTTTTTGGTAGTTCATGGAACTCTTCACTTTTCCAGGCCATAATACCTATGGGTCATGTTTTCTTTCCCTTGATATAGCAATTTTAAATTAATTTGTTCATATGAAACAGAACTCGTTTTGTTTTTCAAAATACTATTTTAAAGATCTGCTATGGGTGTGAAACAATTAACAGGACATTTCATATCAATGTATATATGTATTTCCATTTTTGTTCTCCATTTTCTTACCATCACGTTCGTACAAAAATATATGCAGTTATTATGTTGCATTTAAAATGTAATTGCATGTATCATGGCGTTGGTTAAGCAATCAAATATGTTGGATACAACATTTTGGGATGTAACATGTTTTATATTACATTGAACATTTTCAGATACATCGACCATAAAATATATCATAATGTTAAACGGAAAATCAAACATGAGTCATTAAAAAACCGATCGTCATTGCACAACATGTTTAATGCAATACATTTTATTATGTAACATGTTTGATGCGACATGCAACATTGAATACTTTACATGCTTGATTTTACAATTTTTACAACAAATTTTTGATGCAAAGTGCAACATCGAAATTGCAGGATGTTTGATGCTGTTTTAGTCTTAGTTTTAGTCTTAGTCTTAGTCTTAGTCTTAGTCTTAGTCTTAGTCTTAGTCTTAGTCTTAGTCTTAGTCTTAGTCTTAGTCTTAGTCTTAGTCTTAGTCTTAGTCTTAGTCTTAGTCTTAGTCTTAGTCTTAGTCTTAGTCTTAGTCTTAGTCTTAGTCTTAGTCTTAGTCTTAGTCTTAGTCTTAGTCTTAGTCTTAGTCTTAGTCTTAGTCTTAGTCTTAGTCTTAGTCTTAGTCTTAGTCTTAGTCTTAGTCTTAGTCTTAGTCTTAGTCTTAGTCTTAGTCTTAGTCTTAGTCTTAGTCTTAGTCTTAGTCTTAGTCTTAGTCTTAGTCTTAGTCTTAGTCTTAGTCTTAGTCTTAGTCTTAGTCTTAGTCTTAGTCTTAGTCTTAGTCTTAGTCTTAGTCTTAGTCTTAGTCTTAGTCTTAGTCTTAGTCTTAGTCTTAGTCTTAGTCTTAGTCTTAGTCTTAGTCTTAGTCTTAGTCTTAGTCTTAGTCTTAGTCTTAGTCTTAGTCTTAGTCTTAGTCTTAGTCTTAGTCTTAGTCTTAGTCTTAGTCTTAGTCTTAGTCTTAGTCTTAGTCTTAGTCTTAGTCTTAGTCTTAGTCTTAGTCTTAGTCTTAGTCTTAGTCTTAGTCTTAGTCTTAGTCTTAGTCTTAGTCTTAGTCTTAGTCTTAGTCTTAGTCTTAGTCTTAGTCTTAGTCTTAGTCTTAGTCTTAGTCTTAGTCTTAGTCTTAGTCTTAGTCTTAGTCTTAGTCTTAGTCTTAGTCTTAGTCTTAGTCTTAGTCTTAGTCTTAGTCTTAGTCTTAGTCTTAGTCTTAGTCTTAGTCTTAGTCTTAGTCTTAGTCTTAGTCTTAGTCTTAGTCTTAGTCTTAGTCTTAGTCTTAGTCTTAGTCTTAGTCTTAGTCTTAGTCTTAGTCTTAGTCTTAGTCTTAGTCTTAGTCTTAGTCTTAGTCTTAGTCTTAGTCTTAGTCTTAGTCTTAGTCTTAGTCTTAGTCTTAGTCTTAGTCTTAGTCTTAGTCTTAGTCTTAGTCTTAGTCTTAGTCTTAGTCTTAGTCTTAGTCTTAGTCTTAGTCTTAGTCTTAGTCTTAGTCTTAGTCTTAGTCTTAGTCTTAGTCTTAGTCTTAGTCTTAGTCTTAGTCTTAGTCTTAGTCTTAGTCTTAGTCTTAGTCTTAGTCTTAGTCTTAGTCTTAGTCTTAGTCTTAGTCTTAGTCTTAGTCTTAGTCTTAGTCTTAGTCTTAGTCTTAGTTTTAGTTTTAGTCTTAGTTTTAGTTTTAGTCTCAGTTATTGCTATATTAACAAAGGGAAATTCATTCAACAAAGTTCAAGTACCTCAAGAAATCTGCAAAAAATAAAGTGTCCATTTTATCTACAATCACTTCATTAGAGGGTGTCATCCATTGTTTATTAAAACTATTTTTTTTGTAGGTAGGTAGGAACGTTGTTTCTTAGTTAAGCTTTTTTTGCAATTAGCAAGTTTCATTTATTGTAGTTTTGTAATCTGCTTCTAATCAAGGCGCCAGCAAAACATACAAAAAGAGACAACACAAGAAAAAAAACTAAGCAGAAATAAAACAAACAAAACAAAACAATTCGAAAATCATTAGAAAACGATTTAGACAATGGGCCAACGGATGCAAATGCAGAGTATAGTGTAGGAGTCATTCTGGAACAGTTTTTCAAAAAAACAACAACAACAAAAACGGCAGCAAAAATTTTGCAAATAACAAAACTCTACTTCCACAACACGGAGCAATGCATACATTACGAGTTTTATCCCCTTCATTGCCATCTTCTTCTGTGATCACATCGCCAATCAGAGAGGGTATAGATAGAGATACGAACATTACACTCGTTTATAGTTCATGGAACGTGGGAGTCCTTGGGGGAGCCATAGCATGTACTTGTACAAAATCCCCAAATGAATGAAAATCCTCAACAAAACATACCGACATAGCTATACAGACAATTTGACCTATATTTGTGTATAATAATTGTAAATGTCTGAATTAGTCTGTTAGATGCAAATTTAGTATATGGATATAGGAAATGGATAAATAAGGGTGTTTAGGTGGGTGGTAGATGGTAGGTGGTACATTTGCCAATTGAATGTGTTGCTCCAATTTTCTACAACTCCTCGCTTCCGCTTTTATATCCCTTCCATCGTCCTTTGAAATGTTTTTCCTTTTTCAATTTCTATATCTATTTTTTGTTTTTGTTTTCTTTGTAAAAAGTAGAAAAAAAAATAGTGACTATTGTTTCATTGTAATTAAAGCAGCCTCGCCCCTTCTCAAGGATACGAACCATCCCGCATCACATATGCAAGCTTTCTCGTTGATGCAAGGGTCGTTTCTTGTCGTCGCAGTCGGTCGTATGTTGGCATCATCTAGCTCCGTGTTGGATTTTCTTGATTAGCTAGTGCCATTCCGATGGCACTGTGTCGGTGTCGTAAACGGGCTTGAAGACAGTCACTATTTAGTGGTTGGATGCCATCAGAGACAGGGAAATGCTCAGCAATCCTGGAATCCTTAATAAAATTACTAAATTACCTTGATTAGAATATATTGAAGCAATAAAGTCTTTTTATTACTTCTGAATCCGGGCTCGTGATTGTGCTTTAATTTTCACCTGGTGATGCCAAGCTAGAGGCTATACATCGCCATTGCCACCGCCGAGTCACTACCGCCCCGCACTTGTACGACCACCCACCCGCCACCTGTTGAGAATTGAAGACATTATTTATTTTGAATTCGGACAGGGGGATTATTTAGTTCATGAGATCTTATTTGATGTTATAGCCGTTGTATTTATATTGTTGTTGTTTTCCTCATTGTAAATGTTCTTGTTGTTGTTGTTTTGGTTAGTGATTCGACTTTCGAGCTCGGGGTCGAATATTTATGTATGTTGGTATGTATAAAGTTACATTTTCCAAAGGGTGTGACTAATACAGCTAATGTGCTTTTTCAGATTTCCAAGTTTTAGTGCGGTGCGGCCGGCCGGCGTGGCGCGGCGGCGGATGGGAGATGTTTGTGTCTTTTGCTTTGAGTTGACATTTAATAAAACCTTCTTCATGTAGGACTGTACGCCGTACATGTTTGTAGCACTTAATGGCTTATACTCTATGTTCAAAGGGCATCGCCCATCAACGTTATACACACTACAAACTCAGTATGAAATGGGAGAGTGTAACCGACTTGGCTTTGTTTTGTGATGCCTTTAACAAACCTAGACTACTTATGGGCTTTTCGATTTTTTGTTGTTTTTTGGATTTTGTTTTTGCGGATATAAAATTGTCCTTGGAATGGTTTTTGGTTTGTTTTGCTTTTGTATACAGAAATGAAGATTTCCTAGAAGGATCTCACATTCAAACATATATTTATAAGTCTACATATGTACATAGCGTAGGTTGGGTCCACTTTGATTTTAGGCATTTAGTTCATGTTAGATATACATGTAGGTATGTATATACATTTTTTGTTTGTTTGTATCCGCAGTTAAACAGATATAACTGCTAAAATACGTGTTTGGGATGAATTTCGAAAACATAGGAGCACGAAGATATATAGATACAATAATACATACACCCTTCCGATGCATACCGAAATGGTAAATTCCTTAAACAATGATTTATAACATTAATTTAGCAAACCATCAGTATATAGGTATGTATACAATATAATATTCGTACAGCAATAAGAGAGAGACATGAAGACTTCACAAACAAAACCTGACATCTCTGTGAGCAAATGAAATCCCTTTGAAAAATAAGATATTAAAGAATGTTAAATTAAATTAAGGGTAAATTGACTTAAATAAACAAAAACAAACAACCCAGAAGCTATATACCCATGTATGTATAGGATGTATGATAAAATAGGTATAAAAAGGTCTAAATTATATTAACCTTATATATTAGATGGAACAAGAATTATATATTATTATTTTTATTAAATTTCTTGTAAGTGTACCTACTAATGTTGATTCATTCAAAAAATTCGTTTTCAATATTTACATAATATTTTTGACATGTCAGAGAAATATACTTCAATATTATAATTAAATATATGTAAACAAAATTTACATACATATATGGCTTCTGAGTATAAAGCTCGATGATTCATGTTCAAACCATCATCCTAACTTTGTTTCGCATAATGTATTCAATTAAAGATTGCTCCATTTTATCAACGGTTTTGTGGAATTTTTTAGCGTTTTTGAGTTCCAAAAATAATAAAATGCATTTAAATACACAAACAGGATCAAATTTTAAAAATCTGTCATGACAGGCAACAAAAATATATAATAAAAAGACCTTTAATATTTTTAATCCTTCAAGTGGTAAGGTAATTGATAAATAAAATCTCAACAACGTAACTAGAAATACGCTAGAAAAACAAACTCAATTTAACTTTTATAATTAAACGATGAATAGAAACTAGTTAAGATATTTATCTAGGGTAATTACATGAACCTTAAGGAATTATAACTTTTATTTTTCTTTGCAAAGAGTATTCGTATACGCCTTTAGTGCATTTTCTTATAAATACTTTCGTAGAAAAATGTATAAATTAGAAAGGAAGGGCAGGTATGCTTTGTTGTATATGTATGTGTAGTGTAGTGTATGTTAAAGATCAAAGAAGTTACAAAAGAATGTTATATGTAGAAGAGATTTAGTACTAAGAAAACTTTAAATAGATCTTATAGTTTTGTACTGCACGTTGAATTGTACTTTGAACAATATGATTTAATAAGAGATTTTTCTCTTTCGATGCTATGTTAATTTTATTTTAATTAATAAATAAAAAATATTTTGTTCTTGACTTAAATGAAATGCATTACAAAATAATTTTTGAATTATGATCAAAGGCAAAAGTATTTCTAACACAGGTTTTTAGGCACTATAATTTGTTACCAGACAAATATCTACAAATCTTGTACCATTCTCTGGTTTCAGAAATAATCGGATCAGAGTATTCAAATGCACAATATTATCAAGGCTAGTCAGGGATATGCGCCAGAGTTGTAAAGACTGCAGTCTTTTTGGGACTGCATTCAATTAAGTCGCAGTTAATTAACAAATTTTTTGAATGTAAGTTAATACTGTGACTGGGAAATTTAACTGCAAAAAACCAGTCAGCAGTCAGTACTTACTTTCTGACTTGGCAGTTAAAAAAAGCAGTTAATTGACTAAAAGTTAATTAACTGCAGTTCTTTTAACTGGTTTTAGTCTTTTTAGTCAGTACAAATTCATTTGTACTGGGGTATTAGAATTTTTAGTCAGTAAGTCTTTTTACTGCAGTTAATTAACTTTAAGTCAATTGACTTTTTTTTAGTCTTTTGACTTCTTTTAGTCTTTATAATCAGCATATCTCAATGATATCAGATCATTTGGGAAAACCAAAATAGTATTTAATTATTACAACAATATATTATACATATACAATATACATAATATGTATACATGAATGTATGACAAATCTTTAAAGGCGTTTTCAAAACGCATCAGTATTCAAACTTTTTGGAAAAAAAAAACAGAAATACAGATGTATTTCTTATTGTTATATTTACATATCTCTATACTTTGTTTTTCGATTTACAATATACTCTCAAACGACGTACTCTTGATACTCTTTGGACTTATAAAGACTAAAAGAAGTCAAAAGACTAAAAAAAAGTCAATTGACTTAAAGTTAATTAACTGCAGTAAAAAGACTTACTGACTAAAAATTCTAATACCCCAGTACAAATGAATTTGTACTGACTAAAAAGACTAAAACCAGTTAAAAAAACTGCAGTTAATTAACTTTTAGTCAATTAACTGCTTTTTTTAACTGCCAAGTCAGAAAGTAAGTACTGACTGCTGACTGGTTTTTTGGAGTTAAAGTACTTTTGTAAGTTAAAAGACTAATGAAAAAAAGTCTTATTCGTGACTTAACTGCAGTCCCAAAAAGACTGCAGTTTTTACAACTCTGATATGCGCTTCATCAATGTCAATACTTTAGAATAAGTGGTTCCTAAGATACAGCGTTGAGTGGAATTACTGTTGAGTAGAATTACTGTTACTGCGTTGCCATACAGAGCAAATCTAAAATGTGTCAAATAATTTGATCGCATTGCAGTGCATTACGATGCTAAACCCTTACGGCGGCGTTTTAAAACTTATTAGACATTTTCCAATTGCTTGGGTACACGGAAAGAAATACATTTCGAATATTACAATGTCAGTATGGGTGTGAACGCAATACTGTACTGCTTAGAAGATTTCCATTGAATAAAAAGTTGTAAGCATAGTCAATATGGCCGTACTGAGAATAGTAACGTCAACAATAGTTATAGCCGATACGCCAATGCAACTGACTGGCGGCATGAACATTTGTACAATGCTCCTAGCAAAAAAGTCTATACATTATTGTTATGTCCCTTATACTTACACTATTGACAGCAATCCAATAAGGGTATCGATTATCACGCCATAAATTATCGCGGGAAAAACTAGTAGCATTGCGACATCTCTGATACAGTATGGGGCTAAAGGCAATGCTGTCTCGTCAAACGTACTATGCGCCCTTGTGTTACAGGCAAAGATTGTGGTACCATACAGTATAGTATATAATCCCATACTTATAGGAGTTGTAGCAATACAATGTAGGAATATCACCAATACTTTTTTAGTATGGGACTCCAGGCCATACTAGCATTGTCATAAATGCCATACACTTCTTTCCGTGTAGTTGTAGGATAAATCACCAATATTGCAGTATATTTTTAACTTCACATAGGAAGTTATTGTAATGGGTCCAATTTGTCAAATTGAAAATTTTCATTTCTCGACGTTTCAAGGTCCCTAGAGTCGAAATAAAAGATTTTTAAAGATATTCTGTGAGTGCGTGTGTACGTACGTTCGCGACGTTTTTTTCGTCGTCCATAGCTCAAGAACAAGAAGAGATATCGACTTCAAATAAATTTTGTTATACATATAATAAGGCAGAAAGATGCAGAAAGGGCTCTCAAGAAAATTGCGTGTGTGGTTTTTTTACCATAACAGTTTAAAAAAAAGGTGAACATTTTGGTTAACCCTAAATATCTCACGAACCAATAACGCGTGACGCGTGACGCTTGAATTAAATTTTATATTATATATTGTAACGTGATACCAAACAAGTATATTTTTGGAAAAACATCCAATGAACGGTTTTTTTATAAATCAAAAAACTAAAAAAAAAATTGTCACCTCGAAAATTTTACGAATGCAAAATGATTTTATCTCCAAAACAATTTTGTGCAACGAAAAATAACGTCGAATTGACAGTTTTTTTTATAAAAAATAAAACCTAAAAAAACATTACTCAAAGTTGGTAAAAATTGAATTTCGACTCAAATATCTCTTAAAAAATTTGAGATAATGTCTTCCAAGTAATTTTAACTTATAAGAAATATTGTTTTCAAGAAAAATTTTGAAAAAATCGAATTGACAATTTTTTTTACAAAAAATAAAAACCTTAACAAAAAAATTGATAAAAGTTGGTAAAAATTGATTTTCGACTCAAATATCTTTTCAAAACTTTGAGATATTGGCTTTAAACTAATTTTACCTTTTAAAAAATATTGTTGTCAACATTTATTAAAATTTTGAGAAAAATCGAATTGACAGTTTTTTTTACAAAAAATAAAAACCTAACAAAAAAAAAAAACAAATCTAAAACTTGGTAAAAATTTACTTTCGACTCAAATAGCTTTTCAAAAATTAAAAATATTGCCTTCAAATTTTTTTATTTCGCAGAAAATATTGTTTTCGATATTCAGTAGTTTTTTTTATAAAAATCCAACAGTCCGTTTTTTCATAAAAAAATAAAATCTACAAGAAATAGTACGCAAATTTGGTAAAAATTGATGTTCGGTTCTTGATATCTCTCAAATTAATTTCATTCATCCAACTTGTAAAAATTTAAGAAATGCTACTTTAATTGGTAAAATTTTTTTTTTCGACTAAAAATCTGTTTAACAAAACTAGATTTCCAAACTAAACTATTTCTTTATATGAAAAATATTGTTGGTAATTTGAAACTTTTTAAGAATAATTCAACTAACAACTTTTTTAACCCAACCATACAAACTTTTAAGCAAGACAAATCGACAGACGGGATGGGAAGTTATCAGTGTGGGTCCCAGCCTCTTTTTATAATTTTAATGCACTCTTCGATTGTTAATTGAACTATTACCTTAAATTACATTCAACTTTTATTTTGACACCTACAATGATATCTTAGTTTGATTATTGTCAAATTACAGCTCTACCATCTTAAAAACACAAAATGAATGGCTTTATACTATAGTTTAATTTTAGAAATTCAATTATAACCTTTACTTCAAAAGTTTTTAAACATTAGTCCAGTTATCTACGTTAACAGATAAAGGATAAGTAAGAACTTTAATCCACACTCAAAAATCAAGGATTTGTAAGAATGGATGAAATGGAATATGTACAGTGCCGTTCGAAAAATGTTGGTCAAACTTTTTTTTTTACTTTTGTCAAATGTGTTGGAATACCAACATATTTTTAATGAGGTTTTGTTTTATTATGTGGTTCAAATCGTTTTATGATAAAATAAAAATTTTGAGATTTTTCTAAATGGTCACGGGAGCAAAAAGTGATTATACCGAAAAACGAGTTTTTTAGGTACCTGCCTCATTTTTAAGGATAAAAGAAAAATACTTTATTGGTGCATTTTTTATTGCTTCTCAGAAACCTGTTGTATCTAATTAGTACTTTGTTGGACCTCCTCTTGCTTTTATTACGGCTGCACATCGGCGAGACATTGAATGAGATAGGATTTTCCATGTGGATGCAGGTATCGTGTTCCGGGTCCGGGTAAGTACTTTTTTTTTTTAGTTTATCAACTGATTCTGGGCGCTTCTTAGCAACCTCAAGTTTCATTATAGATCAAATATTATCAATTGGATTAAGATCTGGACTGTAAGGAGGCCAACTTAGTACATCGATATTATTTTCTTGGAAGTGCTTTTTAACCTTTGAAATAAAAAAAAATAAAAATATTATTTTTATTCATAAAAGTTTTAGCTTTTTTTTAAAGCTTAATATTAGTCAGTCATGGTAAAAATAAGAACAAGTTCATATTTACAATTTTGGCTGTATTAATTGTCCTGTTGAAAAATGAAACTGCAAGTGTCCCCAAAAAGCTTTAGCAAGACTCGAAGGTAAACGTTTGCATTGACTTTGGACTCTAGAAAGCTCATTCTACCGTTTTCATCTCAAGAGAAGCATCCCCACACCATCACAGCATCAGTTTTGGGGGGCATCCGCAAAATGCAATCAGAGCTTAGTCTTTCTTTCGGTTCTCTTCGCACAAGGATCCTCCTATCTTCAATATGGAGCTTGAATTTTGATTCGTCCGAAAAGATGCCATTGTTCCATATGTCTTGAGTCCAATTTAGGTGCTTCTGAGCCCAGAACAAAAGTTATTCTTTGACTCTTTTTGGAAAATCCGGTTTCAGTACCGACTTGAGTGATCGTTTTTAAGGTCAACCGAAGTCCTGAACCGATGCCGACGACTGTACAACACCAAAAAACTATCTTCCGCTGTGGTCGTCTTTTTTGACCTCCTTGAGCCTTTTTTAATGCTAGCAGTCCCGGTCTCACTATATTTTTCAAATTCCATGCCAAAGTTTATTGACCAATATTCAGTCTCTTAGTAATTTCACGTTTTGTCAAATTAAGACGTGTCAGACACAAAATATTGGCTGATTTTTCCCATTTTTGTCCATAAAATCAATTCGGTTGGTATTGGACTACAATCAAGAGCCAAATGCAGCTCTTATTGGTAATAAAATCAACTAATACTAATAATACAGTGTTTGAATGACATGTTGCTACCTAGTGCAAAAAAAACCCGTAGCGTTCCTAAATTCCAAGAACTGATCTCGAAAAGGGTAATAAAATGTTTGACAAACATTTTTCGAACAGCAGTGTGTATGTAATTTTTCGATCTTTTATGTAAAGCTGCAGTTTATAATTTTTCCAACTTCCTCGAACCTTTAACAAGTTAAAATTCAATGAAAATGATAGTAGTTCTATCGTCTATCAAAAACTTGAAAACCGCAGCAAAGTTTCTAGGCTTTCGTTGTTATACCGATATTTTTACAAACAAAGTTCTGTAGAATTAGCCAATTTAACAAAACAATTCTGCTGTAATAATCTAACTTCGAGGAATAACTATATTCATATTAGTTCACACTTGAGCTCAATTTTGAACGTACTGTAGAGTATAGAGATTATTTTTTTGACCTCACATCAGGAATGTGTGAATGTTTTACAAAACTCAGTTTTTCTACCCTATTTTGATACGGAAAATTATGAGCCAAATGTGCAACTTATCTCCTATCAAAAATTCTCCTTTGCTTTCTTAACACTGACAATGTGTTTATGTTTTAAATACTATAAGGGAAGACCAGGCATAACCAAAGCATATTAAAACAAAACACAAATTTGTAATTTCTTTTTGAAACAGACTTTATGGTATCACAAAATATTGTTGTCCCATATTTAAAGCTTCAAGAAGTTCATATTTTTGCATATGCAATTTCAGTGGAATTATCAAAAATAGGATAATTCTTGTTTCTGGTTAAATCAAGAACTTGCAACCTTTATATTGTTTTTTATGGCTTCTTAACACTCCTTGAAAAAGTAAGCTTTTTCTTTAATGTAGATATTTTTGACATACTGTTTATTGCCTATTTTACCAATTTACTCCGATTTAATAAACTTAAAGGACTAAAAAAACAGAAATTAGTTTCTTATCACTAAGCCTGAAGTTAAGTTTTCTCACTCGTACTAAAATAATATAATTTTCTTGAAAATCAATTAACACTCCCCAAGATAGCCAGATACATTTTATTATTTTGACTTTCGCATAATAATATAATTCTGATGTCATAACATTTTCATTAAGAAAATATGCTGTAACTGTTTTTATGATAGTCACAGGATATTGGGATAAATTGTAACGACTAGACTATATAGAATGTTTCTTCTTGTTTGTTTTTTTTTTTTTACTGTTTGTTGTAGACGCGTTTCTATAATATTTTACTACTAGAAACAGGCGGTATTTTGAGCACCACTGAGCCATAGGATACATAAATGTTTATACATGAAAAGTGTTGTAATAAGTTATGGACATTTTAATACCAATGTGCACACAGAGGCGTATTATATCAATCTTTTTCCCACTTAGCTTGGATTTTAATGTTGTAATGGACTTTTATTATGAATTTTAATATAGTACTGTTTTCAGTACTTTACGAATGTTTTAATGATGAGTTTTTTTTGTCTTGTTGTTATTGTTGTTCAGTTTTTTCTGCCCTCTGAGTTGAGCTGCGAGCCGAGAATGGCTTTGATGGTTGTCGTCTTTGTTTGTTATCATTTTGAAGGCAAAATGGTAGTGGGTTTAATATACAAAAAGAAAAACCAAAAAAACAACAACAACAACAAGAACACATGGACCACAGTGGATTGAATGAATACCCCTTTGGTGTTATATCCTTTTCCGCTTTTATGCTCTACTGGAGGTCATATTGTTGAGTAATATTTTGAGGACCGTTAAGCATTGTAATGTACTGTGCTAAATATATTAACAAAGTGTCATCGGACTTGATTAAATTTTTCAATGTTAGACAACAATGATGGGCATCAAAAAAAGGATCAACTGCGTGGCGGCGGCGATGGCGATGGCGGTGTCGGAGCGGGTGGTGAGGATGGTGGTGAAGAATCAACACTCTTTATGACAATTTCATATATTAAATGGGGGATGCTTTATTATGTTCTCATTTCTGATGTTGTTGAAATTATTCTGAAATGTTATGTATAATATTTGTGTTATTATATTATCAGAATAATTTTATGATACTATTAATTTTCTTGTCTTGGTGTTGTGTATATATGTACATAGATATGTATGTATATTATATACATAAGTAATATAAGTTTATTGTGTTTAAGGGAAAACAATATGAAAAGTGATGGCTTTTGAGTGTTTTAATGTTGATTTAATAATGAAACATGCTTTTTATTATGTTTTCTAGCTTATAAGTGGTATAAGTTGAGTTCTATGAGGCTCTATTAAAAACTCAATATAAAGTAAAAATATTGAAATGGGGATTTCGTGCCTACTTATTGATTATGAACAATTTATATTTTAAGTGACACGTGTTAATGTTTTTTAATGCGTTTTGGTTTCGTGTAGAGAAAATAATTATTATCATTTGTGAAATATGAAGAATGCAATGTATTGTAACTAAGTATATTTTATATTTTATTTCGGCAGTGAAAAAGTTTTAAAGTTATGGGAAAGTTGAGAGTTTTTATGTCAAATGGTAAAATCTTTAGTTTTGTTTACTTATTGTTTTGTGGTCTTGATGTAGATTTTAATAATAATTTAAATAAAGTTTTCGAACCATGCTGAGTTTCAAGCAACCACCAACAAGGAACCTCTGGTTTGATGAGGAATGTCGGAAGGCAAATGCAGCCAAACAACAGGCACGCAAAGCGGCGTGACGCTGCATAGAATAACGAGAGCTGCTCTTGAGCTCAATGAGCAGAAGAGGCGAGCGGAACACCGACTTCTCAGAAGGAAAAAGAGAGAGCATGAGAAGCATGCGGTCGAAGATGTTGAGAGGTTTAAAAGCGGGAATAAAGTTCGAAAGTTTTATTAACAGGTGAAACCAAATTAACAAGTCCATAAACCTAAGGCTGCAAAGACCAAAGTGGAAACATCATAGTGGAATCGCAGTCAATGCTGAGGATGTGGAAGGACCACTTCTGCAGACTGTATAACAGCGACGACGAACCGAATTTCGCTGTCAGGCAGGATGATCCATTCACCATAGACGACGAAAGCCAACAATCCCATCCTCCCGACTTAGATGAAGTAAAGATAACCATATCTAAGCTGAAGTCTTACAAAGCCGCTGGAACAGATGGCTTGACGGCCGAGCTCTTCAAAGCAGCTGAAATTAACTTGGTTAGGAGCATGCACAAACTTATCTGTAAGATATGGTCGGAAGAAAGCATGCCCGATGAATGGAACCTCAGTATTGTTTGCCCATTTCTGAAAAAAGGAGACCCTCTAAACTACACCAACTATATAGAGGCATCAGTCTACTTAACATCGCTTACAAAATCTTCTCTGCCGTAATATGTGAACGTCTAAAGCCCATCGTCAACAACCTGATATATCCTTATCAGTGTGGTTTTAGACCAAGAAAGTCCAAAATCGATCAAATATTCTCATTACGGCAGACATGGAAAAAAACCAAGAACATCAAATTGACACCCACTATCTTTTCATCGATTTCAAGGCCGCATATGACAGCATCTACAGAGACGAGCTGTTTAGAGCCATGTCTCGTCCGTTTTTGCTCCATAAAGGTTGGACACAACTTAACAGAACCTTTCGATGTCAAAAAAGGTTTTAGAAAAGCTGTCATCGTTTTTGAAAGAATAGTGCAGAGCTCCTACGTCAACACTTATAGTGCCTTATCTTTCAAAAGTCTGTCCAATTACTAGCATATGCTGATGACATTGACATTATCAGAAGAACTCAGCGTGATGTCAATGTGCCTTTTGTGAGTTTTTTTTTGGCAGAGGCGGCAAAAATGAGTTTAACAGTTAATGAGGGCAAAAAAAAGTACATGCTGTCGTCAAGAAAGGACTTACATGACCCCGACGTCTCGGTCAAAACGTCACCATCAACAGACGTAACTTTGAGGTAGTTAAGGACTTCGTCTACCTAGGCTCCGCTATGAACGCAGAAAATAACACCAGCGCTGAGATCAAACGAATAACTCTTGATAACCGCTGTTTCTTTGGGCTAAGAAAGCAATTGAATGGAAAAGCCCTCTCTCGAAGGACCAAAGTGTCGCTATATAAGACCCTCATCATCCCCGTCCTACTATACGGTGCAGAAGCATGGACTATGACAAAAGCGGATAAAAGCACCTTGGGTCGTTTCGAAAGAAAAGTTCCGGTCCAGTATGAATAGAAGGGGAGTGGAGGAGAAGATGGAGCGACGAGCTGTACGGGCTCTACGCGACGTAGAATTAGCCAGAAGGGTAAAAGTCCAACGACTAAGATGGCTGGGTCACGTAGAGCGCATGGAAACCAATGCTCCGACCCGGAAAGTCTTCGAATCCACATCCACAGGGCAGTGCAGTCGAGAAAGACCGCAGTCGAGAAAGAACAGGTGGCACGCACAAGTGGAAAGTGACCTCAAACAACTTGGAGCGCGAAACTGGAGACATCTAGCTAGAGAAGTTTGTTAGGTGAGGCCCTAGTTCACACAGGACTGTAGCGCCACCTTAGGTAAGTAGGTAACATTAAATTGCTCACACTCTTAAATAAAGGCCTAGTCATAACGTTTTATGGCAGCATTGACTTTTTACCGAGTCATGCATTATAACCTCTTTGCAATTCAAATCAAGCCATGTGTTAAGCCATATTAAAATAGCATATACGGTTTAGAATACTATTTTTTGGAATTTTTGATAACTAAGCTGTAAAAAATGTATGTATCTGTGTTACGAAGTTTCTCGTAGCACTTAAATACTAGGTGGAATCATGAGTGAAATATTCTTCGAAATTTGTTGAAATATATGAAAAATGAGAATGAGAAATGAGAAAAATTTGGAATATAGAATTTAATATTTATAAGATCTCAGCTCGCTTATTAAACGTTTGTTTACAAAAAATAGCTCTTCCAAATCCCGTCGATGATGGAATGAATTGTATTGAGAATTTAATTTCCAATTTACCTAATTAGTGTTTTTTTTTTTTGCAAATTCTTATAAAATGTCCGGACACAAAATTGCAATTTGGTTTAAATTATAGCAAGTCTGGTAAACTGTATACCCATTGATTTAATTGGCACTTAAGAAAGATATTAACTTTAAGAGCTATTTGAATCAATAAAAGTTTTTTCCCTTCTCGTAATTAAAATTTTCAATAAAGTGATTTAGCTCAGTAAACAATAAAGGCAGTAAATGTGAGAAATTCTTAAAGATGATCACCTTTATAGAGAAAAAATACCAGACAAAGACTTGTTAATTAACTCTTCAAGTGTTTTGTTCTTCGAATTTCTTATTACACATTTTATACACTCATACGTATTTATGCCTCTAATCTCCTTATTCCTTTTCTATAATCCTTATTTTAACCCTTTATGCCTCTTTCCGTTTATATTTCTTAACACAAAGATACACCTCATTTATTTAAATTTCAATTATCACAACTAACAATGGCCAAGCTCTTTATACTCGTATCCTTCAAGTGTAATGTTGCTCATCATTTTCGATGGAACAACTATCATCCTCGTACACTTAACCAGCCAACAAAACCATCCAACCAACACATTGTCACAATAATGACCGCAGCATCTTTTTGTATAATTTTAAGTGTATTTATATATGGTATATGTGTATGTGAGTGTGTGTCTGTGAAACTACAAGCACATATTTGCTTTCTTTTAACAGAAACAATCCTTTCACTAGTTGTGGTCTATATAGTGTGATGAGTATTATAAAGGAAAGGGTATTCTCTATCTGTCGGCCTGGTGGCTGTGCCTGGCTTTAAGCTAAGCATTGTTTTTATCTCTGTGTATGTATGAAAACTATCCACTCTTTGGACTCTGATGAGTGTGCCCTATAAAATTGAAACTAATTATATTACACATCGTTCTTGTGACCATCCTCAAGATAGTTTTCACATAGAGTGCCACCAAAGAAACTAAGTTACAGACAATTGATGGTGTGTGCGGTGAGGCTAGGTTTGCTTAGTCACATATGACAATGGGCTAAAGCCAGGTCCGCATTTATGTATCGTTATTATGACAGGTATAAGATTTTGATCGAAATGCTTAAACTTAAGCAGATGAAAAAGATAAGACTTGAGTTTTTCAGTGTCACAAAGCTGAAAGGAGCGTAGGAGTGACTTGAGGGTTTGATATACATAGGTCAAGCAAACGCCATTGGTTTCAAAGTCAACATAATCCTTGTAACAGTATTGAAGGTTAGTCTAGTCATTTAAAAAAAAAATATCTGTGATGAATAAATGACTAATAACATGATACTTCTTCAAGGTTAAAATTGAAGACATCATTCACAATATATTCTCCTTCACAAAGATAGAATTCTCTTAAATAATGGCTGAACCATCATTTATATATTTTCAGTGATTTAACTAAGTTAAAATAATAATATTTTTAATTACCAATCTAAAATTAAAAAAGAAAATCAAGAAGGATTGTTACAAATATTGAAAATAAAATAGAAAAAAGTACGTATACGCCTAAGTGTACTACAATTGATAACGTCGTTTTCAGCGTGTATATCACCTATTTGAAGCCTAAATTAGAGAAGATCTGTTAAGTTATTTCAACTTTAGTAGCAACTTTAAAGGGATCGGTCAAAAAATGAAGGACATAAGTTCAAGTCCGAACACACAAACTTTACCATGACCAAAATAACAGGACATTGACGCCTAGAAGTCATGCAAACTAAAAAAAAAACAGCCCTGTTAACCGAAGGGGCTTAGGATGACAATGATAATGCTGCTGATGATGATGATGATGACAAGTAAAACGATGACAATGATCGTTCTTAAACCGCGCCTGGCCAGACCACTTATATATAGGTACTCGTATAATATCAGGACCGACCAACCTACATTATACATATAGCATATAGATACCACCCAACCTTAAGCTATTCTATAAAATTCAATATACGAAAGCAAGATATAGCTTTAATAAAACATCATCATCAAATTTAATGAAGTAAGTTTTCCAGGACCCCAGGGTGGTGAAGTGACGGTTTGACAGTGTGGCAAGACATGAGGAGCTGCTGACACTCTGCATGGGTAAATAATTCAACACTTCCTGCTGCCAGTGGTTGAGTACTAGTGAAGCATCAGCGACTACTATTCTCTATTATATATGTAGGAATATGTAACATATGATGAGTTTGATATCCCCTATCTATCTAGCTAGCAAAAGCAAGATGGCTCGGCCCCCGTTAATGGCACTTCCCCTTTTTCACAACAACAAATCTACACACACACATGTGGAACGTAAACAGATACTAGAATGAATTTTGTTAATTTCGTACGTTTTGTTTGTACAGTCATTAATTAAAGCCAACGTCAATATTTGGGAGACTTGCTAAAGACGATGACGACGACGACAACGGCAACGAACGTTAAGGATGACGACGACAAGGACGACTTTATAGGGAGAAATTTTGCCAGTGCCAACAATTCTGATGCCTTTGCCAGCGCATATATGAAACCAGCGAGGGTACAGGCGGGAAAGGTATGTAGCTAGATGTTGATGGAAAGAAATTATTGGATCTGGGGGGTGTTTTGAGTGACAAAGCGTTATCTTTTTTATTTGTTCTTTTCGATGCTTGTTTATATAAAAAAGGTTCAATTTCACATGTCATTAAGGAGAAGCAAGGAGATGGATAAGAAATTGGAAAGTGTGGTTGGGTTTAATTTCATTACTTTCTCATACGAGTATATGTATAATTTTATATAGAAAACTTCAGATAAAGAAGAAACCTGATGAAGATGATGGGTTCTCCTTCAATCGTATCCATAGTGAATATGGGATCAAAGTTGATTAATGGTAAGGTGACACCTTCATTAACATAGAAAAGTCTTATTTTTGTATTTCTAATTTTTTTATCTTGATAAATTTCCACAACAATAGACTTTAATTAAAAATTAACCCTTAACTTTTCAACTATACTCAAAAGTTTTAGTAAATGTATAAATAAACAAACTACATATTTTCTTTGGTTTAACTTTATGAACCATCTAATATAAATATTTGCATTTATTCATATGATGGAACTGATTGAGCAGCAAAATATTTAATTGCCCACATAATCAAATCAAAAAGGTTAGTGTTAAAATTGATTTTTACTGTTTGATGTAAAGAAAAGTTTTTAACGATGAAACTTTGTTTTTTAATTTGAATAAGTTTTATAATTTTTTTTAAGAAATTAACACTTTTATTTAACAACAATCTACTCTTCATATTCGTTCTTGTCACATAAGATTTGATACGAAATATTGTTTAATATGCTCAACAAAAAAAAGTATCTCGGGCGTTCAGACACGGATATTGTTCTAAAAGGTTGGCCAAATACAAGTTTCTTTTTGATGTATGCTGATTTTTTGGATAGTAAAGGGTTTTTTAATAAGTGAGGGTAGATTTTGAAATGGAATAAATCAAGCTATGTGTGAGGTATTAACAAAATTATTTTTTATTTGAAAGGCGCATTTATGCAATTAAATGTGAAATATGACACCATTTAAATGCCCGCCTTGGCTACTTACGGTGCCACTGATCCGAGTGGTCAATGACTCTTCCGCATAGATTTGGCTGAATTTGAGCGATGACCTGTGTTATGTGCACCTTTAGGGCATCGGTCGATTGTAGTTTATTTCCATAGACCTGCGACTTTAAAAAACCTTACAGGAAAAAGTCTAGCGGGGTCAAATCGCATGACCTTGGTTACCAATTCCCATCACCCCAGACAATTTGAGAGATAACTTTACCCTCAAATCATTCATGCAAATGGCACGTCCTGCTGGAACCAGATGTCGTCTTGGTCCATCTGGTTCAATTTGGGATACAAGAAATTAGTTATCATAGTTATGTAGCGCTCGCTGTTGACGGTGACCGCCTCACTACCGTCGTTTTCAAAAAAGTACGGACCAATTTCACCGCCGCACCGGCCCATAATCAAAACCAAACAGTAACTTTTAAATGTATTATCACCTCACGTGGGTTGATGTCGTCCCATATACGGCAATTTTGCTTGTTAACACAGCCATTCATCCAAGAATGAGCCTCGTCACTAAAGATGTTTTTTTCGGCCAAAATTAGGGTCCTCTTCCAAACGATTTGAAGCCCAGTCAGCGAACAAACGGCGTTGTCTATGGTCATGAACTTTGAGCTCCTGGGTCAGTTGGATCTTATACGGGTGTAGGCTCAAGTCCCGATGCAAAATGCAAAAATTCGCCAAGTTGAAGTCTGCGAAAGCCTGAGTTCTTCTGCACGGCGAGGAATAGACTGCCTCAGGTTCTGCTGAACACTTTGACGGACCGGGGTGATGTTCTCGACCAATCTTGCGTTCCTTTAACGTACGGGTGTTAGTTGATTGTTTACTGAACCGGTCGTCTCAAATTTGGCCACCAAACGTTGAAGAGTCGACTGTGAAGGGCCACCACGTCTACCGTAAAATCGGCGCAATGCTCGCAACGTTTGCGTTAACGAACATTCATTTTGATAATAAAGTTTTATCATTTGAACGTGCTGTTCAATCGTGTAACTTGCCATGATGATTTGGCATAAACAACTGAATAATAAACAAAAGATTTGACAAATGTCACCAAAACAAAATGGCCGCCACGGGGCGCCAAAATCTACCCGCGTCAATTGAAGGATTGTTTGAATGATATTGGCTTTAAGTGTTTGAATCTTTCCCGGATTGTTGGTATTACATCGGTAGTTCCCGATTCACCATACAAAATAGTGGGATAAGATAAAATTGCAGCTCCTAAACTGATAATTTAAATCTCCAAGATGTCTGATAACACGATTTGAAAATTTAGTGTGCAAGAGATCCATTGAGGCGTGAACTGTATTCTATGGCACTCCATTCTTCATCCAACTCAATTGCCTTCAAAAAAGACCGAAAGTTGACCTAAATGAAATTTGCAGTTCACTTTGCAAGAAAAGTGGTCCAATAATAGCACCACTCCGCACCAAACTGTTACTCTCTGTGGACGTATTGGGTTCTCGGTCTCGACCATTACGTGTAGATAATAATTGGTCAAGGTGCAGTAATTTTATTTGTTAACGGCAGAAAGACATCGAAATGAAAATGAGCCTCTTTAGAAAAGATTATTTTTTAACTCAAAATCGTATTCCAATTTACACTGCTTCTAGCTCCAAACTGAAAAGCGATAACAAAGTGGATGTTTGTGTGCCTACGGTTTCTAAATCAATTGGACATTGTAAGCTTCTAATCCGAGGTCTTTGTGCAGAATTTTTCTCAGGCAAATAAGTGAAACGTTGACTTTTGGGGCCGATGGCAACTTGATGTCTGTGAATTGCGTCCCACACCCTCGAACACAGTAGCCAATAAAGGGAGCCATGAGAGTTTTTCAATAGCATTTCGGTCTCACTATTTGTTTGCGAGTGGAAGTGGGTGCTTCATTTCGACCAACTATCACTAAAAAGAACTTAAGATTTAAAAAGAAATAATTTCAATCTCTTATGTGATGCACAAATAACGAGACTAAAATCAGAGTCATACATGGGGTTATTAGGCCAAAATAAATAGGTTTTTAGAAGAATTCAAAATTTCTTTCATATAGTGTAACAACTGATCCTATTGGCATGTTATTCAATGTATGAATAACATACAAAAATAAGTTGAATCTATGAAATTATCTTAAATGTCTAAGGTTTCCTTGTGCTACTTTTAAAGATTATTGACCTTTAAGTTTATTGACAAACCCTCTTCAGGACCGCTAAGTTGGAAATTTTTCATTGTTTAACTTGAAGGCAACCATCAACAGTCTTTAAGTAAACTTTATTGATTTAATGCAAACAAAAATCTAAAACATTTTAATAGCTCAATCCACAATTGTCCGCTAATTATGCACTAGCACAAACAACAAACAAAAGATAGAAGGACATGTTTCAATCAGCATTGCATTCAGCAATCACCAATTCCAGTTTTTGTCCCACTTTTTTTATCTTCATCATTGAAAACAAACAAAAGCTACTTTTTTTCTTCTCAGCCAAATTGAATTCTTTTCATATAGAAAAGACAACGACTGCGACTACGACGACATCGTATTAATATCTTCATAAAACACACACAAACACTTATAGGTACAGAGATAAAAAGGACACATTCAAGAAATTACACAATACTCGTAAGTCCCATATAAGTTGCATAGCATAGCACACCGCACGACAATAGGGACCTCTGCGATCATAACCTAGAAAATATATAAAGAACAGAACAAAAAAAAGTAAAATATTAAAAGTGTGGAATGTGCCAGATAAAAAGAGTATAGGGCGGGCATCTGGCAGCGTGAGGCGATGCCTTTTCATCACATCAGTGCCATCATCATGTCCTTGCTTTCTTCCTTATCATATAGCACCTACATATATGTATGTATATTCATATATCTATGCTACTCTACTTGCATCATGCATTTTATTGTTATTGTTTTTATTGTGTTCATAAAAGGTGAATGCACCTTTCCCAAGATGCTCTGACAAGGATGAGAGAGGCTGTTCCTTTATAGTTTTCATACACCATCCTAGTCATTTTGAAATCATTTGGGCGCCCTGCGGTTTGGGTGTATGCCATCATAAGGAAAAAGGAACAACACAACACAGCAACAAAAAAAAAAAAAAAAAAAAAAAAAACTAACAACCTCCAGATCTTATCTTGCATTTTAAGTTGGAAGAAATCAGCTTACAGAAACGACGACGACGTTCACTCGGAAGGTATAAGGACTTCTTTCTTTTATGGTTGTTGTTGTCGTTCTTCGTCGTATCTCGCACGCATAGTGAATCAGCTTTCGGTTATGGGGTGTAGAAAAGGTGGTAATATAGGTGCCTTTGTTCTTTAAACAAAACTCTATTCAAATATCCTTTATTGTTAGCTTTGTGTGTTCACAATCTCCCTTTAACTCTTTGTCTTCCTTTTACCAAAGACTCTGTTGCAACTTGATGCTTCTGATGATGTCGCTGCCCACTTTTTCTTTGCATGTCTATAACAGGACACAACACTTAGAGACTTCCATAGAATTAAATTAGTGAATGGAAGTCGTACAAACATGCTGAATTGGATTGTTGTTAACTTTAGGTTTGATTTTACCAAAGTTTGAAGATGCCTCAAGATCAACACTATGTTTATGGATATTAGGTTCTAAAATGTTTTTAGTACGAACTTTTAGAAGATATCAGGAAAATTTAGTAAAATTATTTATTCAGTTTCGGTGGAGAACTTTATTGTTATAAAACTTTTTTCTTCTAGCTCTTCCAATACTTGTCCTTAGATATAGTAAAAAAAAAACTGAAGTAAAAAAGAAATACGGAAATAGAAAATAAACACATAGACAAAATGCAATGTCTAATAGAATAAATCCTTTCTTAGAAACTCTATAGGTTATTCGAGAGGTGTGTAGAGAGCTCTTTTGCCCTACAATCGAAGACCACCATCATTTCTATCCCATCAACCAACCAACCAACTAAACCAACTGACTGACTGACTATACATATACATATAGCGACTTGACTCTGACTAGATCCTTTCTGGAACTCACTCAATTAACTTTTATCGATACACAAGCAACGATATCTATGTCTACATATATATTCTAACCAACGACAACGATGACGATGAGCACAAAAGGTTTCTTAATAAGGTTTTTGTTATAAAGGATTTACAAGTAGGTATAGTACGTACCTACGTAGTACCCTACACCTACAAAATATATCCTGTACTTTAACATACATATACATACGTATATGTATGTTGATACTATCCCGTGGAACTGTTGCTTTTATATTGTTAGTTTTACGTTACGGAAATGTACTTGTATAATGGCACCCCCTATCAGCACTGCACTATGGCGCTTATAGCACATTGGAGCAGATCGACCATTATGTTAGAAAACAATAATTTATAAATTACAAAATTCCCTTAAGGCAGGTTAGTTAAATTTAATAACATTTTTTGAAAATTCAGGCAAGTAAGCTCGACTTATGACTTTCATTATCAATCATTACAAATTACATTTTTACTGTTTTACGACGTGGAGATTTTGAAGGTCAATCCTATCACCGGTTATTCGTTTTTGGTTCACGATTTTCAGGAATTCCAATTTGTTTTGTATTCCATGACAATTTAACAAAATATCCTGAAATATCTTGAATGCACTGATAAGTATTTTCCTATAAATATAAATTTTGTATTACATTTATTGTTTCTTCAGTAACATGTTTTGGTTGATATGCTTTAATAAGGTTTAACTAAGGGCAACGACCTAGTCACTGATAAAGCTTCCGTTCCCATCGATCACCGAAATCGAGCATCAGTGAGCGTGGTTAGTAGACAGATGGGGGACCGTCTCGAAACCTACCGCGTGCTGTTGTCATGTGTTCTTTCTGTCTGTTGTTCTTTCTCTTCTGTCCTTCTGTCTTGTATTATTGTCTTGTGTTGTTATCACCTTATATAGTCTAGTCGCTCAAGGTGCTGTGTTCTCTACTCTGTACATTTATGTGCTGAGTAGTGTGAAATGTAATGTAAGGTTTAACTAAATTATTATTTTAAATAAAGAATAGAACTAAAGCTTACCAAAAAACGCTATAGACTAATTTAAAAAAGGGTTAGATAGCTTGCAACTCAAGAAATGAATTGAATGTTTTTTAATGAACATGTGAAAATTAAAATGTTTGAATAAAAGCTTGATTAAAGGGGAAGAATAGCTAGATTAAAAGTTTATATCGTCGATTTTTATAGTTGAGGTACTGTTAGATTTACAAAGCAGTTATATAAATTTTGGGGCTGACAGCGAGATGAAACGAGACGATACTACTTTTGAAACTTCCGATAAAAGACCTAGACAAGACTGTTTATTTTGTACCGAAATAATTTGCTGAGAGTCTATAGTCGTTATCAGCGGACATATATCGAGACAAGACTGATATTTTTCGATTTTGACGAGACCAAAACGATACTAGCAACAGACTATATTGGAATGTTGGCAGGCAAATGCAGCCAAACAACAGGCACGCAAAGCGGCGCTGCATTGAAGGACGAAAGCTGCTCATGAGCTCTATGAGCAGAAGAGGCGAGAGGAACACCGACTCCTCAGAAGGAGAGCGCATGAGAAGCGTGCGGTCGAAGATGTTGAGAGGTTCAAAAGCAGGAATAAAGTTCGAAAGTTTTATGAGCAGGTGAAACGGAATTCACAAGTCCATTAACCTAGAACCGAAGTCTGCAAAGGCGAAAGTGGAAACATTGTAGTGAAACCGCAGTCAATGCTGAGGATATGGAAGGACCACTTCTTCAGGCTGTATACCGGCGATGACGAACCGAATTCCGCTGTCAGGTAGGATGATCCATCCGTCTTCCCGACATAGACGAAGCAAAGATTGCCATATCTAAGCTGAAGTCTAACAAAGCCACTTGATCAGATGGCGTCCGTTTGTGCAGGATGACCATGGAGAATTCACGCTGCTCCATAAAGGTTGGAAACAACTTAACAAAACCTTTCGATGTCAAAAAAGGCTTTAGACAAGGTGATGCGCTGTCATGCGATTTTCTTAACATGGAACTTGAAAGAATAGCGCATAGCTCCCACGTCAACACTAAAGGCACTATCTTTCAAAAGTCTGTCCAATTACTAGCATATTCTGATGACATTGACATAATCGGATGAACTCAGTGTGATGTCAATGGGGCTTTTGTGAGTATTGAGGTAGAGGCGGCAAAAATGAGTTTAACAGTTAATGAGGGCAAAACAAAGTACATGCTGTCGTCAAGAAAGGACTTACAACACCGCTGTACGGGCTGTACAGTGACATAGACTTAGCTAGAAGGGTAAAAGTCCAACGACTAAGATGGCTGGGTCAAGTAGAACGCATGGAAACCAATGCTCCGGCCCAAAAAAGTCTTCGAATCCACTCCCACTTGACAGTGCAGTAGAGGAAGATCGCGAATCAGGTGGCGCTCACAAGTGAAAAGTGACATCAATCAACTTGGAGCGTGAAACTGGAGACATCTAGCTAGATGGAGAAGTTTGTTGGGTGAGGCCCTAGATCACACAGGACTGTAGCGCCACCTTAAGTAAGTAAAGACTCTTACTTAAAAATTCAGATTCGTACAGAAAAACAAATAAAGGGAGGTAAATATAACTGTAAGAATAGCAGCTTGAAGGCAAACAGTGCGCAGTACATCAGATTCTTTCGCAGAAATAAAACAAAAACGCAAGTCGCTCAACAGTTATTAAAAATTCGAGTCATCTCAAACGAATTAAACTTAACAAAAAATAGCTACTTGACGAACAACGGAAAGTTTGCGATTAGAGTTTTTCAAAACTCAAATAAGCTGAAAAAGAATGGTATTTCGTGGTTTTTTTCAGACGAAAAACTATTTCATTTCAATGGCCCGGATGAGTCAAACTTTTATTATTAGGATTTAAGAAAATAAAATGGACGAAAGAAATAATAGTTTTTGAATTCGAAAAATTATTTTGAAAATCTTTTCTGAAAATCTTAAGGGAGTAGTCATTACCAACAGATAGCCCAAAAACCGTAAAATTTGGAGAAAAAAAATGTAAATAGTATATGATATTTCAAGGGATTAGGATATAAAACAAAGCATAAAATGAAAGAAAAATAATATAACAATTTTGATGAACAATTTAATATATTCTTTAAAAATATATGTTTGTTTTTTTTTACCATTTTGTGTAGTTTAATAATAAAACAGGTATTGTGAACTTCTCGTAAATCTTTTGATCATTGTATAATATTTATGACAAGCTTTTTTAAATAAGCCACAATAGAAAACAAAATTATTAATATTCAACAAATGATTCGACAAATCATTTTTCTGTTATGAATTATCAAAATATTTATGACTAAAAGTTGTATCAGTTTTTTTTTGTCAAAAATTCTATCCTTTGGTTTCATTTGAAATGATATTACATTCATATATGATTAAAACGGTTCTCTTTATTGTCGTCCCAGTAAATGAGTTTAAAAAATGACAAAATGGTACGAAAACTTGGAGAAGATTTAAAACTACAAGACCAAATCAGTAAGAACTTTTCTATATGTAGATAAAATCATGTATAATTAGATTTCTGAAAATCAAAAATATTCATTCCTTTTTACGATTTCTTTCTAACTTGCTTTTAGTTAAATTTCAGTCCACTGTATACATCGGCTTAAAGATTTAGTTTACCAAGTTATCTTTTCTTTTTCAATGGATCACAACAACAACAGAAAATAAAATAAGAAAAAAAAAAGAAATACACTCACTCTAGGTGCACAGAAGATATAGATACATTTTTGAACGTAAAACGAACGCCAACAACGAAAGCTACTACCGACACAGGACGAGAAAATTTAAATATCGTATGGTTAATTTGATTTTGTACACAATGTGACTTGGCAAGAAAAGCAATAAAACAAATTAAATACCGATTAGGTTTTATCTCTTACTCGTTTATAGGTGTCGCTGGCACTTCTTATTCTCTTCTTTCGGGCTATAACATTGTGCAAGTGACAATTATTATTATCATTTTGTAACGGGATTTGTCGATTAGAATTCATCCAATGAATAAAATATGCAAATTCAATGCCTTCTAACAATATCTATCTTTATATTTTTATGTTTGTAGATATGTACGTAAAATGTATACTTTTTGGTTTTGTTAGTTTTGTAAGTAATTCCTTGTCGCCGTCGCCGTCCGTCGTGACGTTGGCCTTCAAGAGTGTATTTTTTGTTGTTGTATTGTGTCCTTTTTACGTATGTATATGTATGTATGTGTGTTATTCACCAAAATGAAGAAATACTGCAAAGAGTATTTTGTGGGTATTTCTTCCGGAACAAGTAATCCATGTGGCTTTATGGTGAAGTCTGACTTAATTGATGTTATATAGCTTGCAGAAATTTGTGTTAACTTCAATTGACAATCTTACAAGATTTGCAAATTCTTGTATAATGGTCTTAAAGTTTTATCATGTTTCATGAATGTATTAATAAAGAAGAAAAGTATATAGATATTTGTATATAGTATGTAGGTAGGCTATAGGTATAAAAGTTTGGCATATAAATTTCAAGTTGAGTTAACAGAAAATGAATTAAGATTTAACACTTAGGAGCCCAATTAAAATGTTTGTGTTCTATCTATCTGTAGGACCTACAACTTTCTCAGTTTTCTCTATGTCCAACAGTCAATAGGAAATGAAGGCTCACCTCAGGCTGATACTTAGTTTAAAATGCATAATTAATTTTTACGTAATGTTTGAGTTTAGTAGAGCTGTGAACATATAATATCAATGAATTTGAGCATCTTTTAAGAAGTTACATTTTATTTTGAACTCAATTTTGGCATTTTTAAGCTACTCTTGAGGTCATGAATCTTTATTATTTGTTTTTAAAAGCTTTAAATAAATAACTTAATACATAACATGGCCCCTATGAATTGTCTTGGATTTGAACTATATTCAATCCTAAAGGGTTTTCCAATAAGAAGTTTAATTTTGAATTGCAACCACATCACTTTTTGAAAACCCCCAACATTTCGTGAAAAGTACAGCCATCGGAAAAAATTCTAAAGGGTAGGTCAAATAATTTTGTTTTTTTTTTCAAAAATGTTATAAAATAAACTGGCGCTATTCTTTACCAACCAGATGTTGTACAAATATATGTCTTCAACTTCGTCAAGCAAAAATCGAATTACATCACTCTGTATAAACGCTCACGGTTGACTTTAAGTTCACAGTTTTGTTTTCATAATGAAATAGCCCATAATACACACCAAAATGGCATTCTCTGCGGATACATTGGTGTGCCGGTATCGGCAATATCATTCTGGGTTTTTGAACCAAACTGAGATATAAATGCTACTTGTCAGAAATCAAAATCAACCAAAATCGTTGTCCAATTCAAGTTGTAAAGCTATAAGAAAGCAAATAGTCGTGCACCTTTAAATGCTTAGTCAATTTAAACCTATAAGAGAAAAAGAGGATGGGATGCGACACACACTGATAACTTCCCATCCCGTCTGTCGATTTGTCTTGTTTAAAAGTTCGTAGGTTTTCGTGTTGTGTTAAAAAAGTTGTGAGTTGAATTATTCTTAAAATTTTAAAAATTACCAACAACATTTTGCTTTTGATGAAATAATTTGATTTCGAAATCAATTTTTCCTAACGAGATTTTTAGTCGAAAACCAATTTTTACCAATTTTAGTAGCGTTTCTTAAAAGTTTTTATTTCTTTTATAAACAAATACAAATTGGATGAATGAAATTAATTTGGAGTCAATATCTTCTATTGTTCACGAGATATCGAGAACCGGACATACATTTTTACCAATTTTGCGTATTGTTTTTTGTATAGATATTAATTTTTTATGAAATTTTATTGATTTTTGATTTTTATTAAAAATTTACTGAATGTCGAAAACAATATTTTCTGTTAGATAAAAATAGTTTGAAGCTAATATTTTTAAATTTTGAAAAAATATTTCAGTCGAAAGTAAATTTTACCAAGTTCTAGTATTGTTTTTTTTCAGGTTTTTATTTTTTGTAAAAAAAAACTGTCCATTCAACTTTTCTCAAAATTTTACCGAACGTTGAAAACAATGTTTTCTATAAAAAAAATTAGTTTGAAGCCAAAATCCATACAAATTTTTGAAAAGATATTTCAGTCGAAATTCAATTTTTACCAACTTTGAGTAATTTTTTGTTAGGTTTTTATTTTTTATAAAAAAAAAACTGTCGATTCGATTTTTCTCAAAATTTTACCAGATGTTAAAAACGTTATTTTTCGTTTCGTTTTTGGAGATAAAATCACTTTTTGTTCTCAAAGTTTTCGATATTATTTTCTTCAGTTTTTTTGATTTATAAACAAACCGTTAATTGGATTTTTTTCCAAAAATATATTTGTTTGGTATCACGTTACAATATTTACACTAATATTATAAAGAGGAAAGATTTGTATTTTAGTATGTAACGAATAAACTCAAAAAGTACTGGGCCGATTTTAATAATTCTTTTTTTAATAGCTACATTATCTGTTCCTATTTATGTCTACCCGTGCGAAGCCGGGACGAGCCGCTAGTATAATATAAATTATAATTCAAGTCTCTAGCGTTATTGGTTCGTGAGATATTTTGGGTTAACCAAAATGTTTACCTTTTTTTTTAAATTGCTATGGTATAAAAACCACAACCCACTTAATTTTCTTGAGAGCCCTTTCTGCATTATTATCTGTATATCAAAATTTATTTGAAGTCCATATCTCTACTGGTTCTCGAGCTATGGATGACGAAAAAAACTTCGCGAACATACCGACACACAGACATCTCTCTAAAAATCTTTTATATCGACTATAGTGACCTTGAAACGTCGAGAAATGTCAAAATTTTCAACTTGGCAAATCGAACCGATTACAATAACTTTATATGGGAAGTTAATAACCCGTCTTTGGGAAGATTTTTCATATGGTTAGTGGGCTGTTAAAATCGACAGCAATACTGGCTTTATGTCGAAATTTTGAGTCGTACACAACTGTCAGTGTCAAAATAATGTATTATTTAAAGATCGATGAAGAAACTGCAAGTCTCTGCATAGGAATATAGCGGATCCCATTGACAAAAAATGTTTATGAAGAAGTCAAATTGACCCCACAAAATCAGTATATTTTTTTTTGCAGTTCTCCGGACACATTACTAGGAACCTTGAAGACCATCGAAACACAGAATTTCAACAACTCCATCAGCCATCACCAACAAACAAATTAAAGACATCATTCACAACGAAGACGAACCGTTCTACGAGAAGACCAACACTCAACATTACAGAGGATGCTTTGCTGAAGAATAATTCGGTCTCATTGCTACAAAGAAGCCAAACTGAAACTGCTTAAGAGGAAATTTAATGGATAGGCAAGTCTTCTTACACCACCTGCTTCTATTAAAAAGATTAATATTTAAGAGAAGCCCTGTATATCTAAATCCTGTCTTTGTCTGGATATCAACCCTTATGAGGAGATGGAGAATTGTTTGATTATTTAAAACGGCAACTGTGAAGTCTAAAAATGACAGTAGGATCTGGTAATCGGCGTTTTGTGTGTAAGTTTGTTTTATTAGATCCTATAACGAGAATTTTCATTCCTCTTAATTAATCTTTCTGTGGGCAAAATATGCCTTTCATTTGCACTTCTACGTTTTCGACTCATCCTATCCTCTTCAAGCCGCCGCCGCGCCATTGGATGGTTCCAAGCGAAAAACTTTTCAAAAACCTTCCAAATATACCTACTATGTATTTCTGTTTCTATGTGATGCATTTAAGTATACATAGATACATATAGTAGGTAGGTTAGGTACTATATATGTACATAGATATAAAAAGGAGCAACTTGGCTAACTGTGTATATAAATTTAAGTATTTCATTAGCATCGTTGCATTTCATACCCGCTGCTATTCATCCAAGTTTATCCTTTCATACTCTCTCTGGAACTGTCAGCTGCAGCTGTCATAATACACAGAAAAATTATATCATTGGAATGAGATTTGAAATATGTACAGAAAGCGAGATTGAATGTGAACTCCTACAACAGTCAAGTTAAGCTATAGTCGCAGTGGAATTGGAGTGGATTGCTCCTTTCCTTTTGCACCTCAACCATGACTCATTAAATTTACGTAGGTATCTGCAGATAAACATTTCAGTTAGGAAGAGAAATAACACTCTTGTTTGCTTCTTGCAAAAATATTCTAAAGCTAACCTATACACAGTTTGTATTATTATTATTTTATATGTATGTACCTCTATTTACATTGGCATTGATGCCAGAGAAATATCTTTTGATATGGTCTTCGAAAAGGCAACTTTTTAATTTGCCTTTAGAGGCGAATTCATGCATACAGATAATTTTGGGATACCTCTGCCTAGTGCCTATGTCAACATCTCTAGCTTTAGGAATATTAAATACCTTTTTACAATATCGTCATATCTTATATATTTTTCCTGGTGCTGTTGTGTTGGTTTCTAAAAAAAAATTCCTTTTTCAAACATACATAGACACCTATGTTTTCATACTTTCCAACCAAAAATCTTGGGATGTGTATTTAGAAAGTTTTTGTCAAAAGTCAAACTTTGAATGCTTTTAATGTAAAATAATTAAAATATGTCTTTGTAGGGTCTGTGTGATGCCTGATGCCTGTGGCGGCGTTGATGGGCAAACGTTACGTGCATACAACTTTTAATCATGAGTATCAAAACCTACATGTACATTGTACACATATATATATAAAGATCTAGAGAAAAGTAAAGTTGAGATTTAATTAAAAAGTTTAAAAAAGAAAATTCATACAATAAATACATAAGGTCTGGGTTGAATATTTTTCTTTTCAAAAGTCACTGATGTACGAACACATTCAATATTATTAACAGAAAAAAGGAGAAAACAGAGAAAAATTTAAATTTTGTGGGTTGTCAAAATTCGACAAGTTGTTTTTCTTTTTTAATCAACTGAATTTATTCAGGAAGTTATTTAAATGTTTTTGAAATAATTTTTGAGGTTAAACATAATAAAAAACTCAGCTAGGTTGTATACGAGTTCAATTCAATTCGCCTTTGGCTCAGGGTATGTTTCAAAATTTACTGTGTAAGTCGCTCAAGAACAACTATAAGAATATTTATGCTGTTGGCCGAAGTTTTGAAAAAAACCCAGGTTTGTCGATGATTAGCAATTCTACAAACGAAATTAGACATTATTTAGCTTGGGTATACTTGGGTACTAAGAGGTACTTATAGGTACCTCTGAAGCTACGTTAGTCAGCATATAAATATTTTGTATAAAGCTTCTTTGTCTCCGTCCCCAAAATTTGGTCATTATTTCGTGCGATTTTCGGTCTGGCAATGGAAGTGTGATTGGACTTACTTATTTGGATTGGATTATAACAATATTAATGAATTCTTATGTCCGGTATGGAAAGTTCTGATGTGGATGATGTTAATTTTCAAGAGGAGGTGATGACAATTGGCAACAAAGAAGTGTGTGCAATAGATTCATGACTTAAAAGATGAAATTCTTGTAATTTATTTATTCATTTATTCAATCTACAATAAATAATCCACAAATGTTGCTTAATGCTAATAATAATTGTAAAATGAATATTGGGTCAATTATTATTATTTTAACAGAGGCCGAACAATTGAACAGTGGAGTGTAGGATGTCCTTAAAATCGGTAACATTTCTTTTCAAAAAACCTTACATAGAATTAGATTAAGAGACAACATGAAACATATGAATCAAAACTAAACAAATACATCAAAAATAATACACTAATAATAATAATAAATAAGAGAGTAATTACAAACAATTGGACTTGACAAATGACTGAAAGACAAAAAAGAGCACTCAGACAGATTTAGAAACAAATTAATTTGCTTGCATCATGTCTAAAAGCAAGTAATGTTCTATGTTGAAATGCAATGCTACCATTATAATTCTTAATAACTTTGAACATTTTCTATATTATCGGCAAATATTAAGCATTCTGACACTAATAAGACTGATTTAAAATCATTGATGAATACATCAAATAGCGGACGACCTAAATGACTACCTTAAGTAACACCTGAAGGAACTGTTGTTACGGGATTTGATTCAAAATCACCAATTTACCCAATGTCTTTCCTACCAATTACATAGGATAAAAACCAATTCAGTAGGGTATACCGTCAAAACTATATAATTGTAACTTTTTAACTAAAACTTAGTGACTAAGTCTAATGAAAGCTTTTACAAAATCAGTGTACACCACGTCCATTTGACAACGCTTTTCTAGTACATGGAAGCACTGGATGGAAAAGCAAGCCAAGTTTACAGATCTTGATCGACCACTGTAGAAACCATATTGAAAACTAGACATATATGACCTCTTACTACATAGAACATATAATTTACTTTTTAATATTTTCTCAAGAAGTTTAGAATCGTTGCTGATACAAAAATTACATTAACGAGAGAAATTCGTTAAGGAAATAAACACTAGAAAGAGACTGAAAAAAAAAATCATTTGAAGTGGGACGCAGAACAATGCTTTAAAAAAATTGGAAAAATTCCTTGAAAGTCGGGGTAGACTTAAGATTTTAGTTCAATTAGAACCTTTTCTAAATCACAATAAAAAGTACAGAAATATATCATAGATAATTAGTCTTTAAACTCATAATTATTACCTTCAACTACAACAATATTTGAAGACTTGTAAATATTTTGAAAACTTTTAGCAAACCAGTCAACAATCGTTTGGAGATCACTGAAAATATCATTATTATAAATCATTGCAGAAGGGGGACAATAGATTTAGGCTTTAAGTTTACAACGTTCCAAAAATGATTCGGATTTGGCTTTAACTGGGTGATCAGTTGAATGCACATACAAAACATGTGGCTCTGAAATTTAAGGCATGACTGCCATTTAGATGACATTGATTTTCATTCTAATTGAACAATCTAATAAACATCTACGAGTACTATTTTGTCCTTAAAAAATCGTTTGGTTTTGAAATCAAAATGAAACCTCTTGTTCCAAAACCCGTTTAGAGGTATTATGCAAATTTCGGCCCGAAATACCTAGGTTCGTCTAAATCTCGTCCAGAATTCTTCTTAGAAAGTATTGTCTCGTCTCAAGATCGATACGACGATACTAGGCCAATATTCTTCTCGGGTCGTATAGCCAGTTGTATAAAGCAGCATTCACATGAGCGCGACCAACGAACGACGAATGAATTACAAAATGGTGAGTTAATGTACGTTTAAAGACATACTTCCACACAAAATCTTAACAAAACGATAGCAATATAGTTTCTATTTGATTTATGATGCATACTCTTACTTTTCAATACCATTTATTAATAAATTTAAGAAAACAAATTTATTCGTCGCGAAAAAAATTTTAGTTGATACGAACTGTCAAACTTTATTCGCGTTCCACATCATCCACACTCGCAACGAATAAAATAATCGCGCGTACTTAACCTAAAAAAATCATTCTTGTTTTGGTTTCGGTGGTGAATGGTGTTCGGCTGTCAAACTTCATTCGCGACGCGACGTTTTAAAAACTCTCATGTGAAAGAAATGTCAAAATCGACTAATATTCGTTCATTCGTTGGTGGTGCTCATGTGAATAGTGCTTAACATGATCAAAGTTCAGTGAAAACGCTTGTCTATTAATAGTTCATTTTACCCTAAGTTTCGAAACACAACTAGTAAAACAAATCAACCTCCGCACTCTCAAAACGATGATAAAACTGCTCATTTTGATTTCTATTATTTTGGAACTTGAATCATTTATCTTGTTGCATCTATTAGGAAAATTTGCAATAGACAAAATTCTTTTCGAAAAATGTGCACAAGTTGTTAAAAGAAATTTTAACTCAACAACTCGATATACCTACGAATAAAAACAAACATAAGTAACAATTTGTAAACTGCTGGTTTCAACATTCAATCCTCGTTGCTATTCCATAAAGTTTTATGTATAATTAGCATCAAGCAACAAAAAAAAGACTTCCCCCATTTTGAAGGATAATCTCATTCACTTATATATATTTTATGCATATGTAAACACTCACTTCGAGTTCAGAAATAATTTTGCAAATAACCCGCATCGCTAAATAACCTTTACCCAAAATCGGGACGTTTTTACTTGGGTGTTTTCTATATGTAGTATCTCTGTGACCTGAGTCCTTTCAATTCACCATCATTAATTAAATAATCGAATTCAATCCAAATATCACCCTCAGTTACTTTTCAGAGTGCACTCCACCCACCACTGCTGATGGCTGTGCATTTATCTCAAAAATTCAAAAAGGATAATCTCAACAACAAATATTTCCTTCACCGTTCACGTTCACCCTCTTTTTGAATGTTCTCCGTATACAGCATCATCAGCAGGAGCAGCATCAGCATCAGCATCAGCAGACATCAATTATGCAACACGACTCACTGAAATCCCGCCTGTAAATTGTTAAAGGACAACAACAACAACAAAAAAACTCAAAATAAAAACATAAAGGAACCAAAGCCAACGAAGGATAAAAAGGGTTGCAACACTTTCATCCGCGTGCGCCCTAACACTGAAATCATATTGCTAATTAAGCGTTTGGTCCAGGAAATATGATTTATCCGCATCCTCTATACAACAGATAGATTCGGTGACATGCCAGCTGGTGGACGGAGATCTCGTACCACATCACGCATATAACTAAATTTCCAACAGAAGGACATTCAGCGGATGTAAAATGTAATTTTCAAAAATGACTTATATGTATGCGAGGAAAGTCGAGTAGGTATGGTTAGGGTTGGAACTTGGAATACCGGTCGCAACGCAACTCATAAGGATATAATTTGAAGTCCTAAATGATCCTTTCTATATATCTGCCGCATGAAGCATCCCAGTGGCAAATATTGTACCAAACCAACATACCCATCTTCCTATACCATACAATCCTACATTTTGCAATTTATTGATGGGGCAAGGAGAGAACACTTTTGAAAATACCAAGCACCAGACCCAGAACGTAGAACCAGAGTACAGAGAACAACATTGCATGAAAAGTAGTAAAGAATTTATCTGCGTTTGTTGGGTAAGGCCTAAATTCCCCCGTGGGTCCTTTTAGTCCTTGATGGCTTCGTGAAATATGAAAATAAAGAATTTTCTGACGTTGTTGTTTATGACGAGGTCCCATCCTTTTGTCGTTTTCGTTTCTACTTTCTAGTCTACCAAGCCAAGTCGAAGGGTCGACGCACGCCTTGCTGCTCGTCGTCGAATGGATTTGGGTTTTTAGAAGTTGGATATTTTTTTTTCTCTTAAACATTGAAGTACGTATTTAGGCTGCAGATAGTCATTTTCTTTTTTTTTCGTCTATCGGCCTTTCTCTTTCCATTTTTTTTTTCTTTACAGTGAAAAAGTTCTTAATGGCGTTTTTGCGAAGGGTCGTCCTTATACACATTGATGTGTCGATGGTAATCTTCCAAGACCACTAGAGTTTCCATTAGCGTGAACAAGGGTAAAATTCATTTAATTTGCAGGTGAAAAGTACGGTTTGGATGAGTTTTTAGTAATTAAGGAACGTTTTTAGACATAAGGTGTACCTTGTGGCACTGATGCCTCTATATTTAAATATGCTTGACTATGATGGCAAAAGTATTGATAAAATTAATTGATTAATTCGACAGTGAAATACACAACATTTTGTATTACGTTAAAGGCTTAAAGACGTAGTTAATGGAATTCTGGTAATTAGTTCTTTTAATTCATTATAAATCATTTGTTCTTAATGTTTGTTAACGAATACACAGCGCCTGCTGATGTACGCAAGTTACTTGAAAAAGTTCGTGAGTCTGGTATGGAAATGTTGAAGACATGGATTTTGACGGGTTCTGGTTCATACAGAAAGGCGCACTTAAACACTAAGTACTTAGGGAAAATGATAACTGCTCATAAGCTCTATGAGCAGAAGAGGCGAGAGGAACACCGACTTCTCAGAAGGAAAAAGAGAGAGCATGAGAAGCGTGCGGTCGAAGATGTTGAGAGGTTTAAAAGCAGGAATGAAGTTCGAAAGTTTTATGAACAGGTGAAACATAAACCTAGAACCGAAGGCTGCAAAGACGAAAATGGAAACATCATAGTGGAACCGCAGTCAATGCTGAGGATATAGAAGGACCACTTCTGCAGACTGTATAACAGCGACGACGAACCGAATTCCGCTGTCAGGCAGGATGATCCATTCAACATAGACGATGAAAGCCAACAATCCCGTCCTCATGACTTAGACGAAGTAAAAATTGCTATATCTAAGCTGAAGTCTAAGAAAGCCATTGGAGCAGATGGCTTGTATGCCGAGCTCTTCAAAGCAGCTGAAGTTAACTTGGTTAGGAGCATGCACCAACTTATCTGTAAGATATGGTCGGAAGAAAGCATGCCCGATGAATAGAACCTCAGTATTGTTTGCCCATTTCTGAAAAAAGTAGACCCTCTAAACTGCACCAATTATAGAGGAATCAGTCTACTTAACATCGCTTAAAAAATCTTCTCTGCCGTAATATGTGAACGTCTAAAGCCCATCGTCAACAACCTGATAGGTCCTTATAAGTGTGGTTTTAGACCAGGAAAGTCCAAAATCGATCAAATATTCACATTACGGCAGATCCTGGAAAAAAAACCCAAGAACATCAAATCGACACCCACCATCTTTTCATCGATTTCAAGGCCGCATATGACAGTATCTACAGGGACGAGCTGTAGAGAGCCATGTCTAGTTTTGGCATCCCTGCCAAACTCGCCCGTTTGTGCAGGATGACCATGGAGAATTCACACTGCTCCATAAAGGTTGGAAACAACTTAACAGAACCTTTCGATGTCAAAAAAGGTTTTAGACAAGGTGATGCGCTGTCATGTGATTTTTTTAACATCGTACTTGAAAGAATAGTGCAGAGCTTCTACGTCAACACTAGAGGCACTATCTTTCAAAATTCTGTCCAATTACTAGAATATGCTGATGACATTGACATAATCGGAAGAACTCAGAGTGCTGTCAATGGGGCTTTTGTGGGTATTGAGGCAGAGGCGGCAAAAATGGGTTTAACGGTTAATGAGGGCAAAACAAAGTACGTGCTGTCGTCAAGAAAAGACCTACAATACCGACGTCTTAGTCAAAACGTCACCATCGACAGACGTAACTTTGAGATAGTCAAGGACTTCGTCTACCTAGGCTCCGCTGTAAACGCAGAAAACAACACCAGTGCTGAGATCAAACAAAGAATAACTCTTGCTAACCGTTGTTTCTTTGGACTAAGAAAGCAATTGAGTGGTAAAGTCCTCTCTCGATGGACCAAAGTGTCGCTATATACATAAGACCCTCATCATCCCGTCCTGCTATACGGTGCAGAAGCATGGACTATGACAAAAGCGGATGAAAGCACCTTGGGTCGTTTCGAGAGAAAAGTTCTTCGTGTGATCTACGGTTCCGTATGCATCGAAGGGGAGTGGAGGAGAAGATTGAACGAAGAGCTCTACGGGCTGTACAGCGACGTAGACTTAGCCAGAAGGGTAAAAGTCCAACGACTAAGATTACTGGGTCTTGTAGAGCGCATGGAAACCAATGCTTTGGCCCGAAAAGTCTTCGAATCCACACCCACAGGACAGCGCAGTAGAGGAAGACCGCGAATCAGGTGGCGCTCACAAGTGGAAAGTGACCTCACCCAACTTGGAGCGCGAAACTATAGACATCTAGCTAGGGACCGAGCTAGATGGAGAAGTTTGTTGGGTGAGGCCCTAGTTTACACAGGACTGTAGCTGTAGCGCCACCTTAAGTAAGTAAGTACTTAGGGAAAATATTTTCCAAGCATTCGGTAAGCAGCCGAATGATGTCTTCGAAAATCAGGTCGACATTCTGTTTGCAAAAAGCCTGCAAAATTAGGTGGCTCAACAGCTTGTTGAAAACCAGGAATCACAACTCTCAACCGTTTGAGAAAGCACTTTCATGACAAGAATTTCTCTGGGAGTATTTGTCAATTCCTTACAAGAGGCAGCACCCGTGAAGAAAACCTTTATTTGGCATAGGCAGGGATTGAACTCAAGACTTATCGCATGACACTCCTACACAATAACAATCACTCCACGCATACTAAATTATTTGTGAACAGGTTGAATGAAAAAACGACCAAGCGTATGTGTTTTTCAAAATTTCATTTTAAGAGCCGTTACTCGGAAATCATTATAAATCAGGATAAACAAAATTGTGAAAGATCATAAACTGTTTGGACCATATTTTCCTGGACACATCATCTGACAATCATCAGTATTTACGTAGCTTTCTTGAGATGAAATTTAGTAGGCGTATTTTCTCGACTAAATTAGCAAGTACATATTACGAATTTAAACTTTTATTTATTTATTTATTTAGGTATTGAAGTCAACAATCCAAACTGAAGAGAAATTATAAATTATTGACGTAGAAAGTGATTAATGATGAAAACCCTAATTTTCTCAGAAAATTTAGAGGCATAGAATATAAACGAATATAATTCAATGAAATCCAGCCATATTTTCACGAGATTCTCTTAATAATGAATTAAGTAAGCAGTGTTATTCTACTTAACGTAATTTAATAACGTTACAAAATCTTACCTATAACGTTAAATTTGTGTTTGTTTCTTTTTCAAGTGCGATATAAACTGGCTCCAGTATTATTGGATTTCGTTAAGTTCAATGTACATTTATAAAGGTTATTATGGTGGTGCTTATTTTGCACTTTATTGTTTTAGTTAATAGAAACTCCATCCTTATGGAACCATAAGGAATCATTCAGTTGATTAAGACAACCAGTTAGTTACATTGCCAGCAGGAAAGTCGTTCGATCTGCTCTATTAAATTCCCCATTACGTGTTTTCATGCGCAAAATTAAACAATACCCAAGCCGCGTTGCGAAGCATCACCTTCCCGTCTCTCATATCTACCTACCTACAGTTGCCACTACCACATTGTCAATATACTTTGCCACCACCGACTCATCACCCCACCGCACCGTCACCGCTGCCGACCGACGACGCCGCCAACATGCAGCGCCACAGCAATGTCGTTGTCACTTGTCACCACTGTCGGAGCCTTTGTTAATTGTTAATTGTTTTTTTTTTCTTTTTTTTAATGACAATCTCCGGATCGGTTTTCATTACATCCTTATCCTGTGAGTGAAAGAAGGTTGGCCGGTTGACGCCTCTATTGCGTCACTGCCATTCTGACTCCGCTCTATCACCACCGCCCGTCGTTGTACATAAACCCTATATAGGTATTTTGTATTGCATCACACGGATATTGTGCTATATTGGACATGTCCGGTGGGTTGGGGGTTTTTTGGGGAGTTGGAGATGAAGTTGGACACACAATCGTAACGTAACCGACACAACGGAAACAATGTGTATAATGTCTGCCGGTGTGTGCGTTATTAATGAAATCCCGTTTATAAAAATGGTCTCCCACTCATCTGCACAGTGTCAACGGAAAACTGACTGAGAAACTAATTTAGCGGAATTCAATGAAATTGAGTGCGAAAAAGCTTGTATTATATTGTTTATCCTGGAAAAGAGTGGTTCAGTGTACATCCCTTTTCAATATTAACGTATCTATATACTGTATACATTTTAATAGGTCTTATGAAGAAGGAATGTATTAATATAAAGCTGGATAAGCATCAAGGTGAGTTAATTGAAAGAATAAGCTACATATAAGTGTGTGTATACCTTCTTTGCACAATTGTGAAGGAAGCAAAATTTTTTAAAAACATTATTTTGATTAAAAAATGTTGTCAGAAAACTCTGATGATTTAATTCTTGTAAGACCCAAAATAATAAAATTAAAAAATCACTTGATTATCATCTGAATTAGTTTTAAAGTTTCAAAAACTACGTTTCTGCTACCGTTGTCACTGTGTGATCTTCTCTGGATCTTGGTGATGACAAAACGCTATTGAATAAGTTATACAGTCCATCAAAAATTAAACTGTTTAAGCCACCCTTTTCTGTGCCCTTAAAATCCCCCACCCACCCTTTGTACATCAGAATTCCATAAACTTCTCGTGCTTATTGACTCAAAGGACTCTGGCGACAAGCACTCAAAAGTACACCCATACGTTTTAAGGAAGGTGACAAACATATTGTCGAGTAAACATTCTGTATAATGAGGTGTTTTCGTAGCTGTACCTATGTATACATTGTATATATTTATAGAAGGTCGGTCAGGGGTTTGAAGGACACTCATCGAAATAACAAACAGAATCAAAGCGAGCACCATCATCAGGGACAGGACATCAGCTTCAGGACCAAGGACACAACATATTTGTTGAAAAAAAAACCGTTTTTTTTCTTTTCCATTACCTTATTTTTGTCTATCCATTGGTTTGCTCTGGCGCCATTCCAAAGGATGCAGATTGATGCCAAAGTGAATTTCATTATCAGACGGCGCGGCGGCGGCCGGCGGCGGTGGAAGTAGTAACTAGTAGGTATAGCATGTCACAGCATTGGTTACAGAGGAGAGGAAGTCAGCAACTTTCCACTCAAAACTACCAAGAGTTGTTACAAATTTTCTTTTCGTAGGCGAGCGACTACTGACGACCGACGACGACGACCAACGACAACACTGACTGCGACGACGACGACGGTGATGATAGTGTGATGTTGTTGTTTAAAGTGTGAGAACGAGACAAACGCATTCAATTTATTTTCGGTCTTGTTTGCCGTTTAAACTACTATCAACTCGACACAACTTTACAGTCAGTTATACAGTCCACCGTTAATTACTTTCATTAAATAATGCTTTTCTGCAGTTGAAATTGAATTTACTTTTAATTAAAATTTGCTGCGCTATGTTATACGAGTATAATAGTAGATAGTGCGGAGGTTGTTATTCTCCAATTTATACGTATAGTAGAATTTTGTATTTGTAAGAGCATACTTGACTAAAAGGAAGTATACATACGACTATATATGTATTATTCTCAAACCAAAGGATAAACCTTACTTACTATAGTCTTGTTTACTCTCCCCGTCTCTCAATACTGAAACGGAAAGACGTTTTCCAATGAAAACACCTATGGGTAAAATTGCTTTCTTAATACAATATACGAAGTATTGATATATGGTACGTATTTCATTTATTGTCATATTGGTGTTTTTGGTAAGAATGGAAGGATAACACTAAAAAAATTAACAAAAGGATAATGGGAAACTTGAATGCTTTGGAGTTTGCTTTTCAAAGGAAATAACAGCAAAAAATTCACAACGCCTGGCGTGTAATTAGCTTGAATTAAAAACAGAAATTTAGCACAAATGTATGGTTCCTGCTGTGTAAGTTTTAAGAGGGATTTCTCAATTAAAAACATGACACACTTTCTTCTTTTTTTAATAATATGAACAAATAAGTTGTAAGCCTTCAAACGTGATCTTCGCATCGTTGTTAAGGACACTTCTTCGATCTGGTAGTCGATTGTGATTTTTGTAGAGGACTTCAAATGCTTAAGCTGAAATGTTTGTGTCTAGGATTTTTAACTTCCCATAGGAAGTTATTGTAATAGGTCCGATTTGTCGAATTGAAAATTTTGACATTTCTCGACGTTTCAAGGTCCCTAGAGTCGAAATAAAAGATTTTTAGAAAGATGTCTGTACGTTCGTACGTCCGTACGTTCGCGACGTTTTTTTTGTCGTCCATAGCTCAAGAACCAGAAGATATATCGACTTCAAACAAATTTTGTTATACAGATAATAATGCAGAAAGGGCTCTCAAGAAAATTGCGTGGGTGTTTTTCTTACCATAGCATTTTAAAAAAAGGTCAAAATTTTGGTTAACCCTAAATACCTTACGAACCAATAACGCTAAAGACTTGAATTAAAATTTATGTTATATATTGTAACGTGATACCAAACAAGTATATTTTTGGAAAAAAATCCAATTAACGGTTTTTTTTATAAATCAAAAAAACTGAAAAAAAAAATATTATTTACCTCGAAAAATGTACGAACAAAAAACGATTTTATCTCCAAAACAATTTTGTGCAACGAAGAATAGTGTTTTTAACATCTGGTAAAATTTTGAGAAAAATCGAATTGACAGTTTTTTTCCAAAAAATAAAAAACCTAAAAAAAAATATTAATAAAAGTTCGTAAACATTTATTTTCGACTCAAATATCTTTTCAGAACTTTGAGATATTGACCTTAAACTAATTATATATTTTAAAAAAATGTTGTTGTCAACATTCAGTAAAGTTTTGAGAAAAATTGAATTGACAGTTTTTTACCCAAAAATAAAAACCTAAAAAAACATTACTAAAAGTTGGTAAAAATTGACTTTCAACTCAAATATCTTTTCAAGACTTTAAGATATTATGCTTTAAACTTATTTTATATTTTAAAAAATATTGTTGTCATCATTCAGTAAAATTTTGAAAAAAATCGAATTGACAGTTTTTTTACAAAAAAAATAAAAACTAAACAAGAATTAATAAAAGTTGGTAAAAATTGATTTTCGACTCAAATATCTTTTCAAGACTTTAAGATATTGGCTTTAAATTAATTTTTTCTAATAAACAATATTGTTTTCAATATTCGGAAAAATTTTGAGAAAAATCGAATTGATAGTTTTTTTACAAAAAATTAAAACCTAAAAAAAAACAAGACTAAAACTTAGTAAAAATTTACTTTCGACTCAAATATCTTTTCAAAAATTAAAAATATTGGCTTCAAACTTACTTTATCTAACAGAAAATATTTTTTTCGACGTTCAGTACCTACATTCTTTATAAAAATCCAACTGTCAGTTTTTTCATAAAAAATTAAAATCTACAAATCTAGTACGCAAAAATTGGTAAAAATTGATGTTCGGTTTTCGATATCTCGTGAACAATAAAAGATATTGACTTCAAATTAATTTCATTCATCCAATTTGTATTTGTTTATAAAAGAAATAAAACTTTTTAAGAAATGCTACTAAAATTGGTAAAAATTGGTTTTCGACTAAAAATCTCGTTTACAAAAATAGATTTTGAAATGAAACTACATATTTCATTATATGCAAAATGTTTTTGGTAGTTTTTAAATTTTTAAGAATAATTCAACTGAGAACTTTTTTAACAAAACTCGAAAACCTACAAACTTTTAAGCAAGACAAATCATCGACAGACAGGATGAGAAGTTATCAGTGTGGGTCGCATCCCAGCCTCTTTTTTTTTATAATTTACAGGCACCTTTATATGTTTTTATTCAAACGCAGTGCGAGCGTTAGTAAAATAGGGAAGGATTTAAGAGCAAACACCGGTGCTCATTGGCCAAGCATTCCACATTCTCAATGTGCGATTTAAGAAAGAACCTCTAGACTTGACAGTATACGGATGTTAAATATTGGTGTTAGCAGTAGATGGGCGTTTTCAAAAAACCATATTAACAGAAATGCAATTCAGGTGGATCAGCTAGTTTTTTAATCATATGTTAATTTGACACTTTTATATCCAGCTAGAAATCTTAAAGGAAATGCTCCAGAATGAAATTAGTGACACGATATGCGTAGTTGAGATTGTGTCTGCTGTGAAGGAGAGTGTTAATTGGACTCAATTCACAATTCATTCAATGTACTGAAATATAAGAAATGTCCATGCCACAATCGAACTTTTGCAAGACAAATTCCAAAAACGTTTTATCGTCCGTCTTAGTAATGTCAATTAGTTTCTTACTTTTGATTTGAGTACTTGGTCTTATCATTGTTTACTTCAATACCAAATACTTTTCCCTGTTCTGGAACTGCCTTAGAGGGATTTTTGAGTCATGCGGAGCGGCCGATATCACAGTAGTACTATCGATTTATTGAAGATAGTTCCTTCTATATTACAGCACTCCTTCTTCAGAACGATATGGGCTTTTATGATAGGGCATTTCGTTTTCGAAACGTGTGAGTTTTTGGAAAAGTTCGGAAAAGCTATTTTTAGCACAGCACAGCAGGTGCAACATTTTTTCGTATTCTGAAATCATTCCCTTGACATGCTACATTAAAGTCGATTAAAATTCAAAGATTTGCGTTAGTTTTGAGATTTATTCTATGAGTGATCCGCTAGGGTAGAAGCCATACTGATATTTGCTGATTTTAGTGTTTCAAACTGGAAACAGTACTTTGTTTAGGGTCTTATATGCAGGGACTTTCCTTGAAATTGTACGGTGTTAAGTTTGATTTCTTCAAAAACATTTTTTTTTTTAAATCTTACAAGACTCTGTTTTCCAATTTTTGAAATACATTTGCAGATTCCTTGACATATTTCAAGGAAGTACTTAAAAATATATATGTACCTATGTATGTAAGATCTTGATTTTCCCCCGATTTTTCTCATTTGACCCAGTTTATATTCATAAATTAAAATATTGTCTAATTCTGTCCTTATTTATCATTTGGCAAATGACATGTTCTTTCCCATAAATTCAACTTTCTTGCTATGTCGAATTCTCAAAATTATACGACCAAATACTTCATTCATTTTTTCATAATTCCTTACGAAAAAAAAATCCATTCGCGTTTCCTTTTTAGGCATCTTCATTCTTAGGCTATTTAAAAGTCGTTATGTATATATTTTAATATATTCTATTCAAAGAAGGGATTTAAACGCCTTCCGAATTCCGACAGGTATCAGGTATACTTGAAGGCAAGGCACATGCAAAAATTGTCTTCTAGATATACATACATATACCCACTCTAAGTATATAATAAAACCGGTAACTGAACACTCCAGTTTACAAGGGCGGAGCGGAAACTCTTTTGCTCAAAAGATAAAATCCTGTGTTCGCAGAGTTGACATGAAGCACAAAAGCTATGTCGGAATTGGTATGGGTATATAGCACTACTATGGTTGCCTGATATTGTAGTGTATATACTGTATAAAGTATCTACTATGACCATCAGACCAAGGACCAAACTCCCACTTTTGTGTGTGCTTCAAAAGATAAACAAAAAATTTCAAATGCAAAAGAGGAATTAATTGCACACCCTCTAGCCGGTTTTTAGCGCGTGCCCATGAATATTCATGTGGCCCTGGATGGAATATTATTCTTTGTATAGTTAAATATTCGGGTCGTTTTGATACAAGGTATAATATACATATGTATGTAGGATGTATGAGCCAAACGTGAACGATGCTCCAAAGGTGCTCAAGGATGTTTATTATATAAATGTTGAAATAGTTGCAATAGTTATAAGTGGCTTCAATTGCATTTCAGCAAAATTGTTAATAACCTGTTGAATATTTTGGCTAAAAGGTGTTATACAAAAAAAAAATTATACGAAAGAATTTTTAATTTACAAAATGTAATGAAACTTTTTTCACCTCTAGAATCTATTTTTTGACTTTTATTTTTAATGAAACTTTGAAATTGTTTCTGACCACACAGGTAATACATTATGCTCGGCTCGTACCTTCCCAACCTACAGGTCGTCAAATTATTGAAAATACCCCTTTTGCATGCCTAAACATTTACAATAGAGATCAAAATTGACTTAATATCTCATCAATAATTCAACCGGATTTCCTGTATGAGTGAGGACATCCGCTTTTAGATGATGGCGGAACATCAGAGTATTGTGTCTATACTCGCTTGCCATTACAAGTGACGTTGTTGGTTAAATCTCGTTTAATATGCAAATAGAAACCATGGCTATACAACACATTCTGACGCTGATACTGGTGCTGCCGATGGCCGATGCATATGGTCGTATGTAAGCATCTTTTCAATACAGACTTTCGTTAAGCTTTGAAAGTGACTGTTAATCACATATGCACATACATACCTACATTCAATTTCATGTCAAATATCAAGGTTTATGAAAATGTATCTCTTTTATATGTATGGAAATATTTGCAATATATCAAGCAAGCGCTAAGGACATATTGTATAGGTAAAATGACAGTAGCCAGGGATATAAAGGAGGAGTGAAAATATTTATAATCGATGTCCAGTCGCACGTTTATTATACCGCTTTATAGTCGTCGTTGTCATCGTCATCGTCCTTCAAAATGACTTCACACTCACGTAGAAAAGCATCAAATACCTTCTTTAGTCCTATATCGACTATATAGCTTCCTGACCAATTGGCCAACGGACAAAAGCATAGATGAATTGTAAAGGATATGTTGTCTACCTTTAATATATATATGCACATACGACATACATACATACAATAGATATACATACATATATGTATATAACAATAACAAAAACGAAATGAAAATGAGAGCGGATAGAGAATTTTCGGACGACGAGTATGTATAAGGACTCACATGTGAATGACTAAATGTCGGTAAGTTTCACTGAAGGACACAAAACTACACTGAAAAAAAAACGAAACGAAGAAATCACATTCGACGAAATCAAAAGATGGAAATTTACATTTTAATTTCGTTAAAAAATGATGACCCATTTTCAAGATATTACTGAATTCGTTTGATTAATTCTTGAGAAAACCTAAAAACAAAAAAAGAGGCTGGGATGCGACCCACGCTAATAACTTCCCATCCCGTCTGTTGATTTGTCTTGCTTGAGAGTTTGTCTATATGTATCAATTTTTACCAAATTTGCGTACTATTTTATGTAGATTTTATTTTTTTATGAAAAAACGGACTGTTGGATTGTTATAAAAATATTACTGAAAATCGAAAACAATATTTTCTGTGAAATAAAATAAGTTTGAAGCCATTATTTTTAATTTTTGAAAAGCTATTTGAGTCGAAAGTAAATTTTTACCAAGTTTCAGTATAGTTTTTTTTTAGGTTTTTATTTTTTGTAAAAAAAACTGTCAATTAGATTTTTCTCAAAATTTTTAATAATGTTGCAAACAATATTTCTTATAAGTCAAAATTAGTAAGGAGCCATTATCTCAAATTTTTGAAAAGATATTTGAGTCGAAACCAATTTTTACCAACTTTTCTTAAATTTTTCTTTCGGTTTTTAATTTTTTGTACAAAAACTATCAATTCGTTTTTTTTTTAAATTTTACTGAATGTTAACAACAATATTTTTTGGAAGATAAAAGTAGTTTACAGCCAATATCTCAAAGTTTTGAAAAGATATTTGAGTCGAAAATCAATTTTTACCAACTTCTATTAATTTTTTTTTTTATGTTTTTATTTTTTTTTGTAAAAAAAACTATCAATTTGATTTTTCTCAACATTTTTCAGAATGTTGAAAACAATATTTCTTATAAGATAAAATAAGTTTGAAGCCTAAATCTCAAGTATTTGAAAAGATATTTGAGTCGAAATTCAATTTTTACCAACTTTGAGTAATGTTTTTTTTTAGGTTTTTATTTAAAAAAAAAAAAAAAAACTGTCAATTAGATTTTTCTCAAAATTTTATCAGATATCAAAAACATTATTCTTCGTTGCACAAAATTGTTTTGCAGATGAAATCATATTTTAGTCGTAAAATTTTCGAGGTGACACTTTTTTTTTTCAATTTTTTTGATTTATAAAAAAACCGTTAATTGATTTTTTTTCCAAAAATATAATTATTGTTTTGTATCACGTTACAATATACATATAATATACAATTTAATTCAAGTCTCTAGCGTCATTGGTTCATGAGTTACTTAGGGTTAACCAAAATTTTGACCTTTTTTTTAAACTGCTATAGTAAAAAAAACCACCCACGCAATTTTCTTGAGAGCCCTTTCTGCATCATTATTATCTGTATAACAAAATTTATTTGAAGTCGATATCTCTTCTGGTTCTTGAGCTATGGACGACGAAAAGAACGTCGCGAACGTACGGACGTACTGACGTACGAACGTACGTACACAAACGCACGCACAGACATCTTTCTAAAAATCTTTTATTTTGACTCTAGGGACCTTGAAACGGCGCGGCGATAAATGGCAAAATTTTTAATTTGACAAATCGGACCCATTACAATAACTTCCTATGGGAAGTTAATAACGGTTCTATGGGGGTACTGTACTGTTGGAGCAATAGAAACATTTTTTTTTATATTAAAAGAAGATAATTTAAGAAAACAAGTTTTCGCAAAAATTAAAAAAAATCTATTGCGAAAAAACACCCAACGCGAATCGGCTCAAAAACTTAATTTTCAAATTTGAAGCCAATCGACCCAATGGTTCGGGCTATAGGAGCCGGTAGAGACAGACGGACTAAATCGGGGGACCCCACTTTTTTCGACTTTTCTACCATTGTAACGTCATGTTTTAATTAAAAACCCTAGTTAAAAATTTTTTACGAATGCAAAACTTGCTTGAACACAGCTGTAGTTCCTATATAAGAGCGGAATATTTATAATACCCTCAAAGAAAGGAAGATCTGGTTACAGATTCTGAAGACATGTATTGGAACGATAGTAACATGCACTTCAACAATTTACGTCCAAAGCTTGAATACAACTCCTATCTCCTGGCTGGAGCTCCAGTAACTTACTGCCTTTTAGACAGTTTTTAAGACAAGCTTTTAAAACAATTGGTGAGAATTGACATCCTTATGCCTTACATTTTTACGGCTATATTAACTAATCATTATACAAATATTCGTTCTTTAGCCGCACTATCCGAATGTTTAATGTTTTACCATGTTCTGTCTTTTTCTATCACCTTTTTCCTTACTATCCCTTTGTTGGAGTCGTTGACTTTTAAACCAAGAGTTGATTAAATAATGTGTTTATGAGAGCATGAAGAAATTTCATAGGACTGGTGAAAAGATTTCTGCACAAAGTGAAAAATGTTCAAGGAGCACTATTTTGTATTTTGATATCTTTGCAAATGTTCTTAACCAAACCATCTTAAGCCGCTTTGAAAAGCCCGGCAGTTGAGCCATCTTCTGCAGTAGCTTTGCCATAAACTTTGATTATGAGCTTGAAGATTTCAAACTTCATTTCTACTGTTGAACCTTAACATCCTCGATAGTGTACTTCTCGTAGTCATACCACTTTTACATCTACAGTTTTTCTTTGCATTACGTTTTCAAAAACAAATAGGCCAAATATTCTTTTATGTTGTCAACTCTTATCGAAAATTTGCATCAGAATTTCTGCTCCACACATTTTTTTAACAGTGTCCCTTTACCCTTTCTTTTGCTTACTTGAACGTATTTTCTTGAGGACTCATGGTCATTACTGAGTTACTGGAGACCATATAAATGGCAAGGATGGACCGAGCGACGGACGATATGAAGCGAGTTTGATGATCTATTGTTGCACCGCAGTATGTGACATTGGTTTCAATCAGTATACGCGATGATTCGGCATGGCCTAGAATGTTTAATTAGGCTGAAGTTACACACACACAACCTATAGACTCAAACCCAAACCTGAAAACTCTGTGTACCTATAGATATTTCCACGTAGCTTTGTGTGTAAACATTCCAACCGATTTGGTATAAGTGCAGCCATCCGCCCCTACACTATATAGTATTGTTGTACTAAGGAAAAGGAAAGGGAAATCAATTGTACCTATAGTTGAAGTTAAAGTTAACGTTCATATCTGGTTATATAGAAGCTCTTAAATTTCATAAAACATACAACACATCTAAGCTTGGCCATCCATCCTACATAGCTGGCTATCTCTGTATTCTATGATGGAATGACATATAATCATATCTATAAAGCTTTTGTTGTGCGTTTTTGCTTTTTGGAATTGACTTTTAGTAAAGTCAGAGGGGAATGGAATTCGCTTAGTAGATGAATTAGGAAAGAATAGCAATGAAACTTTTGACAAAAACATTCCGACACAGATCCCTTATATCTACCTAGCTATATACTACACATCATATTAGTAATAGATTTGTAAAAAAGGGAAAGAACTATAAGGCGAAAAGCCTAGAGGTGGTGGCTTTGGAAAGCATCATACCTCCTAAACATACATTGAAACCTTAGACAAAAACTTTTCGAAATGGAACTTGGCAAAGTGAAATGTGAACACAATACTTGTCGAACTTTTTCAACTCAAGAATCCAAGAAAAAAAAAAGAAAATGGTTTGTTTGGATTGAGCAGATTGTATATTCTAGGAGTAAGGACTTGGAAAAGAAGAAAAAAATTCGATAATATTGTTTAACCAACGTGCGGCACGGAAGGAAACTCTTCGTTAGAGAGGCTTAATATACATTAATGATTTTTACTATTATGTCTGTCTACTTCTACTATTATGTAGGTTCTTCTTACGAGTATACGAGTACATGTGACGAAAGCATCTCGTTTGGTTTTTATATTAGTATCTATATATTTGTACGTTTAAATATGTACCAAACCTACCTGGAGGCTGTTTTGCAAAAGAATGCGTTACGTATATTTACTTAGAACTTTTGTGGACTTTCTTTTTATGAGTTGCGTGATGCGTGGTTGTCTAATAGAACCATTAACAATAATTGAAGAGCTTCTACTACTGGTTGACTGACATTTAGCTAATGACTATAGGTAAACTAAGAGAGTTGTATGTATATATAATTTGGTCATGAGCCTATTATCATTACCGTATTAACGTGACATAGTAACGGAAAAAAAAAATAAGAAAGTTCAAGAAACAAATTGTTTAATTCAAGTAGTATTTTTGTTCTTGTTGATATTTAGGGACATTAATCTCTTAATTAAAAAATGCTATTTATTAGGCTTCTCGAAAGGACAACAAGAGTGAGTAAATACTCAAATTGGACATTCTTCAACGAAATGGAAGTACATTTGGTTGTTGCCATTTCAACCAGATGGATTGAGCAATTTAACACTCAAGGAGCATGTCCTTAGTTGAAATAAATCAATCAATACATTTCTACTTTTAGGAAATTTTAAAAATAATAATTTCTATAAGAGGAAACAGGTGTTGTGTTGTGTTTGCAAGATACGCAAGTCAAATATTTTCTGAAGGTTTTTACATATATTTTTGTACAAAAAACTGTCCGTTGGGTGTTTCACAAGATCGTACCATATGCAAATAACGCCATTTTTATAAATAACCGTTTAATATCATTCCTTGTTCGAAATATGTACATTTGAGTAGATATTTTTTTCAATTTTCTTAATTTCATGAAAACATATGTTGCTCCGCTTTGAACGCAGAAAACAACACCAGCGCTGAGATCAAACGAAGAATCCCTCTTGCTAACTGCTGTTTCTTTGGGCTAAGAAAGCAATTGAGTAGCAAAGCCCTCTATCGAGGGACTAAAGTGTCGCTTTAGAAGACCCTCATCATTCCTGTCATGCTACACGGTGTGGAAACATGGACTATGACAAAAGCGAATGAAAGCACCTGGGAGCGTTTCGAGATAAAAGTTCTTCGTGTGGTCTACGAGAAGATGGAACGATGAACTGTACGGGCTGTATAGCGACTTAGAGTTAGCCAGAGGGCCAGAATAAAAGTCGAAGCACTAAGATGGCTGGGCCACGTAGAGTGCATGAAAACCAATGCTCCGGCCCGGAAAGTCTTCGAATCCACATCCACAGGATAGCGCAGTAGAGGAAGACCGCGGATCAGGTGGCGCGCATAAGTGGAAAGTGACCTCACCCAACTTGGAGCGCGAAACTGGAGACATCTATAGCTAGGGACCGAGCTAGATGGAGAAGTTTGTTGGGTGAGGCCCTAGTTTATACAGGACTGTAGCGCCACCAAGTAAGAAGTATGTTTTTTTTTAATTAATATCAATTTTGAATGACGTAATAATATCTAAAATTAAAATTAATTGAAGTCGATAATATTTTATCAGTTGCTGGGATATTTGGGGACAAAACTTTAAATGTTTCACTTATTTTTTTTTTTAATTGATATAATAGAGAACCTCCACCAAATTTTTGAAGTTATGTCTTCAGATTTGACACACGCACACACAAACATATTTCTTAAAACCATGGGATTACATACATTCTGGGAACTTGGAAAAGTAAAGAAATTCAAAAGTTTTTATTTTGACCAATTAAAAAAAGCTTCCAATTCAAAATATTTTGTTTAAACTACTAGAATGTCTAAAAATAAAAAATTGGGTCGCGCAACAGTCCGTTGAGAACTAATGCCTAGTGACTTACAACTCTCAACCATTCCTGTGTGCGAGTACTGTTGTCAGGAATGGAGGTGACCAACAGTTTTAAGCCGAATCCGAACGGCTAATTTGAGGAAGCACTTTTCATGACAAGAGTTACTATTGGAGAATTTGTCAATTCCTCGCAAGAGGCAGTAGCCGTGAAAAAAAACTTTAGATGGCTTAGGCAGGGATCGAACCCAAGACCTCTGGCATAACAGTCCAAAGCACTAACCATTATGCCACGGGTACTACATAATCTAAAATACAAAATTTCTAAAGAGCTGTGAATAATTTCTCTTGATTTTACATGTTCTTATCCTACTCCAAGAAGTAGGGCAGAATGCAAACACTCCAAATTTGGTACTTATGTAGATTCTTGATTATCTTAGGAAAATTTACTTGAACGACTATAACGAAAAGCTTTCCGATTTATAACAAATATTCCACGATTTGATTGATACCGTCTAAAATCTGTAAAGAATTTAACACTTCACAAACTAATAATTTGCTTCTATTCTCTAAAACCTAAGCTAATACTGAAACTGTGAACAATTTTTTAAAACATTTTCCAAATTTTTCAAAACTTTGCCTTACTACTTCCCTATGTTATATTAAAACCCGTCAAAATATAATTTAAAAACCTATTTTAAATGCATACGATGAGTCCGTATTCATGTTGGGTCGGTCGGTCGGTCGGCTTTTTCTTTACTTGAAAGAATTGTATATTAGTTCGAAATATTGACCTGAAAGTATTAAACACATAACAAAAATGCGATTTTTTTTTTGTATAGACCAAAATAAACATTTCATCCAAACTTACATCGAATTAGAAAGTAAATTAAAATTAAATGAAGACTTTCGTTTAAATTCATATTCGGAGGTGCATACGCTGATCACGACTTAAGGGCCGGCAAGGACGGTATCAACGTAAGTATTTTCAGCCAAAATTCGTCAAGTTAAATAAGCACTTGGTATAGGCTTCAGGTCATCAGAAAAATGGCATGCTTACTTTTACTCTTTCCAAGAAGGCGCTGCGACGAAATGCCCAAACCGTCAATATACGGCTTCAAACGTAAGTCTTCATGTTTCTTCAATTTACCCCCGACTCTTAAGCCAGCTGGTTTGGCTGAAATGGTTTGGCTTAATATGCATAATTGTAGTGTGTGAAATTTTGAATAATAGGTTTTTCATATTAATGAACGTCTTTTTGTTGTATTGGAGTGCTTTAAAAAATAATTTCCTTCTGTTCTCTAAAACCTAAGCTAATACTGAAACTGTGAACAATTTTTTAAAACATTTTCCAAATTTTTTAAAACTGTGCCTTACTACTTCCCTATGTTATATTAAAACCCGTCAAAATATAATTTAAAAACCTATTTTAAATGCACACGATGAGTCCGTATTCATGTTGAGTCGGTCGGCTTTTTCTTTACTTGAAGGAATTGTATATTAGTTCGAAATATTGACCTGAAAGTATTAAACACATAACAAAAATGCAATTTTTTTTTTGTATAGACCAAAATAAACATTTCATCCAAACTTACATCGAATTAGAAAGTAAATTAAAATTAAATGAAGACGTTCGTTTAAATTCATATTCGGAGGTGCACACGCTGATCACGACTTAAGGGCCGGCAAGGACGGTATCAACGTAAGTATTTTCAGCCAAAATTCGTCAAGTTAAATAAGCACTTGGTATAGGCTTCAGGTCATCAGAAAAATGGCATGCTTACTTTTACTCTTTCCAAGAAGGCGCTGCGACGAAATGCCCAAACCGTCAATATACGGCTTCAAACGTAAGTCTTCATGTTTCTTCAATTTACCCCCGACTCTTAAGCCAGCTGGTTTGGCTGAAATGGTTTGGCTTAATATGCATAATTGTAGTGTGTGAAATTTTGAATAATAGGTTTTTCATATTAATGAACGTCTTCTTGTTGTATTGGAGTACTTTAAAAAATAATTTCCTTCTGTTCTCTAAAACCTAAGCTAATACTGAAACTGTGAACAATTTTTTAAAACATTTTCCAAATTTTTTAAAACTGTGCCTTACTACTTCCCTATGTTATATTAAAACCCGTCAAAATATAATTTAAAAACCTATTTTAAATGCACACGATGAGTCCGTATTCATGTTGAGTCGGTCGGCTTTTTCTTTACTTGAAGGAATTGTATATTAGTTCGAAATATTGACCTGAAAGTATTAAACACATAACAAAAATGCAATTTTTTTTTTGTATAGACCAAAATAAACATTTCATCCAAACTTACATCGAATTAGAAAGTAAATTAAAATTAAATGAAGACTTTCGTTTAAATTCATATTCGGAGGTGCATACGCTGATCACGACTTAAGGGCCGGCAAGGACGGTATCAACGTAAGTATTTTCAGCCAAAATTCGTCAAGTTAAATAAGCACTTGGTATAGGCTTCAGGTCATCAGAAAAATGGCATGCTTACTTTTACTCTTTCCAAGAAGGCGCTGCGACGAAATGCCCAAACCGTCAATATACGGCTTCAAACGTAAGTCTTCCTGTTTCTTCAATTTACCCCCGACTCTTAAGCCAGCTGGTTTGGCTGAAATGGTCTGGCTTAATATGCATAATTGTAGTGTGTGAAATTTTGAATAGTGGATTTTTCATATTAATGAACGTTTTATTGATGTACCCTCGTCAATTTTATTCAAACAAGAACATCAAAATTTGTACGATTCCGCGAAAGAAAACACTGAACGAGTTTTATACGGCTTTGATCTTGAAATGAATGAAGCTATTTAAACGGTGTCATATAAAAGTCTGAACGACTTTTTCTCTCTTTGCAAACTAGGTAAGACTCTTAACGAGTGTTGTTTTTTCGCGATTAAAAAAAAAGTATATAATTCTTCGAAATTTAAAAGAAAGAAATTAAGAGCGCAGCAGACATGAGCAAAGTCTTACAATATAACTAGAAGACCAAGTTTTAAAGAATTTTAAATAAGTTTGTTCACAGTTTCAGCATATATGTACCTACGCTTTTCAACAATTGTTGCAAAATTCGTTCACTAGTTCGAAAGAATTGAAGTCTTTTTCAAAAAACTGTTATAATTGAAGTGTTGTAGAAGCAAATTTCTGGACTAAGAACAAGTTTAAGGGGCTCAATTTGCTACAAAAAGTGAATTTTTAAAATACAAATTAAAATTGACAATAAGAACTGAAAACTTAAAAAATTAGAAGTTTACAAAAATCTGACAAATTTTTAAACCCGATCTGCTGTTGATTGAATTTAATTTAGTTTGGAATGAGTACGATTTCTTCACGTCTTGGCGAATCTAAATATTCATCGAAATACTAAAAACCATTTTCAAGAACCTAAATAATAGAAAAATTTACTTGAACTAGATTTTCCAAAGTAATTGTGAGTTTCAAATTTTATTATCCATGACAACGTGTTAAGGAAAAAAGTGATGAATGAAATCAAAATCTGATAGTCTTCTGGTTTAGTCACTTAAAATTGGAAGTGTTTGGGTTTAACCGAAATCAACTTATTTTTGTTGAAGATTTAGCTTCGAAAATTTCTGAAAAATTGTTGTTGATTCATACAACAAAACTATGCAAACTGTTGCATCGATCCGTTCGATAGAATAAATGATAAAAATGTTAAATTTTTCACAGGTACTCTGAATGTTTTTAGACTGTTTTTAATTAAAAATCAACAAATTGTAAAAATTGTTTTTCAAATTGAATATCATCAGGAAAAAAATAATATTGACTTCAGGAAAATTATATTTTATATAAACAATTGCATTTTAAATATATGCTTACAATTCTATGAAAGAACAGACATTTTTAACACTAAACATACCATAACGGGTGAAATGACCCATTTTGAACTTTTGCATTGAAAATGCACGTATAATTTTATTGCGTTTGCACATTTGACTTCATGACTTTTTCTAAGTAATTAATGTACAGTTGTTATAAAAATATTTCTGTTTTGTTTTGTTTTGTTTATTCTGAGTAATCCTTGTTGTATACCGATATCTACCACAACAGGTCATTTGACCCGCTATGGTAGAAATAGGTATATTTAAGTCATGGTATGATTAGTGTTAAATTTCCATAGGAAGTTATTGTAATCGGTCCGAATTGTCGAATTGAAAATTTTGAAATTCCTAGACGTTTCAAGGTTCATAGAATCTAAATCAAAGAGTTTCAGAAAGATATCTCTGTATGCGTGTGTACGTAGATTCTTTTCGTCGTCCATATCTGAAGAATTAGTAGAAATATCGACTTTAAATAAATGTTGTTACACAAATAACAACACAGACAAACGCTGAAAGGACTTTCAAAAATTGAGTGGGTGGTTTTCTTACTATATAGCAATTTGAAAAAGTGAACAATTGGTCCTCGAATATCTTATGAACAAAAAATGATTTTACCTCCAAAATAAATGCATGCAAAGAATTATGTTGTTTTTGATATGTGGTAAGATTTTGAGAAAAACCGAAGTAATGGTTTTCTTAAGAGAAACAAAAAACTAAAAAACCATAACGCAAAGTTGGTAAAAATTGATTTTCGACTCAAATATCTTGGGGAAAATTAATTAAGAAATTGGCTTCAAATATTCTGTAAAATATAAATAAAAATCCAACGGTTAGCTTTTTCATAAGAATTAAAAAATAAAATAGTAGAAATTGATGTTCGATTCTCGATATGTAAATGTAAATAAATGACGGTTCTGACTTCAAAATTATTTTATTTTTAACTTCCCATAGGAAGTTATTGTAATGGGTTCGATTTGTCGAATTAAAAATTTTGACATTTTTCGACGTTTTAAGGTCCATAGAGTCGAAATAAAAGATTCTTAGAAAGATGTCTGTGCGTGCGTGTGTACGTACCTACGTTCGTACGTCCGTACGTCCGTATGTCCAGAAGAGAAGATATCGACTTCAAATAAATTTTGTTATACAGATAATAAGGCTAAAAGATGCAGAAAGGGTTCTCAAGAAAATTGCTTGGGTGGTTTTTTTTACCATAGCAGTTTAAAAAAAAAGGTGAAAATTTTGGTTAAACCTAAATATCTTATGAACCAATGACGCTAGAGACTTGAATTAAATTTTATACTATATATTGTAACGTGATGCAAGACAATTATATTTTTGGAAAAAAATCCAATTAACGTTTTTTTTTTATAAATCAAAAAAACTGAAAAAAAAATTTGTCACCTCGAAAATTTTACGACTTAAATATGATTTCATCTCCAAAACAATTTTGTGCAACGAAGAATTATGTTTTTGACATCTGATAAAATTTTGAGAAAAATCGAATTGACAGTTTTTTTACAAAAAATAAAAACTTAAAAAAATGAATAAAAGTTGGTAAAAATTGATTTTTGACCCAAAATTGGCTTTAAACTACTTTAATTTTTCAAAAAATATCGTTGTCAACATTCAAAAAAATTTTGAAAAAAATCGAATCGACAGTTTTTGTACAAAAAATTAAAAACCTAAAAAAAATTTATCAAAAGTTGGTAAAAATTGATTTTCGACTCAAATAGCTATTCAAAAATTACAAATATTGGCTTTAAACTTATTTTATTTCACAGATAATATTGTTTTCGATATTGAGTACTTTTTTTATAAAAAACCAACTGTCCGTTTTTTCATAAAAAAATAAAATCTACAAAAAATAGTACGCAAATTTGGTAAAAATTTATACTTATAGACAAACTTTTAAACAAGAAAAATCGACAGACGGGATGGGAAGTTATTAGTGTGGGTCGCATCCCAGCCTCTTTTTATATAAGAAATAAAAACCTTTAAAAAATGCTACTAAAATTGGTAAAAAGTGGTTTTCGAGTTACAATCTCGTTAACAAAAACAGATTTTAAAATTAAAATTACTTAATCATATGTAAAATTTTGGTGCTAACTTTAAGTTTATTTTTTAGAAATATTCAAGTGACAACTTTTTTTACAAAATACGAAAAACAAAAAAAAAAAACAAATTCAAACTGATAAAAAATTGTTTTCAACTCAAGTATTATAAGAACGAAGAATGAAATTGATTTAAAATTTGTTTATCTCATACGAAACGTTGTTATATATGTATATTTTTTAAGCTCTTAGACAGATCGACTGACCGGGACGGATGGGAAGTTATCAGTGTGTGTCGCATCCCAGCCTCCTTTTCCAAATACATATTAATTTAAATTGATGAAAACAAAATATATTTGTAATAAAATTCGGATTGAGTCAGAATTTCAAACACAACCAAATAAATATGTACATATACAAATATTAAAAATGACTTACTGTTATTCTTGTTATAGTTCCACCAAAATTACCATTAATCACTGAAAAATGTTAGTTTTCGTTTTGAAATAACTTTAAGTTTGTGTTTTATGTTATTATAATTATTTTTGTTTTATTTTTTTTTTTATATTTTTTAGATTCACAGACCACGGAAGAAATTAAAAAAAAAAAAACACAAATGCACTTTCTAAGCACTTTCAATCTAATCAAACATGCGCACTGGACAAAGATGAAATACCAACTGCGCTTTTATCCGTTTGTTTTCTAATGTTTTATCTTATTCTTCTTCTTTAATTTTCACTCAAAGCTTTAATGCACAGGACAAAGCTAGGCGGCATGCGCATATGACTAAACTGTTCGTTCACGCAGGTAAGCAGGTGTATACTCGTTTAAAATACGTTTTTTAGAAAGGGAGAAATAGTGCTTGACGATGGAGAAAATAAAAAGGCGGATAGATGTGAGACGTGAGAGCAAAATGGAAGAATTGTATTTTGAATCTAATTTGAATTTAAAAACGAAACAAATATAGTTCTGCAAGTGGGTGGCGGTAGGTGTTTACTGTTGAGAGAATGAAATACGTATTTGAATGAAAATTTAAGTTTTGCCTTTCATATTGGGTGTTAGTTATTTCTATTTACACTTTCAACTCAAATATAAATACAAACATAAGTGAGTTAATGTTTCTATTAGTTTTTGTTCTTATTTTAGTTCTAATTGTTGCACTGTAATTATTTCTTATAGAAAATATGTTAAAAGTGTTAAATTTAAAACATACTTTAAGCAGTATTAGCAACAATTAAAATAAAAATTGTTACGTTTTAGTTCATGGGAAAAAGTAAATTAAAATTTATCAATTTTTACGCTTGAAATTAGTGATAAGTTTTATTAGGATATGTTTTATAATTATTCATGTTTATTAGAACTTTTTTGAATAGAATAAAATATCAAATTGAAAATTCATCTTTGAACTGAAAAAAATCTTAAATCGTTTTGAGAATTTAATAAGCGAACGAACCTAAAATATGTTAGGTATTTTAAACATATTAAAATAAAATGATTTTCCCTTATTATTAAAATTTACGTTATGAAAATAATTTTAAAATAAATTCTACTCTTGTGGAATACTAGCTAACGCTAGTTAAATTTTCTTTCCTTCTTCAAACTTAAATGGTTGTTTACCATATATTCCTATGGGATTCTAAAATCATTAATAATTTATATAAATAAAATAAAACGGCATAGAAACCCTACTACATAAGTAAAATTTTTCTTCTCTGTGAAATTTAGTTTTGAAAGTTGTTTTAAAATCACAGAAACAAAATTTAAAGTTTTTTAAGAAAGGCTTCATTAGACATAAGATCCATTTTATTAACTTCTGGAACAGACTTCTAGATGGAAGCTAATTTAGCATTTCAATCTTCTTTTAACAAGAAAAATGTGTTTTTTTTATAAAACAGTAAAATATAATGAAAGATTGATGAATACAGTTTGAAAATGCAAGTAAGATTAAGATTTAAGTTCAATGTAGGTTGACCCTTTTCCAGTACTTAGACTACTACATCCTTAGAATACTTACACTTAAGCGTACTTTGAATAATTTTAACGGTAATTTTATAGTATCTAGTAGTAATTACAGGCTTTCATTTACTTCTCTTTCAAGGTTGTTGTAATAAGTATATTTTATTTTTTCAATCCCAAGTATTGAAATTTTTTACTTTTCATGGTCTAAATCGTTTTTGAGAGATGTTTGTACGTTTTAAATACCCTTTGTGGTTTTTTAATAGCCAAAATGGACTCCCTTATTTCTTTGACCGCCATTATACAACGCGACATGGACTCAACAAGTTTTTGGCATTTACTATCGGAATGGCGTTAAATTGCTTTGGTATTTGAATCCATAGTTGGTATTTATTCTGGAGAACCACGGTTGCGCACAAGAGTTTTTCAGATCCGTTCACAAATTCTCAATCGGGTTAAGATCGGAGGACTGATATGGCGAGGGAAAAACAGAGATTTGATAATCGCGAATTTTGAAGAGTGTTTGGGATCACTATCCTACTGCCTCAGTACAGTACACCGTTTTTGTTGTATCGGGGTTTTCAAAAGTTTTTCTTTTAATGAAACAAAAACAGTTTTGGATATCAATGAAATTCTTTATTCCTGTAAAAGTTCGTTTGATAATATTATGTATGCAACTCGATTTCTTTTGCATGGCCACCACGGCACGCTTGCAGAAGTACAGACGCTGAACCCAATTTTCGACGCTTTTCAAGCATAAATCGGCCGCCGATACTGCGCAATTTCACGATATTCCTACGAAGTTCATCAATCGTCGATGGCTTATTGGCATAGACCATAGACTTGACGTAGCCCCACAGGAAATAGTCTAACGGCATCAAATCGCACGACCGAGGCGGCCAAGCGACTGGACCATTTCGTGAGATAACACGTTCTCCAAACTTAGTTTCCAATAAATTGATTGTGACATTCGCTGCGTGGCTTGTGGCGCCGCCCTCCAAGTCCATATCATCCAATTGGAGCCAAAAATATTCGGTTATCATTGAACGGTAGCGATCCCCATTCGCAGTAACGTGCAGATCTTGATCATCACGGAAGAAGTACGGCCAAATGACGCCGCCGTCGCCGGCCCATAAACCACACCAAACCGTAATTTTTTTTCGGGATGCAATGATGACTCATGGAGTACGTGTGGATTGCTGCCTGACCAATACCGCAGAAATGAGCCTCATCGCTGAAGATTATTTTTCGATGAAAATCGGAATCATTTTCAAGTTGTTGCTCAGCCCAATTCACGAACATACCTATGACGCTTCTGCTGGCCAAGCGGCTTCAGTTCTTGCGTCGATTTAATCTTGTAAGGATGTAGGTCAAGATCTTTTCGCAAAATTCGCCACAACGACGCACTTCACAGAGATGCCCAATGCTTGAGAACGACGTGTGAGAGACACATTTGGGCTTTCTGCAACTGAAGCCTCAGCGGCAGCAATATTCTCAACACTACCGGCACTTCTTTGTCTCGCTGGCATAGGAACATTTTGTACCACTAGACGCTCAATTGTTGATCTGCTAGGACGATTATGACAACCATAAATTGGATCGGTAGTAAATTTTAATAATTTCGTATCGTTGTTGTCTCGTATATCTTGCCATCATGAAATGGCAAACTTTAGTTTTAGTTTTTATTTTATTTATTTATGAGTTGCTAACACAGTAAGATATAATATCTTATTTCTAGTGAAGCATTATAAATCATACCAAAGCTACGTAAATGTTTACAAAATGGCAAGTTTACAAATTATTTGGAAAGATACCAAATATTTAATATTGTAATGTGTATACACTCTTTATCTCTTTTACTATCGTGCTACATCTAGTGGAGAGGAGAATTCGCTTCTATAAGCATCGAGAAACATCTAGTGGCTAATAGGAGAACTCGCTTCTTAAGCATCGAGAAACATCTAGTGGCTTAGAGGGGAACTCATTCAGCGCATACAAGAACCTCGAAAGGGGTAAGCATCTAGTGATAAAGTGGAGAACTTCGTTAAGCATCGAGAACAACCTCGTAGATTCTCGAACCGATTTGAGGTATATAAATAGGCGCTTGGAAGCGAAGCGGTTCATTATGGATTGTGAATTGCTATAAAGAAAAGACTGTGTTTGAAAAGTAAAGACTGTGTTTTAAAAGTAATAATTGAAAGTGTTGAATAAAGAATTTTTGTGAGTAATTTAAAAGAAAGTGAATTTGTGTTTTTATTTACGAAGTTTGAATAAGTTTTAACTGTCGGACCAAGCCGAATATTACAATATTAACTATTTTCTATATATTCTTAAAATGAAGTAGTACTGTACTATCTATACTTCTAATTTCCCGTGGTAGTGTATTCCAAAGACGTGTTGCGTTGACAAAAAACTGGCGTTCAGAAGTAAGACAACTGAAACGAGGGTTCACTAAGAGGGTTGATCTAGTTGAACTGAAAAAAGTTATTTCTCTGAAGAGATCGGCAGGTTGTTGTGTTAGAAGAATATCCGATAACAAAATTAAGGTCCGAAAATTGAGCAGATTTTCAAATGACATCCCAAGAAAGTTGTGTGCGTGTTGTGAAATTCTGTCAAATCGTCGTAGTCCATGAACATATCGTATTGCACTATTGAAAGCAACAGTGAGCTTTCGTTTACTTTCATAGTCAAGTTTGCAGAATATTTCACAACCGTAAGTGACCAAGGGTATTATAAGTGTTTTTACAAGTAATGCACGGATTTTTAAAGGAGTGTAATACTGTGTAGACCAAAGGGTGCGGAGGACACCGTATGTTTTACCAAGAATATATGAAACGTGGTTTTTCCAAGTCAGCGTTTGGTTGAATACAACTCCTAAATTTTTCGCTGAATCCACATATTTGATAGGTGAGCCATTTAACAAAATTAATGGGAAGTAAGATACGTCTTTATTATTCCTTGACAACACTAAGCATTTAGATTTTTTAGGATTGAGCACTAAGCTATTTTGGTGTGACCAACGTTGAATTTCTAACAAATCTTCATTTATACAGGTAGCAAAGTGCTCAATTAATCCCAATGGACAACTAAGATATAACTGAGCATCATCAGCGTATAGCCGAATGGAGCAATGCTTAATAGTTAAAGGAAGCTCATTAATGTAGAGGGAGAACAACAGAGGTCCAAGTATGGACCCTTGGGGGACACCGCTTTTGTTTAATAGAAAATTGGAGAGGACTTTTTTAAGTTCAACAGCTTGTGTTCTTCCAGTTAAATAAGAAAAAATCAACTTGATTGCATCAGAAGAGAAGTTATAAAATAGGGAGAGCTTTTGGCAAAGTGTTGAATGATTTACCATGTCGAATGCTTTCGAAAAGTCCAAAAGTATCAAAAAAGTAACATAATCCTTATCGATAGATTTTCTTATGTCCTCTGAAACACTTATTAAGGCAGTAATGCAGCTATTTTTCTTACGGAATCCGGATTGTTTTGATGTTAATATATTTTCGTGATCAAGAAACGTACTAATTTGCTTTTGAATAATTTTTTCGAACGCCTTCGAAAGAAAAGGTAGTATTGAGATTGGTCTAAACTCGTCTCCTCTTGAGGTTTTTGGAACAGGTATTATTTTCGCCTTTTTCCATTGCGTAGGAAATTCATTTGTTGATATGATTGAATTGAATAAGTGGGTAATATACGGCAAAAGAACTGGCAAAAGAAGTTTCAAGAACGATGGATGCATTTCATCCAACCCAATAGCGTTTGATTTAATAGACAGGACACCTTCAACCACATCCTCAGGAGATATAATGGAAAAGGAAAATGAATTATAAGTTGGGGAAATACTATTGAAAACATTGGATACAACGGGACCTGGAGTTATATTATTGGTAACAAAATTACTCGAAGATACGAAATTTTGATTCAGATCATTGACGTTAATATTGTAATGTGTATACACTCTTTCAATAATAAGGGGCAACATCTAGTGGTAGTAATAGGAGAACTCGCTTCTTTAAGCATCGAGAAACATCTAGTGGCTTAGAGGGGAACTCATTCAGCGCATACAAGAACCTCGAAAGGGGTAAGCATCTAGTGATAAAGTGGAGAACTTCGTTAAGCATCGAGAACAACCTCGTAGATTCTCGAACCGATTTGAGGTATATAAATAGGCGCTTGGAAGCGAAGCGGTTCAGTATGGATTATGGATTGTGAATTGCTATAAAGTAAAGACTGTGTTTAAAAGTAAAGACTGTGTTTAAAAGTAATAATTGAAAGTGTGGAATAAAGAAATTTTGTTAGTAATTTAAATAAAGTGAATTTGTGTTTTTATTTACGAAGTGTGAATAAGTTTTAATTATCGGACCAAGCCGAATATTACATTGGTGTCAGAATAAGGGATTAAAACTTATTGAGAGTAAAAACAGTGAGCAGTGATTGAACTATTTTGTGTGAAGTAGTGAAGTTTAAAATAAAAAATGAGTAATGTTTTGAAAGACTTAACTGTTCCTGAGCTAAAGGCCGAACTAAGCAAACGTGGCTTAAGTGGGACAGGAGTAAAAACTGAACTCGTTAAACGGCTGCAAGAATATCTGGAGCAGCAAAATGAAGACCCAGATACGTTTGCTTTTGAATTAGAAGCAAAAGTGGAAGAGGTAAATGCAAATGTTGCTTTATCTAACATGATGTCACTTCTTCTAGCCAAATTTGAAGAACAAAGAAGCGATCAAAAGCAAGAACAACAGAATGTTCTCAAACAACTAGAAACTCAAAGGAGTGATGTCCTGAAACAACTAGAAGCCCAAAGAAGCGACCAGAAGCAAGAACAGCAGAATGTTCTCAAACAACTAGAAACTCAAAGAAATGATGTCCTAGAGCGGTTCGACGAACAGAGAAACCTTTTAGAAGGCAGGTTTTCGGACTTCGAACAGAAAATCAATACTCTCGAAGAGCGCGTCGAACAGCAAATTGTACGTTTCGAGAAAATGAACAAACAAATCGAAACCCTCACAAATGAACTAGAAAAAGTGCGAAATATGAAAGCTCGAGAACCTTCTGGTGAGTGTTCAAGGAAGAGAGAAGTGAATCCTCCAAGCTTTGATGGTCAGATTCCGTGGCCAATTTACAAGAAACAGTTTGAAGCAGCAGCGTTAACAAACGGCTGGGACGATCACGGAAAATGCATTGCTCTTACGCTTGCTTTAAGAGGATCTGCTGCTGAACTGCTACAAACCATCCCAGCAGAAAAGAGTGGTGACTTCACAGTTCTGGTAAACGCAATCGAACAGCGGTTTGGGAATAGGCACATGGCAGAACTCTTCCGAGTTCAGCTTAACAATAGGACACAGAAAAGAGGTGAAACTCTGCAGCAGCTTCAGGCAGATATCGAGCGATTGGTTCACCTGGCATATCCAACAGCTGGTAACGAGATAATAAATCAACTTGCTGTTGAAGCCTTTGTGAGAGCTGTGGGCGATATAAATCTCCAAAGGGCTATCCGCATTGCCGGAAAGCAAACACTACCAGAAGCATTGGCTTTCGCTCTGACGATGGAAGCTGCAGAAAAAGCTTCCCAAAACATGCATCGTGTAAGGAAATTAGAAGTTCAAGAATGCTCTTGTCAGAAGGCTACTGTGGAAAGGAGTCAGCGAGGCGGACGAGCACGATGCTGGAACTGCAATAAGACTGGGCATCTACAGCGACAGTGCAGATTACCACGAAGAAGAACCACATGCCAACACTGTGGAAATAGGAGTAATTCAACCGGTCAAAGTAACACCAACAACGTTGCTTCCGAAGTTGTTTCCTACCCGGGAAAACGAATAAGAACCAACTTTAGGTGGCAGAAGCTGGTTTCTGGTATCGATGGCCCCAGGAACGACATCCAGGTTTATCAAACGAAACCTAACAACAAGAGCAGACCATATAAGGAAGACTGTAAGCATTGCAGACGACAAAAAGAAAAAGAAGTAGTTACTGTCCAACGAACCAGAGTCGATCCCATTTATGGCTGGAGCAACGACGAGTTGAGGAAGGCTCAACAAGAAAGACTCCTTCAGATCCACGACAATACCAGGTTGAAAATAAAGACGTTCAGTGACCGAATGAAGACACGCTACGATATACGAGCGACAACCACAGAGTTCCAAGCAGGAGATCGGGTGTGGCTTTACAATCCCCATCGACAAAAAGGATTGTCACCGAAACTTCAACGGGACTGGGAAGGTCCATATACAGTCATTACAAAAATCAACGATGTCGTGTACCGGATACAAAAGGGAGTCAGAGGAAAACCTAAAGTTGTACATCGCGACCGGCTACATCGCTACAGTGGTGATGAGAACGATGGATTTGTTCGGGACGATCAATCCTAAGGAGGGGGCAATGTAATGTGTATACACTCTTTCAATAATAAGGGGCAACATCTAGTGGTAGTAATAGGAGAACTCGCTTCTTTAAGCATCGAGAAACATCTAGTGGCTTAGAGGGGAACTCATTCAGCGCATACAAGAACCTCGAAAGGGGTAAGCATCTAGTGATAAAGTGGAGAACTTCGTTAAGCATCGAGAACAACCTCGTAGATTCTCGAACCGATTTGAGGTATATAAATAGGCGCTTGGAAGCGAAGCGGTTCAGTATGGATTATGGATTGTGAATTGCTATAAAGTAAAGACTGTGTTTAAAAGTAAAGACTGTGTTTAAAAGTAATAATTGAAAGTGTGGAATAAAGAAATTTTGTTAGTAATTTAAATAAAGTGAATTTGTGTTTTTATTTACGAAGTGTGAATAAGTTTTAATTATCGGACCAAGCCGAATATTACAATATCTACAGTAGAGCCACTGCGAGATTTGGTTACACCTATCCTCTTAAGATTTTGCCATGTTTGTTTACAATTTAGTGTATCATTAAAACGACTGGAATATAAGGCAACCTTTGCATTGCGAATAGCTAATACAGTTCTATTTCGAAGAGCACAAAATTGTTGATGAAAACTGTCAAGGCAAAAAGTTTTCCAGCGTTTATAGGCGATATCGCGTTGTCGCATTAATGATAGAATCTCATTGGTGAACCAGGGTTTGTTTTTTGGAATACAACATTTAGTTTTTAATGGCACATATATTTCAAAGAGCCTAGATACATTGGAGTTAAGAAATTCTACTTTATCGCTAGGTGAGGGCTTTGAAAAAACTAAATCCCAGTAAATATTGTGCACATCTGAGTGAAGCGAGGTATAGTCAATATTTTTGAAGTCTCTGTATACGAATACATCAGTTTGATTCTCCATTTGAAAGTCGAAGGTCAAATAGATTAAGTCATGCCTCGAAAAAGCTGGTGCCGATAGCTGATCATAAAGAATGACCTTAGTTCTGTCAGTGACGAAAAAAATATCCAATATCGAGGGATCCGAATTGGAAAAGTGGGTAGGGGCTGTAGTGTTAACGGAGTGGAGATTAAGAGAGAGGAATTCATACACAAAGTTATTTTCCTGCAAGAGGTTACAGTTGAAATCCCCACATTATAAAATATTTGGATAAGAAGCTGAAATTTGTTCAATGATAGATATAAGTGGAGAAATACAGATGTTTCTGTTTGGTCTATACACAGCACCAATCAAAAGCTTCTCATTTAAATTTGACAACTCAACAAAAACGAATTCCACTTGGCTATCGTCGGGGGAAGAGTTCTTAAGTCTGCATTTAAATCCTGCTTTTACATAAATATCGACACCCCCACCTCTGCAGCGCACCCTATTCAAACGAAAAATCCTATAACCCCCAAGCGAACACAACTGATCATTTTGCTCATCGGTAAGCCAGGTTTCAGATACGCAAATAACATCAACCTTAGATTCCTCAAATACATAACGAAATTCATCCATCTTAGCCAGCAAACTCTGTGCGTTTATGTGACACACCCGTAGGCCAGCTTCTTGACAACCCAACACGTTAACCATGGTGTGTAAGCTAAAATCACCCATAGTACGAATTGAGAGAAAAAAAAAAGAAAAAATTAAAAGAAGAATAGTGAGCACAGACTGGAAATATGAAAGAAAAATAAAGAATGAAAAAATAAAAAATATAAGCAATAATAATTTAAATTGAATTTGATTCTAAAAATGAAGTTTAATAAAAGAAGAATGATATTAAAAAAAAAAAAACTATTACTTCTTGTATAATTTATAGAGAAAAAGAAAAGAAGATGAAATTAATAATTGGTATATAAGGTATAAATTGAAGACAAAAGTAGTTATTTGAAAAATGAATTAAAAATAAAAATAATTATTTATGTAGGCAAGCTAGAGTTGGCATCCCTGTCCAAGTTCTCGATGCAGTCGATGGGTTCAGCTGTTTCATTCAAGTGACGTTTTACATACACTATTCCACGAGATGTGTAAACAGAAGATAACCGTTTTTGTTTTTTTAAAGCCAAGGCATGTTGAAGGATGGTATAGTTGTTCTTAGTTAATGATTCGCGCATGTGAAAAGAGTTTGAAAAATTTAAATCAACGTCTAGTAGGCTCAGTTCCCTTTGTTTTTGTTTACGAAAATCCGCAATACTGAAGAGAAATGTCAAAAGAGTGACAAGAAATATGGCGTCGTTTGCTGTCCCTGTCGCTCTACTTTTGTAGCGTCCCTGTTGAAAAACCGTGTAGGTATAAAGGAATATTCTTATTTTGAATACGCCTTGTCAAAGTAATTCTTTTATTTTGATATTTCATTTTATACAAAATGTTATTGTTAATATTTGAAAATGTCAAATTGGTTTACAAAAATTAATATCTTATCAAAAATATTAATACTTCTCGAATATCTTGACAGAAAATTGATTTTTGATTGCATAGGTACTCTTACAAGTTCTTCAAATGCTAATTTGGTTTATAACAACAAACTTCACTGGCAAAGTTTTTATAAGTGTATTAATGGAAAGCTATGCATATGTATCGAATCCCAGCCTCCCTTTTTCTTCTCATCTGAAAAATTTGGAGTTCTCTTATTTAACTTTATTGACACCTTTAAAAAAATGTAAAAAGATTAAATTATGGCTATTTTCTTGAAATTAAACTGTTTTTTAAACGTTAATGTTTTTAGATCTACAAAAATAAAAGGTAAATAAGGAGTCACACAAAATTGTGTTCATACACACATATGTTATTGGTACACAGCCCAAACATTTCTTTTTTCTACGTCTTCTTGACCTTCGTTTAGTACCTGTAACAAGAAGTTAAAGGATAAAAAATTATATAAAAGATTCTTCATACATCTAATCTACGATACCTTAAAATGGCGTAAAATAAGATCCAATAATGTTTTTTTATTTATTTGTATGGTTTCTGTTTATGATTTAAATACAAAATTTGAAGTCTTGTTCAATGAATTCATTTATTTATTTGTATATCTACTCTAAACTAACTTTCAGTTACATACATATAACTTCAAAGGATTTATTTATGGAACAGAAAAATTATTTATCCAAATTCAAAAAAGGTACATATAAATGAAGGTATCTCCATAACATTCTCTCTTAATACCTTCAAACCACAATCGAGAAGTTTAAATAATATTATTTCACATCATCTTCGAATTATTACAAATTTATAAACAATAAAAGCTCAACCATTCGGAAACTGGCAAACTCATGATAGCGGTCGGTATGGAAGAGAGATACTCTTATAGCTATAGCAGTATAAGGCCAAATTATTGTTAGATCTACCATAAATGCTCCTTATGATTACAGACCATCCTCCCACTCCCATTCTATTCCCAAAAACTAATATTCAACAAAAATATCTATAACGTAAGGGCATTAGCCATACGTTTTGAGTCTATGGGAATACGAAAACCCAGCCGGTCGGTCGGTTCTCGGTATGGTGGTTGGTTAGAACGATACGATGTGATGGCAAATCCTCTCTGGTTTTCACAATCAAAACAACTGAAGTAAAAGTACAATAAGATTGACGTTAGAGGCAATTTTCTAGATATCCTCCTCGAGAAATCATGTGGTTGGAACAGGCAAAAAGGGTGTATACGTCCTCTACATAGATGAATGAAGCAAAAAAAAATAACAGAAGAAATGTATTGTACAACAAAACAGCAACCGACACTAAAGCGAAGGGCAGCCATCCATCCATAAACTGGGCAAAGGTTGGAAATGGCCAGCCATCAGGCCAAGAGCCAGAACATACTTTGGCTGCGACGACGAGGATGACGACGACGACGAACGCCGACTCTAGTACGAAAGGTACTGTTTTACGGAGCTAGGCAATCAAATTATGTATCTTCTATATGTATTTCTAAATTCAGCGAAGCACAAAAGATATTATTACCCTGTCTGTTTTTTGAAGGTGGGGGAGGGAGCAGGATATGGATGCATGTGCGAGTGAATCTCTGATTCCAACCATTTGGTTTGAATTCCCAGAGAAAGTTTGTTGAAAAAAGGGGACCATGGAGTTTTTGTGCTGAAAGATCAAAACGAACGAAGAAATGTTGATTTCTGGCCGTTTTTAACATATTTAAAAGATTCCGAAGAATTGAATTCCTATTTTTGTTGCTAAAAAGTGTATGTATTTCATTGATCAACCAACTTAGGCAACCTCTTTACTTAAATTCTTATCATAGGAATATATTAAGCGCTGCGTGAATCCGTTTTTGTGAAGCTGATACTTCTTGAATTTGAAACCGACAAAAATTATTTAATATTCTTTCCTAAGAAATATCTAATGCAATTTCAATACACGTATACTTCTAAACTTCAGGATCGTCTTGAACTAGAACTTTTAAGGGAACTAGGTAATAATTATGTATACTACAATCATATTAAATTTACTGATACAAGGTAATGGCCAGAATTTTCAATATCGGTCTAAACAGTTTAAAATTAAGTGAATTTAGTAAAAATGCCTTCAATTTAGGATTCTAAAGAAGGTACATCTCAATTAACCCCTTTTTCCCCAAATGCCTTTACCGAAAATCGAGAGAGCATAAATGTTCTAATAAATGAAACTCAATTCTTTAAAGGTTTGCTTCGACAGCTTTCCTGCTCGTTCCTCAATTCTCATACTCCCAGTTATAATGACGATATTATTTCGGTTCTTGTGCACCAATGATTATGATGATGATGACGACGAACGTCGACGACGAAGATGACTACAACGATGGAAGTTTGGCTGTTTCAAAACGCCACCATCGTAGCATAACTCTATGGCAAAGGAGGCAATCTAAACCTCAAGTGATGCTATCATTTAAGGAAAAGGAAAACACAAAACGCGCGGTCCTTTCTCACACTCACACTCAAACTCACACCGATGGCTAACTTACAACTGGATGTGGCAACTAAACTGGCACTGGTATTCTGGATGGCTTCCTGTTTTGATGTGAGAGATACATTTACCTTTTGGAAATAGAAAACGAAAACAGTACCCAGACTAACATTGAATAGAATCTACAGTAGTTATTGCTGGTTTGGTACTGATGAAGTTGAAGAAGATACCATCCAGTTTCTACGGTTCTCGGCCGTCCCATCCGTCAGTCAGTCGTATAATACGGAAGCATCAACATTATTTGCCTGGCAGCGAATTTATTTCAAAAAGTGAGCTAATATTTTCATAAATCTCCTCACAGTGTACGCTTTCTCGATTGGAAGCGATTTTTCTTCCTGTCAAAATGGTTGTTACCAGTTAGAGAGTGTAATACCTAATATGATATCTTCCGGAGTAGTGTGAAGCAGCGCTGCGTTTTGTTGTGGCAAAGTTTTCCCACACTGACTGAGAACGTAGGTAATAATATCATACCGTATCGTACATCTACATATTATACGAATATTATGGATGAATGAATAGGTACGAAGTAATTTTTTATTTAAATGGAGCTTAAATCAAACATTTCTATAATGTTTTTACATAAGGTCGGTCGGTTAGGCTTTGTATGTACATTTTTTCATAGATTTTTCTTACAAATTTGAAACCAAGCCGAAGTTGAAGTCTGTGAAAGGCCGAGTTCTTGTGCACGTCAAGGAATAGACTGCCTCGGGTTCTGCTATACACTTTCACGGACCGCGGCGGCGATGTTCTCGGCCGATTTTACGTTCCTTGAACGTACGGGTGTTGGCCTATTGTTTACTGAACCGGTCGTCTCAAATTTGGCCACCAAACGTTGAAGAGTCGACTGTGAAAGGCCACCACGTTTTGATAATAAAGTTTTGTCATTTCAACGTCATATGCGGCTTTGAAATCAATGAACAAAATCTGGGTTTTTCTTCCCTTGATCTGCCGTAGTGTAACTATTTGATTATTTACTTTCCTGAATTGAGGTAGCAATGATAAGGTCATACCATAAGACACAGTGTGAGCATTAGTAAATTAAGAGATGGTTCGAAAGGAGTTTTCGTTGCCCGGATATTGCAATGACTGGGAAAGACAGAGTGTAAGAAGCCATACCACATTCGCGTAGTACGGTTAAAGAACGAATCTCTGTACTTGACAGTACGACTGAAGTTGAGCTCGATGACATACTGATGATCATTCCTAAAAGCGTGAGTATTACGGTTGAACTGTTTAAGGGGAGGAATGCAGCTTATTATTTCTTTAGAACATAGACACAAGAAACTTTAGTCATATCAAAACTTCACCTAATTACGCGTTTTACAACAGTCACTGAACAAAATTGTTTCAGATAGCAAAAATGTTCTTAATCTAATTGATATCACGTGTAACAAAACTACTGTTTCAAATACCCAATATTACAAAATTTTAGTAAAAAGTCAATAAATTAGATGTTATATTTAGGAGTAGACGTCTAAAATTTACATTCACACATAACAAAAATGACTAAATTATAGTAGTAGATACATAATATGTCAATCTCTTCAATTTATTATATAGTATTAGAAAAATCTGAGATTGTAAATTTTACTAACTTACAGGCTAAGATAATAGACGTCACCGTTGATCACAACTCACATAACAGCAGAAGCACTATTGTACAGTACAGAATACTTTCGTTTGCGTTTTTTATTATTAACTTGGAGCTTTCCTTAGATGACTTCACGATTGGTAATGAAAAGAGTGCAAGACTAAAATGCCTGTTCAAAATACTGATACCATTTTTTAAACAAAAGAATTTGACTTTCAAGTATCGATAATCCAAGCAAAAATTAAAGGTTTTTGTTATCTGTTTTTGTTCAAACTATCAAATTAATGTACATATGAATAATCAAAGTGACCTACAAGGTCAAAATTACAATGTATTTTATTTAATTTGACACTAAATACAAACACTTTTGTATTATTTTTTTTTATTAAAAAATTAACTATTGGCTTATTAACCACTTATCTTGTCAAGCGACAATTTTTGCTAATAAAATCTATGACAAAGGTTTTGGCTGTGAGTCGAATATCGATATGAAATGCTGTTCTTTAAAAAGATCCATTTTTTATAGAAACTTAATCCTTTAATATAATTTAAACTCCAGGAAAATGTTGGAAAGATTTATTTTGTTTCAAATGGGTAGCAATTTAGGGCATCTCGTAAAAAGTTCATTTGTTTGTATTATTCCTACTTTTGGAACTTTGTAGTATTTTACAGGTATGATTTAGTATCACAAACTTAAATCTAAAATAAAATCATTTTGTTGATTTATTTTTCAAAACAAAATATCTAGCCGCTTAAAAAACAGTTGGAACAAATGGTAAGTCATGGCAGAGGGCTAAGATGAAAAAAGTTTTAACTAATTTCACCGAGCAGTTTTGTAATCTATAAACAAAAAGAAGACCTAAACAAAAATAATAAAAATGATGACAATAATAGAAACCTTCAAAACCACCGAAGCGAAAGACAAATTTTCCAAGTCAGATCCTTCCAAGTTTTTTGTTTTTTGTTGTTGTTTTGTTTTCAACAGAAATGTCATCATAGTAAAACCCAAAGACGACCAACAGGGAGAAATTAAGAATTAAATAATTGAATTTGATTGCCCAACCCATCCGGTGCGTTACCTGAAAATATCCTCCGAACGGCATTATATTGCAACCCTCAGCTGTGGCTCGAACTATACGAACTATATACCATCAGAAACCCAAATACTCCTACAACCTACAGTCCCATCAACAACATCCCACCCACACAAACTATTTTCAATAACAAAGTAATCTTGACATTTGCATGACAACTCACCATTTTGGATGGCGAAGTCATCTCCTCCAGCAGCATCCCCTATTTTCGGGGGGTGAGTATGGTGGTGCTTTTAGCATAAATTTATAGTTGGTTCTTGTTTTGTTGTACTCTTTATTCTTTATTCTTTACTTTTTTCTTGTTTTCTATTTTTTTTTTTTGTTCCTCATGGATTAGTCCTTGTATATAAGTTTGCTTGAAGCTGGCTCTCCTGATGTAGAGTAGTGCTGTTGTATAACCACTTCAGGCTTCAAGGCTCTGCTAGCTTGGTTTTGCTGCTTGTGTTCTGCTTCTGCTTTTGCGTTTAAGTAAGCAAAATTTAATTTAATAGAAACGTATCCACTTGTGAATGTAATCATATTTTTTCCTTATTCTTCTGAGCGAAAACAAGATAGCGTTGTGCTGTTTTGAGAAACTTATGTCACAAGGGTGGTTCGTTTCGTATTCGACGACGAGTTTGGAGTGGAAATGAAGAAACCAAGATTATTGAATCCGGCTGCCGAGATTGCAAGGATTTCGGGAAGATTGTTTTTGATCCAGCAATTTTAGGACAACAACGAACGCCCACCGCTGTTGTTGTTTCTGCTTCAGCTTTTAGTTTTGCTTTTACTTTAGCTACTCTGGTTCAATGTGTATCGCATCATCACTACCTACCTCACGAGTTCACGTAGGGGTAGTTTTCTTTTTCACTGTAAGAGTAGCTATGATGTACATACATATGTATATAGATAAATAGGAGTTAGGACGGGCGCTGACAACTCAAGATGACAATTTCAATTTCGAGTGATGAGTACTGTGTTTCATATCAATTTACGAAACAATATTTTCTTATTAAATGCTTTTAGCAATTTTATTTGTACAAATTGAAGGTGCATACCAATAGGGAATAAGAGCAGGATAATGTGATTAGACTGTATAGCTATTAGCATTTTCCATGGTTAAGAAATTGATTCAATTCATCTTAATGGATACTCAAAAGAAATAAATATTATTTGATAAATGGGGTCGAATAAATGTTTTCAGAATGACTTTTTTTCAAGGAGTAAATGAGGGCATCAGAAGGTAGACTTTGAATGGTTTCAAACAATATTAAAACCGTAACAGGATCAGTCCAAGCAATTTTCTTTTTTATCGTTTGCTGAAAGAAAATTTTGTATTAATAATATTTTAAGAAGATAAGTGTTTAAAATATCATATTCCGAACCTAAGAATTTATTTTTTGTTCAGTCTAATACTCAATAATTCGAAAACATTGAATTAATTGAGAGTCTTGCAGCCACAGTTCAAAATGCTTAAGTTTTTGGGTCGTCTTAAAGCACTTTCTCATGCAGCATAAGAGAAACTAATGGACAAATTGTAGCAGTTGAAAAAAGTTAGAGATGTGAAATGTAAAACATATGCGTCGTTTTAGAAAACCTGAAGCATTCTATAAACGATATAAAGCCGTATTTTGCATAAAGATTTAGATCTTGGACAATTCAGTTAAAGCGATAAATCAAGCCAGTCGATTCATCATTTTATAAAGGACCATTTTCAACTCAGAGGCCGTAAGCAGAACTGTCGCATCTAGGGATCGGGTAATCGAAGATCTAGACCAATGCTCTGCAGTTGATTTAAAACCTTAAAGATATAATTCGAAAAGCTATGGACTGCATACAACCTGTTATTGAAAAACCCTGCAAATGACCATATATATATATTCTTTAAGGGAATACATTTTTTACTGAAAAAATTAAAAAAAAAACATGTTTTTGTTTAAATATTTTTAACTTTGAGACTTAAAATTATTTTTTTCTGATACTATGTGTGGAGTGTATACCTCTCTCTCTCTATCTCTATATATATTTACGTATATGTTATAATAGCATAAGTTATTATGTTAGTCAATAAACTGAACTCACTAAGAAAGGTCGTCTTTCATTTAACGTGCGAACACTACATGGTGGCAGCGGTGTCGAGATATAAGTATTAATTTTAATATTCGGTCGTTCGCTTAGAGAAAAAAAAAAAAAAATGATAAATGATATTCCAGCCGCTCAAGCTATAATGCAGCCTTTATCCGGTAATAATTTTACGGTTCAAGCGCCGGAACACTTTTCGTTCAGCCCAACAGATTGGCCGCGATGGAAACGTCGATTTGATCGGTTTAGAATAGCTTCGGGGCTAGATAAAAGAAACGAGGTTGAGCAAGTGAACACTCTAGTGTACCTTATGGGTGATCAGGCAGATGACATTTTTCTCTCGTTCAAGCTAAGTTCCGCTGATGAAAAGAAGTTTATGCCCGTATTAAACGCATTTGAAAATTTCTTTGTAATGAAGCATAACGTGATTTACGAAAGGGCAAAGTTCAATTCTCGTAGCCAGTTAGATGGAGAAAGCATCGAAGATTTCATTACGGCACTTTATTTGCTTTCAGAGAATTGCAATTATGCTGCTCTGCGCGACGAAATGTTACGGGATCGATTGGTCGTTGGGGTGCGAGACAGACGGTTGTCAGAGAGGTTGCAGTTAGAATCGGAGTTAACGCTAGAAAAGGCTATACAAACAGTCAGACAGCACGACGCAGTTAGAAGACAGCAAGTAGACTTGTCAACTACAACTACTAGTACAAGCACTGTTAATAGCCTTCGCTCTCATTCTCACAAACCAAAAACGGCGTCACCTACACAAAGTTCTTTTCGCAATAAAGGAGAAACAACAAAGACAAAAGATGTTCAATGTCCGTGGTGTGGTGTGCAAGGGAAACATGGAAAACAAAAATGTCCCGCAAGAGGCAAACAATGCCGTTTATGTAAAAAGTGGAACCATTTCAGTAGTGTATGCAGACAAAAATCAAAGAACAGCGACAAAATATTTCGCGTAGAAGAAGACGAAGACGAGCCCTTGTTTATTGGTACGGTGGTAGACGAAAACTCTAGTGTCGACAGGTGGACTGCGGGAGTAAAAGTGAATGGGAAACCAATAACTTTTATATTGGATACAGGAGCACCGGTTGACGTTTTACCACTTCAGTACTTTAAATCAAAACTTCCTCATGTGAAGTTAAGTTCATCTGATAAAAAGTTATGCGGCCCTTCTGGCGGAAGACTTAATGTCGCAGGTGTATTCAACTGTGAATTAAATTATGGCCAACAATGCTGTAAATCCAATGTTTACATAATAAATAATTTAAAATCACCACTTTTGAGTTTAAAATCTTGTCAAAATTTAAAAATTATAGAACGCATAAACGCTTTTAATACTCCTTGTGACCGAACAGTTCAAAAATCATCGATAAAAATCGAAGTTGAATATCCCAAGTTATTTAAGAAACTGGGTTGTATTGACACTGAATACGAAATTAAATTACAATCGAACGCGAAGCCATATGCAATCGCTACTGCAAGACGCGTACCTATACCTTTGAAATCAAAACTCAAGTCAAAACTTGATGAAATGCTGCAGTTAGAAGTGATAAGAAGGGTAGATGAGCCGACGGAATGGTGTGCCCCAATGGTCATTGTTACTAAACCCGATGGTGACATTCGGCCCTGCGTTGATCTCGGGAAGCTGAATATGGCAATTCAACGGGGTATACACCCAATGCCGGTCGCAGATCATTCATTGGCTCAGCTAGAAGGCGCTAAATATTACACCAAGTTGGATGCGAACTACGGATTCTGGCAGATAAAATTATCACCTAAATCAGAGCTTCTTACAACATTCCTCACTCCCTTTGGTAGGTTTTGTTTCCAAAGGCTGCCCTTTGGCATTTGCACCGCTCCGGAGTTGTTTCAGAGGGAAATGCAGCGTATTCTCGAGGGAGTTGATGGAGTTATCTGCCAAATGGACGACATTTTGGTAAAGGGAAAGGACATACAAGAACATGATCGAAACTTGCGTGCTGTACTTAAGAAGCTGGAACAGAGTGGAGTAACATTAAATAAATCGAAATGTCAGATAGGCGTTAAATCTATTACGTTTCTTGGACACAAAATTGACGAAGAGGGTATTCACCCTTGTCCATCGAAAATCCAGGCAATTGAAGAATTCCCACATCCACGAAATGTAAGAGAACTACGTCAGTTTCTCGGATTGGTCAATTACCTGGGTAAGTTCGTTCCATACCTTTCTTCAGTAAGCCATCCATTAAATGAGCTTTTAAAATCCCAAATAGATTTTCTTTGGACGCTGATGCAAGAAGAGGCTTTTACTCAGCTGAAACGAGCACTTACTTCAGCTCCAGTGTTGAAGGCGTACGATCCAACACACAAAACCATTGTGTCGTCTAACGCTTCATCTTACGGACTTGGAGCTGTCCTTCTCCAGACGGATGTCGACGGCATTCTCAAGCCCGTAGCATACGCCTCTCGAACCATGTCCGACAGCGAGAAAAAGTATGCCCAAATTGAAAAAGAGGCTTTAGGCATCAAGTGGGCATGCGAGAAATTCCGGGACTACATCATTGGCATTCACTTCACGATTGAAACGGATCACAAGCCGTTGATCCCAATTTTCACGACTAAAAATCTTGATGACTTAACGCTAAGAATTCAACGGTTTCGTATGAAGATGATGGGCCTTACATTCAGCATCATTTTTACACCCGGTAAGGATCTAGTAGCAGCGGATACATTGTCTCGAAATCCTATGCAGGAAATAGGGCAAAATGACGAAGAAGAAATCGAAACGTTTGTCAACAGCATCATCGAAGTGCTACCTGCATCAACAGACAAATTAAATAGTATTCGGAAGGCCCAGCAAGATGACCCAGCTATCAAAGAAATTATGGAATTTTGCCAAAGTGGATGGCCACATCGTTCGAAAATAACACCAGAAGGAAGGCTATATTACAATGATCGTCATTATTTAGCCATTAATAGCCAGCTCTTGATGCATGGGAATCGATTGGTCATCCCACCGGTTATGCGTAAGGAGATGTTAGCAACAATGCATACTGGACACTTGGGAATCGTTAAATGTAAAAGCAGAATGCGGCAGTCGGTTTGGTGGCCTGGATCTTCAAAGGAAATGGAAGAGTTTGTTCGAACTTGCACCACCTGTCTACAATATCTGGTCCCTAGACACGAACCGCTTATAAGTTCCACATTGCCTGAGCGTCCTTGGCACACAATAGCAATGGACCTTTGCGTATGCTATGGTAAAACCTTTTTAGTAATAAGCGATTATTTTTCCAGATTTCCGGAGATAGTTCAATTGGAAAACCAGACATCACGATGCATCATCAAGCACTTAAAATCAATTTTTGCCAGGTTTGGCATACCGGAAATAGTCAGAACTGACAATGGACCTCAGTTCGCCACAGTTCAATCTTCAGAGTTTCGTCAATTCGCTCAATCCTGGGGATTTAAGCACATCACATCCAGCCCTCATTTTGCTCAAAGCAATGGATTCATAGAGTCGGCAGTTAAAATAGTCAAAATGCTGTTGAAGAAAAACCCTGAAGATCCTCAATTGGCTCTATTGGAGTACCGTGCCACACCACTCGCTAACGGGTCAAGCCCAGCTGAACTTTTAATGGGTCGAAAAATTCGTTCAATAATGCCGATGACAAGTGATCGTTTTGAGCCAAATAATGTCGATATGGACAAAATCACAAAGAATGAAGAACAAAGGAGGCAACAACAAGCAAACAATTATAACAGACGACATGGAGTGTGCGACACAAGAAACTTTGAAATTGGCGATGTTGTATGGATAAGGGATATCCACCAATGGGGACGTATTCAGGCCAAGGCCGATACCCCTCGTTCCTTTTATATTAAAACCAACACTGGAGTATATAGAAGAAATGTTTATCATCTCAACAATGCTCATAGAAACGCTATACCGTATAAACCAGAAGAAGTAATTGAAGGAGAGTTTCAAACTCCAAGCTCAAAAACTTCGAAGGAGGAGATAAAGATGCATGCTGATGCTGTATTGCCTGGTCCAAAAACAACTTTACCCACAATTACATCTACAGGTCATTATACCACCAGAGCAGGAAGAATCAGCAAGCCACCCGATCGATGGACTTATTCTTCTAAGTAAGATTATTTCATCTTCATTTAACTACATACCTTAAATATGAATTATGAACATTAACTTGGTAAATTAATATTTTTGTTTAATCAATACTATCCAATGTATTTATATGATATAGAATTTAAACTATAATCCTTTTTTAACAATGAATTAAAACTAAGAATAAAGACTATTGTTTTCATAGGGGAGATGTGGAGTGTATACCTCTCTCTCTCTATCTCTATATATATTTACGTATATGTTATAATAGCATAAGTTATTATGTTAGTCAATAAACTGAACTCACTAAGAAAGGTCGTCTTTCATTTAACGTGCGAACACTACACTATGGACAAAAGCAACATTTTTTAGTTAGGTGTTAACCCTCCCGTCTAAAAGGGGGTATAGACCCCCCATCTTATTCCTTTTTTTCTTCTTCTGGCTAACTCTTCTCAATCCAGATTTAAGGTATGCCTTTTGGTAAATTGTCTATTTTTGTCATTTTTGTCTTGATTCGTCTTTTTTTGTAAAAAAAAAACGTATTTTTAGCTAATTTTTGAACAACTGGATTCTGAAAAACTTCAAAAATGAACCTGCAAAAAAAGTTTGTTTTCAAAAAGTTAAATGTCATTTCATTTTTTTAAATTTATTTTTGAAAATCGTTAGAACGGTTTTTCTTAAAAACAATGTTACATACATATGTACATATTTATAAAATTTCGCAAAAAAAAACTGGTTGCCCGTTTTTAAAAATCAAAAATTAAAATAATGACATTTTTGATCATCAAATATTATTAAAACAGCTTGTGCTTTACAAAAAGTATTGAATTATTGATATGGGTTCATCAGTTCTTGAAAAAACTTAAAATCAAAATAACGGTTCTATGGAGGTCATACAAAATACATATACATATTTTAAACTTTCCATAGGAAGTTATTGTAATGGGACCGATTTGTCGAATTGAAAACTTTGACAATTCTCGACGTTTAAAGGCCTCTAGAGTCGAAATAAAAGATTTTTAGAAAGATGTCTGTGCGTGCGTGTGTACGAACGTTCGTACGTCTGTACGTCCGTAAATTCACGACGTTTTTTTCGTCGTCCATAGCTCAAGAACCAGAAGAGATATCGACTTCAAATAAATTTTGTTATATAGATAAGAAGGCAGAAAGATGCAGAAAGGGCTCTCAAGAAAATTGCGTGGGTGGTTTTTTTACTATATCAGTTTAAAAAATAAGTGAAAATTTTGGTTAACCCTAAATATCTCACGAACCAATAACTCTAGACTTGAATTAAATTTTATATTATATATTGTAACGTGATACCAAACAAATATATTTATATTTTATAAATCAAAAAAAACTGAAAAAAAAAAATATTATTTACCTCGAAAAATTTACAAACAAAAAACGATTTTATCTCCAAAAGAATTTTGTGCAACGAATAATAATGTTTTCAACATCTGGTAAAATTTTGAGAGAAATCGCACTGATAGTTTTTTTACAAAAAATAAAAACCTAAAAAAAATATTAATAAAGTTGGTAAAAAAATATTTTCGACCCAAATATCTTTTCAAAACATTGAGATATTGGCCTTAAATTAATTTTATATTTAAAAAAATATTGTTTTCAACATACAGTAAAATTTTGAGAAAAATCGAATTGACAGTTTTTTTTACAAAAAATTAAAGACCTAAAACAAAAAGTTGATAAAAATTGTTTTGCGACTCAAATATCTTTTCAAAACTTTGAGATATTGGCTTTAAACTAATTTTTTGTTATTAGTAATATTGTTTTCAATATTCGGTAAAATTTTGAGAAAAATCGAATTGAAAGTTTTTTTACAAAAAAATAAAAACCTAAAAAAAACAATACTGAAACTTAGTAAAAATTTACTTTCGACTCAAATATCTTTTCAAAAATTAAAAATATTGGCTTCAAACTTATTTTATCTCGCAGAAAATATTGTTTTTGATACTCAGTACATTTTTTATAAAAATCCAACTGTCAGTTTTTTCATAAAAAATTAAAATCTACAAGAAATAGAAAAATTGGTAAAAATTGATGTTCGGTTTTCGATATCTCGTGAACAATAGAAGATATTGACTTCAAATTAATTTCATTCATCCAATTTGTGTTTGTTTATATAAGGAATAATTTTTAAAAATTGGTTTTCGACTAAAAATCTCGTTAACAAAAAAATAATTTCGAAATCAAAATATTTCATTATATGCAAAATATTTTTGGCAGTTTTTAAATTTTTAAGAATAATTTAACTGAGAACTTTTTTAACAAAGCATGAAAACCTGCAAACTTTTAATCGGGGCCCAATTTTTTCAACTTCTCTAGCATCTTAATGTCAAGTTTGGTTAAAATATCGAATTCGAAACTTTGTACGAATGCATTACTTGTCATATAGTTCTTTTATCTCGCAAGTAAAAATTCTTCTTCAGGGTAAAAAATACTAATGAGCGAAGAAGCGAGAAAGTTTTGCGATTTTTCTTATTTTTTGACATCTTGTTTTTTTCGCTCCAGATCGGAAACTTGGATTTTCAAGAAGGTCAATATCATAAACAAGTAAGCAACGATTAGAAATACCAGATTTAACACTAGATATTCTTCTATTTAAATTACAAACTCACTGGACTTTAATTATTGTTCAGAAATAAAAATGAAAACTAAATATAACTGTTCTCTGGCGGTACACTTTCGGAGCAATACATTCTTTTTAAAATAAAAGAAGCCAAGTTAAGAAAATAAATTTAAGAGAAAATTTCATACAAATCTGTCGGTTTTTGATCAATGGTTTGGGCTGTAGGGTTGAGAACAGCCAGATAGATGGATGGAATCGCCAGACCCACTTATTTTACGAATGAAATGCTTGCATTGTTGTTCCTGCATGTTGCAAGACTTTTTAAGGGTATCATAAGATCTTATTTGCTCTTCGTTGCCTAACTTTAATAATAATATTCAAGAATATTATTAGGTTAATAAGCTGAAGTTCATACAAATTTATCATATACATACATGCAGGGTTATCCATTTTGCTGTTTCAAAAGTAAATTTAAATATACAACATATAAAATATTTTTTTTCATTTATTATAAAGTTTAAAACGTTAAAATTATGTGTGAAATACTACATCATATAAATGACGTCCACGCGAATTGTGGCAAGATTCTTTTGATGTTGGTTTTTAAGTGTTCAAGAATTAAAGGTATAACTACATAAACACGGTCTTTCACGTAGCTCCACAAAAAAAAGTCAAATCGCATGATCTTGGTGGCAGTTGACATCGCCACGACGAGAAATTACTCGAACAGGAAATATCTTTTGCAATAAAGCCATATTCGCTCGAGTTGTGTGGCAAGTGATACCGTCTTGTTGAAATCTCATATTCTCTAAGTCGTATTCTACAATAGAAGGAAAAAAGTGAGTAATCATATGACCATAACGTTTCGAATTGACGGTGACAGTCGTTCCATCGTCGTTTTCGAAGCAGTAAGGTCCAATAACACCCCCGGGCTAAAGAACACACCACACAGTGACTTTTTGTGGATGTAATGGCCTCTCTTCAATTACTTGAGGATTCTCAAAACCCCAAATACGACAATTTTTCTTATTAACATACCCACCGAGTGATAAATGTTTGTTCATCGCTGAAGAAAATTTTGTTCGAAAAATCGCCGTCCACCGTCTGTTGTTCAAGCAACCATTCGACGTATCCACGACGTTGTAAATGTTAGCTGGCTTCAGTTGTTGCGTGAGCTGGACTTTATATGAATGTAGATGTAGATCCAAATGCAAAATATGCCGTAAGACAGTCCTAATTCCTGAGAACGAAGAGGAATCGACACATTCATCTCTTCGGCAACTCAACGATATTTTAAGTGGTACGAGCGAAACGATGATGCACAAGCCTTACAATCCAGTCTCTTCAAATTTGATATGTGGCTGTGGCAGAACCACCATATTTGTAGTAGGTTTAAACGATTCATTTTCGTTAATTTCAGACTTTCAATTGAAAAAAAAAATTGGTTTAACAACTTAGTCGAATTAAAGCCCTATACTTTTGAAACCACGAAATGGATAACCCGTTCCTATTCAACTTAATTAAACAAAGAATGTGCAACTCTATCAAAATTAGAAAAATAAATTCAAACTTTTAATTATCTTTACTCATATACCTAAAAGCTTTAACAAATATTATATCTTAATTTTATTCCATTAAAACTATACGTTATAAAATGGTACAATGTGGTGTATTATGTATATACTCAGTTTTCTTTTTAACTTATTGAATATTCCTTTTTCAAAATTCCAGAGCTATAAGAAGGTTTCATACCAAATTACATAAGCAAAAGCACTGTAGTTACAAATCATCACAATTCGTTTTTGGAACGAGTAAAACCTTTTGACAAAATAAGTTTTATTATCGCTTTTCTTAAATACATATAAAGCTGCATTTAAACGCTTTTCTAAATTTTAAGCTCATTGATATAAAATTTCTTAAATATAGCAATTCACCTGCCAAGGCAAATTCCCTAACTCAATTCAATATCAAATGAAGATGACGACGACGAACATTCTGAACAAGGTAATAAAATTTCCTTTAGGACCTTCATATAGCCAAAGGATACTACTAAACAAATAAACACAAAAAGGATTCGTTTAATAATTTCCCAAGAGCAACTTAGTGGCGAGAGCTTTCAACGGAAATGCAAAAGCGGTTAACTACAAGAAAAAAAAAGGTTTTTATTATTTTTTTATATTTACACACAAACACAGGTAGGAAGTAGATTTATATGTATGTATGTTTCTGTATCTACTTATCTTCTTCATGTTTATATATTCAGAAAACCAACCTGAGTGAGGACTGACGAGCTTCGCATTCGAAGGATTCAAACTCTCAAAGTAAATCACATCTCAGGAGAAAAACCACCACGCGAACGTTCGTTGCAAAGTAGCGCGCAACGGAAGTTATATGTAATACAATATCCGTTCCCTAGCGGAGCCGCGTAGTCGTTTCTTGCAATTCTATAATATATATGTACATACATAAATATATATTGATATTTATAGTAAACCACTTTGATGGATATTTAGCACCACGACGAACAGCGTCGTCGGCACTCGTCTCTCATCGCATCGTTTTATTCGTTCCTTTTTTTCCGTCTTTTGAATATTTCCTTAGAGCCATATTGCCTAAAGGATGAGCGGCGGAGAAGTAGTAGAAATATAAATAAAGTAAATAAAATAAAACCGGCAAAGTTTAAACTCATAACTTGAGGCCGGCAGCAACTTTAGCGGAAATGAGCATTGCACATCTTATTTTTGCATGATGATGGGGGGAAATGGGTGGAAACACCATCAATAGGCACCCGCAATCTTTCATTAAAAACTTTCAAAATGCTAAGGAAACGTAGTTGGCCCTGCTGTTGTGGTTATGTCTGACGCAGAGAAAATGGTGCGGCTGTATCAGCCACCACCATAGCTCAAATGAAAGGTATTATAATTAAAATATTTTTTTTTTTGTTTGATCCTTTTTTTCGTTTCCTTTAAATTACCGACAGCATCACCACCTAATCATTTTAATCCAAAAATGGTTGAAGACTATAAGGAGTATTTTTTGATAGAAGCCAAAAACAGCAAGCGTTTTACTCATATAAATTTAAATAGGTATAGTTGCTCGTACAGACTATTAAAGATAAGCTTTCATATAGGGCTGACTATAAACCGAGACTTGATGAGACTTTGTTGGTAATATTTCTGTCTTGTAATAACATCGCTTACAAAATCTTCTCTGCCTTAATATGTCTCGTCAACAACCTGATAGGTAATTATCAGTGTGGTTTAAGACCAGGAAAGTCCACAGTCGATCAAATATTCACACTACGGCAGATCCTGGAAAAAACCCAAGAACATCAAATCGGCACCCACCATCTTTTCATCAATTTCAAGGCCGCATATGACAGCATCTACAGGGACGAGCTGTATAGAGCCATGTCTAGTTTTGGTTTAAGACCAGGAAAGTCCACAGTCGATCAAATATTCACACTACGGCAGATCCTGGAAAAAACCCAAGAACATCAAATCGGCACCCACCATCTTTTCATCAATTTCAAGACCGCATATGACAGCATCTACAGGGACGAGCTGTATAGAGCCATGTCTAGTTTTGTGCATAATGACCATGGAGAATTCACGCTGCTCCATAAAGGTTTGGAAACAACTTAACATAACCTTTCGATGTCAAAAAAGGCTTTAGACAAGGTGATGCGCTGTCATGCAATTTTTTTAACATCGTACTTGAAGGAATGGTCCAGAGCTCCCACGTCAACACTAGAGGCACTATCTTTCAAAAGTCTATCCAATTACTACACCGAAGTCTTAGTCAAAACGTCACAATCGACAGACGTAGCTTTGAGGTAGTTAAGGACTTCGTCTACTTAGAATCCGCTATAAACAACAATAGCGCTGAGATCAAACGAAGAATAATTCTTGCTAACCGCTGTTTCTTTGGGCTACGAAATCAATTGAGTGACAAAGCCCTCTCTCGAGGGACCAAAATGTCGCTATATATAAAACCCTAAACATCCTTGTCCTGCTATACGGTGCAGAAGCATGGACTTTGCCAAAAGCGGATGAAAGCACCTTAGGTCGTTTGTGATCTACGGTCCCGTATGCATAGAAGGAGAGTGAAGGAGAAGATGGAACGACGAGCTGTACGGGCTGTACAGCGTCGTCGTAGACTTAGCCAGAAGGGTAGAAGTCCAACGACTAAGATGGCTGACCGCGAATCAGGTGGCGCGCACAAGTGGAAAGTGACCTCACCCAACTTGGAGCGCGAAACTGGAGACATCTAGCTAGGGACCGAGCTAGATGGAGACGTTTGTTGGGTGAGGCCCTAGTTTACACAGGACTGTAGCACTACCTTAAGTAAGTAAGTAAGAACAAAAAAATAAATATTAGACTCGTCTCGGTTTTTGATTTTTTTGTGTGAATCGTTTAATTGTTAGCCTTTTCTTGTCTAGCCTATGTTCTGTTTCATTTTGTTGAACACAAGTTTAATGATAATTTTTAAAAACCATAAGAAAAAGGATTGAAAACTATGCAAAAATGGATATTTTGAATTTTTTAACATCAATTCAAAAATTCGCAACCCTTTTGCTGACAAATTACAGTGAATTCACTATTCTAAAACCAAAAAATATTGCTTCTCTATCTAAACTGTTCATTTCCATGTGACTAATGCTAATGGTAAAATTTATAAATTACGGAAAAAGGTATGACGTATGGTGGTTTTAAAAGACCCCATACTTTGATTCAGAAACAAATAAAACAACCTCTTTTACATTTAATGCGTACTCAAACATTTTGTAGGAAACAATATAATTCAAAAACTCACTTGAGCTTTTCATAAAAAGACATTTTTTTATTGACGTTTATAATGACATTGAATTTTGATTAATTGTTTGTCGGTTTCCAATAAGTTTACTTTATACCACACACCATATCTTCAAGCCCTCATTCTATGTTTGTAAGTATGGTTCTTAAGAATAACTCAACGAGAAATTATGCAATTTGCAGTGTAAATATTTCAAATACAAAATTAAATATACCAAGTTTTGGAAACCTTCCATTTCGTTCTTAACTTTGATTCCGATTTCCTTTTCTAAACATTGAATATGTTGCACAAAATTTCATCTTAATATTGACAATTTTCAAGATCCAGTTTTATAGTCCTTGCATTGTCTAATATCCAAGAGAAGAAATTGTTTGTTCAATAACAAATAAGCGAGTAATAGAAATATTATTCTTTTTTTTGATCATATCAGCTATAGTCGAGGTTCTGAATGGTCACTAAAGAACCTTCAATCCTGCTGTTCTAACTTGATGATAGACCCATATCTCAAGTGTTCATACAAGTTTCCCTATTCCGCACTCCCATCAAAAGACCTCTTAATCAAATTAATTTACATTCACCATGATGCAAAGAAAATTACGAAACCGCTATAAAATATTCATGAAAAACCTCACTCACATTCCAATATGTCAATAAAGATGCTCTAGAACTATTCGTTGTACATATTATTTTTTTTTTTGACATTTTCAATACCAACGCATGCCTATATCTATCTAACCACCTATATCTATTTGTTTATTCTGTCTGAGGAAAAAATCACTTCCGAAGCGTTTTACCTCTATTCATATCGAGTCAAGAAGCCCACATAACTTCTACGTGGCATGGTGAAGGCGATGGCGATGGCGAAAACGATGGAGTGGTGGTCATCTTCTAAATTATAAAGAGGGTTGAGAATCTGAATTTTCTGCAATGCTCTACATATAATATGCCAAATAAGATTACTATCAAAAAGTTCTCCATATATACCTAAAGCTTTGAAGCCCTTGTTGACTATAGAAGGTACGCATACACTATAGTTTGAGAGCGAGAAAAAAAAATCCATATGATGTACCCCTACCCTATGGCAGGCGCCCTGTCAAGGCGTACTTCTTTCGATTATGATTAAATATCCTGGCAGAGATGATTTATGACTTTAGTCAACTTTCGAATAATAAAAAAAAATTTCGCTCCTCATTCACATGCGGGTCCTTTTGTATACTATACCTATACGTCCTACCGCTTTGCTCTCCTTGTCGCACAAGAGTCAAATATAACGCTGCTATAACAGTAGATATATGATATAGATTTGTTTATGTTGTATAGGTAGTGGATACGTTTTTGGATTATTGAATTTACGTCAAAGATTTTCAAAATCATTGCTTTCGTGTATTTGTATAACCGGCCATGGTTGGGTTGCTTTTCATATCTCTCGTCCTGCCTGAGTACACTTAAGATTATATAGGTACACAACTACTGTTGCCGCATTACATATTTTTTTGACAACAAAAATAGGTCATGTTTAAAAAAGTCTATTGTTTGCGATGCACAGGCTTAAAGGTAAAGCTTGCGTCTTTTATTGAGGTGTCATTACGCTAGTAGGGTAAGACAGAGTGTTGTAAGGTATTCTACATTCACGTTGTACGGCTAAAGAACAATTATATGAAATTTACATAAAGAACAAAGTATGTATTAGAGTAAATTTTAGTAAAAGAAACATTTAGGATAATAATCTTCAATTTATAGTGATACAAAATACGTTCCCTAAACTGGCCGGGGGATGGGAAAATCTTTCGCCTTCTCATTTGAAACTTATAGTCGATACTATATATAAAAGAAATCCAAAACAAGACCGTGATGAGACACTATATTTTTGAATAACATTTTTAGAAAATCTCGTCCGGTTTTGTCTGTCTTTTCGGGTATTATAAAGGGGTTTTCAATTGGCGCTGGTAAATTTTGCATCCCGTGGAGGCCATTTTGTTTTAGTGACATTTGTCAAATCTTTTGTTTATGATTCAGTTGTTTATGCCAAATCATCATGGCAAGTTACACGATTTAACAGCACATTCAAATGATAAAACTTTATTATCAAAATGAGTGTTCGCTAACGCAAACGTTGCGAACATTGCGCCCATTTTACGTTAAACGTGGTGGCCCTTCATAGTCGACTCTTCAACGTTTGGTGGCCAAATTTGAGACGACCGGTTCAGTAAACAATCAGCTAACACCCGTACATTCAAGGAACGCAAGATCGGCCGAGAACATCGTCGCGGTCCGTGAAAGTGTACAGCAGAACCCAGGGCAGTCTATTTTTCACCGTTCACAAGAACTCGGCCTTTCGCAGACTTCAACTTGGCGAATTTTGCAAAGGGACTTGCTCTACACCCGTACAATATCCAACTGACCGAGAAACTCAAAGTTCATGACCATAAACAACGCCGTTTGTTCGCTGACTGGGCTTCGAATCGTTTGGAAGAGGACCCCAATTTTGGCCGAAAAATTATTTTTAATGACGAGGCGCATTTTTGGATGAATGGCTGCATTAACAAGCAAAATTGCCGTTAATGGGACGACACCAACCCACGCAAGGTTCACCAGGTGATAATTCATCCTCAAAAAGTTACCGTTTGGTGTGGATTTTGGCCGGCGGAGTGATTGGTCGGTACTTTTTTGAAAACGACGTTAGTGAGACGGTCACCGTCAACAGCGAGCGCTACATAACGATGATACCTACTTTCTTATGGCCCAAATTGAACGATATGAACCTAGACGAAATGTGGTTCCATCAGGACGGCGCGGTGCTACGTGACATACAGCAAACACCACGATTGACATTTTACATGAACGATTTGAGGGTAAGGTTATCTCTCGCAGGGTAAGGTTATCTCTCCCGTGGGGTTTTTTGAAGTCGCAGGTCTATGCAAATAAACCACAATCGACCGATGCCCTAAAGGTAAACATAACACAGACCATCTCTTAGATTCAGCTGGATCTATGCGGAAGAGTTATTGAAAATTGGACCAATCGGATCCGTGCCACCGTACACTGAACCAAAAAGGTACGTAAATATAATTAAAAAGTTTGTTGAGACAATAAATAAAATGATTGAGTTTGTCCAATAAACATATTAATTGTGTCAGTGAACTATCGTTTATTATTCACCATTTCCGGATGAAAATTTTACAAACAATTTAAAATTTTCATTTATAACCACAATAAACTGAGTTTATTGATTTTAATAAATCCATTAATAAACATAAACAACCGTTCATTATTTCCGTTTATAGTATTAATAAACCCGTTTATAGCCTTAATGAATAGAGTTTATTAATTTTAATAAATGCGTTCATTAATATAAAAAATCGTTTATTATTTCCGTTTATAATATTAATAAACCTGTTTATAATCCCAATGAACAGAATTTATTAATTTTAATAAATGCGTTCATAAATATAAACAAATGTTTATTATTTCCGCTTATACCTCTGGTGGGGGGAAGCCTCTGTTAATATCCAACTTACTTACCACTGATGCTTGCTTAGCGGCGATCAAAGTCCAACTGGTGTCTGCGGTCTGGTCCACTCCTTTCAACTTCCTTACTTCTATTTCTTTTGCTTCTACTTCTCTAATCTGCTTCTACTACTTTTTTGTTGGTTTTGTTCGGTTCTACTAGGCAACCTTTTGGTAACAGCATAGTGTGAATTATATCCTTGCGAATGACAAAATAACCTTTGCAAATTAATGTCACCGAGTTCTGGCCAAGTTGAGCTGAGTGTGAACACAATGCTCGGTGTAGTGACAGAATGCTGTTCGTGTTTTCGTTGTAGATTTGTAATGCGTGAATAAGGTTATAAAAAATAATAAACTGCTTGTAAATTTTTCAATTCGTCTCTTAGTAATGCTGTTCATTGCAACAATAAACGGTTTATTATTTTTCAATTGACAAATTTGTATGTCTCAGTGAATAAGGTTATACAAAATAATAAACTATTTGTAAATTTGAGAATTGGTTGTGATATTGGATGAAGGTTGGGATATAATCTTTAACAATCCCTTTTCAAACATCTTGTTTATTGTCGCAATAAACGATTAATCATTTTTAATAACTAAGATGTTTGCGGCAATTAATAGAGTTATTTATTTTAATAAATGGTGATTAAGTGCTTTATTTTTCATTTAATAAACGGCCGTTAATAGTATTAACAAACGATTATCAAACGCTGACATTTTTTTTAATAAACCGTTCACTCTGACAAGAAAAAGTTTGTTGTGACAATAAATAAGCAGTCAATAAACGCCGTTTTTTATATTAATGCACGTTTGTTTTTTCAGTGTAAGAAGCCGAGGCGGGCATTTGAATGATGTCATATTCCACACTTAATGGCATACTTAGTGGCCTTTTTAAATAAAACAATAATTTTGTTAATACCTCACACACAGCTTGTTTTATTCCATTTCAACATCTACCCGCCCTTATTAAAAAACCCTTTAGCTCCTACAAGCGAAAGAAGTCTAACTTTTGATACTAACAACTAAAACTTATTAGAGAGAGGAGACTAGCAAAACTCAAAACTCTTATCTAATAAAGTTTGTTAGTAATATGGTATACAATTTCTTACTATTTGGCAACCATGAAACACCCGCCTGAATCCTACTACTCTTGGCCCTCTTTTATATTCATAAAGGGGGGCTGGTAAGGATGGTGGTGTTATATAGTGCGCTGGATAAGAGCACTTCCCATCATAGTAGGACGGTATTCTTCTGTATATTTTTTTTGTTTGCGTTTATTGATGTTAGCATAACACAAAACCGACTTTTGGTAATTTTTCATGCTCCATTGAAAGTCTCCAAGGCCGGGAAAAGGAAAAAGATAGGCAAATCAATTTGTTCATCAAATGGAGAGTATAGTCTTTTACATCATCGTATCGCCACAGCTTCTCCAATGTTGAATATGAGCGCTACATCAACTACAGCTACAGCTACAGATTGATGTAGACGAGAGAAGAAATGAGATACGTTTCGAGTGGGTAATTTCATTTCATTGGCCCGAAATGTGCCAATTTCTTTACATCATACGTACACTGTGCGAGCTATTAGATTTATGATGGCAGGAAGTCATTTCAAACGAGTCCTTCTCTCCCTTTTAAGTTTTGCATCGAATATACATATTTTTCAATGTGACTGAGATTTTTCGATTGTTAGAGTGGGGACTGGGGAGTGTGGGGGGTGGATGAAAATTTACATCATATTGTCCAGATATACAATTAGGTACATCATGGACTTCCTTTTCAAGAGCATGCTATAAAAGATATGCAATGTATTGTACAACGATATAATAAATGTATAAGCAAATGGAAATTCAGGTGCTATTCAATTTAGTCCACACCCAAAGAAAAACGAAGAAAACAAATGTTGAGGCAATTTTATGAAATTCCATTTAAAGCAGCAGAGCAATTTACAAAAAAAAAAGGCTCTGTGTGTTTATAGAAAACCAAGCTCGGAATTGGGTATCCAATGTTCAAATGTAAGAAGAATAAAAATGGTAGTCATAGGTACTTGTGTCGTTGTTATAGTTCATTACCAAAGAAAAATACACAGAAATAGAAGAACTTCGAATAGGATGGCAACTTAATTTAGGAAGACCTTCAAAATAAAAACATATACCTACAAACCGAGATTTAGATTATGTACACTGAGTTTTCGGATTACTGAAACAAATATGAGACGGTCCTTAGAATAAAGTAAAACCAGACCAGTACTTTTCGGTTATTTCTCGGGTTGATAAAATTTGGTTAATATGAATTAGTATTATGCCCTATCTTAAATTAAAATTTTGTTTACAACGGGGCTACATGACCCATCCTCATGATTTATATGATCGTGAAACGTTTCCTCGATGCAAGTAAATTGTTTAAAATTGTTGTTAAAATATAGAAAAACCTCAAGTTTTCTCGAACTTACAAGAAAAGGGGAGAGTTTTAAGTCATTTAAGCATTTTAAAGCTCTAGACCTGCCAATTAATTTATTTTAATTTGCGTGGTAAATGTAGATACGGTTATTTTAATGAAATAAAATCAAGTTGAAACCGTTTATATCCGTTATTTCATCATCACCATTAGCTCGACAGCTGGGTTTTGGACATTCTTAGCTAGCTATAAGACGGCATATGAGACGAGACCAAAATTCGCCAGTACTTCAGAATTTTCAAGTTTTGAAGGTTTTTTTAACTGATTTTTAGATTACTAGCCATTACCTATGGCTTTGCCCGCGTGGTAAAAGAAAATCCAAATATCACAAAGAGATATTCTTAAGCTTTCCACAATCTAAAGAAACAAAGAGCAATCAAAAGTAAGGCTGTCTATTGTTAAAATGATAAATGTTAAATGCATTTGAAAAAATAGTTATGAATACGTGACAGAATGAACAAATTCTAGCATTGGGCATCAGGGAACTTTAATAAGGAAGCCTTTTGAGTTGGAATGATAAATCTGTAAGAAATATTGGATATCTCACCCTTTCCAACGCCGGCCGCCGCGCCGATTAGCATTAAAAATGTTTCGCACAAGTTGTGTGTATTACGAAGTCTTTTACCGTCAGATAAATGACGGTTATAGATAGATCAAGTGTGTTAAGAAACTCTACTGAGTATGAAGTGCTCTATTTTGGGTTCACGACTGTGTCTATCGACAAGAATACTCCCTCATATCTCCAGCTTTAATTTAATTTATTTTCAAAACAACATCGTTTCTTGATGCTCTTTGACAGAGAAATTGATCGTCTAGGTATATATTATTTTCTAAATCAGGATTAACACTTGTAATAAGTTCAGAATCACTATGTACGAAATTACAAAAATCTTCGGTTATTGTCACATCCCTGCGCATAGATCATTATAAGAAATGCCTAATAATAGGTAACGATGCTTAATCCAAAAGCAGGGTCACCTAATGATAAATATGTGCTACTAATTAGTGTTCTAAGAAATGAATGTATGGAATATCTTATTATAAGTGTTACCGGCGGATATGCTCGAATGAAATGGGAGTGAGATATTTGACCGCTGAAAAAAGTAGCTTAAAACAATCACAAGATTTGTACCTACCTTCACTCAAGAACATCATGTCATAGTATTGCTTCGTAGTGGTGTAATGGACGGACAAACAAACAAACAAACAAAAAAACTGACTGTCCCTTTCCTAATATTTGTATAGGCTTTTTTTGATAAATTCAAAAAGCAAACTAAACAGTCAACTTGTCTGAATGTCTAGGCACCTTTTAGAATTACTTGTGGGCAAATAATTGTCAAAAATCAGTGTCTTTACCTGCGTTTTGAATGATGAATTCCTGGAAAATTCGGAAATCGATAAATTCGGATCATCAACAATTCAATTTTATTAACTGACGAGACCATGCATTACGATAATAATCAGGCTTTCTGAATTTACCAATTACTTGCGTAGTCGGTCGATTATTATACTCGTAACAGCCATAATCACCATTTTGTAGTAAAATTAAATTAATTTTAACGTCTAATTTGATTGCTTAGCAACTTAATAATATGGCACTTAAAATGACACCTAAATTTAACAGATATCAAATGACAGAGTGTTAGAAAATTCAAACTTTAAAATGAATAACCCTCTATATAGACTCTACAGACACTACAGTTTTCAATTTTGTCTTGACGCAAAATAAACAACCATAAGTCTCGTCAGGCTCGGCTCGTGGCCAACTATAGACGTTTCAATTGAAGGTTATTGGACTTAAAGAGCTTTAAAAGACTTAATAGAATGTTCTGTTGCATTTCCACTACCTTATTCGTATTTCTGCTAATTTGTTTCTATTGGCTCCTACAATAAATGCCATGTATTTTAAGGAATGGAATTCTGAGTTTTTAATCGACTTTTCTTATTGCAGTTGACGAAGTTGATATTGTTCTTTTTTCAACCAATGTGCAGATTCAGATTTGTCTCGAGAGAATACTGAACAACTTCTTCTTTTCTTCCAATAATTCCAATAGGAAATTTTTAATGCAGTGTTTGACTAGACTCTTTTACATTATTATTGTTCTTTTTCCAACACATGTTAAGGAGATGATAGATCATTCCCATTATACAGGGTTTTTAAAAAGGGACGCTAGAAAAGTAGATCGAGCAAACTACACCATTTTTTGACATTTCTCTTCAGTAAGATTTGCCATTTCATGATGGAAAGATATACGAGCCAACAACGAGTCAAAATTATTAAAATTTACTACTGAAATTCGGAGTCAGTGGCTTCAACTTTAAGAGCGCTACGTCCAATTAAGCGTCTAGTGGCAAAATTTGAATCCACAGGCACAGTACAAAATGTTCCCGGCGCGGCGTCATTGGGCCATACTTCTTCCGTGATGAACAAGACCGGCACGTTACTGCGAATGGGGATCGCTACCGTTCAATGATAACAGAATATTTTTGGCCCCAATTGGATGATATGGACTTGGAGGACATGTGGTCCCAACAGGGCGACGGCGCCACAATCCACACAGCGAATGTCACAATCAATTTATTGGAAACCAAGTTTGGAGAACGTGTTATCTCACGAAATGGTCTAGTCGCTTGGCCGCCTCGGTCGTGCAATTTGACGCCGTTAGACTATTTCCTGTGGGGCTACATCAAGTCTATGGTCTATGCCAACAATCCAGCGACGATTGATGAACTTCGTACGAATATCAAAGGTGAAATTGCAGCAGTATCGGCCGATTTATGCTTGAAAACTGTCGATAATTGGGTTCAGCGTCTGGTACTCTGCAAACGTGCATAATGGCATCAAACGTACTTTCACAGGAATAAAGAATTTCATTGATATCCAAATCCGTTTTTGTTTTATTTTAAAAAAAACTATTGTAGTGCTCTTATTGAAAAACCCGATATTTAAAATTATATTGCAATGCTGGCCATGTAGTCAGTTCAGCGTACATAATTGTGTCAAGCTGTTGGAGATGTGGATGGCTTTTAATATTTTTTCTTTTCTCAACTAATTCGTAATTTTTCTTAGAATGTTTTTTTAATTTATGCAGTTTATGGTATCATGACATCTTGACAACTGTATACTTGATCCTAAACATGAAAGATTTCCAATTATTAAATGAGTCCAAAAAGAAGAGATAAAATTTTCTGTTTTTAAAATGTTTTGCTTTATACTAAAAGTATTCTATAATTCTTTAAAAAAAATAATTCCCGAGATCCTTTTTTCTCGTGTCTCTTATAACATAATTCGTTCGTCCTTAATTTTCTTTTTGTACATTTTCCTCTTAACTTATCCTTATTAAAATCTAGTAATGATCAGGGCCAGCAATATATTTAACTTAATCACTACATAAGAGCTTTTTAAACTCAATTATTATCCTTAAGTTTCTTTCTTCTTTTGCACTTCAATATCAATCATTGGACGGACGACAGGTATATGGAAACATTTACTAAAATACAAATTGATCTGTCCCCCTATTCAAAGTTTTAAAACCATCACTCTAGTCCTTGTACTATCTTAACAACTATACCATAGACTCACTTTCCACACAGAACAAAGCAGGTAAAACACAATCAGAAACCTAACACCGCTTCAATTTCAGTCAGGGTCTCAGAGTCAATCTATTCTAGCAACAGAAATCTCAGGAAAAAAAAGTTGGAAAAATGGAATGAGAGGCTATCTCTTCATTTACTTCCAACACACACAAATATGTACAGATGTGCTGTGCGTTTATCCAAACATATATACATATCTACTATACACACAAATATATATATTCTTAGATGTTCACAAGCTCACTTGTTCTAAAGTGACGCAAGATTGAGTACAAAGACAAAATCCAATTTTCACATTTTTCAAAGGACTCTAAGGGATGATGGAATAAAAAAAGAATTCAATTGAAACTCATAATTTTTTTCAAAGTCTCCTTTTTTTATAATATTTTTTTTTATCGTCTCCCCTCGTCTCTTGTCAACCAAAACCAACTATATAGCTTTGGCTTGAAAGTATATAATCGTGAATTTTATTTTGTGAGCAAAGCAAATCCCAGGAAGCGTTAACTTGGTTAACAGCTGCTGCTGGGTAAAAAAAATATAGATATGAAGTGTATAATCAAATCTTTGCGCTATTATTTCAACTAATCGCGTCAAAAAATCATAAATTTACATCAAGCTTTTTAGCCATGATTCTTGACATAAATACAAAAATGAGAGGAACTGTCTTTGAGATAGGGAGAATAAAATACTGGCATCGATGCATTATTGCTTTCCTTTGGAGTGGAATAGAATTTGTATCTTGATTTGTATGAATTAAAATCCAGGGCACAGACAGGTGATTGTACTCAACCATAAGCTTATTTCATTGAACTCTTTTGTATTTGTTTTGTTTTTGGTTGCATTACGAGGTCCTTTTGCTATTTTCATAAAAGCCAAACCAAAGTAAATAGGTAAGGTAGACTTTTTATAATGGGTTAAGACTGGGCTTGACATCATCCTCTTAGTAGTATGCATAGAAAATTCCGTTAGACTTTGAGAGTAAATTTGATGTCACCCATTCACCATATCACCCTTATGCGGATATTAAGGATAACACACATCCGACTTTCGCCGTCTACGACAACGACGACTACGATGACGACGACAACAATTACAAAGTCACAGTCACACAGGACTCTTTTGATAAACATACGGTTTTTATGTTGTGTCATATGTACTCGTACAATGTGGTATACACCCTGTACTTAAGGGTTACACTTTAAGGATGATGAGAAAAGTAACCACGAGTATGATTGCCAAGGTAAATTTACAACTTACAACTGCTTTGAGTGTTCTTTTTTTACCATCCTTTCTTCGTAATTAGTGGTCTCATTTTTAACTAAAAAAGAGGCTGGGATACGACCCACACTGATAACTTCCCTTCTGTCGATTTGTCTTGCTTAAAAGTATGTCTCTATATATCAATTTTTACAAAATTTGCTTACTATTTTTTGTAGATTTTATTTTTTTATGAAAAAACGGACTGTTGGATTTTTATAAAAAAAATTGCTCAATATCGAAAACAATATTTTCTGTGAAATAAAATAAGTTTCAAGTCAATATTTTTAATTTTTGAAAAGCTTTTTGAGTCATAAGTAAATTTTTACCATGTTTTGGTATTGTTTTTTTTTTAGGTTTTTATTTTTTGTAAAAAAAACTGTCAATTCGATTTTTCTCAAAATTGTATCGAATGTTGAAAACAATATTTCTTATAAGTAAAAATTAGTTAGAAGCCATTATCTCAAATTTTTGAAAAGATATTTTAGTCAAAAATTAATTTTTACCAACTTTTGTAAATTTTTTTTTAGGTTTTTAATTTTTTGTACAAAAACTGTCAATTCGATTTTTTCTAAATTTTACTGAATGTTGACAACAATATTTTTTGAAAGATTAAAGTAGTTTAAAGCCAATATCTCAAAGTTTTGAAAAGATATTTGAGTCGAAATTCAATTTTTCCCAACTTTGAGTAATGTTTTTTTTAGGTTTTTAGTTTTTATAAAAAAAACTGTCAACAAGATTTTTCTCAAAATTTTCTCAGATGTCAAAAACATTATTCTTCACACAAAATTGTTTTGGAGATTAAATCATATTTTGGTCGTAAAATTTTCGAGGTGACAAATTTTTTTTTTTCAGTTTTTTTGATTTATAAAAAAACCGTTAATTGGATTTTTTTCCAAAAATATACTTGTTTTGTATTACGTTACAATATATAATATAAAATTTAATTCAAGTCTCTAACGGCATTGGTTCATGAGATATTTAGGGTTAACCAAAATTTTCACCTTTTTTTTAAACTGCTATGGTAAAAAAATCACCCACGCAATTTTCTTGAGAGCTCTTTCTGCCTTATTATCTGTATAACAAAATTTATTTGAAGTTGATATCTCTTCTGGTTCTTGAGCTTTGGACGACGAAAAAAAACGTCGCGAACGTACCGACGTACGTACACACGCACGCACAGACATCTTTGTAAAAATCTTTTATTTCGACTCTAGGGACCTTGAAACGTCGAGAAATGTCAAAATGTTCAATTTGACAAATCGGACCCATTACAATAACTTCCTATGGGAAGTTAATAAAATCGAAAAATTAAGTTGATTATTATGAGTGATGGGAGTTTTCAAAAGTAACACATAAGAATGAAGAGGCTTTGCAACCATCATTATTATATTTTACAAACCACAAATGCAAAAATTCTGCTAGTCTTAGAAGTGCAAATAGACAGAGTTATGTTATGGAAAGCTTTATTTCAAAAATATTGTATAATGAATCAGCAAAACAGGGTTTTCGTCAAACATTTAGAGTAGGTTAGAGTAGCTATATTCTCTGTTGTTTTTGAGCAAGCGACGTAAAAGCGCATGGTTTGAATCTTCATGTTAACAACTTTTCAAAATTGTCCACAAGTATCACTGTTGCTGGTCAAGAAGTTGCTTCACGACAATCCGTTTTCTCCTATTTTGTCAAATGTCAAATTTGCATTTTCATGCTTAAGCTGCTAGAAGGCAATCATAGAAGTATTTTTAGCCCTAAATTTTGAATCACCTAAAGTGAGTAGAAATTCTCATACTACCAAAAAATGACACCATGACACTTTAAAATGTTGGAGGCATCTGTTGTGAAAGTTGTAGAAAAAAGTTGGTAACCATCTTTTGTGTCTTTGGCGATAGAAGCTATTGGGCTTTTGTAAATATAAAGGTTTTTATGCGCTTCATGGACTGTTATTACCATTCACCGCCTGCCTGCGATACAAGAAGAAGAACATAAAACAAGTGGCTCCACTCTGTTGCGGTTATAATATACATATACAATCATAGCTACATGTGTTTAAGAATATATGTAGTTGTATGTAGAATATGTGAATGAAGTTGCAAGCTATATGGACTCCCCATATAAGGACTATAAGGAAATCGGTTTTAACTACAAAAGCAACACCTTCAACTTCAATTCTTCTAGTTTGGAGGAACTCATTTCTTCTATAACTTAAGCCCTACGAGTACACTGGCCGCCAATCTGCCCTTTAAGCTCCCTCGAATGCGACAACTTTTCCTCTGTGTGTATTTTTATCCACAAAGAGAATGGTGAATATGTGATGTTTTGAACTCTTTGCCGTTATCCGTGCCACCGAGTGAATGGTTACAGAAATATAGAAAAATTACATTTACAACAGGGTTTTTCTAGGAAGACAACGAAAGGGTATATGTATATGTATCTATAGGTAAGTGCCTACCATAAACCTATTTCTATACTGACGCCAACAGATTCCTTCATTTTCATTTTCATCTTTTTTTTTTTTGAATTTTATGTTGAAAGAAATAGAACCCCCATTTTGTTGAAAGAAGGCTTTTGGCTTTTGTAAAATGGTAATTGTGGTTTTTGCAATGCTCTTTGACACCGTCTGTGAATTTTTAATATAGACGGCTGCAAATATGGTTGTTTTTTTATTTTTCAGGAACATCAATGAAATAAAAGTCAACTAAAAGTTTGAATGCAGTGAAAGTAACTTTGTTGCTATAGTAATCGTAAAAGCTATAGAATTTGCAAGCGTAGGCAAAGATATATAAGACTTTATTAGTGCTTTAAGATTTAAAGACTTCTACATTTATGATTTTTGAAAACTATGGCTTATGTTTGAGTCTAAGCGAAAGAAATAATACATGAAGGCGTTAATAACAACATTGGCCACTCCGTCATTCTTAAGTATTTAGAATCAATTCCAAAGTACACACAGAAACTTCCAGATTTCAATACCTTCCAGATCTTTTTGGGAGGATAGGGCATTCCTAGAGGACGAGTCAATCCACTTTTATACAGATGGATCAGAAACAAATGAAAGGGTTGGTGGAGGCATGTACTTTGAAAGAGTAAAATTAAGTCTCTTATTCTGCCTTCCCAGTCGTTGTAGCGTGTTCCGGCCGGAACTTTTGCCGATAAAAGAAGTCTTATCCTGGCTTAAAGAAAACGTGATATCAATATCTGATATCCGTATTTTCTCAGATAGTCAAGCCGCTATCAAATGCCTATAAGGTTTATAACAGTCCGATCATCTCTAATGAAGATGGCACAACAGTTTAGCATTCATCTCTGCTGGGTGCTGGACCATCGAGACATTCCAGTAAATTGTAAGTCAGACGAACTCTCAGAAATGGTACAGTACAACCCATTGTACTACGTTTGGCTAATGCTGGCATACCAATCGCTACTGTTAACTGTTGATAGTGCAAGACGATATAAAGAAGGCAAACATCTTGTGGAGTAATATCACCACTTGCCAGGTTAAGAAAAACATCTACCCTATACTAGATTTAAAGCACTTTAGGTGCTTGCTATCTCTGAGCAGATCGCATATAAGCTCGATAATCGGTGTCATAACCGGGCACTGTCTAATAGGAAAGTACGCCGCGCGGCTTTCTCAAATGACTTTTGTAAAAGCTGTATGGATGAGGAAGAGGAGAAAACAGTTCTGCACATGCCCCGCTCTAGACCCAAGACTTACCTAGGAGAATTCTTCTATAACGATCTAAACGATATCAATCACATTCACATAATGAGCCGTTCACAGTTCGTAAGGGGCTCATTTTGGTTTCATTAAACTCAGAAGAACGCCTCGAAAGTCATGTGGTATCACAATGGGCCATTAAACTGTGTCCTACTTCATCCCGTACAGCCACTTTAATCTAAACTAATTCAAAACGTATGAAGTTGCGTTGAACAAATTCTATCCTTTCCTTGTGGATCTCATAAAAAGATATCCATACCCGTGATGCGTACTGAAGATGGGTTGGTGTTCTATAGAGTTTGAGTAACATAAGGATCTTGAAATTCCTTACACCAACGTTTAACGTTAAAATAGAGTTGACTTTACCAACGATCGACTTAATATGCTCCGTGAATAGAATCGAAATAGGAGTACGTTTTTTACAGAAAGCCATAGGCTGACATTCAGTTGAATTAAGGTATAGCCCATTCATTTTGCACCAAATATCAAAACTTTTTAATATCCTCTTGAAGTTGTAATCAGTCGTTTTGAGATTTTATGCGTTTGAAGATTTTCATATCATCCGCATGGATTAAAATGTTACTGTATCGTTTACAAAAGTGGGTACATCATTGATAGCTAGGATAAAGAAAAAGATAGAGACCTTAAGTAACTACCCTTGGAAACTCCTGATTTGGCAATAAAAGGGTTGGAGAAAGATATTCTAAATTTAACTTCCTGAGACTTTTAAATGTAAGAAGAAATCCATGTGATGAATATGAAGGGAATTCAATTGCCTTCAGCTTAAATGTGATGATATCATAAGCAAGTTGGTCAAAAGCTTTAGAATAAATCAGTGTAAATACAGTCCAGTTCTTGACCGAGTTCTAGGGAATTTGAATATTTATGCAAAAATGCAAGACGAATAGTAATTGTCAAACGTTCTTGCATAAAACGATGTTGTTTATTACATATAATATTCTTGCAGTTAAAATTAAAAATGCCATAAGCAACTTGTTCAAAAAAATTTGTAATACAGGACAGTTTAGATACTGGTCTGTAATTATTAAAGTCAGACTTAATACCTTGTTTTGAACTTCTGGTGTACTAAATGCCTTCTTGCATATGGTTCGGAATTTACCTGAACTTAGAGATTGTGCAAATATGGAAGAGGGGAGATGCTACTATTGATTTACATTTTTTCAAGACAATTGGAGAAATTCCATTTGGTTCTGAGGAATAATTATTATCTTTAAGTAAGGCCAAGTAATGTAAGATTTTGTCGAACGTCATTTTAACATTTTAACAATTAATCTGGGGTCGAGTTCGCTATTATAGAAAGAAATTTTTATCCACTTTTGCGGGAGCGTCAGAAGATAATCGCTTGCATCAAATTGGACACTAAAAAACTAAAACATTTTTTTGATAGTGGTATTTCCGGGGAGTTCTTAAAGTAGTGGAAAAATAAAGTGCTCTTAAGATAACTTTGTAAAAATTTTGAGATGTTTAAATCTTTGTAAAAAAACAATTTCTCTAAAAAAAAATGTTGTGACCTTTTGTATCAGGTTTTTTATTGAGAGCGCTACAAAAGTTTTTTTTTTCAAATAAAACAAAAACAGTTTTGGATATCAATAAAATTCTTTATTCTTGTGAAAGTACGTTTAATGCCATTATGTATGGAACTCAATCCCTTTTGCATGGCCACCACGGGCACGCTTGCAGAAGTCCAGACGCTAAACCCAATTTTCGACGGTTTTCAAGCATAAATCGGCCGATACTGCTGCAATTTCAACTTCGATATTCGTACGAAGTTCGTCAATCGTCGCTGGATTGTTGGCATAGACCAAAGACTTGACGTAGCCCTACAGGAAATAGTCTAACGGCGTCAAATCGCACGACCGAGGTGGCCAAGCGACTGGACCATTTCGTGAGATAACACGTTCTCCAAACTTGGTTTCCAATAAATTGATGTCCTCCAAGTCCATACCATCTAATTGGCGCCAAAAATATTCGGTTATCATTGAACGGTAGCGATCCCCATTCACAGTAACGTGCCGGTCTTGATCATCACGGAAGAACTACGGCCCATAAACCACACCAAACCGTCATTTTTTCGGGATTCAATGATGACTCGTGGAGTACATGTGGGTTGCTGCCTGACAAATACCGCAGAAATGAGCCTCATCGCTGAAGATGATTTTTCGATGAAAATCGGAATCATTTTCAAGTTGTTGCTCACCCCAATTCACGAACATGCGACGCTTCTGGTGGTCAAGCGGCTTCAGTTCTTGGGTCAATTTAATCTTGTAAGGATGTTGGCCAAGATCTTTTCGCAAAATTCGCCACAACGACGTCACAGAGATGCACAACGCTTGAGAACGACGTGTGAGAGACACATTTGGGCTTTCTGCAACTGAAGCCTCAGCGGCAGCAATATTCTTGACACTACAGACACTTCTTTGTCTCACTGACACGGGAAAATTTTGTACTGTGCCTGTGGACGCTCAATTGTGCATCTGCTAGGACGATTATGACGACCATAAACTGGGCGTAGCGCTCTTAACGTTGAGGCCACTGACTCCGAATTTCGGTAGTAAATTTTAATAATTTTGACTCGTTGTTGGCTCGTATATCTTTCCATCAATAAATGGCAAACCCTACAGAAGTAAAATGTGAAAAGAGCGGCAAGAAATATGGCGTCGTTTGCTGTCCCTGTTGCTCTACTTTTGTTGCGTCCTTGTTGAAAAACCCTGTATTATACTGTAAAAAAATAGTTACGAAATATTAAAAGTCGAAAACATGAATTTTTCCACTAATTTTATTCCTTCCCACAAGTAGACCATAAACAGGTGACACTAAAAGCATAGATTGTACTAAAAAACATTAGTTTTTTTAGCAAATATTAACATAGTTAGCTAACAGGATTCTTTTCATTATTATTTTAAGAAAAACTAAATTTTTTCTCGTTGATTCGTTAAAGTGCATTGCATACAATTTCCATACTATACCTGGAATGGTCTGCAAGCAAGACATGTCAAACTACATACTTCTCACATACCTACATACTTATTCAAAGCAAGCCACGTTAAAGCACAAAAATTATGCAGATGTTGTCGCATAAACTCTCAACTCTAACTTGTACTAATTTGCATAGCACCATCAGCACTCAACGACGCATTAACTTCAAAAGTCAAAATATGTTAAATTGCAGTTGGAAAATGGTAAGAACAAAAAAATGAAACAACTTTATGTATATTTTGAATACCTAGACCTTTAGGTACCACCTTTAGCTTTAACTATGTATTATGTACGGTACCTTTACAACATACATGAACTATGTATAGAAAATATTCACATCTTAAATTCCAACAGATGTGCTAATGGGTAACAGGACACTGGAATTGTGGAAGCTAGAACTGCTGAAACTGGACAGGTGAGCAGCAGACACTGGTTTGGTTACTGATTTTCCGATAGTAGTAAAAAGAAGGAAATCTTCTTATGCTTATTTGCTCCTTTCATGTTAAAGTTTCTTTTTCTTTTGCTGTACTTGTGTCTTCTTCTTAACTTAAGCCTTTGTCCTTTAAGCAAAAACCAACAAGCAGATATAAGCCGATTAGCTTAGTGGTTTCAGAAAACACTATCGCCCCGACCCATCACATGGCGATGTCGATGGCGTTGCGTCCTTGTATCCTCCACAGGACATGTATATGTATTGTCTATATAGAGACAAATAGTAAAGCTTTTGGGTGTTTTAACGAAGAGATGTCAATATTCGAGAGAGGAAAGATGTGCTATGTTTTGGCATTTTGTATAAAAGTCTTTAATATTTAGCTCTCTTTAGCATTGGCATGCGACAAGGATGTCGATGGCGGGCGTAACACTGACATCTTCTTGAGATTGTGTGCTTGAATATTTATTATAATATCTACTGTACATATACTGAGGATTGTTACAAAGTTAATACGAGTTAGTGTCTTGGTTTATGGGCTTAAAATGTATAATTTTTCCAAAGGGATTTGCTAAAATATGTTTCCATTCCTACTTCTGTATAAATGATCGTGAGAGCTTAGAGATTCTTTCATCTTTGTCTGTTTTGTATTATTTAAGCATATAACTAATTGAAAGAGTATTTATTCCACGTAATTTCAATGGTATTTTTATACAAGTAGCAATGTTTAATTATTTAGGCTAAGTTGTTTTGTATTTAGTAAACTAAGAAGCCAGTTTTATCTTTAATTTAATTTTCAGGAAAAAAAATTAAATGTGCACAAAAGTTTCTAAAATCAAACATTATTCCGTTTGTATGGTAGTAAAAGCTGAATGGCTATAAATGACTTTTTCATAATACAGAATTTGTTGTTATTAACAATTACAAACATTTGTTTTAACTTAAGAAACTAATTTTCCCTAATTTTAACGCTGTAAATAGCAAGTATTGCATTCTATAAAAATTTGAACTCGAGATTTTAATCAAACATGACATTACGATGGTAAAGAAGTCGAAAAAAGTTTGTCGCTTAATACTGTTTGTCTTGCCTCAGGCCTCACTCATACAGCTTAAACCATTGGGTCGATTAACTTCAAATTTGGAAATTAAAATTTTAAGCCAATTCGCGTTAGGTATTTTTTTTCATTTTTTTAAAGACTTATAATAACAGTAGTACCTTTACAAATTTGTTGATCAAAAATCGAAAATTCGAATTTCGATGGATTTTTTTTTAATTTTTCCTAAAATTTGTTTTCTTAATTTGGACAATATAAAACAAATATTTTTGTATTGTTCTAGAAGGGTACCCCCCCATATAACCGTTATTTTATTTTTAAGTCTTCTCAAGAACTCATCAACTGATTTCTATAATTTTGTTCATGAAGAAGCTTTTATACTGTCTCAATAATTTGATTATCAAAAATGTCATTGTTTTTATTTTTGATTTTTTTTGAAATTCGATATCTTGAAAATTGGTCATCATTTTTGTACGAAAAAAAGTATTTTAATAAGCTCTAAACAACTGTATACCAAAAATACTTTTAAACTAAAATCGAGAAATTTTATGAATATAAATTAATTTAAAAAAAACCCTCTAACGATTTTCAAATGGGAATGTTAAAAAAAATAAGGATATTTTGAGAAATCAAATGGTGTTTAAATTTTTGAAAACAAACTATTTTTGCGGGTACATTTTTAAATCTTAAAATACAGGAAACATTTTTAAACAGACTCTTTGGATACATGAGCAAGTTCGTACGACCCAGTCGTGCACTTTTTTTATAAAAAAAAAACGATTATTTGATTTTGTGAATATTATGTACACTATAGTCGATATTTAATCGTGTATATTATAATAATATCGAATTAAAAATGCCTTTCCAGTCAGTGAATTACAAATGTTCATATTTTTAGGCAGTCGATCATTTAGTAAAATAATGGAACACGATTTTCCTAGGAAATCAAAAATTAATTTTTATAATTTTGTTCGCATTACTCATAAGACAAAGGTTTGCCATTTAATGATGGAAAGATATACGAGCCAACAACGAGTCGAATATTATTAAAATTTACTACCGAAATTCGGAGTCAGTGGCTTCAACGTTAAGAGCGGTACTTCCAATTTATGGTCGTCATAATCGTCCTAGCAGATCAACAATTGAACGTCTAGTGGAAACAATTGAATCCACAGGCACAGTACAAAATGCTCCCGTGCCAGTGAGCAGTGAGCAATCCACATGTACTCTATGAGTCATCATTGCATCCCGCAAAAACTACGTGTGGCTTATGGGCCGGCGCGCGTGGTGATCAAGCCCGGCACGTTATTGTAAATGGGGATCACTACCGTTGGAGGACATGTGATTCCAACAGGACGGCACCACAAGCGACACAATCAGTTTATTGCAAACAAGTTTGGAGAACGTATTTTATCTCACGAATTGGTCCAGTCGCTTGGCCGCCTTGGTCGTGCGATTTGACGCCGTTAGACTATTTCCTGTGGGGCTACGTCAAGTCTATGGTCTATGCCAATAAGCCATCAACGATTGATGAACTTCGTACGAATATCGATAGTGAAATTGCAGCGGATCGGCCGATTCATGCTTGAAAACCGTTGAAAATTGGGTTCAGCGTCTGGACTTCTGCAAGCGTGCCCGTAGTGGTCATGCAAAAGAAATCGAATTCCATACATAATGGCATCGAACGTACTTTCACAGGAATAAAGAATTTCATTGATAGATATCAAAAACTGTTTTTGTTTTATTTAAAAAAAACTTTTGAAAAACCGGATACATTATTATTAGTCTTCGAGATGTATATATGTGTATGTATGTATATTTTTATTAAAAACAAAATTATTCAATACATATTCCAAAATATTTAAATAAAATAAATTAAAATAAACTCTTGGAAAAAAAAGCAAGATATTCAATTGAAAATTATATTATTTTCACAACCGTTTGGATCGTTTCCAATTATAAAAACTTTCATCAATTGGCCCATGGAAATTTTGTCAACTATTAATTTAAAAATGACACTCTCGACAGGGGTGATAATCTAGATCTTACTGTTAATATAATATTTACAAGTTAATATTAAAGTACTAAAGGTACCTTTTCATAAAAATACATATATCAAACTTATCATCAAAAAGCCCTTAAGATTTTATACAAAGCATCATCATCTGGTCTTTGGCAATAAAAATATATCTTTCTTCAATAGTTTCTTAAAAAAATATATATAAAATCATACATACTCGTACTTCTACTTATTTTTTTTTCTATACAAATAGCCTCCTTAAAAGTCGCTGAACTTCCCAAAACACCCCATAAATGTTTGCCTGCTATATTATTCATAAAAAATATATTGTTTAGAACCTGTATTTTTTACCACAAAGTGTTCAATCAGACGAATTCAGCGGGTTTCTTGAGATTTTTTGTTTGTTTGTTTGTTGTTCCTGTAAATTTGATTTTCTTGCTATAAAAATTGCATGCATTAGAATGTATGTGTTTGTGTTTATACGTACATGTATAGGTACATATGTATGTATGTATATATAGACAACTTCAGTTCGATGCGGAGTATTCCCTTGGGTTCTTGAAGCTAGATCTTGGAATATGGCTGATTTGCTGATATCCTTGGGAATCCAGCCATCCAAACATATTCTACCGGTTTGAAAATATCAAATGAAAATAAAATATAAACCATAAGCCAAATAAGAGGAAGAGAGGAGAGAAGACAAAAATAGGAAAAAGAGGAAAAGCAATACGGTGCATACTTTTATTAAATCTAAGACACCATTTGAGACTTTACCGTATTATTGGTAGAGGATTTTCAAAGGACGAGGAACCAGCAAATGCTATATGGAAAGGCAGGGGCACAAAAATACAGCAATTTTCTTATATATGTAGCTGCTACTGTGCTATAGTCGAAGTCGTCTCCGTAGTCGTCGTCATCGTAGTCATATTCGTAGTCGTCGCACTGCTACTCTGGAAGTACTGACTGCTCCTCCTTCATATTTTATTAAAATCACTTTCGTTGCGTTGAGATTTTCGGATGATGACTTTCTTTCGACTCCGATTCAAGGATTCGTTCTCGTATATACACTTACACCTAAACTCAACCTACGCTGCGATATACCTACATCAGGCCCAGCCCTCAGACCAGCGCCAGCCAGCAAGCCTTCTCTATTATTTCACCAAGAGCAAATAGAAGAATAACAACATTCAGCCAAAAATAAAAACGAACGAACGAAGTCTAAGATTCAAGTCAAATAAAAAAGTGAAAAAGGGCATAGAAATAAAAGAAAATAAAACAGAAAAGGAAAAAGAAAGCAAGGACCAACGCAAATCCAATACAAAAGTTGTCCTTAGGAGAGGAGCAACTCATTCCTTTCATTTTAGCCCATAACACACAATCACACACACACATTTATAGACACAACGGCACAAAAACTACAAGAAGTGAGCAATCGTGACGAATATATTATTCATTGGCAATAAGAAAGTGCCACGGTTAAGGACTAAGACTTTTACTTCTTTCTGTTTTGCCCTGACTCTACGTTATGACCGACCCTTTGAGCCTTTGGGAAGTAGGTGCGTTCGTTGTTGGTATGGCTAGTATATGTATGTATGTATGTATGTCCTTTTGCCATTATGGTGTTTTTGTGAGATGCGGTGGTACGATCAAGTGAATCTTAGAGAAATCTCTCCCGAAAGGATATACGAAACATAATGCTTAAGGAAACATGATTTTCTTTATTTTTTTTTTCCTCGTTCTTGTCTCTAATTTATTTATCAAATCGTTTCTTTTTTTTTCTTCTTGCATTAGACACGTACATATGTGTATCTATCTAGTAGTGTTGATTACTGGATTTCACCAGAAAATTAAAGACATTTTATTTTGTGAAGTGGATGAGAAATTATTTTAAAATAACCTTGTTCAAAAAATAAAAATTATATTAGTCATTTCTTTTGTTGGGGGAAACAAATGCATACATACTTAGGTTTTGGAGATTGTGAATAATTCATTTATTTTATATTTTTTCCATGACTTGAAAACGTTTAAAACTTTTGGAATTTAGTTTTTAAAGAAATATTTATTTTTCTACAATTTAATATGATACATTTTTTTAAAACAGACACATTCTAAGAAACGTTTTTACTTTTTTTTTACGAAATAATATTTTCTTTTTTAAATGTAAAGGTCTTAAGACTTGTTTTTTTTTGGCCAAGAGATTAGGAATCAAACATCTTAAGTTTGAAATGAACCGTTAGAGAAAGCTTTATATCATCTTTTAGGAATCAGGTTTTTCAAAAAATTTGTTCATATGTTTTTTAAGAATAACAAACTTTATCCTGAAACATGATCCTCTCTACACTCTTCATTGCATTCAAATGCATCCAGAAAACATTCAATATTCATAAAATTTAATAAATTAATTTGTTGAACCTAAACTTTATCCTTTTTAGCCTAATTTTATAATGACTTGAATTTCATAAATTTAAAAAATAAAATACACATACATATTTTATAAGCATTTTCCAACAAGGGGTTATATTTCTGTAACCTTTTACATTAAAAGATGAGAATATTGATGACGGGCTTTCTCATGACTTTGGAAAAGGTCACTTCCACTAACAACTTTTACATAAAATTTAAAACTACAACAACAACAAGATATTTAAACATTTCAAAAACCACTTCACAATTGATTTGAAATTTTCACAACTTATTACTGAATATAAAGGTTTTTTTTAAATTGGTTCTGGTAGATTTTGGTGCCCCGTGGCGGCCATTTCGTTTTGGTGACATCTGCCAAATCTTTTGTTTATTATTCGGTTGCTTATGGCAAATCATCATGGCAAGTTACACGATTGAACAGCACGTTCAAATGATAACACTTTATTATAAAAATCAGTGTTCGTTAACGCAAACATTGCGCGCATTGCGCCCATTTTACGGTAGACGTGGTGTCCCTTCACAGTCGACTCTTCAAATTTTGGTGGCCAAATTTGAGACGACCGGTTCAGTAAAGAATTAGGCAACACCCGTACGTTCAAGGATTAGCCGAGAACATCGCCGCGGTCCGTGGAAGTGTACATCAGAACCCGAGGCAGTCTTTTCCTCACCGTGCACAAGAACTCGGCCTTTCGCAGATTTCAACTAGGCCAACTGACCCAGTAACTCAAAGTTCATGACCATAGACAACACCGTTTGTTTGCAGACTGGGCTTCGAATTTTTTGGAGGAGGACCCCAATTTTGGCCGAAAAATCGTCTTTAGTGACGAGGCGCATTTTTGGATGAATGGCTGTATTAACAAGTAAAATTGCCGTATATGTGACGACACCAGCTCACGCGAGGCTCACCAGGTGATGCATCCCCAAAAAGTTACTGTTTGGTGCGGATTTTGGACCAGCGCAGTATTTTTTTGAAAACGACGTTAGTGAAGCGGTCTCCGTCAACAGCGAGCGCTACATAACGATGATAACTAATTTCTCATGGCCCAAATAGAACGATATGGACCTAGATAACATGTGATTCCAGCAGGATGGTGCTACGTGCCACACAGCAAACGCCACGACATCTACCCGCCTTTATTGAAAAACCCTATAACTAATGGATATTAGTAACACATTCAAAATAAGGAGTTCTTGTCGTTTTTCAGGACAGTGTCTTCCAGGTACTTGATACTAAGCAACAGTGTCTTAGAATTATCAAAAACATGAAGAGCATATTACATTCGTCACCAATTAACAGTGAACTTTCGATTTTTGATCAGCAACGGATACAAAAGTAAAGTCTACGACTGGGTCACACGAGCTTGGTCCTAAACCCAAAGGCTATTTTAAAATTTAAAAATTTACCTTCAAAATAAGTTTGTCTTTAAAAATTTAAATAATCAAAAAATACTTGATTTATTAAATTTTTTTTTCGAAAATCGTGTTTTTTTTAAATTAATTTCTTATGCATACATTTTTTTCAAATTTTAGTTTAAAAATATTTAAAGTATGTAGCCTTTTAAAGCTTACATTAGGTATTGTTAAAAATTATTGACCCCTTTTTCAGATATCGAATTTTGAAAGAATACAAAAAGTAAAATTTGACATTATTTTTAAGTATAAGGGCTTGTGCAGAAAAATGTGTATTAAAATCGGATCATTAGTTTTTGAGAAAACTTAAAAACAAAATAAAGGCTCTATGGGGGTATCCTTCCGGAGCAATACAAAAATATATTTTATTATTGAAAAAACAAAGTTAAGAAAAGAAAATTAAGAGAAAATTCAATAAAAAATCCATCGGTTCGTTTTTGAGAAAATTCGAATTTTCGATTTTTGACCAGCAAACTTGTAAGGGGACTGTTACTTCAGTCTGTTATTTTTGGTCTTGAAAAATTAAAAAAAAAAACGGCTGATGTGAATCTGCTTTAAACCTTTACTTCCAAGTTGAAACTCAACCAATGTTTTAGACTGTAGGGTGTTGGGGCTGGGACAGACAGACAGACGGACGGAATCGTTGGAAACACCTTTTCGACTTCTCTACCATCGTAATGTCATGTTTGATTAAAATCTCAAGTTATACATTTTTTTTACAAATGCAAGACTTGCCATATATATGTAGTTCCTTTATGCTGCAAGTAAAAACATGGAAACATTGCACTTTCAGAAATAAAATGTTCTTACCTGTTTTCTAAAATTTGCACCCCTATTATGTGAAATCAAGTTCCCTGAAATGCTCAAGAAACAAAACAAGTATAAAACAACATGTTAATTTCTAATTTCCACTAATTAAAGCAGCAAATAAGATATCAACAATTATTGCTTTACAGAAATATGTTGCTTATTACAAACTAATTTTGCGAAACATGAACAACCTACCCTAAATTAATTAGTTTTGTTTGTGTGTTCAAATACCAAACCTACGAAAGGAAACTTCAAAACTCGGTGTTAAAAGCCAACTTTAGATTAATTTTCGAAAGCCATTACGATCGTTTTTTAATTTATTGAGAAGATTTAGTATCTCAATTGTCTTGATTGGATCCACTTCTATCAATTAACACCCCATTCCAGTAGTTATCGAAAGTCAAATCAATCTTATTTTTTAAAATTTCCAATATTCTATGTACCATAGATCATGCCAATAATCTTAGAGCTCTTTAGTTATGAAAATCATCAAACAAATAGTTCTTAACATTGTAAGAAATTATCTATTAAAATGTACCAATTAATTGACATCTAGGTGAAATTCTCCTCAATATCGACATAACGAACATACTTCAGTCCAAATGCAAAACTTGTTTTTATCGTATTGAACGAATGAGAGGCTATAGCTACATGGCCAAGGAGCAGAATGGCATATCATCTCAAGAAAAAACATACCTACTCATATATAAGAGAAGCATCCTTTTAATTCCTAGACATTTCTTCGGTCTCGAGAAAATGAAAGCTGCCATGGCAGCTGATATAGTAGTAACACCCTAGGGGGAGGTTGACTGATCCTTAACCCTGAACATGTTTGTAATGCCGGTCAGTACCTTACCTATACAAAACGACTGACGACTACGCTACAACCAAACTACGATGACGAAGCGATGGATAAACCTATACAGGTATATATGTAGGTTGTATAGTGTATAATTTTGTGAACTCGGTAATTTGCTTGTTGTGGCTCTGTTTGCGAATAATGCTCAAGTTCCGTTTTATTTTTTGTAGATATCCATTTTTACTGCGCTGCTGCTTACGTATACTTTCTCTTCCATTGTCATAGTGAATATAGGAGAGTTGGAGCGATTTCTAGCTGTTGGATGCTGGATGTGAAAAAAGGTCACAAAATAGTCAACGTGTCGGTCGGGTGATAGAAGAGGTGTGGCAAGCCAAAGCCAGGTTGGCTGGGTAGGTAATAATCGAGGACTGCAATGATGATTAAGTAATTTTATATTACTTGAAACTACGTGCCAACTTTTGATCTCCTTCTTGACCTGGTTATGGTAAAAGGATTCTTTTATTCGGAAGAATATGATGGTTGCGTTCTTGGGGGTGTCGGTGGATGGCGGTAAGACATGGCACAAAACGGGACGACGATGAAGATGAAGATGACGACGACGACGCACGACGACGACGACGCGACGACAACAAGGGGGAACCATCATAAAGTCATGGCCATGGAAATGTAAACGTACTCAGCGTAGTTGATGAGGTGAAAGCAAAAGGCAAAAGCGAAAAGTTCATCAAAGAAAAGTTTCATTTTACTTTATATTCTTTGCTTGCTTGTTACTTTTTTTTGTTGTTGTTGTTCCTTTATTTTTGTTTTGTTTCTTCTTTTTTGTAAAGCCTTGTGTGGCATAATTTTGTGTTCCTGTTGGAGGAATCTTTTTTTTATTTTGAATTAATTAATTTTTTTTCTCTCGTCCTTTTTTTTCGTTTTTTTTTTTTTTTTTGGTAATTTTCCCAAGAGGTTAGATTATTATATCGAGGTATCCTTAAAATTTCGTAAAATTTGTTTTAATAGAACAAAAGGCAAAAACTTAGTTGTTCTTCCTTAAGATGTTTGATGCATGATGCGCGAAACAAGGTGAGAGGGTCCACATTCATAGAGATTTATATTACGGTTGCTTTGTGTTTTATTGATTTAATTAAAAAACAAAACTTTAGCAAGTATGTAGATGAAGTAAGTATGCGTATGGAAAAAATGGCATTCGTGTAATACGAGTATAAAATGTGGTAAGCTTTTGCGCTAGGTATGCCTGAGATCAAAGTCATCAGGTTTATGGTAGTACTATGTATGCTTAAGGACCGTGACATGGTGAACCACAAAAATTTAAAGAAAATTTACTGTTTAAGCAAAATATGTATGTACCAGAAAAACTTTTACAATATTTTTCTTTTGAATTTTGATGGCTTTGTAAATGAATGCAATATTTTGTTAATACAATACAAATCTTTGAGTGAATTGAATTTAAAGATAGCAATCATTGAATTCACTTTGAGAAAGCGACTTCTAACTTTAAATACAATCATTCTTTCTTCAACCTTTGCATTTATTAACAGTCACTAATATGACTTATTAAAAATTAGTTATAGGACTTTAAATAAATGCAAAAGCTACAAACGAATACAAAACACTTCAAATGAATGCATTCCCAATTGATTCAAATGATTGCAATCAATTGATTTCACTCAAATATTTTGTGACGAAATTTTTAATTTTTTTGGTGTAAAATGAAATGTAATGCAAAATTTGTATTCAATGAATGCAATATTTTATTTAAGTTTTTGAAGAGTGCAATATAAAATATTTTACTTTATAAAAACGAGCTCTTTGAAATTTAGTTTGTTAAACTAAGTTTGAACAATTTGTGCACTTATAATGAAAAATCTATTTTTCTGCTTGAAAAATTAACCAAAAATGACAACCTAAATTGAATTAATGTTTATTTTTTTGTATTTTCTGGATAGTTCTATAAATAGAGTGTTTATAAAATGTCTAACCTTATAAGTCTAGAAATGTATTGTTTGATTCTCCACTTAGTCCATACTGATGTCTATAAATTTAGATTAGATGAAAAATATATAAGACGCTTTAAAAATTAAGTTTAAAAAAAAACTAATGTCACCAAACTCTCATCTTACAATTTCAATAATTGCAACAAACAAATTTCATCTTTTGTCTCAATCCAAGGGGTAATAATTTATCAAAGTCGCACTGTAGGCTTCAAATCCGCACACTTGCATATATTTTCAATAACATAGCTTCCAACCCTAAAAGGATTTTTTTTGTTTTGCAATCATAGACAAAAATTGTATCTTAGTTGCTTGAAAAAAAAACTACGATTCATTAAAATACCGATTTGTATGTACCTTCCTAGGATAACCGACAAAAAATGTCCTTTTTTTAAATCTTAAAAATAAAAATACAAAAAAAAACATCCCCAAAGGGTAACATTGTAAATTCTGCGTCGCGTCAGACAGCCACTTGTCTGATTTGGTCTTAATTGCATAAGGATTGATGTTATGCCCACATGAATTGCTGATGGTGCGTTAGATGGGCATGGGCAATAGATTTTTGAGCAAAATCTCGAGGACTCTCTTTTTTCTATTGGTATGAAACAAACATCTGAGATGATGAGAAATTATTTGAGATTGAGACTGAATCGAAAAGCAAAATAGTTTTTGCGCAAAATCAAGAAAATATGGTCGAATTCATTTTAAATGGACTGTATGAGTTTTAAAGAGTTGAAAGAGCTATACAGGAACAGGAGCAATATGAGAGTTTCAGTTCATTCATGAGAAATTCCTGATGAATTTATTTTATTTTCATAATATTCATTCTGATGAAAATAAATATTGGATCTGATTCACTTTTGCTTTTCTCTTTAAATTTATTAAATCGTCGAAAAATGCGATACATGTACTGTAGCATACAAAAGGATTCCAGGATTTATTAAAATATCAAAGATTGCAACCATATAAGAAATAGTGAATATTGGATGACTTCGAAATGAATAAATTTCGAAAAAGAGAAAATAATTGGTATAACATTTTCAAACTAAAAATTAAAATTGAGAAATTCCTGATGAATTTATTGGATTTTGATAATTTTTATTTCATTCTGATGAAAATGAAATTTGGATGTGATTCACTTTGACTTTCTCTTTCAAACTATTAAATCGTCGAAAAATGGAATGCATGTATTGTCCCACAAAAAGGAATCCAATATTTATTAAAATGCCAAAGACTTCAACCATAATAAGATATCGTGAATATTGGACGACTTCGAATTAAAGTTATTTCGAAATAAGAGAAACAAATTGATACAAAATTTTCAAACTTAAAATCTACACAAGTGCCTCAACAATTCGTTTGAAAATTTCTCTTCTGTGTACTTTTAAAAGTTTTGAAACGTAATTTCCCCCTAAGAAATCAAATGAATTTGGAATATGCAACGATAACAGACAAACTTGATGTCTTTGGCCTTCAAAAGTAAACATATTGGCGCAAAATTTTAAACGATTTAGTAAATAGATAAATCCATTTTAGCTAATTTTAAACGATCTTAACATCTTATTATCTTTAAACAATTTGCTTAAGTTAAAATCACGGAATCGCTACTTTTTTAAATCCATGTGAAATCTGTACATTATTCTTATTGGAGCAGTAGTTGGAAGGGTCCAGTCAACAGTTGGGAATTCCAATTAATAGGTCCGTTTAAGAGTAGTTGCTTTGTTTATTTTCAATAGAAGGCAAGTAACAATTTACTAGTCAGCAAAGGTTTAAATTTTGGACTCCCTTAGTAAATTGCTAAATGTTTATCAAATTGCTTACTAGTCAATTGTTAAGTTTTGAAACGTATCTTCCACTAAGAAATCCAAATGAATTTTTAATATGCAAGGAGTTGAATTGAAAGAGATATACAGGAGCAATATGAGTGTTTCGGTTTATTCGTAAGAAACTCCTGATAAATTTATTGTATTTTGAACACAATATTCATTCTGTTGAAAAAAAAATGTGGATGTGATTCATTTTGACTTTCTCTTTAAAACTAAATCGTCGAAGAATGCAATACATGTACTGTCGCACAAAAAGGATTCCAAAGTTTATTAAGCTTTCAAAGATATGAACCATATCAGAAATAGTGAATATTGGATGATTTCGAAATAAAGTAGAACATAATTTTTAAAATACACATTAATTTCGAAAAAGGGAAAATAATTCGAAGAATATTTTCAAACTCAAAATCCACAGCTACATAAGTCCTTTATTCGAAAATTTCTCTTCTGTGCGCTATAAAAAGTTTTGAAATGTAATTTCCCCTAAGAAATCCCAATGAATTTTGGAATCAGTAACGATAACAGACAAAGATATCCTTGGCCTTTAAAAGATAACATAATATTATGAAAGTCAACAAAACTACACACAAATCGACTTGTTTTAATTTTTTTTAATGTTAGCTATGAAACAATAAAATTGAATTGTTGACTTTCAGCTAAACCTTTCTAAATGTCGAAGTAAATTATCATGTAAGAACTACAGTTAAAAGAAACAATTTAGCATTTTACTTTATTTTTCAAATATATGTACGTTGAAAATAAAATTTGGATCTCATTCACTTTGATTTTCTCTTTAAGACTATCACCGAAAAATGCGATACATAAATTGTTTGTCGGACAAAAAGGATTCCAAAATTTATTAAGTTATCAAAGTGAATATTGGGTGACTTCAAAATAAAGTAGAAAATATAAAAACACATTCTAATTTCGAAAAAAAGGAGAAAATAATTGGTGGAACATTTTCGAACTTGAAATCTACATACATAAGTCCTTTAACTTCTTTCGAAAATTTCTCTCCTGTCTGTGTGCTATAAAAAGTTTTAAAACTTATTTTCCCCTAAGAAATCCAAATGAATTTGGAATATGCAACGATAACAGACGAACTTAACGTCCTTGGCCTTCAATAGAAAACATAACATTTTGAAAGTAAACAAAACTACATACACATTGATTTGTTTTTAAATTTTTTGTATGCAGCTATGAAACAATTAAATTGAATTGGAATTTGAAACTTAATAATTCTTTAGCTAATAAGTCACAAGCTCATATAATGTTAAATTAATGTGGGGTTATTTTTTATTGATAACATTTTCATTATTTCCTCAAAAGGTTATCACAATTTCTGTAGGTTTTTTTAGACTAGCAAGCTGTGAGGATACTTCTATATTCCGAAATCTTCACAAAATCAAATTTATCTCACCCTTTGAGGTGTCGGTATAGTTTTTGAAGAAAATGGCTAAATGACCCTTTGTTGACTATTCAATACCGTAAAAACCATTTTATTATTCTCGTATTAAACTTACGTTGATAAAATACAGAGTTGAAACATTGAGAACATTTTATTCCATTTATTTCAAATTCAGAGGAGAACTAAGAATTAAATAAAGTGTTCTTGAAGATAAGGACCTCTTTTAAGGACATAATCAAAGTTTTGATATAAATAAAAAATATTTGTTGTTTCCTGTTGCCAAAATCAGAGAGTATGAATTAGTGTATTTTTTGTATAGCGGTTTATGAAGAAAGTTATCAGTGATGAAATTCATATGATTCAAATGAGACTGTTAATAATAATAATTGGCCAATAGAAAAGCTAAAACTATTTGAAAAGTGAAAGTAAGAAAAAACGTCACATTACCGGAGCATTAATGTGTAGCTTTTGATTTTGGTAACCTGTAAACCTAACTATAGGGTTTTTAAATTTGAGCGGGTAGATTTTGGCGCCCTGTGGCGTCCATTTTGCTTTGGTGACATTTATCAAATCTTTTGTTTATTATTGAGTTAATTATGCCAAATCATCATGGCAAGTTACACGATGGAACAGCACGTTCAAATGATAAAACTTTATTATCAAAATGAGTGTTCGTTAACGCAAACGTTGCGTTGGGTGAGGTCACTTTCCACATGTGCGCGCCACCTGATCCGCGATCTTCCTCTACTGCGCTGTCCAGTGGGTGTGGATTCGAAGACTTTTTGGGCCGGAGCATTGGTTTCCATGCGCTCTACGTGACCCAGCCATCTTAGTCGTTTGACTTTTACCCTTCTGGCTAAGTCTACGTCGCTGTACAACCCGTATAGCTCGTCTTTCCATCTTCTCCTCCACTCCTTTTCTATGCATATACGGGACCGTAGATCACACGAAGAACTTTTATCTCGAAACGACCCAAGGTTTCATCCGCTTTAGCCATAGTCCATGCTTCTGCACCGTATAGCAGGACGGTGATGTTGAGGGTCTTATATAGCGACTCGAGAGAGGGCTTTGCCACTCAATCGCTTTCTTAGCCCAAGGAAACAGCGGTTATCAAGAGTTATTCTTCGTTTGATCTCAGCGCTGGTGTTGTTTTCTGCGTTCATAGCTAACTAATTAATAAATTATCTCAAAGTTACGTCTGTCGATGGTGACGTTTTGACCGAGACGTCGGTCGGTGTTCTAAGTCCTTTCTTGACGATAGCATGTACTTTGTTTTACCCTCATTAACCGTTAAACTCATTTTTGCCGCCTCTGCCTCAATACTCACAAAAGGCCCATTGACATCACGCTGAGTTCTTCCGATCATGTCAATGTCATCAGAATATGCTAGTAATTGGACAGACTTTTGAAAGATAGTGCCTCTAGTGTTGACGTGGGAGTTCTGCACTATTCTTTCAAGAACGATGTTAAAAAAATCGCATGACAGCGCATCAGCTTGTCTAAAACCTTTTTTGACATGAAAAGGTTATGTTAAGTTGTTTCCAACCTTTATGGAGCAGCGTGAATTCTCGATGGTCATCCTGCACAAACTGACGACTTTGCATGGATGCCAAAACTAGACATGGATTTATATAGTTCGTCCCTGTAGATGCTGTCATATGCGACCTTGAGATTGATGAAAAGATGGTGGGTGTCGATTTGATGTTTTTGGGTTTTTTTAGGATCTGCCGTAATGTGAATATTTGAACGACTATGGAATTTTCTGGTCTTAAACCACACTGATAAGGAACCTACCAGGTTGTTGACGAGGGGCTTTAGACGTTCACATATTACGGCAGAGAAGATTTTGTAAGCTATGTTAAGTAGACTGATTCCTCTATAATTGGTGCAGTTTAGAGGGTCTCCTTTTTTCAGGATCGGGCAAACAATACTGAGGTTCCATTCATCGGGTATGCTTTCTTCCGACCATATCTTACAGATAAGTTGGTGCATGCTCCTAATCAACTTATCTCCAGCCGCTTTGAAGAGCTTGGCATTCAAACCATCTGCTCCAGCGTCTTGGTTAGACTTCAGCTTAGATATGGCAATCTTTATACTTCGTCTAAGTCGGGAAGACGGGATTGTTGGCTTTCGTCGTCTATGTTGGATGGATCATCCTGCCTGACAGCGGAATTCGATTTGTCGTCGCCGTTATACAGTCTGCAGAAGTGGTCCTTCCATATCCTCGGCATTGACTGCGTTTCTCTATGATATTTCCATTTTCGTCTTTGCAGCCTTCGGTTTGAGGTGAATTTCGTTTCACCTGTTCATAAAACTTTCGAACTTCATTCCTGCTTTTAAACCTCTCAACATCTTCGAGCGCACGCTTCTTATGCTCTCTCTTTTTCCTTCTGAGAAGTCGGTGTTCCTCTTGCCTCTTCTGCTCATAGAGCTCGTGAGCAGCTCTCGTTCTTCTTTGCAGCGCCGCTTTGCGTGCCTGCTGTTTGGCTGTATTTGCCTGCCGACATTCCTCATCAAACCAGGGGTTCCTTGTTGGTAGCTACTTGAAACCCAGTACGTCAGAGGCGGCTTCTCTGATTGCCTCTTGGCAATGTTGCCGATGGTTCTCGATACATTGTGTTGGCGGCAGAGAACGTAGAGAGAGGTTACTTGTAACTCGGTCGGAGAAGGATTTGGCGATCTCTTGCGATTGTAGCCGTTCGACGTTGAATCTTCTCCCAGCATCTCCCTGTTTTGCCCTCGCAGACTTCAACTTGACGAATTTTGCGTTGGGACTTGGGCCTACACCCGTACAAGATCCAACTGACCCAGGAGCTCAAAGTTCATGACCATAGACAATGCCGTTTGTTCGCTTACTGGGTTTCGAATCGTTTGGAAGAGGATCCCAATTTTGGCCGAAAAATCGTCTTTAGTGACGATTCACATTTTTGGATGAATGGCTGTGTTAACAAGCAGAATTTCCTCATATGGGAAACACGAACCCACGAGAGGTTCAGGTTTTGCATCCTCAAAAAGTTAGTGTTTGGTGTGGGTTTTGGGTACTTTTTTGGTAACGACGTTAGTGAGGCGGTCACCGTCAACAGAGAGCGCTACATAACGATGATAACTATTTTCTTATGGCCCAAATTGAACCATATGGACCTAGGTTACATGTGGTTCCAGCAGGACGGCGCTACGTGCCACACAGCAAACGCCACGATTGACATTTTGCATGAACGATTTGAGGGTAGGGTTATCTCTCGTAGGGGTGATGTGAGTTTTCCACCAAGGTCATGCGATTTGAGCCCGCTAGACTTTTTCCTGTAGGGTTTCTTGACCACAATCGACCGATGCCGTAAAGGTGAACATAGCACAGTCCATCGCTCAAATTCAGCCGGATCTATGCGGAAGAGTCATTGAAAATTGGAAAACTCGGATCCATGCCACTGTACCCGTGAAAAAAAAACTTCAGATGGCACAGGCAGAGATTGAACCCAAGACCTTTGGCATGACACATGCCATTAAATTGAATGCGTTTAATGAATGTGTGGACAAAATCAAGTATAATTCATAAACTTTTTCTAAGTCATAAGAAACACAGAAATCCTTAAAAATGGCGGTCAAAAATAAGGCCTAAACCTATCTTTCGGTTCTATTTGGTTTCTAAGTCAAAACTGTTTGCCAAGAAGATTAGGTTTTTGAATATTACCATCAAAACTACTAATCAGTGTTGTATATAAGTTACGATGTTACAACAATAAAACGTTGCCAACCGAAATGTAACTGTTTCATATTATTATTATTTAAGTAACTTAAGGACCTACCTACATATAATTACCTTTACTTCTTCACTGCTCCGGTATGTAGGTAGGTATTGTATAATGTACAACTAAAAACTACAACTAACCAGAAACAAATAAAAACACTAAAATATCTAAACAAAAGAGTAAAAGGAAATTACAGTTTCTGTTATCCATTCCATAATCAACTCTTTGGCAAAAATTAGAATTCTGTCTGTCCTCCGGAGGACCGAATGGTCTACATGGGCTTTGCGATGTCGTGCTCCCCCCACCACCCTTCTATACCAATGAACCCTTCACTTGACACAGAGACAAAACTTTAATCAGATTTCAACTTGGATGCACCTTTTCACAGCTAATTTTGACCACATTGTGTTTTAAGTTGTCCTTTCTGGTAGTATAGAGGTAGCTGTTCCTGTATATAAACTAGTACCTGTGGACCTTATATTACCTTCTCCCTCTTTTAGAAGCCTGGTTCCCTTTTATTCCCACAACAAAGTGAAGCTGAAATGGAAATATTTTCCCGGCGATATTCAACAATAGAATTTCCTGCCATCAGCTTTTCCTATTTTTTGTTTCGTTTTGTCTTTGTTTTCACTTCCTTTTTTACCAAGCAGGTATATATCTAATCAAGGCATTCAGGTATTATAACGTGAGTTTTTGTTTTCGCGCCGAGAAAGAGGTGTACAGTGTACTGTATACTGATGAAAGGACTAAAAGCATAAAATAAAAATTACAGTAAAACCTCCCAAACACACATGGAATAAAAATGTTCGTATATGAATTCTTATATTATACTAAAGAGAAATAAAATAGGGAACCCTCGGAATCCTTGTCAATCATTATACCCACGAATATTCCTCTTTCTTGTAAATCTTGCGTTACATGAACATGGTTCATTACTTCAACTTCAATTTAAACCAATTAGAGGGAGTTGACTGTTTTGGGTAAGTTGATAAAAGATTCGGGGCTTTGTGTATTTTTCTGTTTAAAATTTACTTTTCTTTTACTTTAGAAAATGGAAATAGAATTCTTAAAATTGTATGCTAAACTAAATAATTTGATTCCGAAGGTGGCTTTTATTTGAAAATAAGCTAGGTAAGATACAGCCAACGAAGACGAGACACCACGCCGCGCCGCACCGCCTTAAAAAACAGGACAGCACCAGCAACAGCAGCAGCAGTGCGTATCCTTTTTGTAATAAATTTTTCATCTGAGTAGTTCTCTTTCATTTTTCTTTTTTTCGTATTTTTTCTTGTTGTTGTTTTGTTTTATTTTTCTATTAACTTTAGAAATGTCTGCTTTGGAAAGTCAGAATCCTTGTCGTCGCAACCTTAAACAAGAAACAAAAAAATATTCTCTTATCAGAGTACATATATATTTCTCTTAGAATTTAAATAAAAATGTCTTGATGGCAGTGTCATCGCAAAGAAGAAAAAAACTTAAAAATGGGGAACAGAAGCGCGTGACCTACGGGCATGTTCCACTGTTGCTGAATTTTGTTTCGTTATATTTACATATATATTCTTATATGAGCATATTTAAATGTATATATTTTAATTGGATGTCATGTAACTTTTTGATGGTTAACATAATCAAAATCTTTTCCTATAAAGAAAAGAATGGCATTGTAAACACATATTGAACATAGAAATACGTTATTCCATTATTATGTTTATTGTTTATAATTACTTTGTACTGATTTTGATGGCATTTACACATAAGTCTTAGGGAACATGAAGCAACATTGTTTAAAACCTGGGACCATAAAATTTTTGTTAGGTAAGGACGACAAGCTTAGCTTTTTAAATATTTTACTAGATTTACTTAACAGCAATTTACAATAATTGATTTAATTACACCAACTATTTTTTTAACTTCCCAAAGGAGTTTATTGTAATCGGTCCGATTTGTTGAATTGAGAATTTTGACATTTTTCGACGTTTCAAGGTCCTTAGAATCTAAATCAAAGATTTTTAGAGAGATGTCTGTTTGAACGTCTGTACGTATGTACGTTCGTACGTCTGTATGATATTCGGTAAGCTTTTTTTGTCGTTCATATATCAAGAACCAGTAGAGATATCGACTTGAAATAAATTTTGTTATACAGATAATAAGTCTACAGAAAGATGCGAAAAAGACTTTCAAAAATAACTTGAGTTGATGGTTTTCGTACTATAGCAATTTGAAAAAAAAAAAAGAGGGTGGGATGCGACCCACACTGGTAACTTTCCATCCCGTCTGTCGATTTGTCTTGCTTAAAAGGTTTGTAGTTTTACATTACATCAATTTTTAACAATTTTGCGTACTATTTTTTGCAGATTTTTTAAATTATTTATGAAAAAACGGACTGTTGGATTCTTATAGAAAATTTACTAAATGAAAACAATATTTCTTATAAGATAAAATTAGTTTGAAGCCATAATCTCAAATTTTTGAAAAGATCAATCAATTGTTACCAACTTTTATTAATTTTTTTTTCTGTTTTTAATTTTTTGTATAAAAAACTGTCAATTCGATTTTTCTCAAAATTTTAGCGATGTCAAAAACTTTATTTCTCGTTATATGAAATTATTTTGGAGACACAATCATTTTTTGTTCATTAAATATTCAAGGTGACAAATAGTTTTTTTTTCAGTTTTTTTGATTTATAAATTAATTGTATTTTTTTCAAAAAATATATTTGTTTGGTATCACGTTACAATAAATAATATAAAATTTTCAAGTCTTTAGCTTTATTGTTTCATAAAATATTTTGGGTTAACCAAAATGTTCACCTCTTTTTTACTTGCGACATATAGGAACTATATGGCAAGTTTTGCATTCGTGCAAAATTTCGAACTCGAGATTTTAATCAAACATGATATTACGATGGTAGAGAAGTCGAAAAAAGTGGGTCCCGCGATTCCGTCCGGTCTGTTTTGTCTGTCTGTCCACGCTCCTACAGCCTAAACCATTGGGTCGATTGAGTTCAAACTTCGAAGTTAAGGTTTTGAGCAGATTCGCGTTAGGGGTTTTTTCATTTTTTTTTAAGATCAAAACTAACAGTGGCCCCCATACAATTTTTTTGGTCAAAAAACGATAATTCGAATTTTCTCAAAAACAAACCGATAGATTTTTTTTTAATTTTCTCTAAAATTTTATTTTTTAACTTGGCTTCTTTTAATAAGAAAAACATATTTTTGTATTGCTCAGGAAAGGTACCGCTCATAGAACCGTTATTTTGTTTTTTAATTTTCTTAGCAACTTATGAACTAATTTCAATAATTTTTTTTTCTGAATAAGCTCTTATATTGCCTTAACAATATTTGATTATCAAAAGTGCAATTTTTTATTGTTTGGATTTTTAAAAAAATATTGAATTCTTTTTTTTTTTAATTCTATATCTCAAAAACGGGTCAACATTTTTTTACGAAATTTAAATGTTGAGCGTATATTTACAATCACTAAACAACTGCATACCAAAAATATTTTTAGAACAAAATTGAAAAATTTTATATATGCATAAAAAATTAATTTAAAAAAAAACCGCTCTAACGATTTTCAAAAAACAAATTTGAAAAATCAAAGATTTTTTGATTTATAAAATGGCATTTAAATTTTTAAAGACAAACTTATTTTTCAGGTAAAATTTTGAATCTTAAAATTTTTTTTTAATTATTTTTTTTTTTTTTTTTTTTATAATTTTAAATATTTTTAACTAGTTGAATACGCAAACAATTATTGTTTTCGTTAGGTATGCTTACAAGTATTTTTCTTTTTTGGGATGAGTTGTCCTAGGATGAGTTGTGTCTTGGGATGAATCACAAGTTTTTTGACAAATCAAATGGCATTTATATCTTTGAAGACGAACTCATTTTACAGGTATATTTTTAAATCTTTTATAGGTACATTTTTAAACAGACTGTTTGCATACAGGAGCAAGTTCGTGCGACCCAGTCGTGCATTTTATTTTAAATTGCTATGGTAAAAAAAAACACTTACTCAATTTGTTTGAGAGTCCTTTCTGTATCTTTCTGCATTATTATCTATATGACAAAATTTATTTGAAGTCGATATCTCTACTGGTTCTTGAGCTATGGACGACGAAAAAAACTTCGCGAACGTACGGACGTACGAACGTACGTACACACGCAACGCACGCACAGACATCTCTCTAAAAATATTTTATTTCGACTCTAGGGACCTTGAAACGTCGAGAAATGTCAAAATTTTCAATTCGACAAATCGGACCGTTTACAATAACTTCCTATGGGAAGTTAAAAATGCTCTAACGAATTTCGAAAAAAAAATTAAAATTTTTAAAGAAAAACATATTTTGCAGGTTAATTTTTAAATCTGAAAATAGAGTAAATGTTTTTAAACATACACTTTGGATACATGAGCGAGTTCATGGGACCAAGTCGTGCATTTTATTTTATGTAAGAAATAAGAACTTTCAAAAATGTTACTTAAATTGGTAAAAATTTATTTCCTAAAAAAATCTCATGAACAAAATCAGATAATGAAATCAAACTTATTTTATCATTATGCAAAATATTGTTGCTAACTTTAAGTTATTTTCTTTACAAAAATTCAACAACAAACAAAACACGAAAACCTACGAAAAACAACAAAAACTGATAACAAATGGTTTTCGACTCAAGTATTAGAAGAACAAAGAAAGATATTTACCTACTTCAAATTTTGTATCATTCACAAAATATTGCTATAAATATTATGTTAATTTTTTTTGACAAATCGACAGACGGGTAGGGATGGGAAGTTACATATCAGTGTGGTTTGCATCGCAGGCTCTTTTTTAGTTTCCTCTCGACAACAATCGAATTTAATAAAATTTGTCGTCCACCTACCATTCCCCCACGTTTCTCTATAACGTCAAGATTTTAGCTACAACTCGCTCCAAACAAGGATTTTTAATAAGATATTTTCTCAACTTTGTTTGCTTTGCATTTGTCAAAATATTTGTCATTTATTTATTGACTTCAACAACAGGTTTGTTTGATCAAAATGATTTGAGAGGACCGTTCGCAACTTAATAAACTTCTCCAGAAGTTTAAAGTTGTTTCAATTACGGTCAGAGAAAGGCTCGTTTCACACTACACGGTTTTCACCGTACGGCAAAAAACCGGACGGCATTAACCGGATCAATGGCTAATTACACATTATACGCTTTTAACCATACGGTAAACCACGATATATGCAGGGTTTAATCGTGTCTTGAAGTGTCTGATCGAACTCTGCCGCACGAATAAAATCGTATGATGTGAAAACATGCATTTCGTCACCTACGCCACTAAGCTTATCGTGCCGTCCGGCTGCCGTATACTGTAGTGGCAGTAGACGGTTGCTACACGGTGCGTCGCCGGCATTTTGCAGTGACCATATAATATGATAGCGTATATGCTCTTCTTCGCGCCTCTAACAAAATGTCGCCGCCCGTCCGGTTTTTTACCGTACGGTCCAAACCGTGTAGTGCGAAATGAGCCAAAGTCACTGATTCATGTGAATTTGACAACGATGTTATGCCAGGTTGTTCTTCTGTTTAGTTATAACAGAACAGTAGCACTTTTAGCCACATATTAACACATGACACTTAATAGATATTTTGCACGAACATTTTTATAACGTGAAGGTGATTCCAATTCGTCCGAAGTAATTAAAATTGAACGTTAAATGCACGTCATCCAAAGAAATTTGCAAAATCAGACATAAGACTTCATAATAAATATAAAACTTTACATAGTCTAACTAAAACTTTAGTATAATAGAAATAAAAGATTGACAATTTTAAATGGAAAACCCTGGGTATGAATCCTGTTAAATGAAAATCCTCCTAAACTTACGAGTATATCCATTTAAACATGAACATACTTTATTACTTTCTTCTTGGAAATAGCTCCAAAAATGTAAATACAATTTTCCCAGATTTTCTCTTTAGCTACAAAATCTGGTAATCACTAAATAATCTGTACCATCATATTCACTTTTCCTATATTATCAGTTTCTCAGAAACCACTTAAAGGATTTAAATGGAATTTTTTAAAGTGCGTTCTCATGAACAAGAGACAAATGTTTTAATTACAAGGTTTTTGGTCAAGTATTCACATGTCATACTTCACTTCGTACCCTTGTTGTGTTCCTCTGAAATAAATAAAATGTCCGTAGTATTGGCAAAATTAATTACTATTAATTAATAGTTTTAAAAAGTTTGAATTTCTCAAAAACTGTTCTGAAGATTTTACCAAAACGAAGTTAATAGAACTATAATGTATAGTCTATATTTTGCCGAAAATTGTTTATCGTTTATTCTTTAAAATATTTTTTTGTTTGTAAACAACTCCAAATCTATATTTGAATAATTCATTCGCCAAACAAAACCTTTATCAAACCCCTAGAACAAAAAATATCTGAAAAGATATCTATGCCATTAAAATAATGTTTTGAAAAACTTTTAATGTAAAATATTTAAAAACAATGCATCACATCGCTAGACATCTTACCTAATTTTTTATTAGACAAAAAAAAAAGAAACTAAAAACCTTACATTGTTTGCTTAAAACTGATTTTGGGTTCTGTCCAGATAAGCTATCGTCTATTGTCAATTTTCCCAATACCTTACCTACTCCATCGTCTCCATCTTGTCTCTCATCTAGATGTTTATTCATCGCCACGGAAAGAAGAACAAACATCAGTAAGGCTCCGCTTTACGTTTATCTACTATAGAATATACCCCGAGAATAAATCTTCGAAAGCTGATTGTCTGAACGTCCAGTTTGGTGGTGGCATACAGTACAGCAGCGCAAGAAGATATGGGGTGTCGTTGCCGTTGATGTTTACCGTGGCAAACGGGAGGGTAAGGCGCGAAGTATAAGGGCTGAAGGAGTCTTGTGAGTTATTAATGACTCGGGTGTGTGAAAATTTGTTAGCAATTAAAGAGATTAATTGGATCGTTCGGAACTGTGAACAGGGTTCTTCTATTGGGTTATTTAGCCTTTTTTCTATGGTGTGCATCCATTAGAACGGTGCTTGTTGTATAGAGGTGTTTAGACGAAAGCAAAAATACTCATGTCCTTAAAATTTGCTTGTTTTTTTTTTTTTGTTTTCTTCTGTGTGTTGCCTGTCCTTGGTCATTAGTTGTTGCCGTGGTGTGATAATACGCTCGCTGATATACCTCGAACGTTTCATCGCGTCGTCGTTGGTCGTCGGGGGAGGGTTGATTGCACATTCCACCAGTGCCTTTTTGTTTTTCTGCCAAAAGCTATAGGACATCATTAATATTCTGCGTGATGTTTTCTATGGAGGTCCTCTGTATAACAAGGATTGATATCAGTTGTACGATAAACACTTTCGCTTCGGTGGATCGTCGCGTCGTCGTTCATGGTCGCCATCGTCTTCCGGCGGGCGTTGTGTGTATTATGTACACTGTTCCGGATTCTCATGATAAATGGCTTGACCGGGCTTTTGTTTCTTTGGTATATATTTTGGCCAAGCTAATAAAGATTCCCTTAATTATCTGGACCACAAAAGTTATTCCAAGCCACCGCACCGCACCCCCCAGCCCAAAAACTAACCCTCGAAAATTGATTGAAAAATGTTGCTTCACAAAATTAGAGTTCCAGCATCAACAATAGATACCGAAATAGTATGTAATCTATTTGTGTGCTTATCTGGTGTCTTTTTTGTACATCATTCATTTGATGCCAAATAAGGGTGACCCGGGTGACCTTAAAAATAACTTCAGATCTCTGTGAATAGCAATGCAAAGTACCGAAAACAATTTCATATTAAATGAAGGCGAAAAAATTCAAATTCAATTATTTATATGAATAAAATGAAGAAGGATGCATGCCAGAGCATCGCAGAGCTTCTTGATTTGTGGCGCGGTATATAACGGTTGTTCTGGGAATTGTATAAGATCGCGCACTCCACTCGGCAGAGGTAGTGAGTGGTAGGTTTAATTCCACGTCATATGTTCGTACACGTTTATTTTAGCTGATGGTATGTAGTAAGTATGAAAAGTAGGGACAACGAAGAAATATCAAAAAAGTAAAAGAAACCATCGAGTATTCCCCCATGAAATATATGCATATAAATATGTATGTAGATGGTGGACGTACATATATTATATATATAGTAACTTGCAGCTTCCTTAAGCTCGAGCCATCACCCTCTCCTATGGCATATACCTACCTACGCCTTATTCGAATGTAAATTCGCAGACAGAAAAATTCAATATCTCATCCTTTCAGGATGATGAATATTTAATTCGCGCACATATGAAATTTATAACAGCAAACATTGGTGAGAATTTGTCGGGATCTCATCTCTGCGCCTTCTCACATACAAAGCCTCTCAAGCTAGCAATACCTATACACTCCGGGGTAGTTTATCAGGGTCTGTGAGAAGGTTTTATTTATTTTTATAATTCCGCATACCTAGATTTTAAGAAGAATTTAGTTTTACTAAAAAGTCGTATTTGTAAATCTTTCAAATTGATGTGGAAAGTGTTGAGGGGTGCTGCGGTCAATATAGCAAATGAAATTAATAAGTACAATATACTCGTATTTATTTTGTTGATAAAAACGTCGATATTTAAAACTAATTTCATATCAAAATTTTTAATATTGTTTTTAAAAAACTTTGAATAGGCTTGTAAAAATATTGGCGAAACATTTTAAACGATTTATTGAAATGTTAAAGCCATTTTAGTAAGTAATTAAGTTTTCTTATTTTAAACGAGCTTCACTGAAGTTGAAATTACTAAAAGATATATGACTTCTGAGTTTCTGAAATATGAAATCAATGGGTCTGTTTTTTAAGTTTCTTTTTCTTCACCTGTCACCGATCTTTAAATAGTTGGTACTTATTTACTTACTTACTTAAGGTGTTGCTACAGTCCTGTGTGAACTAGGGCCTCACCCAAAAAACTTCTCCATCTAGCTCGGTCCCTAGCTATAGATGTCTCCAGTCTCGCGCTCCAAGTTGGGTGAGGTCACTCTCCACTTGTGCGCGCCACCTTACCCGCCGCGGTCTTCCTCTATAATGCGCTATCCTGTGGACTAGGATTCGAAGACTTTCCGGGCCGGAGCATTGGTTTCCATGCGCTCTACGTGACCCAGCCATCTTAGTCCTTGGACTTTTACCCCTCTGGCTAAGTCTACGTCGTTGTACAGCCCGAGCTCGTCTTTCCATCGTCTCCTCCACTCCCCTTCGATGCATAAGGGACCGTAGATCACACGAAGAACTTTTCTCTCGAAACGACCCAACCCAAGGTGGTTTCATCCGCTTTTGTCATAGTCCATGCTTCTGCACCGTATAGCAGGACGGGGATTATGAGGGTTATATATAGCGACACTTTGGTCCCTCGATATGCTACTCAATTGCTTTCTTATCCCAAAGAAACATCGTTTAGCAAGAGTTATTCTTCGTTTGATCTCAGCACACTGGTGTTATTTTCTGCGTTCATAGCGGAGCCTAGGTAGACGAAGTCCGTAACTACTTCAAAGTTACGTCTGTCGATGGTGACGTTTTGACTACGACTTCGGTGTTGAAAGTCCTTTCTTGATGACAGTATGTACTTTATTTTACCCTCATTAACCGTTAAACCCATTTTTGCCATCTCTGCCTCAATACTCACAAAAGTCTCATTGACATCACGCTGAGTCGCTGAGTTCTTCCGATTACGTCAATGTCATCAGCATATGCTAGTAATTGGACAGACTTTTGAAAGATAGTGCATCTAGTGTTGACACACAATTCTTTCAAGTACGATGTTAAAAATCGCATGACAGCGCATCACCATGTCTAAAGCCTTTTTTGACATCGAAAGATTCTTTTAAGATGGTGGGTGTCGATTTGATGTTCTTGGGTTTTGTCCAGGATCTGCCGTTATGTGAATATTTGATCGACTTTGGACTTTCCTGGTCTAAAACCACACTGATAAGGACCTATCAGGTTGTTGACGATGGGCTATAGACGTTCACATAGGCTGATGTCACTATAGTGGGTGCTTTTTGAAGGTCTACTTTTTTCAGAATCGGGCAAACAATACTAAGGTTCCATTCATTGGGCATGCTTTTTTCCGACCATATCTTACATATATGGTCATTTTATGCAGAGCCGCTTTGCGTGCCTGTTGTTTGGCTGCATTTGCCTGCCAACATTCCTCATCAAACCAGGGGTTTCTTGATGGTGGCTGCTTGTAACCCAGCACGTCAGAGGCGGCTTCTTTGATTGCATCGTGGCAGTTGCCACTGCTTCTCGACACATTGTTTTGGCGGCAGAGAACTTCGAGAGAGGTTAATTGTGACTCGGTTGGAGAAGGATTTGGCGATCTCTTGCGATTGTAGCCGTTCGACATTGTATCTTCTCAAAGCATCTCCCTGTTTTGCCTTTGATCTGGATACCCGAAGTGCTACCTTCGCTACAACGAGGTAGTGGTCCTAGTCGATGTTAGCTCAATAACTCAAGACTTGTTGCCTTAGTCTAGTTCCAATGATAAAGCCGCATCCAAATAAGCGCTGTTGGTTTTCTCGGTAGCAGTCAACATAGTAAACATTGCAGTTTTTCATCCTCTTTTTGCCCGGCCCATTCCATGGTATTTTCTGGATGGCGGTGATGTCTGCTTTATAGCAGTCTTCGCTAATTCTTCGGCTGCAAGTGGTCTGTTAAGAGACCTAACGTTCTACGTGCATATCCGAAGTTCGTTGTCCTTAATACGTTTGCGTGGGTTGTCAGCAATAAATCCGTCCGTATCCGATGCTTGTTGGTGCTTCACAACTAGGATATTTTTACGTGGTCAGGAAGTCACCCCGACGGCACAACCCCCAACCCGGAGATCCTTAATATAACTCCAAGGACAGGGAGCCGGATAAACCGCTCCTTATAGGCCTGGGCTCCGAATAAGTCGTAGAAGCCCTATAAGGTGTTCACTAAGTAGTTCAACCTTACTGGAACTGTAGACGCCACCGTTGATTCCATCTCGAGAATTCGTCCGCTGCCGTCTGGATAAGGAGTGGTGCCTTAGTGAAAACACCTCTCCCCCCCCTCTCTCGTTTGCTGCCCCCAACAACTTTCCACTGGGGTTAGAACCCAATCTCCAGTTGAGTTACTAGGCACCCAATGTTCACCACGGGGAGGTGAGAATAGGAGTTGACAGACAGAGGTGGGTTTTGAGAAAAACCTGTGAACGCTTGTGTCCTCTTGTATGCACACGTCTACCATTTGAACATCATATAGTTGGTAAATAATAAGTATTATGAGCTTGCATTTTTTTAAAAAATTTAAATTTAAAAGCATAAATATCGCAGGGTTCTCCATAACTTTAAAAAAAGCCTACTTTTATGCCAGATACCATTATTTTTGACAGCCAGAACCAGGAAGTTGCATTTTTATTTGGCGGCTTATAAGTGTTGTTTTAAATCTGTTCGAAAAAAGTTGGTGTCATTTTAAGGAGTATATTGCTAAGAAAGTGCAAAAGAAAAACAGAATGGCAGGCAAAATCTAACAGACTGGATATCCTAAGACTGAGTCGAAATAACAAATTTATTTGAAAGCATAATATACAAAAACTGTGGTATAAAGGTTTCTGGAATAAGTTCTAACATCGTACATTTCTTTAAAATGGGTTATTCGTTACTTAAATTTCTTAAATATGAAATTAGTGAAAGGATCTTACTGAAGAGCGATGTTTTCATACGTATACGCCCAAGTGTATCCCAAAAATTACCTATTTCTTTTATAGAAAGAAAGCTGTTTTAGCATTAATTTCATATTCCTGGTGCCTCCTCAAGTCATTGTCTCTAAGCTTTCACAGTACTGACCCTTACTTATGCGCAAACTTAAACATTTTTAAAATAAGTAGGCAGATAAAAATGGTATATATAAAGTGATATGCTGAACCTTCTCCACTTCACATCAGAAACATATTTCAAAAATTCACGAAAATTCGCTGAAATTTAGAACTCAATTTATAATAAAATTTTGGAGCGGGTTCCATTCATACAAACATAAAATGTTCCAGAGGATTTACAGAAAATTCTGAAGAAATAAAATCAAGTTGAATCAATTTATCGATCCACAATGTAATTCTACATCGCTACAACCAATTTATAGCCTTCAAGTTGACTGACGCGGTGAATGCCTGGTGAAGTGGTGAGCGATCGGAATCGAATAAGGATTCTAATGAAATAACATTAGAAAATACTTTTGTTGACGGCATCCCGTAAAACTGGTGATACCGGTAGCGGCGCGGTGATGGCGGCAGCGGCGGAGGCGGAGGCGGAGGCAACAAGAGGTGGCGTTGGCGATGTTGAGGACGAAACAGGGATGAATTGCTAGAATGTGTGAATATGTTGTGCGTGATGCCCAGAAGTGTATACTTTTATATGAATGAATTCAAAGGAATTTTGTTGTTCGTATTTTTCTTTTTTTTTTTTTTTTTCTATATAGCCATGAGGAAAAAGGGTGCATGTTTATTATTTATTTAGAATTTTAAAAGCCTTCCTCATTTTTTCACATTCACATACAATAATGTGTCGGGATTCGGAAGAGGAGGGGGGAGAATGCGAATGAGAATAAGAATAAGAAGGAACTTTATTTTATATTAAAATGTATCAATTTGAGTTGTTGAGGAACGATGATATAAATTCGTATTCTATAAGCAATCTTTTGGAATAATGGTATTCAATAAAGGCGCGTTTGCAAACACCACATTTCTCTCTCTCTCTTATACTTTTCTATCTCTAGTTTTTGTATATATAAATATATGTATATATCAAAAATTGTGGCCAATAAAGCGGAACATATAGGTTTACTTTCTGAAAAGCATTTAGAATAAAATTTAAAAGCGATTTTGGTATAACAATAGAACTCAAGTTTATCTTTTTGGTATTTTTTGTTGGTGTTGTTGTTGTTATTATTGTTGATGTCGTTGTTGCCAGATAGGGAAATAAAATTTAATATGTATTACAATTCATGTAGGCATATAGAGGCTACGATAAAATATTGATCTCAAGTTTTTCAGTTGAATTTTGGTTCGATATTAAAATTTAATAATGTAACAGATATTTTCATTTTTTCTATTATTGACAATAATTCTCGAGTGAAGAGTTTTCAAAGTTACATTTTGCCAACATTGTAGGTAGGTATTCAAAAAATTAATACATTTATTATGCATAAATAAAATAATTTCAAATTACATTCCTAGAAGTATGTTGATAGGTTATACTCGTGATGGAGTACCAATTTACTTAGGTTTTTATTTCGAGGAAATGTATTTTAAAATGCGTGTGTCTTATGATGTTCTCTCTTATATCCATCTGTCATCAATAAAAGTACTAAAATGTAAAAATAATTTAAGCACGATGATGAATAGCTTACCAGAAGATGTTGTTTTACTATTTACGACTCATTTTCTACTTCGTAGGCTATTTTTTGTATTCCCTCTTTCATTAAAAAATAAACAGCTAAAGGATATTAAATCGTGTTATAAATCTCTTCTCAAGCATAAGTACTTTCTCAACTATTTTGATTGTTGAATATATTGACTATGAATGAATATAAAACAAAATATCAATAAATAATATTTTCGAAGTTTAAAGTACAATGTATTTTTAATTTGCATAATGCAGAAAGAAAATAATTTTGCACTTAAGTCAATAAAGTCTGCTGTTACGATGGTTTTGCACATATTTAATATTATTTAGAAGCTCCACAACCAATATACTCCCCTCGCTCCTCGGTAGGAAGCAGCAAACAAAAAAAAAAAAAACATTTAATGTTCCTCCATTAACTGTAATCGTTTGTCGAACATCGATCTTCCATATTGATATCTAAAACGCATCCCAACCTCCCCCCCTCCCCCATAAAGGCGCCTTTCCGTTGTTCAACCCCATCTCTGTATGTGATTTATCACTTTGCAAAGAAATGCAATCTTGTAGGAACAAATCTAAGGGCATATCATGCTCAAACTCAAGCTCACACTCATATAGGTACTATCGCACTCACATTGTGTCTTCGGTCTTCAGTATGTGGCGGTACATAAATCTTCTTCTATCAAAAAAGAAAGAAAATAAATTGAAATAAAATAAAATCCGTTTTCCACTGATTTCAGCAATTCCTCGATTTTTCTATAGTTATATATAGTATAGTAGTTTTCCTATATAGGTAGGTATATTCGTCTAATCAAACCAGTGAGTGACCAAACCATTTGTTACATCTGCCACCGGGACAGCCAAGCAGTGAATCACAATGACTGCAGTCCATCGAGTACGTTAGTTTTACAGCATTTCACGATTCTTTTCATTTCAAGTCGTCAAGTCTTTTTAGAGGAGAAATTAGTTTGTCTTTTCTTTAATTTTGTTAATAGCAATTATTTTGTGGGCTTGAAGAGTATAGGTACTAAGCGAAACTCGAAGATTTTAGATTTATAAACTTTAAAGGCTTTTAATTTGAAATTTTAAAATTAAAATACTTATACTATTGAACATTGAGAGATCCTTAAAACAAAAATAAAAACGCAATGCCTTTAAAAGCAAAATTCATTGTTTTAACTTGTCAACTTACAAATTTAAGGCAATCATTCTAAATTTTTGAACAATTTTGGATGATTTTTCTTGTTGCTTCATATTTAATTCGCTCACTTTTTTATTTTAATGGAAAAAGACAGTGTTATTATTATTATTATTATCTTTTATTAACAGGTAATTTAAATTACATGGTAATCTTAAAATTAACGAGCCTAGCTGCGAAGACTATTTGCTCTAAGACAGTGCTAAAAGCACAATCATGAAGTTTTCGTACATGAGGTGAAGATACGTCGTTGTTGGTGATCGTCCGCCTTCATTTCATAGCTAAATTTTAAAAGTTTTCAGACCTATTCTTAAGTCTTGTACTTTCTAAGATCGTCGACGAATTGATAATAGTATCGCAACGTAAACGGTTTCAATTCTATACGTCACTTACTTGTCCCTACAGCTCAAATTTCACTAGTTTCAATATTGCTGACTTAGAAGTAGAAGATGCTTCACGATTACTTTAGTTTTATGAATTGTTACTGCAAAATTTGCACCATTTTTGTAGTTTGAAATTTCGTTCAAAAATTACAATTTTTTAATTTTTGTATTTTTCAGACGAATTACAACACATCAATAACTTAAAAACTTCCACACTTTGTAAATATTTTCAAAAAATATTGAATAAATAATTCTAGTAATAACAAGTAATTTCTTAAAAGTTAAAATTAAAAATTAAAAATTCTGAAAAAATGCATGAATAAATTCTTTAGTGTTGGCTTCTAATGCTTCAGTTGCCGCGGGCTTGTCACTTTAGACATGAGCCTTAACATATTATGTAGATCCATACAAAAATTTTCAAGAGGCGTTTAATAGAACAATGTAGGTGGCCAATTGGCCGGCTCCAAACGTGAAAAAAGAGGATGGAATGCGACCCACACTGATAACTTCCAATCCCGTCTGTGGATTTGTCTTGCTTGAAAGTTTGTAGGTTTTTCGGTGTTGTGTTAAAAACGTTGTCAGTTGAATTATTCTTATATTTCAAAATTTCAAAATATTTAAAAATTACCAACAATATTTTGCATATAATGAAATAGTTTTATTTCAAAATATAGTTTTGTTAACGATATTTTTAGTCGAAAACCAATTTTTACAAATTTTAGTAGCATTTCTTAAAAAAACCTGTCAATTCGATTTTTCTCAAAATGTTACTGAATGTCGAAAACAATATTTTTTAAAAAATAAAATTAGTTTAAGGTCAATGTTTTAAAGTTTTGAAAAGTTATTTGAGTCGAAAATCAATTTTTACTAACTTTTATTAATTTTTTGTTTTAGGTTTTAATTTTTTGTAAAAAAACTGTCAACTCGATTTTTCTCAAAAATTTACCGAATGTTGAAAACAATATTTCTTATAACATAAAATAAGTTGAAAGCCATAATCTCAAATTTTCGAAAAGATATTTAAGTCGAAATTCAATTTTTACCAACTTTGAGTAATGTTTTTTTTAGGTTTTTATTTTTTATAAAAAAACTGTCAATTCGATTTTTCTCAAAATTTCACCAGATGTTAAAAACGTTATTTGTCTTTGCACAAAGTTGTTTTTGAGATAAAATCATTTTTTGTTCGTAAAATTTCGAGGTGACAAATATTTTTTTTTCAGTTTTTTTGATTTATAAAAAAAACCGTTAATTGGTTTTTTTTTCCAAAAATATATTTGTTTGGCATAACGTTACAATATATATGTAATACAGGATCCGGCAAAAAGATCTCCTATATCCATCTTGTTGGAACCAGACTTCTTTGTGGTTCCTAGTAAACTGATTTAAGTTTGGTTGGAGGAAGGTCTCAATCATGTTACAGGAGCGATCCGCATTAACTGTAACTTTTTGCCCATTTTCTTATCTAAAAATACGGACCTAACACCAAATTAGGCAACAGCACACCAAACTGTTACATAAGGGCTGTGAAGTGGTGGTTGATGAATTTCTTGAGGGTTTTCTGTTGCCCAGTATCGGAAATTTTGTTTATTTACAGTACCCGATATTAAAACAACACCTACGGGAATGTTTTGAAGAATGTCTTCACAAACAGCTCTGCAGAACCACCATTACGGATATATTCCTCTACGACAAATGCGCGATGCTCACCGTGCCACGCCATATATAATCCGGAATACCATTTTATCTATTAATAGCTTTAAATATAAACGTCTAAAAATACGGGAGGTTTTTTCCGGACCCTGTATAATATTTAATTCAAGTCTCTGGCGTTATCGGTTCGTGAGATATTTAGGGTTAACCAAAATGTTCACCTTTTTTTTTAACTGCTATGGTAAAAAAACCACCCACGCAATTTTCTTGAGAGCTTTTTCTGCATCTTTTTGCATTATTATCTGTATAACAAAATTTATTTGAAGCCGATATCTCTTCTGGTTCTTGAGCTATGGACGACGAAAAAACGTCGCTAACGTACGGATGTACAGACGTACGGACGTACGTACACACGCACGCACAGACATCTTTTATTTCGACTCTAGGGACCTTAAAACGTCGAGAAATGTCAAAAATTTCAATTTGACAAATCGGAATGGGAAGTTAATAAACTGTTCACAGAACGTGCCTCTCAAATGGCCTATTGTTAAGTGATCTGTGTTGCGTGTGGCACCGTCTTGTTGAAATCATTCACAGTAACATTCTAATTCATATCATCTTTAAAGAGGTACGGACCAATGATTCTGCCAGCCCATAATCCGCACCAAACAATGAATTTTTCTGGATGTATTGCAATTATTCTGGCTCCTCTTGACTCCAAATAAGGCTTGTTCATGTTCAGTTCACGTACCCATTCAACCAGAAATGAGCTACGTTAGAAAAGTATATCTTCAGCCACTTTTGAAGAGCCCATTCACCTTCGTCGTTGTAGTAAATCTTTGGCTTCTATTCTTGCACCAACTATTTTGAAAGACCTCATACCTATATGCTTCCGTTAAATTTTTCACGTCGTGAAGTAACAGAGGCCCAATTGCTGCGAACGGTGCCACATAGATATTTCACGGTCATCACTAATATAGACCGATACAGCTGCGACTGAGTAAGATCAGTTCGCGCTAAAAGTAAGCGTGTTGATGGTTTAATATACGATTAGATATATTGAGATGAGACAGAGAATTTTCTCATCCCGTGACCAGTTCTACTTGAATCAAACCTCTGTATGGTTTTAATATTAATAAGAGCGATATATGTAAAAATTAACCAAATTTATGAAAATTGTTTTTTGAATCACGCATTTCGAGACTATATACCTATCTTATATTAACTTGCCCTGTATAGATAAAACCAAAAAACTTGACAAGTTAAAATTTTCTAAAAAACTACTCCAAACTTACCAAGGCCCTTGCCTTTATTAAGAAAATTTGTATTTCCGTTTTTTTGACTCGGGGTCTTTAAATTTCACCTTAAAACTCCATGCTCAATGCCACTTACAACACTTTAACTCATAGTATAATTTTCAACAATAATCCTATCTCAAACTGTCAACCTAAAGCCACATATCAGCAGGATCTGCATCCAACAATTTAATTTAAATTATCTTAAGAATTCCGCTTAAATGACTCTTCTTTTCAAGTACTTAACTCGTTTAGTTAAAGTAAAAGTAAAATTAAAAATAAACCTACGCTTAGCTCTTTATTTTAAATCAAACACCATAATCTAAATAACGCCCATAAAGATATTAGCATAGGCTTTCTGATGACAGCGATTATCTTTTTGTTTTGTTTATCGTGACATAGTATAGAGGAGAAAAGAAGAACTGCTTAAACCCTTAAATTGAAATCATAGCATAGTTTCTATTTAATTCCAATCAAGAATAAAATAAAATATGAAAGAATATAAAGGATGAGAAAAAAAAGGATAATACCCAGCATCAGCATCAGCATCACCATCACCACCACCAAACAGCTATCATCTTCATCATCCTTCTCTACCATAAGGACAACTCTCACGCAACTCTCGCCTTCGTCTTCGCCTTCCAAATGGATCAAGCAAAGATTGGTTTTGCCGATTATATTTTTCTGTCTGAAGTCCTTTTCTCTTTATTTTTTCGTTTTCTTTTTACTTTCCCGATACCCTGTTATTTGGTGGAAATTTTAATCTTCATTTTAATTAAAAATCTTCCAAAGGCTTATGGGACATCTCTTCCAGATCGCCAACTAGCTAACTCGCCAGGCAAATAATTGTGTCCTCGCAATTTGAATGCGTTTGAGTGATAACCGGATAACGCAAGCTATAGGGCAAAGGTGGGTGGTGTGGTGATAGCGGTGGCTATGATGGTGATGGGCTTTGTCAGGGACATAAAGTGCGGTAAGATGACGACAACGCGACGACGCTATAGAGCGACGACGACGGACGATACTTTCCCAAGAAAAAGATGCTCCGGTAGTCCGGTGTTGATGATATCCCATGGACAGGACAGTAAGTAGAAAGCAATTTCCGAAAAGGGTTAAATGAAAGTAAATAAATAAAAAATGCGATAAAAATCCCTGAGAGTAGGGTTAACAGTGTCTTCCCGTATTCGTTAAGCGTTAACAAATTGTTTTTTTGATTTTCCTCGTCAATGATTCGATGATATCGCACGAGGAGCTGGACTTTGTCATCGATATTCTTTACTTTTTTGAGTTGGGCGATTTTTATGGAGATGGAAATGGAGACAACCTTGGCTGATGGGACCGAGAGTCAGTGAGTGCGGTATGATGGCAGCGGTAAGTGCTTAAAATGGCGATGCTCTTAGGAGGAGTGCGGCAGGACTTTACCGTTTTAATTGGAAATATACCGGCTGTATAGCGGGTAAATAATAATACCGCCCATTCATCGTGTACCCGGCATTGTCGAATACTTCCTTCCTTCAGTCATCGCCACTTGCTTGACGGCGCGCAGAGTAGAACGGGCGGGGGGTATTGCATAGCGACGAAGACGACGACGACGACGACGACGTCTCTGATGACAAAAAAGAAAATTAATCCTTGTTGTTGCTGGCGGTTGCTCGCTGGAGTAATTAATATTCCGTGAAGGGTCGATTTGACGAGCAAATTGTGTTTGTCAGTTTTTATTTTGTTTTATTTATTTCATGCTGTTTTCATTAACCTTCTCTGAGGATTTCGATCTCCCTATATTGACATTCTTTTGAACAGTATTTATTATAATATGTGGGTATGTGACTTTTTCTAGTTTTTTTCACAGCTCGTTTTGGGGGAAATTATTAAGGAATATTCTGGAATCTTGACAAGCTTCAGTTTCGTTATAATTGTTTTAAAATCTTGGATCTACTTTTATGTTTTATTTTTGTTTTTTATTACATCCGAAATTCTGTGGGATATGGTTTGAGTAATTGATGAAAATTTCAAAACATAAAAAACAAAAAGGAAGAGTAATTTTTCATCTTAAATTAATATTTTACCATATACTGAACATACTACGAAAATCGATTCCAACAAAAAACAAAAAAAGTATACCAACAAATTTTTAAATAAAATGCTAAATACATAGAAAACAAATCAAATGTTCAATTTTAAATTGTGTTATACAATCACACTATGGATATTAAAAGTATATTATGAACATATGTAAGTCTCAATTTTTATATTGCTGTGCATATCTTTTTATAAGGGAATTTTACACAAAATAATAAGCAACATTAGTACAGATCAAAAAAAAGGTAGTTTAAAGCTCTTCCCACAACTGCAAATCAAAACATTCTACGAGCTCTGGTTCGAAGAATATTGGTGGAAAATTATAGATACAGATACAAATATACTCAACCAAGCCTCCAAACAACATGCGGTTTTCACTATAATACAGAGCATCGAGCCGCCTTTCAATTGATGCATAAATCTCAAAAATGATTTTTTTTCAGTTTTTCGAGAAAATCGTGGGCTAACCCCTTTCCGAAAAAAGTAGTATTTTCAAAACTGTTTCCCACCCAATCAAAATACACATCAAAAGAAAGGTATTTTAATGCTCTACCCCCAACTGCAAACCAAAAGGTTTTGCGAGCTCTCGTTTCGCAAAAATTTGTCAAAAACTAAAATTACAGAATTTCGACCCAGCCCATCACAAATTATCTTTCGATTGCTTTATCTCCTCAATCAAGCCTCCAAACAAGACGCGGTTTTTTCATACAGAGCATCGAGCCGCCTTTCACTTGATGCATAAATCTCTTTTTTGCCAGTTTTTCGAGAAAATCGTGGGCTAGAGCCTTGCCGAAAAAAAGTAGTATTTTCAAAACTGTTTCCCATCCAATCAAAATACACATCAAAAGAAAGGTATTTTAATGATCTACCCCCAACTTCACACCAAAAGGTTCTGCGAGCTCTCGTTTCGCAAAAATTCGTCAAAAAGTAAAATTACAGAATTTCGACCCAGCCCATCACAAATTATCTTTCGATTGCTTTATCTCCTCAACCAAGCCTCCAAACAAGACGCGGTTTTTACATACAGAGCATCGAGCCGCCTTTCAATTGATGCATAAATCTCTTTTTTTACAGTTTTTCGAGAAAATCGTGGGCTAACGCCTTGCCGAAAAAAGTAGTCTTTTCAAAACTGTTTCCCACCCAATCAAAATGCACATCAAAAGAAAGGTATTTTAATGCTCTACCCCCAACTGCAAACCAAAAGGTTCTGCGAGCTCTCGTTTCGCAAAAATTCGTCAAAAACTAAAATTACAGAATTTCGAACCAGCCCATCACAAATTATCTTTCGGTTGCTTTATCTCCTCAACCAAGCCTCCAAACAACATGCGGTTTTCACCATAGTACAGAGCATCGGGCCGCCTTTCAATTGATGCATAAATCTCAAAAATGATTTTTTTTTCAGTTTTTCGAGAAAATCCTGCCGAAAAAAGTAGTATTTTCAAAACTGTTTCCCACCCAATCAAAATGCACATCAAAAGAAAGGTATTTTAATGCTCTACCCCCAACTGCAAACCAAAAGGTTCTGCGAGCTCTCGTTTCGCAAAAATTCGTCAAAAACTAAAATTACAGAATTTCGAACCAGCCCATCACAAATTATCTTTCGATTGCTTTATCTCCTCAACCAAGCCTCCAAACAACATGCGGTTTTCACCATAATACAGAGCATCGGGCCGCCTTTCAATTGATGCATAAATCTCAAAAATGATTTTTTTTTCAGTTTTTCGAGAAAATCGTGCTAACCCCTTGCCGAAAAAAGTACTATTTTCCACACTGTTTCGATTTCGATTGCTTTATCTCCTCAACCAAGCCTCCAAACAACATGCGGTTTTCACCATAATACAGAGCATCAGGCCGCCTTTCAATTGATGCATAAATCTCAAAAATGATTTTTTTTTCAGTTTTTCGAGAAAATCGTGGGCTAACAACTTGCCGAAAAAAGTAGTATTTTCTAAACTGTTTCCCACCCAATCAAAATACACATCAAAAGAAAGGTATTTTAATGCTCTACCCCCAACTGCAAACCAAAAGGTTCTGCGAGCTCTCGTTTCGCAAAAATTCGTCAAAAACTAAAAATAAAGAATTTCAACCCAGCCCATCACAAATTATCTTTCGGTTGCTTTATCTCCTCAACCAAGCCTCCAAACAACATGCGGTTTTCACCATAGTACAGAGCATCGGGCCGCCTTTCAATTGATGCATAAATCTCAAAAATGATTTTTTTTTCAGTTTTTCGAGAAAATCCTGCCGAAAAAAGTAGTATTTTCAAAACTGTTTCCCACCCAATCAAAATACACATCAAAAGAAAGGTATTTTAATGCTCTACCCCCAACTGCAAACCAAAAGGTTCTGCGAGCTCTCGTTTCGCAAAAATTTGTCAAAAACTAAAAATAAAGAATTTCAACCCAGCCCATCACAAATTATCTTTCGGTTGCTTTATCTCCTCAACCAAGCCTCAAAACAAGATGCGGTTTTCACTATAATACAGAGCATCGGGCCGCCTTTTAATTGATGCATAAATCTCAAAAATGGGCTAACCCCTTGCCGAAAAAAGTACTATTTTCCAAACTGTTTCCCACCCAATCAAAATACACATCAAAAGAAAGGTATTTTATTGCTCTACCCCCAACTGCAAACCAAAAGGTTCTGCGAGTTCTCGTTTCGAGAAAATTCGTCAAAAAGTAAAATTACAGAATTTCGACCCAGCCCATCACAAATTATCTTTCGGTTGCTTTATCTCCTCAACCAAGCCTCCAAACAAGATGCGGTTTTCACTATAATACAGAGCATCGAGCCGCCTTTCAATTGATGCATAAATCTCAAAAATGAAATTGTTTATTATTACAGTACGTTTATTAATTTGTGTTTTACTGTAAGCAAAGATATGTTTAGGTGAAAACGCAAGGAAACCCTAACATCAAGGCAAGCTTACCCACTGGTGGAATTCCAAAGTACGGGCAATGCGGTGGTTACGACCTCTAGTTAATACTAACCCAAAAACTATACAGCTTTTGAAATCTGAAATTTTTTCATAATTAGATATTTAATAAAGCTGAAAATGTAATCTCTAATAGATTTTTAAAATGGGGGGGGGTCAAAAATATTACGAGTGTACGATTTTTCGGGAGAAAATCATAATAGCTCTGTTTTATTTATCTTTTTGAGATCTTCCTTGGCACGTTCCTTTACAAAATATTGATCTTCCAATTTAAGCACACTTAAACATTTATTCTTAAATTGATCTACAATTCTACGCATTATTTTGTGCCATGTAATTGAATAATTTTTGAGCTTTTTAAATTGTTATACAGGATTGTTGATTGTTTTTACAGATTATAAAAGAAAATATCAAATAGAGCAAAATTGAAAACAAAATTACCAAAAACATTGCATTTTAATCATTCAAAAGAGCAAAACAGTTTTTTCATGTTTTTTTACGCTCAATTTTGGTGAAAACTCTATGTACCTATAAATTTTGTTTTTGCTACGATGTTTAAAATCATTTCTTTTATTCATTTAAAAATTTTTATTTCAGATACATATTACTTTGTATATATATTTTTATACTTCCAGTCGCTGTTAGATACCAGACTTAATTTTCGTACAGGCAGCGCCCCCATGGTCCACCTTCCGTAACAAAATTTTGTGTTTCATGATAGTACCTTATTATATAAATATATATACAAAGATAGTACTATTCAAATATAATATCATTGTATTATATATAAAGCATATTAACATTTTTTTCTCTATTTGTATTCAAAATTCTAACGACTTCCGTTTCATCCCACAGAATGTCTACAAAATGAACACTCTCTTTCGATTTGAGAGCCATCTATCACAATTAGTTGCAAACTAGAATTATGACATTTCACCGGCAAAACAACAAAACAGATGTTTTCTTTTTTGACGTTTCTTTTTCTGTTGCACAAAAAAGCAAAATAATAATAAAATACTTTTTGTTTATTAATTTTCTATGCGTGTAACGAAAACAAAAATTTATCTTTTTCTTTGATTGAATTTATCCCTGAAGTCTGAAATTAAACAGAAAATCATCGATTTATAAGTATTATGTCTATTTCGCTGGATGTAAGTTTTCTATCCAGCGAAGGCTTCTCCATTAAACCACCTGCAACAATATTCGATGAAATCGAAGGTCTCTTCGCCACCGACAAGGTATGAAACTACACCTTTATCATTAACCGGACTTATTTAAGGACACTTTCACTTTAGGATTTTTCTCCAAATGTGCCATTGTTCAACGCCACCGCCTCCGCAAGTGAAAAACTAGACTCGCATTTTCTCAAACCCCAACTAGATACAGCTTCCTCATCGCTTCATGATGCCAAATCGTGTGGCATACCATCGCTTGTCAGTTCGGATTTCCTTCTCAACGAAGAGGCTCACGAAGACCAACAATTGTTTATGGTTGAGCCTTATGGACTCAAACCCATCACTTCACCGTTTATGGTCCCAGGAATCTACAAGAGAATCCCACACACAACGAGAATTGAGCCCGAGCAACGAGCAGACAAGGTGACATCAAAAAATGTCTTCATATGTTCCACCGAGAAGACTGGAAAGATTTTAGCCGCAAGTGTATTCAAAGATGCCTACATCAATTTAGAAGAAGAGGCATTGGAGCCCGAGCCTTTATCACCGGAAGTTAAGAAACCGGCAGCTCCACAGGTGCCAGATAGCTTGACGATGTTGGCCTATGACATCCTCAAACTATCAAACAGAGATAACATAGTAATTGATAGGTGAGTTCGACTTGATTTGATTTGAGGTGAAGTAAACAATCAAGTTATTTGAATTATCCTCCCATCTTTCAGGGAGAGGAACGAGATCATCCGTCACGAAGGTGAACTCAATCGGAAGACCATCTATCGGTTCCTGACACCCAAAACACTAGGTCTGTCATCAGAGATGCTGGCGTCTCTTTTACAGAACGAATCCCATCAAGAAATTATGCCACCAATAAAATCCAAAAGAGGCAGACCTCGTAAGAACAAACAACCTGAAAAACCACCCCCTCTTCCTACTCCTACTTCAAGCCAATCCATACCACCTCCCGAGAAATCCCTGCCGAAAGTAACTTCTCCAGTCAAAGTGCAAAGAACACGCTCAGGGAGGATAGTCAAGTCAGCATTGGTACCACCTCCACCTCGGCCACCTGAACCAGACCCAGAACCCGACAATGCAGAGCCTGAAAATGCCGCCTCATTCATGCGAAACTTCCTGCGAGATCTTAAAGACTCCGAATACGAATCAAAACCGAGTCCACCACCTCCAACCCTGCCGGAGTCACCAATTCGTCCGAAAACTCGAAATCTATCTGCAGACTCCTTCTGTCCCACGTGCAATAAAATATTTCTGGGCAAACGAATGCAGCACCACTTCCAGGCCTTCCCCGACCATCGACCCAATACGGATCGTCAGAAGATTCTCGAGGAAATGTCACTTTTCAAGTTTCTTGTGGGCAAAGTCCAGAACACATCACAGGACCAACGTGCTGATGTCTTTCTTAACGAACTCTCAGACCTCGTCGAACAACTTCAGGCTCGAAGTTCGCGAATAATCCGAAACACTTCCGGTCTGCAGTTTGTCAATTCAAAAACTTCCAAAGTCCTTGGCATCCCAGAAGGTCATTATTCGCTCGATGTGAATTCGATTGATGCTCCACCCGACCCGATTGTTCATTTCGAGAATCTAGCTCCACCACCGGTGATAGTTCCTCGGCTGGATTATAATTTGAGTATGTCACTGGATGACACATCGACAGAAGCCAAAATGCATCTCTCAGGGGCGATTGCCTCCGAGGAGAGTCTCCTTCGGACTGTTGACGATCTCATGAAGGAAGGAATGAAAAAGTTAGATCATGATCTGCTGCATCCGACTGAGCCGCAAGTCATTCATTATGATCATGGCAGTGATAATGCCGTAGAAGCTGTTTCGATGAAGGAAACCTCACAAGGAACACCCATACTGGATCTCTCATTGGATTTGTTTCAATTTAATAGTAATTAAAAATAGTTAAGGTGTGAAACATGCGAAGCCTACGCACAAGGGTTGTTTGGAACAAAGTAATAGGCTATTGGCTGTGTGCTCCACTTATGATTGTTACAAGTGTTAAGTATATTAAGTTAATTAAACGCTACAAAAAAGAGTGCTAAATCAAAGTCAAAGGGTGTTTTTTTTTCTAATGAACGAAGTGCCTACCTACTTAGGGATAAGACTGTTGCTGTTTGATAAACTGGATTGGAAACGTAAAGGAATACACTTTTTCACAAATATCAGAAAAATGGCTAGGAGAAGCTCTTTGATTAGGGACCTGGTCCTCTTTAGACTGACGTTACCTTAAGTAAGTATATCACCAATATTAATATTTGCTCCAGAGGTTATACAAAGCGTCTTATTCTGTGTTGTACAAAATCTCTAGAACTTTGTATACATTAAAAGAACTGATTACTTTAGAAGATCTTAATTTCTTTCTACAACCATTAAGTACCTACATGTAATTAAACGCCAATTATCTTAAGGCACTTCATGAAATGAGGCTATTAACATTAAAATGTGTGCCATAGAAATGTTTACCCCTTTTAAGTTTATTACAATGAAAAATCAACTAAGAAGAAGACGTGTTTCCAAAGCGCGGACATTGTGTTCGGCAAATGTTGAAGAATTCTGTAAAAATACAACTTTACATGGCTTGAAATATATTGTGGAAAAAGATTTAAACATCTTCGAAAGAATTTATTTTCTTGTATCAATTGTGTTTGTGATGATGGCAGCAGGTTATTTTATATCAAATGTTTATTCGAAATGGCAGAATACACCGGTTATTGTTGGTTTAAGTGCTAAGCCAAATTTTATTACCAAATCACCATTTCCTGCGGTGACGATTTGTAATTTAAATCAAGCTATGAAATCGAAAGCAATGAATATTAGCAAGTATGTACATATGAAATTGTGATTTTATTACTTTCAATAATGTAAAACTAAATTGGTGTTGATTGATGTCTTTTTTTTTTGCTTTACAGTGACAGCCTTGAAAATTCCATGTTGCAGATGCTTTGTAATCGTGAAGTTTCATTAAAATACTCAAATTCAGTCAAAGATTGGGCAATACTTGAGGATTTTATTGAAGATGTAAGTTGTTTCCTTATAGATATTTAATAGATATTCAAATATAGGGTCCTTAATTTCGTAGTTTAAAATCAGTGTGTTCCACACCTAGTTTCAGACTGAAATGAAAAATTTAGTGAAATTTTTATTCCAAAGTCGTTCCTCACTTCAAAAGTTGTGCTAATTCTTACAAAAGAGCGCGCGAGAGAGTAAAACATTTCCTGCTGCGTCTAAACTCCTTTCTGATGTCCAATGGAATAAATCAAAACAACAATGCACAGGTGCTATTCTGATTGATTTGGAAAAGGCTTTGACAAAGTATGGTTAGAGGGTCTTTACCTAAAACTGAGCAGGCTTGGCATAAGCAAATAATTGTTTTATGTACTTTATGGTTTGCTCAACGGTAGAAAGTTTGTTGTCAAAAGTGGCAATGTTACTTCTACCACAACATTCCAAATTAACAATGGTTTTCAACAGGGAGCGGTTAATTCGCCGATTCTCTTCAGCATTTACACCAGCGATCTGTAAGGTAGTCTAACAAAGGCAATTGCGTACGCCGACGATCTAATTGCGTACAGAACGGCCCGAAAGGTTGAAGTTATTAGAATTTTATTGCAGCGTGATTTCGACAAGATTCAGCTATATTGCGACGACTGGAAACTGAAAATAAAAGTCAAGAAGTCGCAGACAATTCTGTTCCGGACTCTGTTGGCTAGGGCCACGAGGGATACGTGCAAGAATTGGCGAAAGATGGTCATCGTTGATCTTCACGGGCAGCGATTAGATCAGTATTTAAATTTCGACAGACATACAAATGCTGCTCTGGCCAGGACCAGAGGAGCCTTCGCTCTGGCGAAACGGCTGTTTTACAGCAGTCGGCTTGACCCCATAGTGAAGGTAATTTGCTACATGCCCCTTATACGGCCGATGATCGTTTATGGTTGTCCTGTGTGGTACAACGTTGCCCAGAATGGAGAAGTTTCGGGTGTTCGAGCGGCAATATTTACGACGCTGCGCTGTACCGGCTTATATCGAACAGCCAAATCTTCTTTCGTGCATTACTATTCCAACGAGGTCCTATAAAACGGGGCTCGTTCGAGGTCACATTGGAAGACCTATAAGTCTTTGACCAACAATTTAATTTTCGGGGCGTTCATACGTCCGTACGTTCGCGACGTTTTTTTCGTCTTCCATAGCTCAAGAACCAGAAGAGATACTTCAAATAAATTTTGTTAGGTATACAGATAATAAGGCAGAAAGATGCAGAAAGGGTTCTCAAGAAAATTGCGTGGGTGGTTTTTTTACCATAGCAGTTTAAAAAAAAAGGTGAACATTTTGGTTAACCCTAAATATCTCATGAACCAATAACGCTAGAGACTTGAATTAAATTTTATATTATATATTGTAACATGATAAAAAACAAGTATATTTTTGGAAAAAAATCCAATTAACAGTTTTTTTATAAATCAAAAAAACTGAAAAAAAAATTTGTCACCTCGAAAATTTTACGACCAAAATATGATTTTAACTTCAAAACAATTTTGTGCAACGAAGAATAGTGTTTTTGACACCTGATAAAATTTTGAGAAAAATTTCATTGACAGTTTTTTTATAAAAAATAAAAACCTAAAAATAACATTACTCAAAGCTGGGAAAAATTGAATTTCGACTCAAATATCTTTTCGAAACCTTGGGACTGAGGCTTCAAACTTATTTTATCTTATAAGAAATATTGTTTTCAACATTCAGTAAAATTTTGAAAAAAAATCGAATTGACAGTTTTCTTACAAAAAATAAAAAGCTAAAAAAAATTAATAAAAGTTGGTAAAAATTGATTTTCGACTCAAATATCTTTTCAAAACTTTTAGATATCGGCTTTAAACTATTTAAATCTTTCAAAAAATATTGTTGTCAACATTCAGTTAAATTTTGAAAAAAAATCTAATTGACAGTTTTTGTACAAAAAATTAATAACCTAAAAAAAATTTAACAAAAGTTGGTAAAAATTGATTTTTGACTTGAATATCTTTTCAAAAATTTGAGATAATGGCTTCTAACTAATTTTTACTTATAGGAAATATTGTTTTCAACATTCGGTAAAATTTTGAGAAAAATCGAATTGACATTTTTCTTACAAAAAATAAAAACATTACTAAAACTTGGTAAAAATTTACTTTCGACTCAAATAGCTTTTTAAAAATTAAAAATATTGGCTTCAAACTTATTTTATTTCACAGAAAGTATTGTTTTCGATATTCAGTAATTTTTTTTTATAAAAATCCAACAGTCCGTTTTTTCAAAAAAAAAATAAAATCTACAAAAAATAGTACGCAAATTTTGTAAAAATTGATACATATAGACAAACTTTTAAGCAAGACAAATCGACAGAAGGGATGGGAAGTTATCAGTGTAGGTAGCATCCCAGCCTCTTTTTTTGAATAGTCAAATAACCCAGTTGTCTATAACTTCACATTCTTAATTTTTTGTGAACAATTACATATATGTATGTATAAGAAAGTTGTCTAAATCTACACAGTTTTAATTTTGAATGGACAATTATATGAAACAGTTGCATAACTACACATTTTTCATTTTTAACCGGAAATTATTTAAGGTAGTTGTTTCGTTACAAAGTTACAATTTAACTTTAAACATACTTTCCATTCTTAGATTCAAAAATGTAACTTTTTCTCTTTAGTTGTTACAAAATAAAATATAAATTTCTTTTCTGTGACTTTAGGTCTCTCAGCCTTGTGACAAAATGCTGCTTGCATGTCGTTTTGGTGGCATCGACTACAACTGTCAAGACATTTTTCAACCAATTCTTACTGATGAAGGATTATGTTGCTCATTTAATGTTGTACATGCCGCTTTTATGTTTATCCATCGAGATAGTTTAAGGTTAACATTTTGTACCTTTAGCCGAAAAGTACATTACCACGAACATATATCACTAAGTTCCATTTAATTATAGCCCTGAACAAATAAATGATTCTCCATTCTCTGATGGATCTGTTCCGGTTGATTGGGACCCAGAAAGAGGCTATCCCAACTTAATGCCTCGAAGATTCTATCCACGTGTTGCTGCTGGAACGGGAGAGTCACTTGGATTTTCAGTTGTTCTTAATGTAGATTTGGAGGAATATTATTGTTCATCGGCTAGTGGACCTGGTTTTAAGGTGATTTGAAGCAAACTTCTTTAAACTCAAAATACTTAAAAAGAATCTATTTTTATTTTAGATTTCCTTACACAGTCCAACAGAGACTCCTCAACTACGGGAAACTGGCTTCTTGCTTCAACCTGGCTACGAAACTAAAGTACGCATCAATGCAGTCAAATCTGAAGCTGGCACAGGACTACGCTACATCCGTCGACAACATCGCCAGTGTATTTTCAATGACGAATCCAAATTGATCTACTATCGATTCTATACGAAACGTAATTGTGAAATGGAATGTGATGCCAAATTGATGTACAAAAATTGTAATTGCGTAACATTTTACATGCCAAAGGTCTATCCAAATGTTAGCCGATGTGGAATTCGAGATAGACCGTGTGTTGAAGGCGTTATGCGTCGATCGCATGTTCGAGATGAACAAGAAATGGAATGTCATGATTTTTGTCTACCGAGTTGTTTTGATTTGACATTTTTACCCGATTTCTTCTCAGCTCCAATATCACATAAGGGATTTTTAATTCAAAGCCAATTGATTCAAAATATGAGCAATCAATATGCATCGCAGAATATTGCAGTGGTGAATATGTACTTTAAGGAGAATACATTTAGGAGTAGTTATAAGCAACAGTTTATAGGAATTACGGATTTTTTATGTGAGTTGAAATGAATTTCAAAATTTAGATGTTTCTTATGGGTTTTAAAATTATAACAGAATTTGTATTAATAGGCACTTATATCGTTTATCTTGAATTTCGCTCAAAAACTTTTAAAAAGTGGGCGTGTATCAAGTTTTTAACATACATTTTAGATTCTAAACATATTTTGATTAAATTGCCTTTTGATTTCTTTGAACTTGACCCAAAAAACAATATTATATTAACAAAACCTCTCAAAAATGGGGGCGTGGCACTGTGGCATAACAATTCAAAATTTGAATTTATCCAATTTTTATAAAACACAATTTTCATATCTAATGTTTTTGACGGGTTACAATTCTGACTGCATCAAAATTCATTTCAAACATTTTTTTATTTTAAATACGTTGTTCACATATTCCATTCATTTGAGGCAATATTAAAAAAAGTCTCTTTCTTGTCGTCAAGAGGGAATAAGTCCAGTCTTAAGACCGCCAAAAAAGCGGATGTAAAAATATACGCGCTTTGTAACGTATTAGAAATGAAACAAAATACAAATGTTTACGCTTTTTTTTAAAGGCGTTAAAACAGAAATGAAATATTTTGATTTCTCAAATTTTATAATATTTTTGTATCAACCCTTAGGCCACACAGACGAGTAATACACAATAACAGCGAGTGAAAAACTTTTTTTATTGTGAAATTGCTTCTTGTTCTATTTTGCTCCTGACCAATGACTTCGAAAAGCGTGAGTGAGATGAAAAAGGCCAATTGCGAGTTACAGTTATTTTCAAAGGATTTACTAGATTGTGTGGTAAATAACGAGAATCTTTGTATGCTGTATGTTTTTCTGTTCGTCAAACTAATAACTTATCAATTTGTACCAGCAATACAAGATTACCATGTCCAAAAGCTGATTTAAAAACATTATTAAGTGTAAGTCACTCGCTTGTCCCATAGAGTTTACTCGATCGTCTGGTGTTTTAGTATTTACTACTCGTCGTTACGCTGTTATACTTGGTCCTAGATTCATTGGGAAAAGACTATCAAGACGATCACTATATTTAGAAATGATTGTATGTTTTTGTTAATTCGCTTGTGGACCTTAATTCAAGGTGTAAATAAAGTATATTTTTCTGTGACTACACCAACGATTGATCACCATTTGAAAACAAAAAAAAAAAACATTTCTCTTTTTGCAGCCAGCTCAACGGCAATACTTGACACTCAATTCTTTATTTATTTCCGAACTTGCTTCGAAAAAGAATAGCAAGTTGGATAAGTTTGTAAGTGTTTGCAACTCGATCATGTGAGGCATCAGATCAAACAACCAATATTTCACACAGGCGAGTAATAAACAGTGAGTTCTTAACGCCTAAAACATTTTCTAACTCGCTGTTCTGATTCGCTGGTAGTTGACCAAGCAGTACATGGATTACTATACCCACTTGTATCGCTTTAGGGTTATAAAAACAAATTTTACACTTACTCTTTTGTAAGTGTTTCTAAATCGATTGTGCGTACTTAAAGTAAATAACGAGCGAGTAAATCTTAGGGAGTTACTTAAACAAATTAACCTTCTAAACTGCCTAATCGATTCCTTTTTTAAGTCATGCTATCAAGAGTTGCTTAGCAATAAGTAAATTTATCCAACTCGCTGCACTGTGAATAACTCGTTTGTTAGCTACCGGAGTAGCTGCTAATATTAAAAAAATGGTTGCCTGTAAAGTCGGTTTTACGGGCGAAGATTTTACGTGACAACGTCTTTTTCTCGGTAGAATATTTATTGTTAAACTAATAATTTACTTAACACTATCAACATTTATCAATAGTATGACATAACCTATAAACTCAGTTTCTCAACTTTTGTGTCAATCTAACAATTAATCAATCAATCATAGTTTACGATAATGAAATATCAGTGTACAATTATTTACCTTTATTGTTGTAGTTGTTGTAAATGACGAATCTAAGCACTCCACATTTTCACTACAGACACAGCTGACGATACTTTAACCACACGTGTGAACTTGTATTATGACGCTTTCTTGTTTTTCCAACGCCAAGAACGTTCGAGAAAGACAAAGACAGAGACACAAGCATGCGCCGATTCAATGCGCCTAATTCTCTAGTGCTGCGCGCGCGGCAGACCGATCATAGTTGAGTGGGAGAGAGACGCAAGGCATTCGGCGGGCCTCTCTCTCGTTCGGAGGCATTCGGCGGGCCTCTCTCTCGTTCGGTGACTCATCGTAACGTTACCGGGCGTTACACTTTTTCATAAGTGACTCCCTAATAAACCTAATTTAAGACGTTGTCACGTCAAAACTGAAGTTTATCTTGATTAAAACAACTTTCTTCCTATTTTACTTTAGCAAACACTGGTGGCTTAATGGGACTGTTCATGGGCTTTAGCTTCATTTCACTGGCAGAATTAGTTTATTTCGCCTTTATGCGACCTTTTCACCGATTTTTTCAGCAACGAATGAACAAAAATTCAACTATAATAAGAATTGTAAGTAACGAATATAGAAATATTATAAAATATTTCATGTTTTCCTCTGATGTTCTGAAAATTATCGCATTTATTAACCCCTAATTTATAGGACGACCCTCAACCACGCCCAAAATCACAAACAAGACTACAACTACTAAAACCTCTCGATTACACCACATCAAACAAACGAAACTACAATTATAGATCAAGATTAGTAAATCTATCATCACCGTCATCATCATCGTCGGCACCGTTGCCGTCTGTGTCGTCGTTTATGTCAAATAAAGTAATTCCCACCAACAACTTGCATCAAAAACACCAACAGCAGCTACAAAATATTGTACCCAATTCACAATCCTTGATGAGGGAGGACTAAAAGGAAGTACCACCACCCATCACCCACCTCATCTATTTAGTCATATTAAAAGTACTTAACTTATACACAAATTTTATTGTTGTCACACAGTTTGTTGAAGCACATATTTTTGTGCAATAAAGTAATGAATTTGTTGCAACAAAATGCATGTTGTTTATGTTTATCCTGTTTTTGAAGTGATTGCTTGTTGCTTTGTCAACAAAACAATCTTGATTACTCGCTAAGATAGGTATAGATAGCATGGCATAGTAAAGGTACACAGTTTTTGACACCCGATTTGAAGAGCGGATTTGAAATTTTTGAAATTAATTTTCAGTGAGTATTTAAGTCGGGGAGTTAAAAGCACAAACTTTAGTTGGAAAATTAATCAAAATGAGTGAGAAGCAACAAAACGACGAAGAAGAAAATAGTAAGTTCTATTTACGTCTTAAGAAAAATCTTCGCGATTTTCTACAAAATTCAACATTACATGGTCTTAAGTATATTGCTGATGAAAAGATTACAGTTTTTGAAAGGTTAAATATTGATGTTTTTCTTTGAATTTTTGTGATATACATTTTGAAATTTTTGTTTGAAACTATTTTCAGATCATTTTTTGGATTATCCTTTATTTTTGTTACTTTATGTTCTGCGTTTTTCATATCAAATATTTACACAAAATGGAATGAAACGCCAATTATAATTACAACAAGTCCACAACCAACTTTTATAACAACTATACCATTTCCAGCTGTTACAATTTGTAGTTTAAATAAAGCTTTAAAAAGTCGTGTTTTGCAACTTGACAAGTACCTAAGTTAAATTTAAATATAAAATATTTAAAATAATAACTTTTTTGTGTTTTTAGTTCAACATTAAATAACACTCTACTAATGAGTCTTTGCGCAAAGAATTTTAAGGCAAATCTGTTTTTTGGTCAATTATCGTGGAAGAATTTCAAACTACTTCTTATGAGGGTAAGTTTATATTTATAGTGAGTTTTACTAAATATTTTTAATAAAATCATGAAAAGTTTTTAATAAATCGCTGAAAGCTCAACTTTTCAACTGTTATTGAACGGTTACGAATTTACTTGTCTATAATTGACGAAAGTTTCTTCATTTTAAGTAAATGCTCCATTGAAGTGCTTACATAATAAGGAAGCAGATACCTTATTAAAAGAGACAATTTTTCCATAACCTTAGATATTTTTTTCTTATAAATGTTTAAACTGATTGATTAAACACAGGAAAAAAGGTTTTCCTTAGAGAATTATTTCTCTTAAATAAAATTGATAGAAATCAAATTTAAAATTGCAAAAGTTTTGATAATAATCCAGGCGTTTGTAAACATAAATAAAAATTGATTGACTTTTTAAAAAATGAAGTTTCAAAAGGTCAACATGTATAATCAAATATCAATTGATAATTTATTGAGAGATTGAAAAATTTCAGTTGCATCGAAATTATCTGTTATCGTAAATTTGCATCAAAAGAATTGTTCCTCCATGCCATCCAATGACAGTTAATATTTGTTGGAATATTGTTTGTCCGATAAACATTTTTTCAGAGGAAAATTGCGAGCTTAAATTCCGTTTTCAATGTTCGAAGGCGGGAAATATTTTGAAGGAAAACATAAATTCAAAATCTTAAGAAATTCTAAATGCGTTTGATACTCTAAAAATCATATATTTAAGTCTTCTAGTGGCATTGTGTCCATGATTAATTTTAAACACAGAGTATGGTAAGGCATTCCACATTCGCGTAGTACAAAAAAAGAACGAATCTCTGTAATTGACAGGAAATTGGGCTCGAGGGTATACTCATGAGTCATGAGCATTCTTAGGAAAGCAAAATAAAGGGTTTTTCAATAAGACATCTCACTATTGGTCAGCTATTCGGACAGCTGTCATTTTTGAAGAACGCAGTAAGAAAACTGGTGTACCACCCAAAAAAGCAATCGAAGTCTTGCAAGAAAAGTTTCTTGACCTTGTTTATTTCTCGAAGTGGTGATCACAATTCGACAACGAGATCTTGTGATGTGGGCTATTTTGAATGCATAGTCTATTGGCATAAAATCGATTCAAGACCTTAAACTTACATTCACTTCTATGAAAAATACTCTTGAAAACCTAATATAAAATTACGAATTTATAATTATTGCAGGTAGCTCAGCCATGTGATCAAATGCTCGCTTATTGTCGTTTTGGATCTAAACCTGAAGAATGTATTAAAATATTTAATCCTGTTTTAACAGACGAAGGACTCTGTTGTACGTTTAATGCTCTCGATCCACATTTTCTTTTGAAAAATTATACGTAAGTTTTAAAGTAGGAAATCAATTTAAAAATATGTTTTTTTTTGTTTAATTAAGCGCTAAAGATGTTCAAAAATCAAGTCAACATAAAATTTCATACTTTTGGAATCAATTTATTTTATGGTTTAAAACTTTAAATTGCTTATAATTATAAGTTTAAAATAAATTTCTTTTGAAAGGGTGATCGGTATTTTATCAATACATTTTGTTTTCTTCAGGGAAACTGAACGCTTCAGCAAGAGTTCTACAGACGACAATATTCCAATAGATTGGACTCCTGAAAGAGGATTTAGTAATAATTTACCCTTAAAATTTTTCCCACGAGTAGCTGCAGGAACTGGAAGCCAAATGGGTCTAACGGTTGTTTTGAATGCATCATCTTTTGAATATTATTGCAGTTCTTCAAAGAGTATTGGATTTAAGGTAAATCTAAATAAAAAGGTAGAACTTTTCACTGTCAGTCATTTTGTTGCAATTTTACAGTGTCATATTATTTAAAATTAAATTTGTTTAACTGGTAGCACTGTTATATTTCTACTCTGTAATATGACACTTTACTGTCATATTTTTAATGCTCCGCTTTTGTACTACTAGTCTGTGTTCACATTGAATCATTTTATCTCGCTCTTACTTTATTGTTAGAAAAAGATAAAGATGTGGGGTATACATTCTTTCTTTTTTAATGAGTGAGACCGATATAAAATGCTGAAACGTCAAAATAAGTTACCTCAAAAGAATCAAATGGCAACACCGTTGTATAGTGTAACTTTGTCGCATCACATTCAAGTAAAATTCAAAATTGTGACATTGTCGAGGTGATGGTGTGTCACCCTAATATTATTTAAAAATGAATGACAATTAAATCTTGCCAAATATGAAAATATTTGTTCGGCCATTTCAGGTTCTCATACACAATCCCGCTGAACAACCCAAAATTAGCAATTTCGGCTTCCTAGTTACAGCCGGTCGTGAAAGTCGTGTTTCAATTGAGCCTCAATATCAAACAGCTGTGCCACAAGTTCGTGGAATTAGTACAAAAATACGTCAATGTTTATTCTCCGATGAAGGAAACTTAAATTTCTATCGCACTTATTCCCGAAAAAATTGTCAACTCGAATGTGAAGCTCATATAATTTACAAACGTTGTGGATGTATTTTGTATTATCTTCCCAAAATTGATCCCGATACGAAAATTTGTGGACCCAAAGATAATGAATGTTCGAAATCGGTACAAAGTGAAATTCAATCGACAAGTGGAAATTATTCGTGTGATTCATGTTTGCCGGCATGTTTTGAGTTAAGCTATAACCCGACGGTAACTTCGACAAAAATGGTCGATGGAGATTTTGAAACGAATGATGATTATCCAACGGAATTGTGGACCGATATTGAGGATATTACAATAATTCATGTTTATTATTTGTCAAATGTTTTTCGAAGTACGACGAAGGGAGAGATTTTTGGATTTACTGAATTTTTGTGTGAGTTACTTTGTTTTGAAATTAATAGATTTCAATGACTTCAAATTTCAGCTAATATCGGAGGTTTATTGGGACTTTTTATGGGATTTAGTTTCTTTTCTGTAATTGAAATCTTGTACTTTATTGTTTTACGTCCAAATTGTGACCACAGAACTAGAAAACGTCAAAAACGAAAGTCAGAAAGGAATGTAAGTTTTTTTTGTAACCATTAGAAACTTTTTGGATATTAAGTTAGTTTAATTTTCTTTTTACACGTCTTCTAGCTTAGCAATAAAAACGTCTGGATGACACCTATTAAGGCCAGAAAACCAATCAGAAATGGGTTTGGAAATAATTACCCTAAAAATAAGACAAATGCCTGGGATTCACATCAATTTTTCATCGGCCTTGATAATGAGCCGAATGATGAAGTTTTTCCTTATATAAGTTAGGAAATAATTGGTGGTAGTCCCGCTAGATGGCGGGGCGGTGTCTAATAGCACCTCGCCTCACCCTCATATAGTAATGGTTCTTCATGAAGCATAGATTGCACTTCCCATGCGGTCATGGGCTCTGAACACAAAATGCTAACATACTTCGCTAAATTTTAAACACTTTATAACCAAAATCATCATTAACCATTTGACAATTGCACTCCGGCGACAAAAACTCCCGCAAGCGTTGGAATTTCAACTCATGTACTGTTACAATTTCAGCTTAGCACAGAAGGGAAAAACTCCTCTATTACTATTTACTTCGGATTTGGATGAAGGAAATATAAAAGTTTGTAATTCGTGAATTGTGAGAAACTTAAATATATTTTCGTGTTTTTTAAAAAAATATTTTGTATTTAAAAAATAATATTATCTATAACGTCCTTTAACAAGAAAGTAACAGTTTTTTTAGCCTTAAAATCCAAAAACTCCTCCAAGTTTTCTAAAGTCCGCATTAGTGTACACAGCTGTTTCATTTTTCATAATTCCACAAAACACAGAGCCACGTTCTCTGTAACGCAACGTTGAATGTCCTATATTTTCAAGCTCTGTAACAACATCCTTTACAAATTAAATAAACTAAAGTTAAGTTATATTTATAAATACAAGAAATAATAATTTATAACCTTTAACATTCCAAATTCATATTCCAAATTATTCGGAATTAATTGATGATGAAATCTTGGTGCATCAATTGCTTGTTTAATATCATTTCCAAACCATAAGATACGAACTAAAATATTAACTAAAGCTGAAATTATTTTCGGTCCACCTGCTCCGCCTATAATAAGTTTGACATCTCCTTTTGTAGTTGTAACTATTGTTGGTGCCATTGATGACATTGGACGTTTATTTGGTTGGACAAGATTTGCTTTCGATGGTGGTAGCGAAAAATAGTTTTCTAAACCAGGAATTGAAAAGTCACCCATGGCACTGTTGAAGAGAATTCCTGTACGCTTGCCCATGATAGCGGAACCAAAACTGGAAAGACAAAATATTTAAGGATTAAGTTTGATTTTTGAATTCTTTAAATTGCAAGCTTAAGGAAATCTATAGCTACGAAAGTGTAATTATCGCCTTATTTTTGTACGAGTTCATTTTGAATGTCGGCAACTAAACAACTAAGTTGCTGGCAACTTATAAGGTTGCTATGAATTCCTACAAGTTTCTAGTACGCTTTTTGGAACTTTAAATTCTTACGTCAAATGTTTCGCGGGTGAACAACTTCAAGTTTCCAAGTGAGTAAGGATTTTACATTTGTGTAATCAACTATTAAAAGTAAACAATTTTGATAGCTGACAGCTAAGAGTTGTTTTCAAATGAAGAAGGATTGTAAGCCCACGTTTGACAATCCACAGAGAATATTTACTAATCGTTTTCAAAGCATAAAACAAAAAAAATTCAAATCTTATAAGGTTACTTAAATAGAAGACATTTTAATACTATTCAAGCTAGAGAAAAATCAAGTTATGAAAATTTCAACTTCGAAATTAGTTAGAACAGTTCCACCATCTAAAAAAAACTCACTGATATCGAAACGTTATTTGTCTATAGTAAGATCAATTTAAAACAGCTGTCAGTGTTTTTTTGACGTTTCTTTTTTCCCTTTGGTAGCTGAAGTAATTTCGTTAAGTTGCGTTTTATAATTTAACCTCAAATTCAATTAAAAATATTATACAAATTTTGTTCAAAGTTTTATTAAAAAAAAAAAATAGAAATGACAACAAATTTATACATTTATGACAGATGTCAACATGTATAATATTCATGTGTCTACGTATATGTATGTTGTACATGTACCTATAGGAGAAAATCTGTCACATTGTTGGGCTTACAAGTCATTTGTTAAGTTTAATGGACTTGACAGCTGTCTAATTTAACGATGATTAATTTACCACGAATCATCAGTATTACAATCTTAGAATAGAAATGTTAATCTCTACTTACTAGTAATGAATTGTACTTGTAACAGATACGGCATCTCCATTCGGAACCAAAACACATAAATGTCCGGTCCCATGTTCGTCTACTGGACTCGATTTGCCTCCATAATAATGAGGATCACCATAAGCCTGTGTGTCATTTATTTTAAGCCTCAGTTCTTCTGCCCATTCAGTTGAAAGCATTTTTTCTAAAAACTTAAAGTAATAAAACCTATTGTAGCAGAGTTTCTTCGAAGCTTAGAGGCTACAAACTTACATCATTGTGATTATTAAAATCTGGATCTCCGAGTTCCCATCTACTTGCAAATCCAAATTTAAGTGCTTCAACAATTCGATGAACTACTATTTTATCGTCAACTTTATTTTCTTCCAAATTATATCCTTTGAGAATATTTAAAGCTTGACCAATAACAACACCACTTCCTATAGGAGGCACTAAGTGCATTACATTCGGTCCTAAATTCAATTTTATCGAATCTAGAATGTCAGCTTTATAGTTTTTTAAGTCATTAGCAGAAATAATGCTTCCGATATCTTTTAGGTCTTTTGCAATCAAATCAGCTAGAAATCCAGTATAAAAGTCTTGAGGGCCGTTTTGAGCTAAAATTCTATAAGTCTCACAAAGTTGTGCAGGAGGGTGAACAATAGAACCAACTCTATTATAATCACCTGTTGTTTTGTTTACAAACATTTCTCTAATAGAAAAAACAACAAGATCATAAAATATTTTAGTTCAAGTTTACGAAAAAGCTTACCTCAAATATTCATCATTTCTAATGCGAGGATTAAAAAATAAAGAATCCCACTGATGTTTAGAGAGTTGAAAACCATTCACACAAATATCAATTGTCGGCTGAAGAATTCGTCTCCATGGAAGTGATCCAAATTTTCGATGTGCCACATCATAGCCCATAACTTCCCCAGGAACTGCTATTGACAGTGGCCCCTGAAGATTCGAACTTTGGTCATCCCTATTTGAAGATGCAAAATGATCTATGTTAACAGCTTCTGGTGCTGTCTCACGAGCAATAACAGTCGAAGAGTGATTCAATGAATGTTGAAAGATATTCATTATGAATCCACCACCGATGCCCATACTTTGCATGGTAACCAGTCCATTGCAAACGAGTGTAGCCAAAGCCGAATCTACAGCATTTCCTCCCTGTTGAAGGATATCTCTATACACAAAACAAAAACACCAGATGAAGTCTTATTTCTTTAGAAATCTCATCAATCTAAGGACCTTCCAATTCGACTGCAGATTTCACTATCCGAACAAACTGCTGCTTCCTGGAAGACATGCAAGTCCGATGGAGAAGGTGGTAAGGGTATTTCAATGTCAGGAGGAAATCGTAACGAAGCAGGCTCAGCAGACTGGGGTTTTGCAGCCTTGCATTTGTGTTCCTTTCTTGTGGATTGTTGAAAATGATGGAAGAGTATTCCAGCTAAAGCTACAACAACAACCAGCAGAATAGTCATCTTCCTTGTAAATGCAAAAATAGTGAACTATTTTTAAAAGGAGTCAACTATATTGAAAATCACAAGAAATACCCTCTGTTATTTCCAACATCTTGCATCGTACTTAAAAAAATTTATATTCCAAACAAAATATTAAATTTATATTCCAAACAAAATATTTATTTTAGAAACTTCTTTGTTTATTTCTTCAATTAGCTCCTGTCAAATAAACATAATTTTCTGAAGACATGCGCATTCGAAAAAATCACCGTGTAAACGTGTTCCACTATCAAAAATAAAACTGCTCTCCATTTGTTTTCAAACTGTATTTTTGTGTTATTTTCTTCTTTTTCTTTAATACGATTGTAATACAAAAACATAATAAATTACAAAAATTGGTAAATACATTATATAATAGTAGAGCATTATATTTGGGGGATAAAGATTGTTTGTTATAAAAAAAAAATGAGACAACTTTTATAATATCAACCAAAAAACAAATAGAACAAATAATTCGTATACAATACATCTAAGTTTATAAATAAAAATAATTATATTTAAGACTTGATTAACAATAAATCTACTAATATATATTTGTGTCCTTTTATTTAATTTTTAACCATCTCTTCTTCTCATACAAATTCAATTGTATAAAGTTTTATAAAAATTTGATCCTCGATTTTGTGTGTTTTTTGTTTCTTATTTTCGAAAAACGTTTATAGCACAATTTTTCTGATAACGATTTCGGTAACGATGGATTTTGGTGATGGTGAATATTGAATGAGTTTTGTGTGTTTTGATTTTTGACTTTTTGTTTTGTTTTTAACTTTGTACAAAAAATTTTTTTGTGTTTCTATAAATTTGTGTAGATTTGTGTACACACACTATAATTAATTTATTGGTTGCTAAAATGGTTTTGAAATTTTTTCTAAAAACCATGAATGCCACCTCTTTTACGGAAATCTGCATTTGCATAAATGGCTGTTTTATTTTGTGTTATTCCACACATTGAGGATCCTCTGCCGATAAAGCGTTTTGTTTTGTGACCTTTAGCTTCTAGAAGTTTCATTAGGCTCTGAAAAAATAGTAAAAAATGTGTAATGTTTTATTAAAGCAAAATACTTTGTACTAAAAATATTAGAAAGATTTTAGATGGTTATGGGTTCTTTTAAACAAATGATAGGTTCAAGTTTATTTCAATTCAAAAATCTTTTTAGTAAGAACATGATAATAATAAATTATAGAAAAAATTGAATATGTGCTTTACATACAAATTTAGTAAATTTTAGAATATATTTAAAAAAGTTATTGTTTTAAAATTTTTAATTTGTAAGTAAAAAATTTGGAATACGGAAATATGATAATTTTTTAAAAGTCAAAAACGAAAATTAGTTTCAACAATGTTTTTAAAAATACATTTTTACGAATATTATATGAAAAGTTAATACCTATCAAATTTTTAATTTTTTTTTATAATTTTAAATGTGGTATATTTGATAAGAAAAAAACAATTTATCAAAATTCATGCCTCTCATAACTCTGATTTTCAAAATTTTGCTAAACTGAGCAATTTCATAAGAATTCACTATGCAAACATTTTTTTTTGATTCTCTTGAAGTATAATGTACATATACAAAAGCAAAAGGTATTTGTTCATACAGACATTTCAAAGTGACAAAGTTTCGAAATACACAAATTTGTGCGAAGAGAGTCATTTAGTAAATATGTACAATTTGACAAAGTAAATTATGAACCACAGAAATACAAATTTTTAACTAATACATTTTAAAATACAGAATTTTTGTAATGCAGAATTTTGTATATGATTTTTAAAAAGCGAATTTCAAAGTACAAATTATTTGAATACAGAATTTTGTAAACATGAACGCAGGTAATTTCGAAATGCAGACATTTAAACGCTCAGAATTCCGAACATACAGAATTTAAAAAAAACTGAATTTTCGTATAAAAAAACAGGAATTTCAAAAAGAACAACAAGAAACATAATTATTAAATATTAAACTTTTGAACATAGAATTTTAAACGATATGAAAATGTGATATTTTATACATACAGAATTTCGATTATAGAATATTGGATTTTTAAAACTAAAATTTCGATTTTGACGATTGACAATTTTTAAGAGCTCGGCAAAGCAGAATTTTGTAAATTATATTTAAAGAATTACTGCATTTTGAACGTATTAAATTTTGAAGTACTGAATTGAAAAATGCGCAATTTTGTAGTGCAATTAAAAACAAATGTTGATAATTTTGTCTACAACATGATCGTAACAGTACTTTTGATCTTATATAAGTTTGATACAAAATAAGTTTTAGACATTTGAAATGGAAAGGGTGCTTTATTTTTATTGTTAAAGATTTAAATTTTAACTTCAATTTTTTTTTTTTTTAAAGTACCTATAAAAAAATTTCAATATTCAATAACGCATTAAAGCATATTTTTGAGGTAGTTAGAAAATATTTTCAACATTTCTGCAGGTTTTCCTCACAAATTTGTCAATTATGTTGAACTAAAAATTTGTTGAACTTAAATAAATAAAACGCACGACTGGATGGCAAGAACTTTCTCATGTATCCAACGAGGTGTGTTTAAAAATATTTCCTGTATTTTAAGATTTAAAAATTTACCTGCAAAATAAGTTTTTCTTCAGAAATGTAAATGCCATAAATCGTTAAACCGCCTTTTTTAAAATGAACATACATATATTTAACATTTAACTTTCGTAAAAAATTTGAATCCCTTTCTGAGATACCGAAGTTTGAAAAAAAAATAATATTTTTTTAAAAATAAAAAAAAAATGACATTTTTGATCATCAAAAATTATTTGGACACTATAATGGCTTATGGTTATTGAAATTGGTCTAAAAGTTCTTCAGAAAACTTAAAAAACAAAATAACGGTTCTATGGGGGTTCTTGTGCAATATAAAAATATGTTTTTTTTTTGTTGAAAGAAGCCAAGTCAAGAAAAAAATCGGTTTAAAACCTTAAATTTCAAGTTTAAACTTAGTCCACCCAAAGGTTTGTACTGTAGGATGGACTAGAGACGAACAGAACCGGGGACCCATTATTTCCATGTGTGATTAAAATCTCGAGCTCGAAATTTTTTGAGGATTGCAAAACTTGCCATATAGTTCCTATATATGTCACAAGTAAAAAATTTGATTGTCGTAAATTCTAATAATTAAAAAATAAACATGTATCACAATTTTTATAGTGGTTTCGGCTCAGAACTCTGGTTTTTACAATTACGTTTGTCTAAGAATTACAATTTTTTATTAATATGTATTATCAAAATGTTGTCTTGCCAAACATCAGTTTGTGTACATTTCTTGTAATCAGAACATTGTTAATTAAAAAATTTTGAATGTTTAAAATTTTGAGAATTCCGACTCAAGATGTTTTAAATTTTTAATGAACTAAAATTTCAAATTTTACAATAAGATAAATTAACCAATTTTGAGAACGCACCGTTTTTAAAGAAAAAAAGAAAAAAGACAGAATTTCTGTCTACAAAATAAATTCTGGCTAAATTTTACTTTTAAATGAAAGTTCTGTGTGCTCCTTATAAGATTTGTCAAAACTTCAGTTTGTGCAAAATTCTGAAATTTTTGTCTTACAATGAAAAAAATAAATAAAAATACAGAATTTTGGTGACGCAGAGTTTGTTTTTTGGAATTTTCAAAACACAAAACCATGTTTTTGAGCATACAAATTCGAAATATTTAATTTCGCACATTGAGAGAGAGAAAGCGAGAACGAACAGCGATTGCAAAAATTGAATTATAAGCATACGCATGGCATTTTGATTTTTAAAATCAAAGTCGATATACAAATCTTTTTGACTCACCTCTAAACTCTCATTCTCATAAGCCAGCACATTTGGAACAAGCTGATGATGAATTCTCGGTGCGTCAATTGCTGTTTTGATATCTTCACCAAACCACACAACTCTGGCTATAATCTGAGCTACTGATGTTATAATTTTCGAACCACCTGCTGATCCAATCACCAATTTTACATGTCCTGTGCTATTGGTTAAGATCATTGGTGACATTGATGACATTGCACGTTTTTGTGGTTCAATGAAATTCGATACCGATGGTGGCAAATCAAATTGATTCGATAGCCCAGGTATAGAAAAATCATCCATTCCGCTATTGAATATGATACCAGTACGTTTTCCGGTGAATCCTGCTCCAAAGCTAAAAGAATACAAATAAATCTCGTTACAATAAAGATGCATGAATACATTTTTAAAGCATAATCTTACTAATGATTAACTGTGCTTGTCACAGAAACTGCATCACCATTCGGTGCCAACATCGAAATATGTGATGTTCCAAAGTCATCTTTCGAAGAGAATCTTGCTCCATAAAATGAAATATCATCGGCAGTAGCTGAATCATTGATCTTTTGTCGAAGTTCCTCTCCATACTCAGTTGAAGTTAGCTGACTTACAAGCTTAAGGAAAGAAAAACAGAAACAAAATAAATGCAATCAAGAATTGCCTATAAGATTGGTCAACTTACTTCTCTAAGGTCATTAAATCTCATATCACTCAATTCCCACCGCTTAGCGAATCCAAATTTAAAAGCCTCAACCATTCGGTGTAATGTCAGAGCCTTCTCAGTTTCATTCGTAAAACTCTCTTTGGTAAAGTTGTATCCATTTAGGATACTGACAATGTGAGCAACAATGGTTCCACTACCAACTGGTGGCACCGCATACAGAGTATCCTTCCCCAAAGGCATCGATATCGAACTAACAACATCGGCATTATAAGCTTCGAGATCATCAGCTGTAACAATACTTCCCAAATCTTTCAAATCAGCTGCTACGTCTTTAGCTAATGATCCATTATAGAAATCAAGTGGGCCGTTCTTTGAAAGGTTAACATAAGTCTGACAAAGTTCTTGAGGTGGATAAATCTTTGAACCGATTCCATGAAATTCACCAGTTGCATTATTGACAAAAGCTAATCTGGAAAATAAAAGTTCAAGCCATAAGATATCATACAGTATTGTGTACACGCAATTCCACAACTTACCTTAAGAGAGGATCATTCTTCACTGATTGTTTGTAGCTTAGAGAGTCAACTTGATGTTGTGACAAAATGAAACCTTCTTCGCAAATTTTAATCGATGGCTCAACAATTTCCTTCCACGAAAGTGAACCAAACCGGGAATGAGCTCTATAATAGCCCATTACCTCCCCAGGAACTGCTATCGCTTCGGGAGAGTTCAATGAAGCTGATGGTTTGCCAACAAACATATTTTCTTGAGCTGCAAATGGTGCAACCTCACGGGCATCAATTGTATAAGCACGATTGTCTTTTTTAATGAAGACATTCATTATGAATCCACCTCCGATACCCATACTTTGCATTGTCACAATTCCATTGCAAAGTAGAACAGCCAGGGCAGAATCAACGACATTTCCACCACGTTTCATGATATTGCTGGAATTTTAATAAAAATATAAAAATGTTATCTTGGAAAAATTTTGAAAAGCTTGGAAATGAAAAAACTGTTAAGACCTTTTTTAGTCTTCCATAAAATACATTGTTATTCAAAGTATTGTCAGAAAATATTGGTATTTTAAAAATTGGGATGTAATATATGTAAGTATTGAAAAATCTTTCTAATAAAACAGAAAATATTCTTCAATAAATTTGATATACGTACTCGCTTGGTTATTTTTATTGCTAAAGTACACCTCCATGAATATTTATTTGAAGAATTCATGTTTCAATTATTGAGATATGTGTTATTAATAATATTAATTGACCTCTCGTGATCAATTTATCGCATGTGTATTTTAATCGAGAAAGTGTTAATTCACACGTTTCACAAAATAAAAACAAATTGCAGTTTTTTTTTTAAAGAAAAGAAAACAATATTCGTTTCCTTAATTTTAGCCGGTTTATTAATTTAAAAATAAAACAAACAAAAATCGATCTGCTAACGGGGTCAAGAATCTTGTGAACCAATTGTGTAAACAAAGTAGGTATGCTATGTTTCGATTACTGTTTACACATGTAAACTTAATCCATGTTCAAGGCCGTAACCAATTGAGTTGAGGAGAAGGGGGTTGGATAAATTGAACCATGAATTCGTTTAAACATTCCATTAGGTAGAATTACTGTTGCACTGTTTTTAAAGGTTTTCAGAAGTTTAAAACACCATGAAATCTATTACACTCGTTTCTAAGGGTTTTGAGAAAAAATGAGAATAATTCTTAAGATAGAAGACAGTTTTTCAAAAGAGGGTGGGATGCGCCACAATAAGTTCTTATTGATGGCCTTAACAAATTGTATCAATTGTTTTTTTGTAAGAAACAAAACTGTCAATAATTCGAAAAGTATAAAATCAATTAAGTTTTCTACGGAGATGTTCAATACGTTTAAGGATTTTGTTATTATTTCTGTCATTAAAACCATAATATTAAAAAAAAACCTACTCCTTTAGTAATTATAATTTTAAGTTCCTTAAATATACAAATCTTTAAGAACAATTGCTATAAAATATCTTTGTAGTTTTTTATTTTGTGTTAAAAAATGTCTAAAAATCTTATCAGAAGATCGAAAAAACGTTTTCTTCACTATACAGTTATTAAAAATATTCGAGCTCAGAACTAATTATTTCGGTAGATTTTATTTTCTTGTTATTGGAATTTTGGGGAAGAAAAAACTGTCCCCGAACGTTCACACACCAAAAAGGCATACATCTTTCTAAAAATGAAGGATTTGGATTTTAGGGATGTCGAAACATTTTTTTTTAAATTTTATTTAAAAGGCAGACAATTCTCCATATACAATTCCATTTTTTTTCTTAAAGAAAATATTTTTGATTTCATAGTTTTTAATATTTTTGGAAACAAAATATCTGGTGTAACCTTCAGTAGCCAAATTGTAAACATATTTAATAGTTTGAAGTTTCCAGTAGGTTTCTATATTCTTAAGTTAATACAATTGAGAATTTATCAGAATAATTTAAAGCATACAAATACATACAAATGGAATAGTTTATATGTCATTTGTTTGCATTTTTCCCATTTTGACACTTTCATGCGAAAAAAATAAGAAAGTATTCCTTCACGTGCAACAGATGGCGCTATCAGTGATAAACTTTATTTTTTGCAAAATAACATTCAATAATACAGCCAATGTTTATTTCTCTATGATTTAAACACTTAGTAGAATCGTTTTTGAATTACTAATAAAGAAGAACACAGAAAGCTTAGAGAACTTAAAGATCAATTTAAAATTGAGCAACGTTGAAAACCAGAATCAGAAGTAAGATTTCAATTTTGCTCTTTTTTGGAGAACTTAACAAGATAATTTTTGGGTTTTATTCTTATTGTTGTCTAGTGGTGCAACAGTCTATACTGAGCTGCCATACAATTTTGTAGGACTAATAAGTAATCGAAAAACAAAATAGACACACGTTGATTCATCAGGTGATTGGAAAAACAGAAAAGTAATTAAGTTAGCAAAAATGTGTTTTAATAAAATGAAAAGAAGTTATGTCGAAATATCAGAGTTCATCTTGAGTAATGTCATAGTATTTTGTATGTTTGACACAACTCTAAAATTACAGCAATCGAGTATTAAGAGTACCAACTTCTAAGAACGAAAATCTACAAAGTTACTTTCGATACTTCAATAAAAGTCAATTCTCTATCCAGATTATAAATATTGACAATTACAACAAGTGACAATATGTTAATATACAACTTGACAATCGTTAACATCTCTTACAAAAACAATTTGACAATTTCGTAAAATTGGAGGAAAATACTCGACAATTATCATCTTTTCGTTTCATACAGAAATTGTCATAGCATACTGAATTGTCAAGTATTCTTCCCTCCATTGTCAGGAATTTTCCGACAAATTTGTACTGACAATTTTTTTATGAAGTGAAAAAAAATACAATTTATATATATAACATCGAAAAAATTGGTCAAGGAACTATGAACATTAAAACAGAATGCAAAGGTTATGTTTCATATTTCACCGCTTTTCGATGATAACACATTTCTAGATCAAACATTTAAATTGTGACGAAAAATTTGTCAGTAAAAGTATGACAATGACAAAATTGTTACGACAAATGTTTCAGTATATGGGAATTACCAAATAGTCACGATACATTTGTCATTTTATTTTTCTGAGAAATTTGTCACCTGTCAATATTTTTAATCATATACATTTTTATACTGTACTACGTATTACTTTTCCAAAAGTAAACAAGGCTAATTTTAATACTAAATAAAATCATACAGAAATTGAAAACAGAAAATAGCCCCTCCCATACATTTTTTCTTGATACGGACTAGTTTCGTTTTGTTGTCATTAAAAGACCAACTGAATAAAACTCACTTTATTAAGCGACACTTACCTGCCAACTTTGCTGCAAACATCACTATCTGAACAAACAGCCGCCTTTTCATAAATTCCCAATTCAGAATCCAAGTCATCAATTGGGGGCACATCAGTTGATTTAGTTGTGACTTCTAATGGTTTAATATTATTATTGATTTTTTCCTCCACAGCTGGTTTTATGGTGGTTTTTGTGGTTGTTGTTGATAAAGGCACAGCATCTTTAACCGGTACAACATTGACACCATCTAGTGATGCAATATGTACATCTTCTACAAGTTTCGGCTCATTGGCATCTAAATAAAATGTCAACAATAAATAAAGCAAGTTTTTATAATTTTTCAATACTAATATCAGCATCACTTTGTCAGGAAGTGTGTCAACATATTATATTAAATTAATCAACTTACCACTGAAAGTTAAATTCCAGAACATATAGCCGAGTAAAAAGACTCCAATCAATATGATCAGAGCTATTGTCAGTCGTTTCATCCATTTTAATATACTTTCTCGTCTATAAGAAAACACGAAACGTACAAATTAAAAAATCAAATTAATACTAATCTATGTGCGTAAAATAGGTAGGTTTAAACTTATCATTTTGATTTATTATTTTGCACACCTAGTTTTTGTGTGCATGATGAGTTCATCACAACAGCTGCTAACATGACTTACAACATAACTTAAAGCCTCCTCTTTCTTAGGTTGCGATGATTTACAACAATAAATTTCCGACAGAAGAAAAACACTCAAATATCAATTTACAAAATAAATCAAAATTCAAAAAAAAAATATTTTAAAATTATATTTTTAGCCAAAAGATCAATGCACAACCATTGGCTTGGGCGCCTTTAATACTCTAATGATGATTGCCACAGTAAGACTGGTATTAACGATTGTGGATGACTTTTGAAAGCTTTCTCGGCTTGAATCGTCTTAACAAATAACTTTACAAAAAAATAAACGTCTTCGCGTCATTATTGCCTTACAATAATATAATAATTGTTATTTAGTTTTATTTTTATACCAATAAAAAAGTGAATTCGACAGAACTTTAAGTTTTGCCTTATAACATCTGAGAGTGAGGTGTAAGTAACGTGTTTTACTCAAATTAATGAATGTACAAATGAGAGTTTAGTTATATAAGTTAGATACATCAATTAACTTTCTTACTAACGTTGATTTAAGTTATAGTCTAGGAACACCAGTTGCGAAAGGGTGAGACAACAAATTGGTAAAAGTAATTGATTTTGTGACTATTATTAATTTCTTTTAATTTTGAAACTATTCATTTTCATAGAAAAACTTAATTGAAAAGTCTAGAAGCTTTAATTATGAAACTAGACTTGCATAATAATAGATTCGTCAAAAACATTTAATGTATCACTAGTCTCTTTAAATTAAATATGGTTGTAATTACATCTCTTACTTAGGTGGACACTTTGTTGTGGAATCAAAAATGTATTCAACAACAATTTTTGGATGGAATGGTTTTTGAGTTATTTAATTTTCTGCTTAGATAAAAATAACACTGATCTACAAAATTAAGTTTTTTCCTGCTGCACAACAAAACAATACTTTTTTAAAGGATTAAGATGTTCAAAATTCGGATCTCATCTTTGATTTTCTCTTCCAAATCAGGTTTTTAAAATATCCCCCTTTAAAGATAATAAAGACAACCAAAAATGGTGTTCTTAAGGCTAAGTTAAAACGCAACACATCTCTTAACAATACGATGATAGTAAAAGTCTTTATCTTTTAGATACAGTTTAAATCATTTAAGTATCGTATTTAGTTTTTGTAATTTGTCATAAGTCATGAGATGAATTATGGCTCTTCCTTTGAATAGATTTGAAGTTTTGAATATAATTCCTTAATATTTTTAATTAAATTGTTTAAGAGTTATTTTTCAGCGCTGATTCTGAGTCCAAAACCCGATTTAAGCCATAATGTGCTCAAATTCAGGAGTAGCAGTTTTCAACAATAATTTTATATTATTTTTCAAAATGTAAGAAAAATTTGATGTTAACAAAATTCACTACGAATTCGTTACAAGATCAAAAACTGATTTTATGCCGTTTAAGAACCGTTTTACTTCAGTGTCCTTTCAATGTTAATATATTGCAGGTAAAGACTTAGGACTAATGAGGATTTTTTTGAAAAATAACTATGATACTGAAAATTTTCAAACGGAATATTTAAGTAAAGGATTGTGGGTTTATAAAATCTTTACGAATTTTATTGAAAAAAACCTACTTTATAAATTAATATAGCCTCAAAAAAGCCTTATAAGACATTATGAAATTTTGTATCTGAAAAACTAGACGTGATAGATTGATTTTGAAATCGGATTTGATACTGACAATTTTCAAACGTAATTTTGAAGCAAAGGATTGTAGGTTTATAAAATCTTAACGTATTTTATTTAAAAAAAAAACCCTACTTTATGAATTAATAGCCTCAAAAGCCTTACATAAGACATTATGAAATTTTGTATCTGAAAAACTGGATAGATTGATTTTGAAACCGGATTCGAATTTGAATTTCAACTACGTTACTACTGGCCAGCATAATTAAAATAACTAGTTTCCTTCGCAAAGAAATTCCGCTATAGCAAGACTGAATCTATATACGAAAATACGAATACATTTTTTGGATGCGCAAATTTGTAGAGTAAAAAATAATTATGTAGCTCATTTTGGTTGGTTTTTATATTTAACTTTCAAAATTACATCTTTTGAACTCCTTAGGCCAGTGAAGAGATTAAAAAAAAAAGTTAAGTTTAAGAATACAATTTTAATACCTACCCAAAGAATAAGTTTGTAGTTCGAATGCGGGTTTGGAAATATTACATTTTTTTGATGAAAGAGTTAGCTAACTTGGTTTTGATGTATTGAAATTATTATTAAACTGAAAATTGCAAACTTTACTCCGCAAACTATTAATCATCATCATTAATTGTAGATCACGAGTTCAAAGTCGGTGTTAATTACTATATTGTTATTGAATATTATGAACATGGTAGGGTTTTAATTAATAATGCTGCAGTTTTGTTTTAATATAACTTAAAAATCTGGTTTTATAGAAGTCGTCACACGATCGTATGGACTTGATGTTGTGATTTAAGTCTTAAATGTGTAAAACAATGGGCCTATTTCACCTAAACACTTTTCACTTTGCTATTTTGCAAACAAAAAATATCCTGCAAAGTAAATTCCAGAGTATTTCACAAAATTTGCAAAGTAAAAAGACTTTTCAATTTTTCAAACTCTATTTGAAAAGTGAAAATTAAAAGTGTTTCAAAACTTTGTAATTAATTCGTATTTAGAAAAGTTGGAAAGTAAATCTAAGATTGAATAGATGTTAAACCATGGTATTGGATTCCATTCGCAGCACAATGTAGTGTACATAAAAGATGTTGCAACGGACTTCAACACATATTCCTTTGGCTATTGATTTGTAGTTTATTTACAATTTTAGACAACAAAAATTCGATGGCACTTTTCGTTAGTCCAAAACTCTCTTTTGTCAAAAAATCATTTACGATATCGAAGTGAAATCTTAGTTTCATTACGCTTTCGTCACTGTTTTTAAGTTTTTCATTTTATTTCTTTTCAAAGGAAACATTTTTGTGCTATAAAGTGTCAAATTCCATTGAAGGATGGCTACAATGTCGATGGACCTCTAAAAAATCAGACATTTTTGAAATTGAGCTGAATCATGTTCTTTGGTAAATTCGTCAGAATTAAAAATTGTCTTGTTAACTATTATTTACTTCCTCATTTTTTTTATTAGTTTTCGACAACTTTTCAAAACAAACTCTTATATGCAAATGAAAATTTGCATATACCTGAAAAGCATTTCAAAATGTTTAATATAATTTTCAAAGTTTATTGCTTGGTGAAACAAAAAGAACAAAAACTTTGCAAAATAATAAAATTTTTCACTTCATAGAAAAGACTTTGCACTTTGCAAATTTGAGTTTATTAAAAAGGCTCAGCTTTAATAAATTGGAACACAATACGTATTTGTACAAATTTTCATCAAAGTTGTTGTCAATATTTTCAAGACCATTCTGTCAATTAAATCAAGTATGTTTGGTTAGGTAACCAGACACAAATTACTAGAACGTTTAGTGAACAAATTTGAAATAAATAGGTTTCAGAAGCATAATTATAGAGTTCTTTTAAATTTTCTGAATCTTATTCTTGATATGGAAAAAATGTATGCTTACAGATAAGAAAACATTACATAGTGGTACCAAAGTTTTAAGTATTATTAAATTCTACTTTAACGTGACCCCAAGCAAAAACTCTTAAAGGAACTTTGGTGAACAATTAGAACTTTAAAAGCCTATGCAAAATACGCTGTTTCTTTTGTGGAATGCCTAATTTTAAAAATCGACGAAGGATCTGCAAACCTGAGTTTTCTGATAAAGCAGCAAATATTCTCAGTTGTTCTTGAGTACCGGCCTTACATAGTTTCGATGCTTCACATCATTGATTTTCACTATTGTCAACAGAGGAGGCTCTTCTCACGTGTCGGTGACTAAAAAGTACTTTAGATTTTGCCAATTACGACTTTAAAATTTGAATTCAAACAAATTTTATATACAATTTCATGAGACTGCAGAAATAATTCATGAATCATTTCCAACAATTTTAAAAAGACAAACAAATAATTTTAAGATGAAAAATTTTTGATATTTTTGACGGCGATTTTGTAAACTGTAGTTGAAAGTCAAGAAAGTGTTAACCTTTTTTTTAATTTCCATAATTTATTTTCAAAAGGAATTACAAAATAAAAAAAAGAGGCTGGGATGCGACCCACACTGATAACTTTCTATCCCGTCTGTCGATTAGTCCTGCTTAAAAGGTTTGTAGGTTTTCGTGTTTTGTTAATAAAGTTGTCAGTTGAAATATTCTTAAAAATATTAAAATTAACAACAATATTTTGCATTTGATGAAATAGTTGGATTTCAAAACCTTTTATTGTAAACGAGATTTTTAGTCGAAAAACAATTATTACAATTAGTTGCATTTCTTAAAAGTTTGTATTTCTTATAAAAATAAATACATATTTAATGATTGAAATTAGTTTGAAGGCAATATCTTCTATTGTTCACGAGATATGGAGAAACGAACATCATTTGTAACAAATTTGCGTAGTATTTTTTGTAGATTTTATTTATTTATGAAAAAACGGACTGTTGTGTTTTTATAAAAATTTTACTGAATGTCGAAAACAATATTTTCTGTGAGATAAAATAAATTTGAAACCACTATTTTTAATTTTTGAAAAGATTTTTGAGTCGAAAGTAAATTTGTACTAAGTTTTAGTATTGTTGTTTTTTAGGTTTTTATTTTTTGTAAAAAAAACTATCAATTCGATTTTTCTCAAAATTGTACGGAATGTTGGAAACAATATTTCTTATAAGACACAATTAGTTTGAATCTCAAATTTTAAAAAGGATATTTGGGTAAAAAACTATTTTTTACGAACTTTTAGTAAGCTTTTTTTAGGTTTTTATTTTTTGTTAAAAAACTGTCAATTTTATTTTTCTCAAAAGTTAGTTTACCGAATGTTAAAAACAATACTTTTTATAAAAGAAATTAATTTCAAGCCAATATCTCAAATTTTTGAAATGGTATTTGATTCGAAAATCAATTTTTATGAATTTTTTGTAATTTTTTTTTTAGGTTTTTATTTTTTGTTAAAAAACTTTTCTTAAAATGTTAATGAATATTAAAAACAATATTTTAAAATTAGTTTGAAGCCATAATATGAAATATTTGAAAAGATATTTGAGTCGAAAATCAATTTTTACGAACTTTTAGTAATGTTCTTTTTTAGATATTTATTTTCTATAAAAAAATATGTCAATTCGATTTTTCTCAAAATTTTACAAGACATCGAAAACGTTAATTTCGTTGCACGAAATTGTTTTGGAGATAAAACAATTTTTATTCGTAAAATATTCGAGGTGAAAAATATTTTTTTTAGTTTTTGATTTATAAAAAAATTGATAGTTGGAATTTTTTCCAAAAATATATTTGTTTGGTATCACATTACAATATATAATATAAAATTTAATTCAAGTCTCTAGCGTTATTGGTTCGTGAGATATTTTGGGTTAGCCAAAATTTTTATCTTTTTTTTTAAATTGCTATGGCAAAAAAAACCACCCACTCAAGAGAGTTCTTTCTGCATTTGTCTGCATTATTATCTGTATAACAAAATTTATTTGAAGTTGATATCTCTACTGGTTCTCGAGCTATGAAGGACGAAAAAACGTCGCGAACGTACGGACGTGCGGACGTGCGAACGTACGTAAACACGCACGCACAGACTTCTTTCTAAAAATCTTTTATTTCTACTCTAGGGACCTTAAAACGTCGAGAAATGTCAAAATTTTCAATTCGACAAATCGGACCGATTACAATAATTTCCTATGGGAAGTTAATAAGACTAATTTATGCTTATTTATGGGAATTTGTCCTTTAAGTCTGATATCTGAATAAACAAACATTGTCATAACCTCTTTTTTCAAGTTCAAAATTTGATGACAACATCTAGGTATTTTTTTTTTTTTTCAAATCCATTACTTGACATTTTGATAGGTCTATCGCTCCCTTTATGCATGCGCTTTTTTGAACTTCTATATAATTTATAAATGCTTAAGAAACGTTTTTATCAAATAAATTACTTTTATTAAAAATTCAATTATGCCTATTTATAAAATCAAATTCGTGCAACTTTAGTGTGTTTTTTTATTGTACCTACATATGTTATGTATGTGCCTCATGCGACGTTTTCTTGAACTTGATCTTTAATACACAATTTCCTATAATTAAACTTTTACTTTTACAATATCATCTACGAGTATAGTACCTACAATACATAAGTACATATATATTTGTCTATTATTACATACTCTACTTCCGATTAACATTAGAAAACAACAAATTCTATTACTCATTTTTACTTTACGAAAGAAGATAATGTTTAGAAAATGGTATATTGGAATTCAATCTATAACTATATAGATATGTATGTATGGTATATTGTGGTTATATATAATGTACCTTTGTTCAAGTCTGGTCTCGGCAGTCATATTCAAGTCGGTGTCCTCATCATTGCATGTTCGATCCTTCAAGGGCATTTTATTATCATCGTCTTCTCCTAAAGCCATTTTTTGTTAATCTTTTTTTATACTGAAATATAATAAAAAAGAAATTTTAGAGATACCGAATAGTGTTTTTTGTTGTGAATAAAATTTACTTATGGACAGGTTTTTCTTTTAATCATAGCTTTTATTACAACTGTGATAGAAATTTAAAGAGAAATATAAGTCTTACTAATTTTAATAGTATATTGGTTCAAATTATATTCACTATCAGACACATATTTTTAATTTGATAGCTTCTGAGAATGATAAACTGCAAGTCATTGTAAAATAAGTAAGTATTCTATTCGTACAGAAAACAAAGGTGTTATTATAAAAATTGTAACAAATTAGTACGTTTGATACACAATGATTTTGCATATTTTAAGACATATAATAACATATGGAAAAGATATATTAGACAGGTAAGTATGGTCGATGATGTGTATTAGTCACAACCCTAATAAACTTAATAAAACAATTTATTTCCGATAGAAGCAGGTTGATGTTAACAGCCTTGTCATTGTATTTTAACATTATCTGACAAGTTTGAAAATCATTACCGTCATCCATATGATAAAGCATTTGCTATTAAAATTTGAGTTTTTTGGTCTTAGCGTTTTACATATAATAATGCACCGTAACGATAAAATTTCATCGTCATCATAAAAGAGGCTAGAATGCAACATACACTGATAAGTTCTGGGGTCTCTTTCATAAACATTGACAATTGCGACGGTTGACAGGTGACAATTTCTTAATTAACAACTTGACAATTATTGTTCTATAAACAAATTGACAATTTTGTAAAATTATAAGAAAATACCCTACAATTGTACTGGCAAATACAATTTACATATTTGTCAGTATTAACTTTCCATAGGAAGTTATTGTAATCGGTCCGATTTGTCGAATGGAAAATTTTGGCATTTCTCGACGTTTTAAGGTCCCTAGAGTAGAAATAAATTTTTTTTAGAGAGATGTCTGTACGTGCGTGTGTACGTACGATTGTACGTCCGTACGTCCGCGACGTTTTTTGTTGTATAGATAATAGTGCAGAAAGATGCTGAAAGGCCTCTAAAAAAATTGCGTGAATGGTTTTTTTATTATAGCAATTTAAGAAAAAGGTGAAAATGTTGGTTTACCCAAAATATCTAACGAACCAATAACGCTAGCGAGTTGAATTAAATTTTATATTATATATTATGGCGTGATACCAAACAGGTATATTTTTGGAAAAAATATCAACGAACTATTTTTTGTATAAATCAAAAAAAACTAAAAAAAAATATTTGTCACCTCGAATAGTTTACTAACAAAAAATGATTTCATCTCCAAAATAATTTTGTGCAATGAAGAATAACGTTTTTGACATCTGGTAAAATTTTGAGAAAAATAGAATTTACAGTTTTTTAACAAAAAAATAAAAACCTAAACAAAAATGCTAAAAGTTCGTAAAAATTGATTTTCGACTCAAATATCTTTTCAAAAACTTGAGAATATGGCTTTAAACTAATTTTATCTTATAAAAAATATTGTTTTCGACATTCAATAAAGTTTTGAAAAAAATCGAAGTGACAGTTTTCTTACAAAAAATACAAACCTAAAAAAAACATTACTAAGACTTGGTACGAATTTCCTTCCGACTCAAATATCTTTTTAAAAAATAGAAATATTGGATTTGTTTATAATAAGATATAAAAACTTTTAAGAAATGCTACTAGAATTTGTAAAAATTGGTTCACGACTAAAAATCTCGTTTACAAAAATAGATTTTGAAATCAAACTGTTTCATCATATGCAAAATGTTGTTGGTAATTTTTAATAATAATTCAACTGAAAACTTTTTTAACAAAACACGAAAACCTACAAACTTTTAAGCAAGACAAATCGTCAGACGGGATGGGAAGCTATCAGTGTGGGTCGCATCCCAGCCTCTTTTTTGATTGATAATTGTGACAGGAAACACTGTTACAGTCAAGTTAGTATTGACAGTAAAAATACTTAAAATTTAAACGATATATTTTAATACAATTATTTTTTTGAGAATATTATTCATTTTAAAACTCTCGATATGTATTATATGCACTTCTCTTTTTAATAATAAAATACAAATTTGCAATTTTGTGATTTTTAAAATTACGCGAGTGCTAACGTTCTGGTACTTCTAACATCGAAAAATTGGTGGAAAAACGATGAAAATTCAAAATGCATAGGTCTTGTTCTACATTTCATCGTTTATGGATCATGACACAATTTAAAATTATACAATGAAATTGTCACGACAAATATGTCATTGTATTTTTCTGACAAATTTTGTACCTGTCAATATTTTATGAAATACGGATTTGTAACAGAAGTGTGACAAATTTGTAGAATTTTCACCTATCAATTTTTATGAAACAAGGTGTTCATTTTTGAATGAAATTTTTATTAAAAATTTATCAAATGTTCACAAAAATATATAAATTTTCTTGAAAGTCCTTTCTGTACATCTTAATGTTATTATGCGTAACTGTCTGTTTCATTTTTGTTACAACAATAACAAGTTAACCAATTGTGTTTTTTTTTTGTAATTTTGAAGAATGATTAATTCTTAAAACTTATCATACCTTTTATATGAACAATAATGCATTAAAATTCTTTTTTGTTCACCTCTTTCGATTCCCAATTGAATCAACTTAATGCCATAAAAAAAGAAAACTATAAACTTAACTACTGATGGAGAGCTTTTATGTTATTTTTTGAGCTAAAAATATAATAACTGTGATAGTATAGTAGTGCGGTAGGTTGTAGGTTGTAGGAGACATCAATCGATAGAATATTTAATTCTGTAATAACATAGTTTGATGCATGCATATACTCGTACACCACCAACAAATTTATGATATGTACAAAATATCTATGTATCTATAAGTAAATAAAAGACCTTTCGTCGTTGAGTTCTGTTTTAAAACTGACTTTATTCAACATATTTTTACTTAATTCTATTTTCGCTTGCAAAGCGATTAAAACATTTGGCTTGTGCATTTGCAAGCTTTTCTTAAATTACATTAAAATTATTACAATATAACACTACGCGTGCAGGAAGTGGAAAATAAGTAAGGTGCGAGAACGTGGGAAAATAAGAGGTGCAAGTAGAGATAACGAATGTGGGAGAACTTGGGATAATAAGAGGTGCAAGTGGAGATATGGGAATGTGGGAAATATATTATTAACTCCTCCCATCCTTAAGACTGGACGTCCTCGTTCATGATGTTCATAACACGTAATTTTAAAATTTCTTCATCTAACGCTGATGAAACATTGTCTGTTTTTGTTGTTATTTTAACAGTTTTCGGCTTAATTTTTACATAAAGCAGGACAAAAATCACAAGTGCAAGTATAGCTATGGTGCCATATAACATCCATTTGCTTGTCTCGAGCGTAATCGAAAATTCTTTTATTTTTTGGTTGTTGATGATGTGCAGCTTGTGTAAGCGCGGAAGCGTAATTTTTTCGTTGAAGACAACTTCATTCAAAATAGTTCGTTTTGGTGCTGGTAGGTGATTCACTTCTATAGACTTTTCTGTGAAAAATTGTTTGCCATTGATATTGATTTTATCATCGTATGTTATTAGGAAGGTTCCATTCAGGACGATACGCTGGCCTTTTTCTTCTATAGTTATGTTCTCGTCCCTGGCTACGATAAGTCCATTTCTTACGACTTCGATCTTTTTGATGTCGATAGCATGAGTTGTGGGGCAGTGTGCCGTATTATTATTAAGGAGTTGGGAAAGGCAAGGATTTTGGGAATCTGTTTCACAATAGGAGTATAAGGGAGCTTTCTTACAAGTACTTAAGGGATATTGAATACTTTTACAAATTGCTGATATATTTGAACTTAAATCAATAATTTTATTATTATGAACAACAGGAATAATTTCGAATAATTTACATATTTCCTGAACCTCAGGAATCTTAATCAAATAAATTAAAGAATTATATTGGTAATACATTTTTACATCGGCAATATTTAACAAATCGCTTAAATCAGTTAAAACATTTTCTTTAATCTTGATAATACCTATTTCCTCTGTACTTAGAATTAAAGGATTAACAATGTTGTTTTTGGCAAGAATGAGAGAATAAATGTTATTGCTTAGATTATTTATTATAATCCTATTTCTTTGTGACATAACTGCACTTAATTTGTCATAGTTATCAGCCGAATTAGGTTTATTAATTTCGTTTATATTTATTGTATTTATTATATCAGTTATCTCGTCTATTTTTGCCGTGAATTGCGTGTTTATTTCAATCTGTCTGTTGTTAGCCCTAGTTAGTTCGTCTTCTTGGGTTTTTAACAGTTCCATATCTGCATGATCAGGAGTACCAGCAATAAATTTGATTGCGGAACCTAAAAAATCTATCGATCGCGTCTTTCTCGTGGAAGGTCTTAGTAATGTTAACAAGCGTTCAATTTCATTTATGTCCTGAAGCAGTATTTCTTTGCTTCTTTCGTTTTTGATTTCATTTAATATATTTCTATTTTCTGACATTATTGTATCAATATCCGAAAAATTTGTAGTGTGTTTAAGGTAGAAATGGTTTTCGTAAATGGCAGCTTCTCCTGCAGGAATAGGAATGAATAACGCTGAAGAGTAGTCAACAATTTTTGCGGCGCCTAGCCATATTTTCATAAATCTAGAAATAAAATTTTATCTTAGATTATTTTTATGCGCTTGTCTTCCTTCAATTACTACAGCTGTGCCTAAATCAGCCTGAATAGTTTTTTGGTTATAAAGTTTGGATAATTTATTACCAATTCTTTTATTAGTTTTTACATATACCTTTTCACCTGGCCTGAAATCTTTAGGCGTGGTATTTTTATTGTGGAATTCAAGGTCTTTGATCTGTTTAGTTTTTAATTTTGAGATAATTGCATTTGTCATTTTTTTAGAGATATCGTGAAAAATTTCTGAGGGCTTATAACCTGTTACCGAGTGAATTGAGTTGTTATATTTGAAGGTTGATAGTAGCATTAATTCAACAATATCTGTTGTACTATCCTTTGTACACCTAGCTATTTCAGCAAGAGTCGAATGGAATCTTTCTACCTGTCCATTGCTTTGACTGTGGAGTGCTGGTACAGAATGTGTAGAAATGTTAAATTCGTTTTTTAGCAATGCTTGCGTTGCAATTGATGTAAAAGCGCCTTCATTATCTATAACTATTATTTTCGTATTTCTAAATTGGGAAATTATTTCGATTAATGGGTTTTTTATGTCAACAGAATTTCTGGATGGAATATGTTTTATAATGGCAAATTTAGAAAATTTGTCTATACATGTTATAAAATATTTTCGACCAGTATTGTAAATATCTAAATGCAAAATCTCTCCTACATACGTGGGAATTGGTGTTGCACCGATCGGATGTTGCGCTGGTCTACGCTGATATTTATTTTCTTTACAAATTTTACATTTAGAAGCGTATGTATTACATAGCTTCATAAGATTTGGAAAATAGTACTCTGAGATTATTTGTTTGAAGTTTTCTTTTGGTCCTCTATGTGCTCTGTTATGCTCGTTTATGATAAGTTCCTCTTGATCGTATGTGTTAAACACATCTTGAACAAGTTTGTTTGCATATTTAATTTTTACTTTGGGGAAAGCAACCATGAGGTCATTTTGTATTTTACCTAAAGTTTCAATGTCACAATAGATTCCATTGACTAAATCCGTATGAAGAACATCACGCAATATTTCGATAAGTTCTCTGATAGAACTGAATGTTATTGTATGTCTAACCTGTTTTTGGAAAAGAATTTTAACTTTTTTGCTTTTCTGAGAACCTTGACTGATAAAGATTTGATTTTTGAAACAATTGATTGGATTTTCTACCGAAGGTATTACTTTTGTTAAAGATTCCTCGCTATGAACAGTTCCTCCGGAAGTAGAGTGCGTGTTAATATGTTGCCGAGATAACGCATCAGCTACCTTGTTTTCTTTACCAGGTTTATAATGAAAGGTTGGAGAATATTCTTCAATAAATGCTCTCCATCTCTTCAGTTTGGTGTTAGGATTTTTTTCAGAAATCGCAAAAGTGAGTGGTTGGTGATCTGTATAAATATGAATATCGGGAGCACCATATAAGTAATTTCTCAAAGATTGCAATGCCCAAACTATTGCTAGCATTTCACGTTCATTTGTAGCGTAAGTTTCTTCAGACTTGCTTAAAGTTCGAGATATCATTGTAATAGGTCTACCACCTTGAGAAAGAACCGCGCCTAATGCTTGCGATGAAGCATCGGTAGTTAAGTCCAAAGGCTTTTGAAAATCAGGATAGAATAGTAAAACATCTTCTGAGGCTAAAATGTTCTTTATTCTATTAAAGGCACAAATAGCCTCAGTATTTAGATTAATTTTGATGTTCTTAGACTTATTCGTTCCTATATTTCCGTTTTCTCCTCTTAGGTATTTTGTTAAAGGTTTGGTTATTTGGGCATAGTCTTTAACAAAGCGACGGTAATAACCAGAAAGACCAAGAAAAGATCTTAGTGCACGAAGTGTTTTTGGCACTTCGAAGTCTACAATGTCTTTGACTTTATTTGGGCAGGTTTTAATGCCGTCTCCAGAGACAAGAAATCCTAAAAATTCAAGCTCATGCTTAAAAAATTTACATTTTTCTGGAGATATTCGCATGTTAGCATTGAAAAGTTTAGAAAAAATGTTCCTTATGTCTTGTAGATGATCTCTTTCTGTCTGCGAAAAAATGATTACATCATCTATATAAACATGACAACATTTGCCTATTTCATCTCGCAATATGTTGTCTATTGTTCGTTGAAAAATGCTGGGAGCATTTTTCAAGCCGAAAGGTAATCTGCAGAACTCGTATTTTCCATTATTTATGGAGAAAGCAGTTTTTTCCCGGTCCTTTTCTTCTAGGAGAATTTGGTGGAAGCCGGATTTTAGATCTATTGTTGAATAGAATCTAGCTTGTCCTAAATTTGAGAGGATTACTGAAGTTTCTGGGATGGGATACCGATCTGGTATAGTGCGTTCATTTAACTTTCTATAGTCAAACACTAACCTAGATTTGGGAGTACCGTCTTCGTTAATGCCTTTTTTCCCTACAACCAATATGGGAGTGTTATACGGGGAATGTGAAGGCCGAATTATTCCATCACTTAACAATCTTTTAATTTCCTTATTTACAAAAGGAATTGCTGCCATATTGTATGGTCTTGGTTTGGAATATATTGGTTCTGAGTCTATTGTTTTAATGGTTGCTTTTATTTTTGTGTTAAAAGGTAATCTCTCATCCGGTTGAGCGAACACTTCTGATAATTCTTCGATTAATTCCTTAAATTCACTTTTGACGGTGTTAGGAATTGTTTTCATATCTATTTCTAAATTATTAACCTGTTCGCATTCCAAAAATTTGATTTCCATCTCCCCATTTTCGTAAACTAACAAAGAACGTTTTGTATCAATTTGCGCTTTTATCTGCGCGAGAAAATCATACCCTATAATCGCATCGAAGGTTTCTAATTGGGGAAGGATAAAAAACTCTGTTATTATACCACAAAATTGTATTTTACATTTGTGAGTTATTTTATTTTCACCGTGGAGGGACTTAACCTTAAAATGTTTACTATTTGGAATGACTTTTAATTGCGGAATTTGTTTGATATAGTTTTTGGCTGTACCAGTGTCTACTAGGATTCTCAATACAGTTTTGCCATTGAGTTTCTTTTCAACAAATGGTAAAGCCGACTTTAATCTAAAAAATGAATCTGATCTTCATATTCCTCATCGAGGTTTTCATAATCGTCTTCGTATTCGTCTAGAAAATTAGTTCTCTGGGCTTTCGATAGTGGTGCCCTACCGGACTCGAGAGAGCGCTTCGATGCTCTGTTCTCAAAGGTTTGCGGCTGTTGCCTGGTAGTCTGTTTGCTGCTACCCTCTGGCACCGCTGCTGGTCGATTTTGCGATTTTTTACTGCGTCGGTATATTGACGAGTTATCCACGCTCATGTGATCGTATGGATCTGATTGATGGTTTTGTTTCTGCTGGTTATCGGTCGAGGAAACTTGGGCTTGGGGGGCTTGGGGTTTTGCTTGAACAACACGTTTATAGTGAGGGTTACTTCTTGGAAAACCACTTGTACTAGCATATGATACATTTTTATCAAATGCTCTTGCAAATTCGTACCTGTGTTGATTAGCCTCAAGCTCCTGTGCCTTTGCTAATGCAGATGGCAGGTCTTCACAACCGGAAGAAAATAAAATATTGCAAATAGGCTTATTAAGGCCTGAAATAAATACTCGCAATGCATCTGCTCTGTATTTTGATGCTAAAGAGTTAATAAGAACATTATTGCCTGAATATTCCATTGAGATTTTATTGGTGATAGACGTGAGATGTTTTTCTATCTTGTCGTAATACTCAGAGATCGATAAATGTCCTTGACATAGAATGCTCATTTGGTTTTCGAGTACGTGTAGTGGGCGTTTGTCAGAATATGCATTATCAAGGCGAGCAATTATTGCATCAAAATTAAGAACTGTGTTAAATGACGATAAAATTAAATCGGCAGATCCAACAACTTTGTTCCTAATTATTGCAACGGCTTGATAATACCGCTCTGATCCATTATATGGATCGAATAGTGCTATTGCTGTCTTTGCCGCTTGACGCCACGAAATGTATCTCGCACGTTCACCATTAAAATCTGGTACGGATTTCACTACATCGAGTGATATTTGACATACTATTTCGGGTGTTGCGACAGAAATGGGTTGGTAGGGAACAACTGTTTGCGGTAATTGAATAGAATTTAATTTTTCCGAAAGCTCGAAAATTTTTTCGTTTAACCGATCATTATTATTTTTATTTTCTACCCCTAAATCCGCCATTCTTCTCACCATTGTTTCACAAGCTGCTTCGACAGCTACCCGCACGGCTGATGCTATTGTTTGCGCGATTTCAGACATTTTTCAATAACAATAATTCTAAGCACAGTCACAAAATCACCAATAAATATTATTATATGTACTTAATGTATATGGTAATAGGTACTCGTAGATAATTTAGAACAAAAGTTGTATAAACATAAAAACAAAATTAATAGTTACACAATTAATAACTTCATCTGCATTTCGTTTGTTTTTCTGTATCTGATGTATGTTCTTCTCTGGTTTCGTTTGTTTTTCTGTATCTGTGGGTTCTTCTCTAGTTAATTCTCTGGGTTCTTCTGTCGGTTCTTCTGTGGTTTCTTCTATGATCGATGTTTTTATGATTTATAATTTGCTCTATTCTCTTTATACAAAGATTTTCGGAGCACACAATACTAATCGAATTTTAAAGTTGGGCGCCAGTAAATAAAAGACCTTTCGTCGTTGAGTTCTGTTTTAAAACTGACTTTATTCAACATATTTTTACTTAATTCTATTTTCGCTTGCAAAGCGATTAAAACATTTGGCTTGTGCATTTGCAAGCTTTTCTTAAATTACATTAAAATTATTACAATATAACACTACGCGTGCAGGAAGTGGAAAATAAGTAAGGTGCGAGAACGTGGGAAAATAAGAGGTGCAAGTAGAGATAACGAATGTGGGAGAACTTGGGATAATAAGAGGTGCAAGTGGAGATATGGGAATGTGGGAAATATATTATTAACTTATACTCTCTTTATAAAGTCAATAATAAACAACATAAATTAAATAGAGTGGGTCTATAATAATGCATGTGGGCTTAGAAGTTCGAAGACAATGCCAACAAAAAATATACAAAATGTCACATGAGATTATGAAAACATTATACGTTAAAAAACGTATTTTTAAGTTTAATTGTGGGATTATTCTCCTTCTTTTTAAAAAGATATTCCTCTGTCAAAATAAGATAGATTATAAGTAAGTTTGTAAGTACTACATTTAATACGTAACTATTTATTTTCGTGAACATATGGACACAGAAAAAATCATTAAAAATGTACAAACACACGTCAACAAATTACTTGGTATAGTAAGAATGTGATATTTAGTTGATGGTTATTTACGGACACAGCTATAGTTAACAAAAGGCCACAGAAATCCCTTAGATAGTATAAAAAAGGACAAATTAAATGATGACATGATGTCCTTGAAAACAATATTATTAAAATTATTGATTATTTTGGTGAATAACTCTTAGGACTTTTTAAGCAATTGAAGGGTTTAGTTTAGATAGTATCCCTTTAATATACAATATCTACATTTGTCTACTTTTCTGATATAATAACAGTAGTGTGATTATTTATTTAAATTTAATAATGTCTTTAAAAAGAGTATTTTTAACTTCTCATTGGAAGTTAATATCGAGTAGTCGTTATATCGAATTAAAAATTTTGAAATTTCTTTACCTTTAAAGGCCCCTAGAATCTAGATGCATCGTTCTTAGAGAGTTGTTTGTAATGTGTGCTTAATTTTGGAAAACCTTTTTTCGTTCGTATTATCTCAAGAACAAGTAGAGATATCGAAAAATGTAATGGATTGTTTTTTTCGGAAATTTGGTTAAACCATTTATGCTACCAACTTTATTTAAATTATTTTAACACATTATGACATAATATAGAAATAGTAGACACAGAAGTTAATCACTAGGAGTTTTTATTTTTCGACAGAAAAACATTTAAAATTAGATTCCTAAGATCGAATGAAATGAAATATTCATACTAAATCTAAATTGAAAATCTAGTGAAATTAATTTCAGGGTTCTATCATTCGATCGAGTTTATAACTTCAAATACGTTTCGAAATCACTTTAAGTGAAATTGAAGCAGCTGACATATATCACATCATTCAATAAACAATTTTTGTTATTTATTTTTAAAATTTCTTATGTTTTTAATTCTTCGGTGCTTTTTAATAAAATAAATACAAAATATTAGTATTTGTATTATCATTTTGTTGATGTATGTGAAAGCTAGGATAAGATTTTCGTTTATTTTGCGATAAGCAGTCTCCAAAAAAATATTTTTGCGAAAGACACTGGTGTCGAAGTCTAGTTTTTGAATGTATCTTGAAAATTTTTGAAAAGACGTTTTTTTATTCGAAATGTTATAGAGAAGGCATTTGATGCAGTGAATAGAAGCTGTAACTTCTCAGAAATCAAGTGGATTATTTAAAAGAAGTTAGGGTTAACTTCCTTTAAGTGAAACTACTACTGTTCCTCTTGTCGAATTCAAATCGCATTAATTGAATATGGTTGAAATCAAATCACTTGAAAATTGTTTTAAGCTCGAAAAAAATGCAATCATGTAATCGATATCGATTAAAGTGAATTTCAGAACTCCAATTTATATTTCGAGTGAAAGTGAAATGCTGTTAATTAAATTCTGTACTTTACTTTAGGAAGTTCAATTTTGCTTATATTATAAAACAAAAACATTTTAGAAATCATTGTTTAAAAAACGTTTCCGAAATGTTTCCCATTTATTTAAAGAAACATTACGGAGACTTTGCAGAAACTTTTTAGAATTGTTTTTTTTTTTCTTGGTGCGTCCACACGTTGAAAAACATTTTTGAAATGTTTCTTTGTTTCAATTTTGCATTGATTTTTTTCTATCTAATCTTCTTCATAATTTGTAGTTTTGGAAATTTGGTAAAAAACATCGACATTAACAAATATAAAAATACTATTATCATCCAAAAACAATCGTAAGAACCATATTGTCATAATAAACTTTGTCTTAATTCATATTCACACAGATTTGTTCATTCATCAATATAGAATTTAATAAAAACAAAACATACCAACAAATCGAACTTTCTACAACTAAAAATTAGTTGAGACGGTTAGTTTTTACTGAGTGTTTATTCAAATTAGTCATTAATTAATTTTTAACAGTATATTACATCATTATTTAATGATTGTCTTAGTAACAATGTTTTTTATTATAGTAACTAAATAAAGTTATTCTTTGCACAGACTTTTATATTAATTAGTGCATATTAAGTAATGCAAATTTTTTAGAGGCGGCTGCAATATGCTCTATTGTAGTGTTTTAAAGAATGATATAGTAGTCTGGGCTGCAGCGTTTCATATATTTCAAATACTTTATTATAAAGGGTTTTTCAACTGGCGCGGGTAGATTTTGGCACCCCGTGGTGGCCATTTTGTTTTGGTTGTTTCAGTTGTTTATGCCAAATCATCATGGAAAGTTACATGATTGAACAGCACTTTAAAATCTAGTCTATTCCTCGTTGTGCACAAGAACTCGGCCTTTCGCAGACTTCAACTTGGCGAATTTTGCGTCGGGACTTGGGCCTACACCCGTACAAGATCCAACTGACCCAGAAACTCAAAGTTCATGACCATAGACAACGCCGTTTGTTCGATGACTTAGCTTCGAATAGTTTGAAAGAGGATCCCAGCTTTGGCCGTTCATCATCTTTAGTGACGAGTCGCATTTTTGAATGAATGGCTGTGTTAACAAGCAAAATTACCGTGTATGGTACGACACCAACCCACGTGAGGTTCACCAGGTGATATTGAATCCTCGAAAAGTTACCGTTTGGTGTGGATTTTGGCCTGGCTGCGTAATTGGTCCGTACATTTTTGAAAACGACGTGAGTGAGTCGGTCACCGTCAACAGCGAGCGCTACATAACGATGATAACTAATTTCTTATGGCCCAAATTAAACCATATTGACCTAGACGATATGTGCTTCTAGCAGGACGGCGCTATGTGCCACACAGCAAATGCCACTAATGACATTTTGTATGAACAATTTAAGGGTATTGTTATCTCTCGCTAGACTTTTTCCTGTGGGGTTTCTTGAAGTCGCAGGTCTATGCAAATAAATCACAATCGACCGATGCCCTAAAGGTGAAAATAACACAGGCCATCGCTCAAATTCAGCAGGATCTATGCGGAAGAGTTATTAAAAATTGGACCACTCGGATCCGTGCCACCGTAAGAAGCCGAAGCGGGCATTTGAATGATGTCATATTAAATACTTAATGGCATACATGCGCCTTTCAAATAAATACATAATTTTAATACCTCACACACAGCTTGTTTTATTCCATTTCAACATCTACCTGTCCTTATTGAAAACCCCTTTATAAACTTCGCAATTTAATTTTACAAAATCGCTCAAAATTTGTATTTTTTGGTTTTTTAAAATAAGTAATTGCCATTTATGTAAAAAATGAAAAGAATTGAATCGGAATTTTGTATATATGAAATAAAAACCTTTAAAAAATGCTGCTAAAAATTGGGTTTCGACCAAAATATCTCAAGAACAAATGCAGATAATGAAATCAAACTTATTTTTTTTTATTATTTTAAAAATAATGTTGATAAATTTTTGTACGTTTTCGTGTTTTGTTAAAAAAGTTGTTAGTTGAATTATTCTAAAAGATTAAGAATTATTAAATAATTAAATTTTTAAAAAACTATTTGAGTCGAAAATCAATTTTTACCAACTTTTATTAATTTTGTCTTGGTTTTTATTTTTGTAAAAAAAACTGACAATTTGATTTTCTCAAAATTTTACCGAATGTTGAAAACAATATTTTTTATAATATTAAATTAATTTGAAGCCAATATCTCCTATTTTTTAAATGATATTTGAGTCGAAAATCAATTTTTTTGTAAAAAAAACTATAAATTCGAGGTTTTTCAAAATTTAACCAAATTTCAAAAACGTTATTTTTGGTTGCCTTAAATTATTTTGGAAATTGAATCATCTTTTGTTTGTAAAATATTCGAGGTGACAATTATTTATTTTTCAGTTTTTTTTGATTTATAAAAAAAACCGTTAATTGGATTTTTTTCCAAAAATATATTTGTTTGGTATCACGTTACAATGTATAATATAACATTTAATTCAAGTCGATAGCGTTATTGGTTCGTGAGATATTTTGGGTTAACCAAAATTTTCACCTTTTTTTTAAATTGCTATGGTAAAAAACCAATTGCTCAATTTTTTTGAGAGTCCTTTTTGCATCTTTCTGTATTATTATCTGTATAACAAAATTTTTTTGAAGTCGATATCTTAACTGGTTCTTGAGCTATGGACGCAAACGTACGGACGTACAGACGTACAGACGTACGGACGTAAATAGGAAAATGGGAACAATCGTTAGAACAAACAATAATTTTTATGTCGAAATCGATAAAGTCTTTGACGATTAAATTGATATTTATCAAAACACTTCCAAGATGCGATGTTTCCATTTTCAAATAAAACATTTTTTTTTTCAAAATACGTTCAATTTTAAATGTAAGTTCAAAATTTTGGCAAAGTTAAGAGGCTTACGTCAAAGTGTAAACCAAGAACCACTTTTAAAGCATTTATCACTGTTTATCTTTTTGTATCATAAAGAAAGAAAAAAAAACATGGAACCTTAATTTTTTTTTATTATTGAGGAAAAATTTTAATTTATCTTAAAAAACATTTCTGAAAGTTAATGTCACCGAAAACATAACATTTTCTCCCGGAATATTATGATTATCTATAGTTTTTTTGTTCTATTGCTCTAAATTACACACCGAGGTCAGAATAAAAATGAAATTTTACAATCACAGCTTAGCTTTTCGCATTGTCACACATCACTAACTTGTGCAGGATTAGTAATAAATCATTCACTTAAAAAAGAGAAAGATATACACTCAACAAATATTCAGGGGCTTGTATACCTTCCTACTCGAATTTCAATATAAAATTTACTAAATATGTACGTGGGTATATAGGTCTTCTTTTTTTTAACAGATTTTTGATTTTGACATTCAAAAAAATGTAGGATGGTATTTCATTCTGGTTTGACGACAGTTTTCACAATTTTCACAAATTTCAACCAAATTTTCTTCAGAAACAACTTCTTGAACAAAAAGATAAAGATAACCACTGACAACATAACTTCCAAGAAACTGCAATCTTTTCATTAAATTTGTTTTTGTATTAACTTAAAACACAAAAAATAAGCATTTTCTCAAGCCAACTAATTTTTTGTTTTTGAAAATACTCACAAAGTAGATAGATAAGTATCAAATCTTGCAAGCAACTTAAAGAGCAAACGGATGCGTTGATGTCGTCGAACGTCGCGTCGCGTCGTTGTTAAAAAATGCATAAAACTGCCTGTGCGTGCATTTGATTTTTGAATTTCCGTTACAAAAAAAAGTAGGTATTACAGAGCCGGACAAAGATTTATGATAATTTTTAAAAGACGACTCCTCTAACTGACTGACTGACTGGGATTGTGATGTGCGAACTAATTTGCGCTTAAACTTTTTAAAAAATGGAAATCACTTTAATTTAAATCAACTTAAAATCAAAAGAAGATACAAAAAGAAGATGAAAGATATTCTCCCTTAGAGGGCCGGAAAGGCTCTTTGATGAAAAATCAGAACTATTGCACACACAAAGGAATTCACTTTGTTCCACTTTTAATTCTTTATGGACGCACAACTTAACAAAATATAAACAAAACAGGTACCCACCCACCCTTTGTAGATGCGTCTTCAATTTTTTGATAAATCACAAACAATTATCTAAACAATGAGATTGATGCAAGATTCAGATTATTTAAATTCCAGAGGAGTGTAGGATAGATACCTAAATAATTATTATGTACGCAATCAAGTTCCGATTTTCCCGACGCGTTAAGTGTATCTAATTCTATTTTACTTCACGCTTGCTACGACCCCATAATCAACAAACCAACGAACCAACCCACCAGTGTCTGTCCGTCTGTCCGGATCCAGCGAGCACCTCCAGCAGCACCGGTTTATGTAGTTTAGATACTTTAATTTGCGAGCAACACACACTATAAGATAGATGGATGGATGGATTGGATAGATACTCTTGAATCCGAATCGAATCTATTTCAACCGCAATGGACTGTCTGATGTGATGTAGCTTTATCCCTAGGTATCCAGACTGTTGATAATATTTTTATTTTATTTTTTACTGAGTAGGAGTATGTAGGTACTGAGATTCTTTTTTCTTTTATATTTATCTAACAAGATACTTCAAGTCTCATAGACTGCACTATACTGGATTGAATTGATGATGATGATGACGGCGCAACACTCAATCGTAGCTGGAGGCTAACTAATTGTGGAAAATTGCTCGGACTGTATGGTTAGCTGGAAGAGTAACCATACAGAGTGTCGTACTCGTACGTATAGTCATTGCTTGTAGATACATTCGTGGGAATGTATTAGATAGGGCAAACATGGGTAGTATGTATCTGATAAAGTAATTTATATTAACAAAGCAAGGAAATAAAACAAAAACATAGAACATCGCAAGACAATATTTATCACTCATAATCAGTTATTTACAGAAAATCAGTATTAAATTATCTTAGGTATGGTGGTCTGTTAAAAAGATATCAAGCTAGGACTAAGTCTAACAAAACATAGAAACATCGTATGAATTTAAAATTAAGTACTATAATATTCAATTTCAAAATTTTCCAAAACGTTTCTTTTGTATGGCTTCGATAATTTGAAAACATAGAAAAACTAAAATAAATTTTAGGCAACAGCAAGTTATTGAAATTTCAGTCTTTTTCAGTAACTTACTTCAAGTGAGCAATACATTTTTTTAGGTGTGAGGTTCATGTATCATATTTGAGACGATTTCTTCTAAAAAACATAGAAACATCGTACGAATTTTTAATTAAGCAAAATACTATTCTTTTCAAGACTTTCCAAAACGTTTCTTTTGTAGGTCTTCAAAAATTTAACACAAGTTACTGACGTTGCAAAAAAACATAGAAAACACAGAACAACTAAAATACATTTTAGAAAACGGCAAGTTATTGAAATTTTACTCGTTTTCAGTAATTAAATTCAAGTAATCAATACATTATCCTAGGTATGATGTTTTTATATCATATTTGCGACGTTTTCTGCTAAGAAGATAGCTTAGATAAAAACTAAAAAACATTGAAACATCGTATGAATTTTAAATTACGCAATATGCTATTCTTTTCTAGACTTTCCAAAACGTTTTTTTATAGGTCTTCAAAGATTTGGCATAACTTACTGACGTTGAACAAAAAAAAACAAACATAGAACAACTAAAATAAATGTTTGTTACGGTAAGTTATTGACCAATAAGTAATTTATTAACAGAAGTACAGCTTCCAAATAGTTTTTTGGACAATTTTTTGTTGAATGTAATATAATTGAAAAATATAGAAAAGAATAGAAACGGAGTCACGAAAGAGTTTAAAATTTAAAAAGATAACACACCACAATTAAACTCTCCAAAAGCAAATCAAGGAGCAGTAAAATATTGAAGCTTAGAAGAATTTGCTTGGCTTATAGAAATTTAATTGGCAACTTTATATGAATAAAGTAAATAAATTGTCAAAAAAACATAGAATATATGTCATGATAAGAATTCATGCAAACAATAATTATGAAAACAATTTTAAGTAATAAACAAGATACATTTTTTTCATTGTTTCCTTTTTGGGATGTTTTATTAATTTTATAAAAAGTTAAACAAATTATGATGAAATAACATAGAAAATATTGCAAGAACATTTTTTAAACTGTGCAATAATTGAACTTAAAGTCTGAAGTACTGAATTTATAAAATAAAATAATTAATAAGACATTTTCTTGGGATGTTTTGCAAAATAACAAAGCAAAATAAAAACATAGAACCATCTTTAACGGTAAACACTTAACAATTAATTGGGAACAAATTGTACTATTTGTACGTCTTAGTTAAATGAAGTGAAAAGAAAAAAAAACATAGAAAACATTGCACGACATTTATGAAGTGATTACAATTAATTTACATATTATGAACGTTAAATTATGAACATGAAAGAATTCTACTATATGAGAAAAGTGTGTATCCACTTCTTGGTAGTCTTCACATGATATCAAGTTATGGAAGCCACGAAAAATATAGAACAAAATGTTTCATTAATTACATTTTCGTAACTTATTTTCGTTTTAAAACAAACTAACTTTCGAACATAAAAAAATGTTCGACTTTTCCGAGATACAAAAAAACATAGAAAACATCGAATGACAATGTTTAAATTAATAGAATAGTTTACTTTTCGGTGGAAACTGCAAATATTATCCTCATCTACATATGTTTGTCAAATGATAGAAACTCAACTTTACCCAAATCTCCCCTACTACGCTCATATAGAAAGTGTATGTTACTCCGTAGGAATACAAGTACACGTACACGCGCGTTAACGGGAAGTCCGCGCAGCGCAACCAGAATCGAAGAATCTGATTCTGAATTTATATTTTTTATTATACTCGTGAATGCGAGGAGAACAAAAAGAAAAATAAAAATCTCTAAGGCTGTGGCCAACATATTTCCTCAAAAGTAGAATACTCGTACTCATAGATAAAAACCGATATACTTAATAGGGATCCTTATAAGGAACCATTGCCTATAAACCTAAAGAAAGTTGTCTTCTTCTTAAAGTTGTTTTGTTATTGTATTTTGTTAACTTGAAATTCAGTTTCATGGCTCATTAGTGACAATAAAAATTCAATTAAACGTATGTAGCGGCCTGATCCACAAGCGTCAAGTCATATCAAGTTAATTATTTTTGGCTTGTCATGCACGCTTCTTCAAAACGTTTAAATATGACAGATTTCGGAGCGGACCGGTATATCGTATATTATAGCTCACTTAACTTACATTTACATTTAACCTACCCCTCTAAGGAAATGTGAACTTTTTCCTTTTATGTCGCGAAACTTAGTTTAGGAATATAAAAGCGGCCGGCAAAAAAGTATCTACTTGCTATGTATCACACTTACTAAAGTATCTCTCTTTGTGTTTCTATGTTTTTTTGCAAGTGGCATGAAAATTGGGTTAGATTAAGGGGTGACATAGATATTATTGGGGCTGTTTTTTTTTATATGAACTAGACACGTAGGTATGTTATAGTACGTTGGAATGAACTTAGTGATAGTGAGTTCTGAGCTGAGCTGATTGTTATGAGGACTGACAATGCGACGAGGAGAGGTGAAAATTATGCGAATGAAAACAATGACGACATCATACTGTCAGTATCTATCTATCAGTATACCTTGTTGAAAGTCGAGTGTTTTATATGCATATATCATTCATATGGGAGTTAAGTGAGTGACAGCAAAGCAAACTATTTATATGTGCAGTTTTAACGGATGACGGATGCTTCTATGGGGAGTGAATTTTATACATAAAGGATTTTTTTTTATTTTATTGCTATCAACCAGGCAATATTATGATAATCGAGAAATTCCAGTTAACGAGATAATTATGAATGAAATGAGCAACAGCTGGTTACAGTTCAAGAAGTAAGGGTTAGAGATGAAGTGGGTTTTGGCAAAAAGTGATTCCCATAATTTCATTGTTTTGTAGTTTTGATTTACTATGGTTATGATTTTTATTGAATAGAGGATTATAATAATGAGTGTTTAATGGAATTTCTTATGATTTTATTAAATTGCCTATGGTATTTGGTTAATGGTTATATCCTCCGTCTTGGTGATGATGAATGACGAATGATGACTAATAGTTCAATTCATACCAACATATATTTTTTAAATGAGAGTGGAAAGTAAAAAATAGCAATGCACAAACTGAACTAAACCAGTTTTAGTTTGAATTCTAATTAAAGTGTGTTTAAGAGGTATACAACTTTGAAATAAAATAATACCAAAACACTTTGTTTTGAAATTGAAACGCAACTTACTTTATTCAGGAAATAAAAAGAGGCTGGGATGCGACCCACACTGATAACTTCCCATCCTGTCTGTCGTTATGTCTTGATTAAAACTTTAACAAAATATTTATAACACTATTTTGTGTGAGATAAATAATTTGAAGTCAATATCTTTAATTTGTCTCCTAATATTATTTTGCATATTATTTTTGTAGATTTAAATTTGTATGCAAAAACTGTTGAATTTTTATAAAAACTTTACTTAATGTCGAAAACAATATTTTTCATAAGATGAAATATGTTTGAAACCAATATTTATAATTTTTGAAAAGATATTTTAGTTTAGGTTTTTATTTTTTTGTAAAAAAAACTGTCAATTCGATTTTTCTCAAAATGTTACCAGATGTCAAAAACTTTATTATTCGCTACATTAAATTGTTTTGGTCAATAATTGGTGAAAATAATTATTTTGTTCAGAAGAGAAGAGAAATCGAAAAAAGCAGGTCCCCCAATTCCGTTCATCTGTGTGTCTGTCTGTCTTCGCCCTATAGTCCAAACCATTTTGGCGATTGAGTTCAAACTAGAAAGTTAAGAAGTTAAGCCGGTTCGCGTAAGGCATTTTATTCATTTCATTATTTTTTAAGACGAAAAATAACAGTAGTCCCCTTAGAAAATTTTTTGAACAAAAATCGAAAGTTCAAATTTTCTCAAAAACGTAACGATAGATTAAATGTTTCCTAAAATTTTTTTTTCTTTACTCGGCTTCTTTCAACAAGAAAATCAAATTTTTTGTATTGCTCCAGAAGGGTTAACCCATAGAACCGTTATTTTGTTTTTAAGTTTTTTCGAGAACTAATAAACCGATTTCAATAATTCTTATTCTGCACAAGCGCTGGTACTGTCTTAATAATATTTGACGATCAAAAATGTCATTAATTTTTTTTTGATTTTCAAACAAATATTATAAAGTTTAATTGTAAAAACTCGATATCTCAGAAAGGTGCTAACATTTTTTTAACGAAATTCAAATGTTAAATGTATATTTATGAGCACTAAATAAGTGAATACCAAAAATATTTTTAAGAAAAAATGTCAAAAATTTAAAAAAAAAACCGCTCCCACGATTTTGAAAAAAATCAAATTATTTTTGAAAAATTAAATGGCATTTAAATTTTTGAGGAAAAACTTATTTTGCTGGTGAATTTTTAAATCTTAAAATATATAAAATATTTTTAAACATACTTTTTGAGTACATGAACCAGTTTATGCGATACAGTGGTCCATTTTAATTTTAGAGTCCTTTGTATATCATTATGTATTATTATTTGTATAACAGCATTTATATGTCGATATTTCTGCTGGTTCTTGAGATATGGACGACAAAAAAAGCTTTTCCGAACGTTCGAAGTTACGTACACACGCACACATATCTGTAAAAATATTTTATCTAGATTCTAGGGACCTTGAAAAGTCGAGAAATGTAAACATTTTCGAACCATTTAAAATAACGAACGCATCAATCTTTCAATTTCTGTGGATAGGATGTTGTTTCAACATATTTTTTACTGACCAAGAATGATTTTCATCGCTATACAAAATTCGGTTGAAAAGGACTATAAAATAATATAACTATAATAAACCACTTTCGATAAATCGAATTAAAAAAAAGAGGCTGGGATGCGACCCACACTGATAAGTGATAACTTCCCATACCGTCTGTCGATTTGTCTTGCTTAAAACTTTGTAGGTTTTCGTGTTTTGTTAAAAATGTTCTCAGTTGAATTGTTCTTAAAAATTTAAAAACTATCAATAATATTTTGCATATAATGAAATAGTTTGATTTCGAAATAATTTTTTTGTTAACGAGATTTTTAGTCGAAAACCAATTTTTACCAATTTTAGTAGCATTTCTTATACAAAATTATTTCTTATATAAAGATATACAAATTGGATGAATGAAAATATTTTCAAATCAATGTCTTCTATTATTCACGAGATATCGAAACTCGAACATCAATTTTTGCCAATTTTTCATAAAATTTTGTATAGATTTTAATTTTGTATGAAAAAACTGAGTGTTGAATTTTTATGAAAAATGAACTAAATGTCAAAAACAATATTTTCTGTAAGATAAAAATAGTTTGAAGTTAATATTTTTAAATTTTGAAAAGATATTTGAGTCGAAAGTAAATTTTTACCAACTTTTATTAATTTTTTTAGGTTTTTATTTTTTGCAAAAAAACTGTTAATTCGATTTTTCTCAAAATTTTACCTGATGTTAAAAACGTTATTCTTCGTTGCACAAAATTATTTTGAAGAAAAAATCATTTTTTTGTAAAATTTTCGAGGTGACAAACATTTTTTTAAAAAGTTTTTTTGCTTTGTGAAAAACCGTTAATTTGATTTTTTCCAAAAATATATTTATTTGGTATCACGTTACAGTACATAATATAAAATTTAATTTAAGTCTCTAGCGTCAATGGTTCATGAGATATTTAGGGTTAACCGAAATTTTCACCTTTTTTTTAAACTGCTATGGTAAAATAAACCACCCACGCAATTTTCTTGAGAGCCCTTTCTGCATCTTTCTGCATTATTATCTGTATAACAAAATTTATTTGAAGTCGATATCTCTTCTGGTTCTTGAGCTATGGAGGACGAAAAAAACGTCGCGAACGTACAGACGTACGAACGTACGTACACGTACACACGCACGCACAGAAATCTTTCTAAAAATCTTTTATTTCGACTCTAGGGACCTTGAAACGTCGAGAAATGTCAAAATTTTCAATTTGACAAATCAGACCCATTACAATAACTTCCTATGGGAAGTTAAAAATTTGGAGGCAGTCGATGGTTTGGGCTGTAGGGGCCAAGACAGACAAACAGACTAACGGAATCGGGGGACCCACTTTTTTCAACTTCTCTACAATCGTAATGCCATGTTTCATTAAAATCTCGAGTTCGAAATTTTTACGGGTGCAATACTTGCTATATAGTCCCTAGTAAGAAAGTAGAAATCACCTTCGTTATTGTGTTATAAATTTGAATACCGACTTCAAAAGACTACATACATATTAACACGTTATTAATTTAAAAAAAAACACGAAGAATAAGGTTATATTCTTGAAATGCTTGTTTGGAAAACAGTATCAATGGAAAACAAATTACACTCGTATGATTTATTGAGTCAACAAAATGACAAACTTTACTCTCAATATTCTTCAAAGAAATATATATTTTTTTGAATCATGAGTTTCGAGAAAATAATAACTGATAAATATCGGGAGAACTGAACGGGCGAGATAAAAATTTTGCAAAAGTATGAATAATGATTTTCCAGGTGGAATTTAAGGAAAAATTAGGAACCCTTCTACGAATTCATCGTGTTTAATTTAATTTTAACCCTTAAAAGCTGATTTCCGAATCATTTAAAATTTTGAAGTTCACCATAAAAGTTAATTTATTCGAAGTCTTCACTAAATAAATGCAATTAAAAGTAAGACGTAATCTATTTATAAGTGATTTTTGATGTTCTGATAAGGTTTGATGTTTGTTTTAAAAGAACAGTTTTGTTTTTATTTTTTAATTTGAGAGGAATTAACATCTTACGGAAGAAAAGCAGAAGCTAGTGGTTACTTCTCTAATTTTGAAAATTCAAGAACATCAGGCGCTGTTTACAGTTAAATTTATAAAAAAAAATCTTAATTTGAAGTGTTGAAAACATGAAGGGTCTATAAAATGAAAGTGAATTTAAGAAATAAAAATGAGAGAGTAATGATTGCATTCAAAACTTTTGCGATAAAGAACATTTGAAAATATTTTATTTTTCCCACTTTACTTTAAACATAAAGTCATTGCTTTATGCAAAACATACATTGAAACCACTGGAGCAAGGCCAAGCAATGTTAATTTTGAGTTCACTGTAATTATATTTTTTTTTAGATTAAGAAATTTTCAAGAATCTAGCTGCTTGCATTGTTTAATACGAACATAACATATCAATGTTGAAAGTCATTGACTTCCACAATCATTTTAATATCCTATTTTTATAAGTTAAATTCTGTTTTTGAGTATGATAACCCTATATTATGAACAATGATAACAGATATCCTAAAATATGGTTATCTGGTTAAATTATAATGCACATTAAACATATTTAAAAAAAAAATGATAAGTAAAATTTCTTCGTTTCATATCTTGTACATGTAAAGGATGGTTAAATTTTAAGGGCACATGATTAATGTGAACCACACCTAAACGTCAAGTTTTTTTCTGAATTTTGTTTTATATTTTTCAATTTCAAACTAATTCAATTTGAACCATGGCAAGATACAAAATTAAGCAACGTGTTAAAGTTAATCCGGGTTATTATGAAAATGGGCATTCAATTTAATCGTTGAAATGTGTGTAAAATCAGAATAACCGTGCATGCTTGTACCAGCTCAGCTCGTACTGCAGAAACAGAAAATATTCCTGCTATTCGCGATAGTGTGGCTGAAGGGCAGTGCACCTCACCTCATCTCGTCGTGCCCAACAATTGCACCTCTCACGCTCGTCGTTGATGAACATTATGCATAAAGACTTGCATTTACACGCTTACAAAGTGCAATTGACTCTAAAACTAAGGCCTCTTGACCATTTCAAGCATCATCAAAGATGGTCAGGGGTGGAATCGGCTAAGGTGATAGTTGACTATAAAATTTTTGATAGTCAAATTGACTATCACCGAGTTTCCCGTCTGTGTAAGCTGATTCAATTCAATTCAATTCGATTGAACAATTTCAGAATATAATTGTCATAATTCATTGTTGCTATGGTGAAATTTTAAAATCATTTCTATAACATCTATATCTATTATTACATTACTAATATTATAAATGCGAAAGTAACTCTGTCTGTCTGTCTGTTACTCAATCACGCCTAAACTACTGAACCAATTTGCATGAAATTTGGTATGGAGATATTTTGATACCCGAGAAAGGACATAGGCTACTTTTTACCCCGGGAAAATAACGCATTCCCATGGGAAAATTCAGGTGGGCCGATCGCTTTTACGCCTAAACTACTGAACAGAATTAAATGAAATTTGGCAAGGAGATAGTTTGAGACTTAAGCAAGGACATGAGTAACTTTTGACCTCGGGAAAACAACGCATTCCGGTTAATCTGATCGCTTTCCGGTTAATCTGATCGCTTTCACTCCTAAATTACCAAAGATTTGAATAATATTTGGATAAAATTGGTTGGGAATGCGTTGTTTTCCCGTAAGGAAAACAACGCATTCCCAACCCTTATGAAATAAGTTGTCGAACATGTTAAACTTATCATACACGTATGTATATTAACGCGGGCTTCGCGCGCCACGTGCCTCAAGCCCTAAACGTTAGACGCAAACTGTGGCTCCCACCAAGTTCCACAAATAATAATTTTAAACCTAAACTTTGCTATGCTCAACCTTTCATCGCCAAACACGAGCCATGTAGGTACAACAAATAATTCACTGGGTCTGTCTTCTACTTTCGATAATTCTGTTTCGGCTGAGACGCGGGGCGAGTGCGGCACGGCGGCGGTAGTGCGGCACGGGAGGAGGACATCACTGAGTGGGTCTACCCGAACGGTCACACACGCGAGGGCACACGCCGTTGTCGGACGCATGCAAATTACAGAGAAATCCTGCAAAAATTTTATTTGTCGTGTAAATTTAATTGTTTCTTTAATACTTAATGATTTACTCGGTTCGTCATTTAACCTAACGTAGGACAATCACACTTAGTATGGCCTCATCCCATCTCGGCACAATTCAGACATACGTACAAAAAAGTACAGCTCAGGTTTTTCCATACTTCTATCCAAAAAAAACTATCTAATTCGGACGAAGTCGCGGGTAGAAGCTAGTATCTAAATAAAAGTATTAAATTGTCTGTGTTTTAATAACATTCTAACTTTTCTTATGCTTTTTCGAATGTCGTAAGCTTTGTCCGTCACAAGAATGTGTTTTTGTATCTAAAAAAAGGTAACTGAGAAAATTTTCCATTCGTTTTTTGTAAGCGTCTGGTAGCTCTACTCAGAAACGATATGTTTGTAGGAAAACGACTATCAAATTTTTCTAGCTACAGCTTTTTAGGTATCAATTTGACTTTCACCTTACACAGATCAAATTCGATTATTTTGACTGTCAACAATCACCTTAGCCGATTCCACCCCAGGATGCTGGCAAGAAATGGCAATAGTGGATGATCAATTTTCAAAGAAAATCATCTTCAGTGATGAGGCACATTTTCAACTTAGTGAATTGGTCAATAAGCAGAATTGCCGCATTTTGGCCGAATGATAATTCAAGAGTGATTGTCGATTGTGGTGCAGTTTATGGGCTAGCAGCATCATCGAACCGTTTTTTTCCAGAATGAGGCCGGTCAGGCAGTTGCTGTGAATGGTGTTCGCTATCGTGGCATGACAACGAACATTTTATGGCCCGAATTGCAAGATATGGATGTGGACGATATGTAGTTTCAACTAGACGGTGTGCCGCTGAGTTCGCAGCAGATATTAGGCCGATATTTTGTTCCATACATAATTGAACCATACCAATATTATCAAAATATAAATAAATGACAATAATTTTCTAAATAAATTGTGTTTCATTCAAAATCAACATTGGCCCTTAAAATTTAACCACCCTTTATTTTTATATTTTAATGAATCAAAAATTCTCTGCGCTCTTAATTATTGTATCAAGAAACCATATAATGCAATTTGATCAGAACGCAGATTTCAGGGTTAAACACAGTATTATGGTATTTAAAGTGCCATTAAGTCTGTGAGTTTGAAATATAATCTCTCTTAAACAGTGGGGTGGAATAAAAAGAAATGAAAATAGATACAAATTAACTTAACTAAATATTAAAGCACTCTGAAAGTTCATTCCATGTTTATTTTTAAGTCAAGGCAAGGAAATAATTTAGTTCAAATATTTTTTAAATGAACAAACACGTGTCAGGTTTTTAGGTGGATATAGTTTTTAAATATTACAGAGGGTGGTTTTATTTAGAAAATCGACACATTTTGGGGTTACGAAAAACTAATTTACTAAAATTTGTATATTCTTCAATTCAATAGAATTTACCTCTTGGTTAAAAAAAAGTTTGATCTCTTTCGCAACGGTAGTCATAAAATAAGTAATTTGAAAAAAAAAGGATTCTAACTCATAGTCCGCATTTTTGCCCTACTATAACCTTTCTTTTTGAATTTGGTAGAAACTGACAAATGAAGCTTTCCACCGCCAATAAGCTTTTTTAGAATTTTTTTCAACATAAAGATCTTATTATATATATTATTATTATATATTTTGAAAAATACTTTAAGTGAAATGTGTACATTAATCGAATTGTTTTGTAGGTTATACGTATACCCCACTGTGTCAACCCAAATGTCCGCGATACCGACCGAAACGCGACTTGATGTCGACAAAATTGCCTAAAAAATATTAAGATAAGTAAAAAGCATCTGTTAAAAAACCATTTTATTTTGTTTTTCTTGTGTTTTATTTAAACAACAGAGAACAAATTTAAAAAAAAAATTACAAGTAGACAACATGTCGTTATCTTTGTGGACTTATTATTATGTATTTTGTTTTTATTAATGATTTTTCTGTTTATTCAAATGATTCTAAGTGAATTATGGGTGTCATAATAATACTGAACTTATAAATTATTTGTATAAGTATCTATAGTTTTGCCCGTGGTTAATGGGTTAATGGTTATGGTGCGTAGACCGTTTTATGGGACTGATAGTTTTCCGCGTCTGATGCGAAATCTATAAGTGGCAGATAATTCCACCTAAGACAATATCTTTTTTAACAAGAGTCAGAGTAAGTTTCTCGTCTGTTTCGAAGGAATTGTTATAAGTTTTTTAAGAAAATACATTAAAATTGTCGTGAATAAGGAATTGCTGATATTTATTGTCTTTTCCATTTTTCGTTTTTTGACGTTAAATGAATTATTTAATATAACGCTTAGGTGTAGATGATCTTAAATGGGTCTTAAAACTATGAAGAAGCACATTCTAAAATAAAATACACGACTGATAGCATGAACTAAAAAAGAGGCTAGGATGCGACCCACACTGATAACTTCCCATCTCGTCTGTCGATTTGTCTTGCTTCAAAGTTTGTCTATATGTATCAATTTTTACCAAATTTGAGTACTATTTTTTGTAGATTTTATTTTTTTATGAAAAAACGGACTGTTGCTATTTGAGTCGAAAGTAAATTTTTACCAACTTTTATGAATTTTTTTTTAGGTTTTTATTTTTTGTAAAAAAACAGTACATTCGATTTTTTTCAAAATTTTACTAAATGTTCAAAAGCTCAAGAACCAGAAGAGATATCGACTTCAAATAAATTTTGTTATACAGTTTATAAGGCCGAAAGATGCAGAAAGGGCTCTCAAGAAAATGGCGTGTGTTGTTTTTTACCATAGCAGTTTAAAAAAAGGTAAAATTTTGGTTAACCCAAAACATCTCACGAACCAATAACGCTAGAGACTTCAATTAAATTTTATATTATATATTGTAACGTGATACCAAACAAATATATTTTTGGAAAAAATTCCAATGAACGGTTTTTTTTATAAATAAAAAAAAAACTGAAAAAAAAATATTATTTACCTCGAAAAATTTACGAACAAAAAACAATTGTATCTCCAAAACAATTTTGTGCAACGAAGAATAATGTTTTTAACATCTGGTAAAATTTTGAAAAAAATCGAATTGACAATTTTTTTTATAAAAAATAAAAACCTATAAAAACCATTACTTAAAGTTGGTAAAAATTGATTAAATATCTTTTCGAAAATTTGAGATTATGGCTTCCAACTAATTTTATCTTATAAGAAATATTATTTTCAACATTCTGTAAAATTTTAAGAAAAATCGAATTAACAGTTTTTTTTACAAAAAATAAAAACTTAAAAAGCTGGTAAAAATTTAATTTCGATTCAAATATCTTTTCAAAACTTTGAGATATTGACCTTAAACTAATTTTATATTTTTAAAAATATTGTTGTCAACATTTAGTAAAGTTTTGAGAAAAATCGAATTGACAGTTTTCTACCCAAAAATAAAAACCTAAAAAAACATTACTAAAAGTTGGTAAAAATTGACTTTCAACTCAAATAACTGTTCAAGACTTTAAGATATATGCTTTAAACTAATTTTATCTTTTAAAAAATATTGTTGTCAACATTCAGTAAAATTTTGAAAAAAATCGAATTGACAATTTTTTTACAAAAAAAATAAAAACTAAACAAAAATTAATAAAAGTTGGTAAAAATTGATTTGCTACTCAAATATCTTTTCAAGACTTTAAGATATTGGCTTTAAAAAAAATTTTTGTTATAAGCAATATTGTTTTCAATATTCGGTAAAACTTAGAGAAAAATCGAATTGACAGTTTTTTTTACAAAAAATAAAAACCTAAAAAAAAACAATATTAAAACTTAGTAAAAATTTACTTTCGACTAAAATATCTTTTCAAAAATTAAAAATATTGGCTTCAAACTTATTTTTTCTCACAGAAAATATGGTTTTCGACGTTCAGTAAATTTTTTATTAAAATTCAACAGTCAGTTTTTTTCATAAAAAATTAAAATCTACAAAAAATAGTACGCAAAATTGCTAAAAATTGATGTTCCATTCTCGATATATCGTGAACAATAGAAGATATTGACTTCAAATTAATTTCATTCATCCAATTTGTATTTGTATGTATAAGAAATAATTTTGTTTAAGAAATGCTACTAAAATTGGTTTTCGACTAAAAATCTCGTTAGCAAAAATAGATTTTGAAATCAAACTATATCATTATATGCAAAATATTATTGGTAGTTTTTAAATTTTTAAGAATAGTTCAACTGAGAACTTTTTTAACAAAACACAAAAACCTACAAACTTTTTAGCAAGACAAATCGACAGACGGGATAGGAAGTTATCAGTGTGGGTCGCATCCCAGCCTCTTTTTAAAAATCCAATTATTAAGACAGTATGAGAGCTTGTGCCTAAAGCATTTATCAAAATCCGTTCATGAGTTCTTTGGATAATTTAATAAAAAAATAATGTTTTTTAACATTTAACTGACCCAATGCAAACATGACGTCATAGGTCTATATATTTTTTTAATTGAAGTGCTATAGGTGATTACCATTTTGTTTACTTAATAAGATAGCTTGGATTAGATATCACCTTGGTTTTAACAATAGAACAAATCGCATATCACAGGTCTCATATTAAAAATTCTACTTTCTTCACGAGCGATTCGTGAAAATGGCCAACAGTCATAGTTTGACACTCAAACAAAGGGGGAGTAAACTTTGTTTTAGTAGACAGTGTGACCGATTTGTTGTTGAAAATATAGTGAGTAGCGACATAATATTTCGAGAGGGGATTGTTTTCTGAGGTTCGTCAAACTACTCCTCTGACACTAAAACTTTGAACTGCAAACAAAAATAGTTTTGATCTTGAACATTTCAAAATTTCAAAGTACTTTTAACATTGGTGAGGCCAAATTTTTGTTTCTCTCGAACCACGAAGTTGATGCTCAAAAACTTCTCAGGCATGAAAAATCAACTGGAACATAGAACATAGTAGTTAGTATTGTTTTTTTTCGCATTAAATTCGAGTCTCTAGGGCCTGATCTAAAAATGTGAAACCCAGTAGTTGTCTTCAAAGACAACATAACCCATATCATCGGTCAAATTTAACCTGATTTAAGGTCCAGACTTATAGAAAAATTTATATTTTGGATTTGGGAAATTTTCCTTTGGATACTTACACTCTACTTTTAAAATTGAATATTCGTTCTTCTTAAGTGGTTTACTCGTAATCTCGTAATACGACGGAAACTCTAAGCAATGGAGTTTATGTAGGTATTAACTTTTGTTTAAACTTGACTTGTTTCCATAAATCTTTTCTTATTGTTCTTTAAAGCCACATTAATTTCTTCCAACACCCGCACAGTTACACAGTTGCAACAAGTAATTTGATGCAATACCGATTTAATCAACAGACTCTTTTAAATCGCCCACAAAAACTGCTTCAGCTTTAGATCTAAACTTCTTGCACCAAAAAAACAAAAAAATACTCCAAAACCACCTTTACTATGAGATCATCCACCATCAAGACAAAATATATATAAATTCACCCAAAAAAGCTCACGTTTAATTTTTGTTTTCTTATTTCTTAGCCGAAATCTTTAAAATATCTACCGTATAATTAAATTTATTATCTGATCATCAAACCGAGTCACTGACCATAGATTATTGTTGTCATAATTCAAATAATAAAGATGAAGAACCGTTTTCAATAATTTTGATTAGTTTTTGCTTTTTTGGGCTTCTATTTTTGTTTGTTTCTAGCACTGAGCATGCGAAACACGTGAATTACGACCGCGCTTCCAGATCATGACTGATTGCTCTGCTATCAAACAGATCAGTCAAGACCTCCAACACTTTTTCAAAATAAGTTTTTTTTTTTAAGTTCTTAATAATTTTATGAGTAGGAGCAATCTTCTGGGTGAATTTTTTGTAATTTGTATTTGTTCGTCAATATGTTTTGGGGCACTTTGCTCCCGCTCCCTCTATACGCCGCCGCCGCCGCTTCGCTAACCGTCAGCGTTCCGATATTGAGAAATTGTATGTTAATAAAATGTATGTTTGTTTACATTAAATTTGTAGTACTCTCTCGCTGATTCCTTATTCTTCGGCATCCCACCGCCTCCACTTTACCATAGAACAACTTCTGTATAGATATCTGGGGTCTGTTCAAGAACATTCATATGCGTTGACGCGTTCGTCCGTTTGTCGTAGGTGTGGTATGGTTTGGTTTGGAAATTTTATAGAGCTGCTGTTGTTGCTGCTGCTGCAGGGGCAGGCAATCAAGTGCAGAATAAAAACATATGGCACGTTCCTCCTCCGTATAATATGGCAAATATTATACGGAGGAGGAGTAGTACCATTGCCACTGAACCGTAATATTCAAATGCCACTAACTCTGGACAAAGTTAATAAACATTTCGTCACCCTTGCAACACTTTGCTACGATGAAAGAGTTGTCTTTCTTTTTTTTCAAGTAGATATATTGTGGTGTTTACCTCTTAAAGTGCCCACTTAATATGCGAAGGGATTCTCTGGAATTCCGAATTACCCTCAGTCCCCGCCTACATCGCTTCATCTACTAAACTGACAATTCTGAGAAAAATCATAACTTAAGAACTTCTGGAATTTGTCTTGTGGTATTTTGTTGTTTTCTCATCGTAGAAGATCTAATTTTTATTCGATTGTGTTTATTAACTTTGTCAGTTTCTTTGTTTATTTAATTGTTGTTTTTTTTTTTTGGTACGCATGTGATTTAGTATACACGCTATATTGAGAAAAAGTGTGTATAATTAATGTGGAGAATTTATGATTGTTTCTAGGTGTCGATATGGGAAAAAATAAAAATAAGTGGGCTTATGAAAATAGAGGCATATTTGCGTGTACAGTGATGTGCTAAGAAATATTGACAATGGATTGATTTAAAATGGATTTTTATTAAAACTAGCTTCTAACACAGTAAGAATTAAGGATAAACTTTAACGTAAATATGCGTCATTTGTATTCTATAGAAAAGTAGAACCTTCGTGCAGTAATCAGTTAAAAGCTTAAACTGTCAGCTTTTAAAATATTGACAGCTATATAAATAAAATACGGCAAATTCAAATAAAACTTTGATTTTCTAAGACCCATTATATATTGTGCCGACGGAGTTTATAGTGAAAGGAAGGATTACAGACCTAGACTTTTTTTTTGTGATTCAAAAAATGAATTTGTCGAAAACATTCTGCTGAAACATACAAACTTTTGGGTTTTTCAATGCGACCGTTTATTTTGAATAGCTTGCTATTTTGGCAGCTGTTGCTTTTGAAACTGCTTTCTTGAGATTTTGAAATCGTACTTTTCCAAGAAAAGTTTTCTGAAAGTTTTATTTTTTAAAGTGTACACAACAAATTGGACACCGATTTAACTTCCTTAGAAAATTCTTTTATTTAGGCTATATGAAAGGTAAGGTAAATCATTGTTAATGGTCCAAAATTCAGGATTCAAGATCTTTAAGATCAGTTGTGGAAGGATGTTCATCCCGAAACCTTATTCTTTGTATTTCATTTGAACACCTTAGTTGGCTACTATACATAATGGGGCATATTCATAGATGTTTGCTAAACTCTTGCTAAGTTGTTGCTAAGCAAGTCCAGAGTTTAGACTATTTATAAATTAATTTAAACCTAAGTTTAGAGCTAAAACTGTGGTTTAACTATAAACATAGGAAATGCTGTGTTTAAGTAGTTATTATCACAGCCAAATGTCATATTCGATTTTTGTTTCTGAATTGAAAAGCTGAAAAGGTAAATCATATCAAATAAATTGTACGTAAACTTGCTGGTATAGCTTTTCTTTTTGGCAATATTCGCTACAAAGTTCTTTGTCTGACTGCAATATGTTTTCCTGCCGTTCGCGTTTTATATTTTCCTTGGTTTTCATCTAAAATATTATTGAACTTTGTTGTTGTTTTTTTTTTTATTTTCTATTAAATAGTTTTGTTTTACTTACCTTTTTCGACATCCAATTCTATAGGAATGACAGCACAAAATAACGAGTTTGAAAATATAACAGTACTTTTTTGCTTGACCTGTCATTTGAAGTATAATTGTAGTAGAATACAACCTTAAACTGGAGTTTTACTAAACACATCAGGAAAATTGACTATGAATAAGAGCTGTGTTTATTTAATCAACAAGCCTTAAACTATAGATCAAGAAATCACGACTTTAGTAATTCTCTATGAATACGCGCCAATGTTTTTAAACAAATACTTAATAAAAATGGTAAGTAAAAAATATTTAGCAAAATAACAAAAAGGTAAAAACAGTTTTCATGGAAATCAATTTTAAAAACAATGTTTTTAAACAAATACTTAATAAAAATGGTAAGTAAAAAATATTTAGCAAAATAACAAAAAGGTAAAAAACAGTTTTCATGGAAATCAATTTAAATTTTTTGTTCTAAACTATAAACGTACCTACATACATATTCTTGACTCAAATAATATTAATCTTGTATTAACATTTTTCTAAATTCTAATTATAACAAAACTTTTTTAGGTACTTCAAAATAAGATTTTTATTTATTAAATTATTTACTTGAATAAATAATTATATTTTTGCACAGTATTGTGCCAATAGAAGTTTTCCTTTTTTTTTAACCCATAAAACACTTAAAATAGAATTTCAAACTTCCATCAAATGAATTTATCTATCTGGTTAATTAGAAAGTAAAGTAAACGCGCAGATCCGATTATCTCTTATTGCGGTATTGATTTTTGAAATGAACCATTTGTCTTTTGATTTTTTAAACTTAAAATTGGATTTCAATTTCAAATGGAAAAAATAATAGGGTGAGAAATATGTAATTTAATTGAATTTGCAATTAACATACTACTTGAAATATTATTTTTATCTATTCGAAGGTTAGTATAGTACTTTTCAATCATTATAAGTTTTTATTTTGATGGTATAAAGTACGTTTCTTTATTCGATTTTATATTTTTGTTTGAATATTTCTATGGTCATTTCATTATTGATTTTCAAAATAATACATTATTTTTAAGTCATTCATACAGTGTTTGTGTATTAAAAATATTGAGGTCAAAGGTTATTTAATTTATATTTAGATTTACAGTTTTTACAGTATTGTGAGATCTTTCATTGCTCTGACAATAGCTGCCAATGAGCTAACAAAGGCCAAATACGATCGGCAGATTATGCAACAAAGTCTTGACATTTCATTGTCGGATTGTTTGCTAGTTTTGATTTTGCGTCTGTGCAAAAGATTTATTCTATTTGAGAAAGAAAAAGTTCTTTACAACAACTGTCAAATGTCTTAAACAGTAGCATTTGACAGTTTTAATCATCGTTTAACAATGGCTGAGACCATTCTGAGTTTGTGGATATTTGGCCACAAGGAATTGAAAGTTCTAACTATTGGTAAATATTTCGGACAATTCTCTTACTGTTAGATCTGACTAGGAGGCGGATAAGCTTGTCCCCAACTAACTGGGAGGAGGCTTCAAATGTTGTTGATATGCGAAGTAGGGATCTTAAAGTGTTGTGGGATAGGTGCGTACCCTTAGATGGCAATCTAGATGGACTAGTGGGAAGGGTAACTTTTGAGTTCCCTCCCGATGTAGTGCAGGCGGTTGTTAAGCCGAACTTAAGAATCTCGCTCTACACAGGCTTCTTGCCGACATAGCATGACTCCTTGAATGCATTTTTACCTAAAAGAACACTTGCTCGGTCGGCGGGCTGCTAGTGTGAAGACCCGAGTGAGGATTGGCGGCACGCCATTATTGACTGTCCTATACATATTTACGCCGATATAAGGGACTACCGGTTTCGTACCTCAACTGGTGGCCCTTAGAATTCAAGAGGTGCGAGATAGACCTCGCTCTTAAACAAGGAGTGCACTTAATGCCTTACAAATGACTGCGAAATTGTACTGGGATAGTACTTTACCACTTTTTCCTAGTCCTTATATCGTGGGTAAGTTCACCTTTATTTGAGTCCTAGACGGAAGGTATTCACGTTAAGCATATCAATAATATCTGTCAGATCTGAGGATATTGGTAGATCTGACAGTCTTCTAATCTTAGCTCTAAGAAATCGGCTTTTAATATATTGTCAAAAAAGTTTAATTTTTAGCATCAAAATATAGTAGAATTCTTTGGACTTAGTTTGAGACAAAAAAACGAACAGAGGTTTCCAAGTCTCTCAAGATAAGTTTCAAACGATCGACAAAAAAATTATGAAAAATCAATTTTAGCTAAAAATAACTGAGCTTCTACCCAAATCGTCCAATTTTTCAGTCCGCCTTACTGCATATAATATGCAATATAAATACGTATTTCTTTCATTGACATATTTTTTTAACTTTATGATAAGAAGCAACATTAAATTTTTAATGTGCATTATGTTCTTATTTTGTGATTCCCAAGACTTATCAACATGGGAAAAAAGTCGTTCAACATTAAGGGGTCATACTTTTTTGCGATAAGGATTGATTTTTGGACTTTATCAACTTATCCGATTGCACCAAGAAGAAAGTGTAAGTGATGTAGATTAGAATTATGACAATACAATATATTGGTAAGTGTTTTGGGTTAAAATATCATGTTTAACAGTATTTAGTTGCGAGAGTAGAAAAATGTGTTTTTTTAGCTGCATGAACATTTTCGATGGTTATTGTATACCTATGATTTTATGGTTAAAAATGTCATTTCTGTTCAGTAAGGTTTGGCAATTTATAATGAAGTTCATTAATTATATAGAAATGACGACGCTAGCGGTTGTTTAATCGAAAAATATTGACCAATTGGACTGAGCGAATAGATTATGTAACTTAAAGCCATGGTGGAAACTATCTACAATATATATATAACAAATCTATTCAATTCAATTTTACTATCTTGCTTTAATATTTGAACTGCACTTAAAAATCACCCGCTATCAAATTAATGCAGTTTTCAGGACAATTTCTAGGACGTTTTGAGTGTACCAAACTCCAATCAAATTGGTTCATCCCTTTAAACATTGAACTTCAGGGGATTCACAGACGATATCGTATAATTTTTTTTTTTCATTAGTTAGTTATTTTTATACTCTTATTATATTATATTATATAAGTATTTCACTTAATAATGATAAGAACAATAATAAATTAACCTCTTCAAATTAAAAGCAATGGGAATTAAAAATTTTGCTCCATCTATAAATACTCATCATCGTGTTGAAATTATGATCAGTTCGCAATTATCTTTCAACACGAAATACAAATAATGATTAAAAATTGTATTTTTGTTCTATCATTTCTTTTTATTACTACGAGTTTTCTAGCAGATGGAAAAGAATTTTCCAAATGTGAACTTGCTCGTGAATTGGTTAGATTGGGAATTCCTAGAAGTGATCTTCCCGATTGGGTGTGTTTAGTTCGTTATGAAAGTAATTTCAAAACAACTGCAACCAATACGAATAGAAATAAGACCAAGGATTGGGGAATATTTCAAATCAATGATCGTTGGTGGTGTAAGCCAGATGATGGACGTCGATCACACAATAGCTGCAACATTAACTGTAGCAGTCTTCTGAAGGATGACATTACTGAAGCTGTTAACTGTGCTAAAAGAGTCAAAAAGGAGCAAGGATTTAAGGCATGGTATGGTTGGAAATCACACTGTCAGACAACCAAAATAAGTGTTAATGAATGTTTTTGAAAATTAAATTTATTTCATTTACCGTAGGAATTTGAAAAATATAAATAATAATTAAATTTAATGAGCAAAATAAAAACAATACTTTTCTTCTTATCTATGGGAACAAATTTTGTTTATTTTTATGATCAATTAAAAACAACTCTTCCTAAGTGTTCATCAAATTGAACAATACAAATATTAAGTGGCATGTCTTGAGCATGGTAAACGCAATTAATTATGATTCACGGATGACTCTCAAGTGTGACAGTTCTTTATACGAAACTGTACATACACTTTTATAAGTTCAATTAATGATCGTCTGCCATGTTTTTATGTTCTTATCTCAGCAGCAAAAGACATTTGAACCTACAAAAATATTGTTTCTTTAAATAGACCCTTGAGAATAAATTAGTTGAGGGCTTTTGTGAATGATTTGTACAATTTGTTTCACATGAGATAAGTATTTACAAACTGCATGACATTAACCTGTCACATAATTGTTGGTCTACTAAATGAATGTTTTATAAAAAATGACAGGTGAAAATTTGTTAATTGACAACTTGACAGCACTTTATTGAATTTTCTATTATTTTGACAACTTTGTAAGACTGTTTGAATTTATGTTACGATTGATATTTTTATAATATTTTTTTAGATCATAAACATATTGTCACACAAAAATAAGAGCGTAATGATAAATATTAAAAAAAAATCAAATGAAAAATTTTGTATTTATAAAAATTAAGATCCGAAAAACAATGAAGTTTTATGAATGGTCTTGTCAATTTTATTAATTTTGTTGTAAATTTTAAATTTTTCACCTATGGTATATTTTCTTTTTAACACTATACCGTTTTACAGAAATGATATAAATCGACTGAAGATTAATTTTAATACTTAAAAAAATAAATCTTCAGATAGCATAGTGTTTTTTAGTTCTTACAAGGTTGTAAAAAATACAGTTTTGAATTGACTTAAAAATATCTTGAGAAATAAACATATATTGACCACAGGTAAGCTTAAGGTTACATACAATTATTTACAACAAAGTGTTTTCCAATAAGAGGTTTAGTTTTATTCTAAAATAAAATCGAGTAATTTTTAAAAGAAAATAATTTATGTTAATGTCATCGCAAAGAAAAATATATGTCATTAATATGGTTAACGTAATGCTCTCCATGGCTAAGGTTGCAGCACCATACGAACACGGTCCCGAATTTTTTCTTGTAAATTTACAATTGTTTCATTGCTTTTGAAAAACCTCATTTTTAAAGTAAATTCTATTAATTTCATAGCGTTTTTGAAGATGTGTATCTTAACCTTAAATTTAAACATTTCAAGGCCTAAAGTGACAACTTTAGTTATTAAATTATTTTAGAACACTGTTGTTCAGAAAGGTATAGTCTTACCATTTAATTTTGACGACTTCCTAAATATGAAAGCATTCCAAGATTTCAACAATTTTCTATATATGCCATGTTTAAGAGCTAAAACACAATGGCTTAGAGGGTATTTGTTGCTTTCACGCAGAAATGTAAAAAAAAAATGTTTTAAAACGTATTTTTTTTTCCAAAAATAATAGATTATTTTGTTGGCATTTCTATTAATGCGAAAAACGCTACAAAAATTCAAATTTCTGGCCTTATTAAACGTAGTTTTTTCGGACTCAATTTTCGGGACACTATTATTATATTAATATCGTTATCAGTCTCCTTACTCGTAGATTCTTGAAAATATATATATTTCTTAAAGGTATCAACAAAACTTAAAAATTGTAGAAAGAAAAATGTTTGGTTCTTAAATTTTTGGAAATAGATGCATTTAAGTACATAATTTCATAATAATTAAATAAAAACAATTTATGGTAAACAAATAAATTTAGAATAAACTTTTAGGTGGCACTCACAAATAATACGTTTCAGAATCTCTTTTCACTTCAGTTCTCAAGAGTTCAAAGCTTTTATATTAATAGATATGAAACTTTTTGTGTTTTTCAATTAGCCATTAGTTTAACAAAAGTGTCACTTTTTTTGTTTTTGGGACATTTTTATTCTTAAAATTCGTGTTTAAATCTTAGTTCTAGAGCAGTTTAAGCGAATTTACTTTAAAAAGTAGGTTTCTTTAATTTTTTAAAATTAAAAAAAAATTTATTTAACAGAAAATCAATTTTGAAAGAAATAAAATGCACGGCTGGGTCTCTAGAACTTACAAATTTCTTCCAAAAAGTCTGTTTCAAAATATTAAATATATTTTAAGATTTGAAAATTTACCTGCAAAATAAGTTTTTCTCAAAAATTTAAATCCCAATTTATTTCTCAAAAACCTAGATTAACTTAATTTTTGTTTGATCAATTTGATCATCGAAAAAGGCTTGCACAGAAGATTATTGAAAACGGTCCATTAGTTCTTGAGAAAATTTAAAAACAAAATAACGGTTTTATAAGGAAGCAATACCAAAATAAGTTTTTCTTTAAGAAAGACACAAAATAAAGAACAACAAATTTAGGGAAAGTTTTAAAAGCATATATAGTTTCATTTTTGAAAAAGCTCGAATTTTCGATTTTTAACCAAAAAAATTGTATGGGGACTGCTGTTATTTCCCGTATTAAAAAAATAAAAAAAAAAACGCCTTTCGCTAACCGGCTGAAAACCTTGTTTTTCAATCGACAAAATGGTTTGGGCTGTAGGGTAAAGGACAGACAGACAGACGGATGGAATCGGGGGACCAACTTTTTTCGACTTTTCTACCATCGTAATGCCATGTTGCTAAAATGCTAAAAATATTTTTGGTATGTAGTTTTGAATTGTTTTATATTAGAATGTTGTTAAAAAATGTGGACTCATTTTCGAGATATGGACTTTTGAAAAATATATCAAATCATTTTTCAAAAACCCTAAAATCAAACAGAATATGTGCAGAAAAATATATTCAATTGAATATTAACGTAGTTTTATTAGTTTTTGAAAAAAACTAAAAAACAAAATAACGGTTCTATGGGGGGTATAGCATTCTGGAGCAATATAAAAATAATTTTTTTCATTGAAAGAAACCAAGTTAAAAAAAAAATTTAAAAAATTTCATACACATTTATCGGTTCGTTTTTGAGAAAATTCGAAATTTCGATTTATGACCAACAAATTTGTATGTTGACTACTAATATTTTTAGTCTTAAACAAATGATAAAAAAAACGCCCAACACAAATTGGCTCAAAGCCAAGTTTCAACACAATCGACTCAATGGTTTGGAATATAGGGACAAAAACAGACAGATAAACAGGCGGACGGAATCGGAGGACCTCTTTTTTCGACTTATCTACCATCGCAATGTCATGTTTGATTAAAACCTGGATCTCGATATTCTGTACAAATGCAATACGAGTCTTGTCATAAAGACGTATAGTTCTAATGTGTCCCAAGTAATAATGGTAACACAAACAGGGTCATGCTAATCATTTTGAAAAGCTAGAAACCCATTATTTAAATTAATTTTAAAATAAAGTTGTTTGCGTAAATAGAAATATCCTCAAACTCGAAATCTAAAAAAAAAGTCAAACTATTTAATTACAAAATTGAATAGTATTATGTATTATTTTTGCTTTTATTAGTTTTCAATAAAAACAGAAACACAAACACTGAAATTAGTAGTTTTTAAGTTTTTGAGAAATTAACAAATAATGAAAAGTAGTTTATTCCAAGAAAAACATAAGCTCATAGTTTATAACTGTTTGTATTTCATACCATACGGTTTTAAGAAAATATTTAATCAGAAATAAGTTACATAAATTATATAGATATTAAAGGCATTAAATCAACTATTGGATAGCCTTAAGTAAAAAGATTAAATATTTCGAATTTATTTTATTCCTTAATTCTAAACGTTTTTTTAAAAAAATCACATATAACCAATTTTTTTAAATGCGAATTTAACTTCTCTGAAAATTTTACCAGATTTCAAAAATGTCATTTTTGGTAGAATACAATTATTACTTACAACATTTTTTGTTTTTAATCAAAATATTGGGCGCATTTTTTGTGTTTTTGATTTATTGTTATTTTGTTATTATTATTGTTTCGTGAGATATTTTTTTTTACACTTAATTTTTATAAATTTTGTTCTGCATGTTTTTAGTTATTATTTGCTTATTTATTTAAAGTCATTATCTCAGTTCATATACGGAAAAGGTCACATAAACGTACGTAACAATCAAAAATATACCCCTCTTAAAACCATGCATTACAATTTAAGGGACTTTTTAAGCGAATTTTCTAAAAATTTTGCACAATTTTTGTGTTAAAAAAATAAGAATTAAAATTAATTTTAATTTCTTATTTTACAGTGAATTTTGCAAAATTTTCGATTTTGCATTGTTTTTTTCTTTTTAATGCAAACAAATTTTATTTTGAATTCAATTTTTCAATTATGTATAATTAACATTTTTAACATCCATGTTATGAACATTTCTAAAATCTAAAAAAATAGAGGGAATAAAATCTAACCGTCTGAAAAATCCACCCTGTATAGACTGTGATTTGTTTTCTTTAACCCAATAATACAGATATTTTAAGTTACCAGTGTGACCATTTGCCTCAGAATCATAAGAAATATCCTCTTATTCCATTCCTAATAGCAATTTATTCTTAATTTGGCTTTAACGTGACTTATAATTATTTCTGTAAACCAAAAAAAAAAAAAAAAATGCTAATGCAAAAATAAAAATGTTTAAAATTTTATTTAATTGTTCAACGGTCATTTGATTTTCTAATTGCTTTTCCTTAGAACTATACTCATCAAAACAAATACAACAACAGGTCAACATAAAATAGGTTAATTGTTCTGACCGCATTTTCTTCTTGGCTTGTTTTTTTTTTAAAGAACGAAACTCTAAACCAAAAATGTTTTAGAGCGTGACACAATTCATTAAGATAAAAGAACTAAAAAAAAAATTGCTACAAGTATCCATAAAACGCAAGCACTGCAAAAAGCAATCAATGTCCATGAAAAATCAGATATCCATCCTGGATTATACCTTTTAACCTGAATACACTATCCTAATACACAGAAGCACTCAGCAACGGATATCCGGTTCGCTTATATTCCTGACCTACTTTTTTCTTTCTTCCTTAACAACCGCTAAAGGTATACCTCCATAGACACCATTAAAGCCATATATAAAATCTAAACAAAGTTGTAACTTTGTATAACCTATATCAGTTTATTGCTCTTTTAAAAAATAAAACAAAATCAATGGATCTAGGGTGCAGTATGAGTGCCTAGGAGTCATATGAGAAATCTGATTTTGTTTCAAACTAACATATAATAACGATATGACCGACCCAGAGTACGGCCTCTGCGTCTGCCTTTGCACTATAACTAAGCTTAGCTACTAACCACTTCGTGGAACTGCCAACTGTATGGTTGCCGTCATTATTTGCATGACATAGGTTCGGTGATCCCTTTCTATTCCTTACGAACGTGTAATTAGGAGTTGTATAAATGTTATGGGAAGTTTAAAAAGGACTCTCCAGTGCAGAACTTAGTGTAATTGAAGTGTTTTATTTTTGTCGAGCTAAAAAAAAGTTGCATACACATTGGAACTATTTAAAAATCTAGAACTAGGACTTTTTAAACTTATGTGAAAGTAGGGAGGAATTTAGAACGCTAAAGCAAGGAAATTCATAACATTTTCAAGATAAGGTTATAATAGGTTAAATAATTAAGATTATCAAAAAGAATTTATGAGAGTTAATTGACTCACTAACATTATTTTGATGAAGGACCAATGAACCCACTTTTTCTTTGTGCTTAAGTAAGTTTATATATATGTTTAGGTTTTGTTTTATCATAAGAACAGCTTTAAATATAATTGTAGCCTTTGAATAAATGTAGTTGTAGATTATTGGAATTTACAGTATCAATATTTTCTTTTTCTTGGGAATCATTCAAAGTACTTTGCGAAGACATTTTTTGGTTAAGTTGAAGAACCTTAAATTAAAAGCTTTTTAAAATGTATGTTAATTAAAAAATTCATAGTAGTACTTACGTTCCTGCTGGTCGATCTATTCTCAAGCCAAGTTGCAAAATTCCCCAGAGGCTTCAATATCAAAAAATACAATATTTCTATTATTGATATAAAACTAAGACCAAGCAATCCAATGAGACCTCCAATTTTAGCTTAAATCAAATAAAAGTTCTTAAAAAATTCTTTAAAAACTATTAGTTACATACAAAGAAACTCGGTAACACCTCCATAGCTTGTCCTCATCAGGCCAACAAAATCTGAAAATTTATAATAAAAATGCATCACAGCAATATTATCCTTCAAATATGTTGCATTCATTTTCTGCAACATTCGATTTTCAATCATATATCCACCGGAAGTTAAGGGAATGCAAAATTTTGTAGGATTATAAAATAAATCAAAACATCCCTGCATACAGTGATCTTTGCATATTCGTTGTCTCAATTGTTGACAAGGTAAATTCTTTAGACTACAAGCTGGTAAATAAGTCCAAGTTTTTGGCAAATAATAGCTTATGCAACCACAATATTTAGCTATTGTTTCAACTAAACATTCAATTTCACAATTTCGTCGAGAATAAGTTTTAAAATATTTGAGTTTTCGTTCGTTTTTGAAGACACACTGACGTTTGCCTATACTAAGGCTACGCAAGTCGTTGCTAGCTTCAGAACGATCCACGGCTATGCGGAAATTTATCTCAGATCCAGTTTCGACGTAAAGACCATTCTCACGAAGTGAAGGGATTTCCATGGGATTGTGAAGAAGTAACTGAACAATTAGAAACAAATAACTAAGTTGGTTTTTGTATATTCTATTGGAACTATAACCACCTTGAATCCAGGCCCATTTCTTGAAGTGCAGTAATAGTCATCAACCTCAGCATTGACAACAATTGATAATCCCATACTTATACCGACTCCTATGTACATTTTTGATTTAAAATAATCTGGTTTTAAGAAAAACTAAAATTTAACTGATATTTTACCAAACGCAGCACGAGGATAGAAAAGTTTGGGTATATTTTCCTGATATCCATCTTCTGGATCCCAATTAACACCTGCAGCTCCATCAAGTTGAATGAATCCTTCGAATTCTTGAAGTCTATTTTATTGGGGATATCAACAATACTTGTAAGATATTTTATTGTTTATGTAATGATATTTTACTAACACGTTTTTTTATACCAATTACTTATATTAAATATAAATTTTTACAAACGACTGACAGAAAATGTGAAAACTAATAATAATTTTTTTTAAATATATTTTTTGTCATTTTTATACCATTGATTATGAAACATAGTTGGTATAAAATATGGCAAATGGTATAATTTTTTGATATGATTATGATTCATATTTATAATACTTTTTTAACTTTTTTACTTTTTGAAGACTAGCTTGTCATGCATCTGGATAAAGTTGAATAAATGGTCTAAATATTTTTATAATATTTTATTATTCTAAATATGTTATTCATATAAATACATTTGTTTTATTGTGAAATGGTTATTGATATAAAATTACAACTTTACAAGTATTTTTATAAAAGCGTCTACCTTTGTCGAGAATACAAAACGTTGTTGTTTTAGTTTATACCAATCAATTTTACATTATATTTTTAAAACTTTGGATGTTAATGTTTTTAATAATCCAAGAACTATACAAATGAAATACTTCTACAAATGCTCTTCTGATTGGTATAAACAAGTCTAACTATTGAAAAAATATTGAACTTACTTTCTATAGATAAAAGATGGATGCATAGAATTGAAAACACAACACAGTCCTGCATCTGTGAGTATTGGTCTAAATATGTCCGCACAATTTTTTACAACAGTACCAAATTTACATGACAGCAAGAGTGTTTCACACGGTTGAGCAGTCTTAAAATATATTAAAAGACGATTCTGTCAAAATTAAACAAACACTAATATTTTAATAAATCATTCTCACTTCTTCAATAAATTTTTTAATGATCTATTTCGAATTTCTTCCAAATCATCAATTGAGTCAAATTGTTCACTTGATCCTAAGCAAAGTGTTTGAACCATTGAATATTCGACGGAATTTCTAAAAGTCATCATAATTTTAAAAAAGAAGAAAACAAAAATTAACACAAATTTATACAAACCTTGATATATTTTCAACTTTGCTTGATCGAGCTTTATTAACATTACAAATTGTCACAGCTGGAAAAGGGTACTTATGTATCAATATAGGACTTGCTTTAAGGCCCACTATAAATGGTGTACTTTGCCATGTGGCATAGATATCCGTGAGAAGAAAAACCACATAGATAAAGACAGTAACAAAAGATGCCAAGAAAAATAATCTTCAAAGAAATAGGTTTAAAAAAATATATTTTAAAATACTTTACTTTTAAAATACCTCTCACAAAGTGTAAGTCCTTGGTCACCAATATATTTGAAACCATGAAGAGCACTATTTTGAATAAGATTGGTAAGTGTATTCACAAAAGCTTTTCGGACTCTTATGAATGTAAAACTAACTCTAGACCGAAATGTTTCCATTTTAAGTATAATCAAATCTATTCGAAACACAAGAAGATTTTGAGTTCTTATACGAACAATAAAACCTCATTTAGTCTTTAGATAAGAAAGCTTCCATTAACGTTTTTATTTTTGGCTTTAATTAAATTCTTACATCACAAAACAATTAGAACTTGATTGCGCTCATTTAATTGCACGGTTTTGAGGACTCTATTATTAACATGGTGCTTCAATAACAATTTATTGGTTAAATCCAAAAGCCCATTGTTTTTAATTTATCTAAGTCAATTTGAAATGAGTTAAATACTGAAATAAGGCTGACTAAATTACTAAATGAGTATGCAAGATATTAATAGTAAATCTCATAGTATAAATCAACTGTCAAATTCAAAAAATGTTGTCGAATTATTAAAATTTGTTTTCAAATTTAAGAAAAAGGTGACATTTTTAGGAATTGCGAAAGTTAATTTTGGGCCTCTAGACACAAGGTCAGAAATATTCTTCGGATACAAGATCAAAGTTTTAAAAACATTTCTAACAAATAACTAAGATGTTTATGATGTTGTTTGCTTGTAAAAACCAAATTAAAGCATAAGTTTTCGTCTTTCGAGACATTTGAGCACCATTTTTGTAATTTTTTATTTGCTGATAAGAAATCTGTCATTTTTTTTTTTTTGTAACTTCACAAGTAATTAGTAAAATAATTTAACAGGCATTTTTTTTAAATTTGTATCAATAAAGATCGTGAAAAATAAAAAAATAATAAGATTTCAATAAAACTTTAAACTTAATTGGGTCGTACTGTGAAGTTAAAATATTTGTTCTTTAGACGTACTACTCGAATGTGGAATGCCTTACCACTCTCTGTTTTCCCTGTCATTGTAATGTTCAAAACCAATGTACACCAACATCTCCTTTCGAACCCTTCATTGTTTTCCTATAGCTCACACTGTTTCACTGGCTTATGAAGCGTATTCAAAACCCTTTGAGTTTGAGCTAGGTTTTTTTGTTTTGTTTATATTGTACGCGCACTCAAGGGGATATGAATACCCTTATAATGATTATACACAGTGCGAGTAATTAGGAAAGGAGAATAGGATTTGAAAGGAGATACAGATGCCCATTGGTTTTGAATGAATGCACATTGTAATGAGTGGGAAATATTGAAGCTGATAAAACATTTCACATTCGTGTAGTGCGACTAAAAAAAGAATCTCTGTACTTTACAGTACGACCGAAATTGGACTCAAGGGTAAATTGATGGGCATTCCTAAAAGAACGAGTATTACGGTTGAATTGTTTGAGGGGAGGAACGCAACTGGCTATTTCATTGGAGCATTGCTTACAGAGGTAGCGATAAAATAATGAGAGAAATATAACCTTACGACGCGGTGCTAGAGAGATGCAAAACTTTCAGTTAGGCAACGGTCACCTATCATTTTTAGAGCTCTCTTTTGAATTCTGTCCCAGAGACTCAAGTGGGTTATAGTACCACCTGCCCAAATATGGTAATTGTACTCATGTTTCGGACGAATATAGGCTTTATAAATTATAGCCAGATCAGAAGGGGTAAAAAATTTCTTGCATCGTCGTCGGAGAAAATCTAAACACTTAGCAGCATTTTTGGCGATGTCAAATATGTGATCACTCTACAACAAGTGGTTTGTAATGGACATTGCACATACCTAGGACTGACAGCTGTTCAGTCTCCTCGATGCAAGTACCACTCATGGAAAGTGCGGCATTGGGGAGGGTTACGCTTTTGCAAAATGACAGACTTTCCAAATATTTAGAAGAATTTTTAACTTCCCATAGGAAGTTATTGTAATCGATCCGATTTGTCGAATTGAAAATTTTGACATTTCTCGACGTTTCAAGGTCCCTAGAGTCGAAATAATAGATTTTTAGAGAGATGTCTGTGCGTGCGTGTGTACGTACGTTCGTTGGTCCGAACGTCCGGTCCGTACGTTTGGAACATTTTTTTTCGTCGTCAATAGCTCCAGATGCAGTATCGATCCGAGATATCGACTTCAAATAAGTTTTGTTATAATGGGTGATTTTTTTGAGGTTAGGATTTTCATGCATTAGTATTTGATAGATCACGCGGGGTTTCAGACATGGTGTCAAAGAGAAAGATGCTCAGTATGCTTTGACATTTCATCATGAATAGACTTACTTACTGCCACAACGCGAATTTTCAGTGAATGGGCCCTAGAAAAGTTGGCAGAAAATCCGCTTTTTTATCGACAAATTTTGTTCAGCGATGAGGCTCATTTCTGGTTGAATGGCTACGTAAATAAGCAAAATTGCCGCATTTGGAGTGAAGAGCAACCAGAAGCCGTTCAAGAACTGCCCATGCATCCCGAAAAATGCACTGTTTGGTGTGGTTTGTACGCTGGTGGAATCATTGGACCGTATTTTTTCAAAGATGCTGTTGGACGCAACGTTACGGTGAATGGCGATCGCTATCGTTCAATGCTAACAAACTTTTTGTTGCCAAAAATGGAAGAACTGAACTTGGTTGACATGTGGTTTCAACAAGATGGCGCTACATGCCACACAGCTCGCGATTCTATGGCCATTTTGAGGGAAAACTTCGGAGAACAATTCATCTCAAGGAATGGACCGGTAAGTTGGCCACCAAGATCATGCGATTTGACGCCTTTAGACTATTTTTTGTGGGGCTACGTCAAGTCTAAAGTCTACACAAATAAGCCAGCAACTATTCCAGCTTTGGAAGACAACATTTCCGAAGAAATTCGGGCTATTCCGGCCGAAATGCTCGAAAAAGTTACCCAAAATTGGACTTTCCGAATGGACCACCTAAGACGCAGCCGCGGTCAACATTTAAATGAAATTATCCTCAAAAAGTAAATGTCATGGACCAATCTAACGTTTCAAATAAAGAATCGATGAGATTTTGCAAATTTTATGCGTTTTTTTTTTTTTTTAATATTCTCAAGCTCTTAAAAAATCACCCGATATAAGAAATATTGTTGTCAACATTCAGTAAAATTTTTAGAAAAATAGAATTGACAGTTTTCTTACAGAAATTAAAACCTAAAAAAAAAAATGCTAAAACTTGGTAAAAATTTACTTTCGACTCATATATCTTTTCAAAAATTAAAAATATCGGCTTCATACTAATTTTATCTCACAGAAAATATTGTTTCCGACATTCAGTAATTTTTTTATAAAAATCCAACAGTCCATTTTTCCATACAAAAATAAAATCTACAAAAAATAGTACGCGAAATTTTTCGGTTCTCGATATCTCGTGAACAATTGAAGATATTGACTTCAAATTAGTTTCATTCATCTAATTTGCATTGGGTTATATAAGAAATGCTACTAAAATTTGTAAAAATTGGTTCTCGACTAAAAATTTCGTTAACAAAAATAGATTTTGAAATCAAGCATTTCATCATATACAAAAATATTGTTTTAAAAATATGAGTAAAAATCGAAGGGAATTCCAATTCAGGACATCTTAATTCTAGTCAAAATTATTCTTTATTTGTGCAACTTCAAAAAAAAAAATGTTGCCAAATGTGTAATGTGTATTAATACAAACTAAAAATGTATGACATCATACTAATTTTTGCAGTTTACACGTTGTAAGGAGATATTTTCTTAACTATATTTTTAGTTTCATTTTGAACAATCTTGCATTATTTTAAACTACCTAAAGTCATTGAATGCCTGATAATGTATTTACTTCTGATTTTGGTGTTTGCACAAGATCAAAAACGCTTCTAGTTCAATTTTCTCAAAAGAGGAAAAGAAATAAATATTTTAACGAATACTTTTGTCCGTTTGTAGTTAATATCGGATAATCATATAAAATTTAGATGTTTCATAATTTACGCATAAAATCGGTTTGGATAAATTACTCTAAGTTTTAAACGTCTGATTTTTCTATATTTGACATTTTGTTTCATTCTATCTTTATCTGAAATTCACAATATTTTAAAGTACATACATACATCAACTATTTAAAACCTTAACTTTATGAAGTAGGTTCTTATTTTTGACAAATTATGAATCCAATAAGCATCCTTTAGCCAATTCTTACAAAATTTTCCAAATACAAGTTTTCTAATGTTAAATGTTGCTATATGTTTATTTAATTCATTTTTTTAAATAAAAACTCAACATTTTATTGTTTAAATATCAATTCCATTAATTTTGGTCTTTAATTAATCGCAGCTATATCCTTCAGTACTTGGTTATAAAGTTTTTCTAGAATATTTTTCGTATAAAGAAAAGCTAAATGATCAAAATTTTCAACTGGCACAACATACAATCCAGCCAAAGTTGAATTAGGAAGTTCTTCTATTAATCTATCCAAATCAATTCTTGAGACGAACTTATCACTTTTGCCATAGTACAGAAAAACAGGACCTTTGATATTCTTCAATTCATAATTAGGAGGGCTAAAAGATCCATATTTGATTAAATTCCTTGCAAAACTATAATCGAACTGTCGAAAATAACCAGATTTAAATTCTTGGAAAAAGTGAAGATATTGATTTGCTGATAATGATGATGGAGTTGTGGCCATAATATCAGGAATTAAGTCCTAAAAAAAAAGCAAAAACACGTTGACAACATTAAGAACTTTAATGAAAACTAAATAAAAACTTACATAATCAACAGTGTCTTCATTAAATTCAGTTGAGAGGAATAGCGAATTTTCACACAAAGTCTTTGCTTGTTCAGGTAATGAACCATTGCACATTAAGGCCTTAAGAACAAGTGCAGTCTCCTTGCTGGGCTTAAATTCAAAACTTCCAAGAACCTCTCTGAGTGCATTTGGCTGGCCCACGAGTGGAGCAACAAGATTTAAAAATGCATTCTTGGCATTATTTATATAAGCCACGGGAGCCATTAAGTGAGCTGATTTAAAACGATCATTCCATTCGGGCTTCATTGAATTCAAAACCAAATAGTTTGTGCTTCCCTGAGAATGACCAAAATATCGAACTTGTTTTTGTCCTGTAACTTCGGTTATGTAATCGAGCATGGCTGGCAAATCCAATACGGATATTTCATGCCAAGTGAAATTCCAAAACTCGAACGATTCCGGGCTTAATGTTTTGTGTGCCTTGGAATATTTGTTGCCACGAGCATTTCCTATCCAAACATCGAATCCTTTATCGCAGAGCAAGAAGGCTAAAGAAGCATTTCGTCCGCTAATAACGAAATCACTTGATGAAATTCCAAGACCGTGCATCAGAAAAGCAACTTCATGAGAGCTGTTGTTGGAGCATGGTAGTCGATGAAGACCCAAATAGTAACCGTCCTTGGTTTCAACTGTGTGGTTCTCAAACGGATATCCATACCTTCTCACCAAGAGTTCCTGGAATAACAAAAAAAAAAAAAAATAAGAAATTAAACTAAGAATTAAATGAAAAAGGTGAGTTCTAATGAGTTTTGAAACTTCAGATGATGTTGCTTCGTGTTAAGAAGCGAAACTATTGACTTATCAAGTCTGTCTGACATCATCTCGCTATCAAAACGCAATCCCTTTCTCACAAGAAAAAATGTGGGACCCTAATGGAGAGAGCTTAAAAATTACAACTGATTTGTGGACTTTTAACCCTACATAAGTAGTATAAAAGTGTATCGAAATATTTTGCCTCACTGTACTAAGAATGTCTCACCCCCTTGGGGTGGATAAAAATTTGGTATTTTGATCGGCAGTCAATAACAATTGTGATAATATCATAAAATAAATAACCTGTCTCTTTTATCTTCACCGATTATGGCAGGATAAATAATTAGAAAAAATAATTAATTTTGTTTACACAGATTATTTGAATTGACACTCGTTAAAAAAAATGTATGCAAAAACTGTTTTTTTTTTCAGTGGAAATTTTTGTGTACCTATTTAAATTGTGTTCTATTTTATTTTATTTAACTTTAAAACGAAGAAGAACATTTTTTTTTTTTATGGACTAAGCCATAATTTTTATAGATTTTATTGTGGCATAATTTTTGAATTGTTTTCTCTGACACCCAATTAAAAATTCACTATCTAAATTCAAACACTTTTACTTAGAATCATAGTCATTTGTTGTTTGCTATTCATAAAAATATATCATTCTCTTGCTTTTTGAGTAATTAGGAAGAGGTTTCAAATATTGTTGTCAATTTTTATTAAATTTAAAAAAAAAACCTAATTGACAAGTTTGTTTTACAAATAGATAGAAATAAGACAAAAACACTAAAAACTGATAAAAAATTGATTTTTGAGAAGGACATTGATTTCAAATACATAAAATATTTTTATAAATATTTTGTAAACCTTTTATAGATATCGACAGATAGGCGTGAATGTGACTAAAATGCATTTTTTAAAATATTTGTTGGAGTTATTTATTTTTAATTATCATTTTTATTAATTGATTATTTGTAATTAGTAAAATATACGTTTACTAAAAAAAAACTTGAGAACTCGAAGCCTCTTGTAATGTGGAATTCGAAATAAGCTGATTGAATATTTAATTAAAATCTAAGCCTCCACTATTTCTGACAAGATAAGAAAGTGGTTTAAGAGTTCTTAAACCATCCAAAAGATCACAAGATTTCTCCAATAGCTTAGTAACACTTAATTTTGTTTATTTTTATCAATTTGACTTGGATCCGAAAAAAATTACTCGGCGGCGTTAAAATGCCAATTTTGATCTACTTTTCACAATAAGAATATAATTATCTACACAAAGGAATAAGTCTATATTTATTCAAATGGCTAAATGTACGAACCTTATCACATTTTTCAATCTATGAAGATTTGAGTTATATTGTTTTAAATTAAAAATAGAATAAAAACACTCTCAGCAAATAAAGTTAAAAATATTTGTATTCTTCCCGTTGTTACAGAATCGTTTGTTTGAGAAGTTAGAAGACCGCCCTTAACTAGGGGTACTAATGTTACCAAAACCAAGCAAAGAACGTTCATGATGGCAATGGCGATCAAGTACGAGTACCTACTAAGTAACTCGAAACTTAAAAAAAGTTTGCTTTATATACTTTAGGGGGTATACTTTTTCTTAAAATTATTAACCATCTTTTGTTTATCTTGTTTATTTGAAATATATGGAACTGCCAGATTCAAATTTAGTTTTTTTATTCTATGGCTATGGCTAATCCGTCAGCCTGGTTAGAAAATTAATAAAAATCTATTATAATTATTAAAAAAATTAAATGAATTATACTTGTATACTTCTTTCAAAAAATTGCTTAAAGTTTTCCAGTCACACTCATTAAGAATTTGGATAGTCTCTTGCATAGCTAATGAATATTTTCTGAAGAAATTTAGCCTTTGCGGCTTGAATATTGGACATACACTAATACCATGAACTCAATCTTCTTTCGATTTTAGGTTGCAGAATTTGAAAAATGATTGCAGCATCTATTAAAGTGATTTCCATTTGAGCCAAGGAGCTCGCGTCTCATTTTGAAGATCATATAGATTTTTCATTATAGCTTAGTAAATTGTGAAAGTAGTTTCTGTTGTTAAGGTTAAAATTGAGCTCAGCTATCAGACTCACGAGCTCTTGCAATAAATGAATCTCGAGTAGAGTCCTCATTTTTAACTTCCCATAGGAAGTTATTGTAATCGGTCCGATTTGTTGAATTGAAAATTTTGACATTTCTCGACGTTTCAAGGTTTCAAGTTCGGGGAGTTTTATTCGTCGTCCATAGCTCAAGAACCAGTAGAGATATCTACTTCAAATAAATTTTATTAAGCATATAATAATGTAGAAAGATGCAGAAAGGACTCTCAAAAAAATTGAATTTGTGGTTTTTTTATCATAGCAATTTAAAAAAAAGGTGAAAATTTTGGTTAACCCAAAATATCTCAATAACCAATAACGCTATCGACTTGAATTAAATTTTAAATTATATATTGTAACGTGATATTGAACAAATATATTTTTGCGAAAAAATTAAATGAACGGTTTTTTTATAAATCAAAAAAAATATAAGTCACCACGAATATTTTACACACACAAAAAATGATTTTACCTCCAAAATAATTGTGTGAAACGTAGAATAACATTTCTGACATCTGGTAAAATTTTGAGAAAAATCTATTCGACAGTTTTTTTAAGTTGGTAAAAATTGAGTTTCGACTCAAATATCTTTTCAAAAATTTAAGATTATGGCTTCAAACTATTTTTTTTCTTATAAGAAATATTGTTTTCAACATTCAGTACAATTTTGAGAAAAATCGAATTGACAGTTTTCTTAAAATAAAATAAAAACCTAAATGAAATTATTCTAAAACTTAGTAAAAATTAATTAATTAAATTAATATGTTTTCAAAAAGTAAAAATATTGGCTTCAAACTAATTTTCTCAAACAGAAAATATTGTTTTCGACATTCAGTAAATTTTGTATAAAAATCCAAAAGTCCGTTTTTTTTTTCATAAAAAAACGGTATGGGAAGTTATGAGTGGTGGTCGCATTCCAACCTCGTTTTTGATTTTTGCAATTAATCTGATAACTTGGCAACACTTCATGCAAAAGTACGACATAACTTTATTAATATTAACAGAAATAATTATGAGGCTCATCTAATCTAAGGCCTTAAAAGTAATTAAAATTCCTAGAATTTAATTGTTGTGTGTGCCTTTTTTATATGCGTATTATGAATGTATCTATAGTCAGATTTAAAGTGTCTCTTTTATTCCTAAATTATAAACATAATCTCTTAACTAAATAAAAACAAAAATTAATTATGTCAAGTGAACCAAAAATATGTTTGCATTTTTAAATGTGCCAAATTTGTATTGTACTATGGATATTGTACTTATGGATACATGGATACAACAGTTGAAATATCTTTTATTGAGTTTTGTTTTTCTATTCCTATAGTGTAATGTTTATAATGATTTTTCAAATATCTGAATGTTTTGATGTTTGGTCGGAAAAGATGTTTAAAAAACACAAAGAAGTTAAGCTGAAAAGGGAATAGAATCTCAATTTTCTTGCCAATTTTCAAAAATTAACATTTTGTAAGGCTCTATAAATCGCGAAACTCAAGATTTTCTTACAGCATTTTCAACCCAAACCTATTATGTCCGAAGCTTATCAAGCACAGCCGGGATTAACATCATTGTAATTTTAATTTTTGATCGGGGGTTTTCGTTCTTGTGAAAAAGTAATTTAATATTTTGATTTTTAAATAAAACGGCTAAAAGATTTGCTTGGCACTCCAAAAAGTATGCTTCAGAATTTTTCTGAACTCTTGTCATTAAGTAAATTGATATTTTTTACTTAAGCTCAAAACCTTTTTTTTTATTTTCTTAAGCATTTATTTATTGGAATTTACAATTTAAAATTTGTTTAAGCAAAACTATTTTATAGATTTCAGTAGTACCCGTTGCATGATAGTTACTGCGTAGGACTGTCATGCCAGAGGTTTTGGGTTCAGTCACTGCCTGTGCCACCTAACGTCTTATTCACCTGTACTGCCTTTTGCAAGGAACTGATAAATCCTCCAAGTGTAATAAATTCTTGTCTTGAAGAGTGTTTTCTCAAATTAGCCGTTCCTGAGAACATTACACGCACACAGGAATGGTTGAGAGTTGTCAGTCACTTGGCCCAAGCTCTCAACGGAATGTTGCGCCACCTAATTTATTTCGTAGATTTTGGGTTTTGTCAAAATTTTTAAAACACTGTTTTCTGTTTTTTTTTTTAATTTGGTTACAAACATTTTGAAAGAAGCTTATTTGCGTTAGAGAGGTAAGTTTTTAAAATAATCAAACCAAGGTATTGAAGTATTGAAAAAATGGTTCACGAATACAAAATAAAAAGAGGCTGGGATGCGACCCACACAGGATAACTTCCCATCCCGTCTGTCAATTTGTCTTGCTTAAAAGTTTGTAGGTTTTCGTGTTTTGTTAAAAAAGTTATCAGTTCAATTATTCTTAAAAATTTTAAAATAACCAACAATATTTTGAATTATAATGAAATAGTTTGATTTCAAAATCTATTTTTGTGAACGAGATTTTTAGTCGTTAACCGATTTTTACCAATTTTAGTAGTATTTCTTAAAAGTTTTTATTTCTTATATAAACAAATACAAATTGGATGAATGAAATTTATTTGGAGTCAATATCTTCTATTGTTCACAAGATATCGAGAGCCGAACATCAATTTTTACCAAATTTGCCTACTATTTTTTGTAGATTTTATATTTTTTTGAAAAAAAAACAGACTGTTGGATTGTATAAAAAAAAAGAGGCTGGGATGCGACCCATACTGATAACTTCCCATCCCATCTATCGATTTGTCTTGCTTAAAAGTTTGTCTAAATGTATCAATTCTTACCAAATTTGCGTTCTATTTTTTGGAGATATTATTTTTTTGTGAAAAAAAGGACTGTTGTATTTTTATAAAAAAAATTACTGAATATTAAAAACAATATTTTCTGTGAAATAAAATAAGTTTGAAGCCAATATTTTTAATTTTTGAAAAGCTATTTGAGTCGAAAGTAAATTTTTACCAAGTTTTAGTATTGTTTTTTTTTAGGTTTTTATTTTTTGTAAAAAAAACTGTCAATTCGATTTTTTTTTAAAATTAGTTGGAAGCCATAATCTCAAATTTTTGAAAAGATATTTGAGTCAAAAACCAATTTTTACCAACTTTTGTTAAATTTTTTTTTCAGTTTTTAATTTTTTGTAAAAAAACTATCAATTCGATTTTTCTCAAAATTTTACTGAATGTTGAAAACAATATTTTATGAAAGATAAAAGTAGTTTAAAGCCAATATCTCAAAGTGTTGAAAAGATATTTGAGTCGAAAATCAATTTTACCAACTTTTATTAATTTTTTTTTAAGTTTTTATTTTTTGTAAAGAAAACTGTCCATTCGATTTTTCTCAAAATTTTATCAGATGTCAAAAACATTATTCTTCGTTGCACAAAATTGTTTTGGAGATGAAATCATATTTTAGTCGTAAAATTTTCGAAGTGACAAATTTTTTTTTTCAGTTTTTTTGATTTATAAAAAAAACCGTTAATTGGATTTTTTTCTAAAAAAATAATTGTTTTGTATCACGTTACAATATATAATATCAAAATTAATTCAAGTCTCTAGCGTCATTGGTTCATGAGATATTTAGGGTTAACCAAAATTTTCACCTTTTTTTAAACTGCTATGGTAAAAAAACCACCCACGCAATTTTTTTGAGAGTCCTTTCTGCATCTTTCTGCCTTATTATCTGTATAACAAAATTTATTTGAAGTCGGTATCTCTTCTGGTTCTTGAGCTATGGACGACGAAAAACACGTCGCTAACGTACGGACGTACGGACGTACGGACGTACGGACGTACATACGTACACACGCACGCACAGACATCTTTCTAAAAATCTTTTATTTCGACTCTAGGGACCTTGAAACGTCGAGAAATGTCAAAATTTTCAATTTGACAAATCGGACCCATTACAATAACTTCCTATGGGATGGGAAGTTAAAAATACTGAATGTCGAAAACAATATTTTCTGTGAGATAAAATTAGTTTGAAGCCAATATTTTTAATTTTTGAAAATATATTTAAGTCGAAAGTAAATTTGTACCAAGTTTTAGTAAAGGTTTACCGAATGTTGAAAACAATATTTCTTATAAGACAAAATTATTTTGAAACCATAATCTCAAATTTTTGAAAAGATATTTGAGTCGAAAATCAATTTTTACGAACTTTTAGTAATGTTTTTTTTTTAGGTTTTTATTTTTTTGTAAAAAAAACTATCCATTCGATTTTTCTCAAAATTTTGCCGAATGTTGAAAATAATATTTTTTAAAAGATGAAATTAGTTTGAAGCCCATATCTATAATTTTTGAAAAGTTATTTGAGTCGAAAATCAATTTTTACGAACTTTAAGTAATTTTTGTATACGTTTTTATTCTTTGTTAAAAAACTGCCAATTCGATTTTACTCAAAATTTTGACGAATGTTGAAACCAAAATTTCTTATAATTCAAAATGAGTTTAAAGCCGTTATCTCAAATTATTGAAAAGATATTTGAGTCGAAAATCAATTTTTACCAACTTTTAGTAATGTTTTTTTTGTAGGTTTTTATTTTTCGTTAAAAAACTGTCAATTCGATTTTGCTCAAAATTTTTGGAGAAAAAATCAGTTTTTGTTCGTAAGATATTCGAGGTGACAGTTTTTTTTGATTTATAAAAAAAATCGTTAATTGGATTGGATTAATTGGATAACGTGTTTGGAATCACGTTACAATAATATAATTTAAAACTTAATTCAAGTCTCTGGCAATATTGGTTCGTGAGATATTTTGGGTTAACCAAAATGTTCACCTTTTTTAAATTGCTATGGTAAAAAAACCACAAACTCAAGTTTTTTGAGAGTCCTTTCTGCTGCTTCCTTATCTGTATAAAAAAAATATATTTGAAGTCGATATTTCTACTGGTTCTTGAGCTATGGACGACGAAAAAAACGTCACGAACGTACGGACATATCTCTAAAAATCTTTTATTTCGACTCTAGGGACCTTAAAACGTCGAGAAATGTCAAAATTTTCAATTCGACGAATCGGACCGATTACAATAATTTCCTATGAGAAGTTAAAAATACGTGAAAGATTGTATTTGAATAAAACAATAAAAGAAACTTTAAGGGCTTATTTAGAAATTGAAAATTTCACGCAAACAAAAATATAATACAAATACATGTTGTGAATAAATAAATTGAACAGAATGTTTTCAATGGTTCCTACCATAAAACAATATTTTTATATTCAGTTTTATCGAAAAATATATTTTATATTTATACCTACGTGCAAAATATGCACAAATAATATTGATGAATAGTGACTTATCTCAAAATACAACGTTCATGGTTAAAGCCAGTTCAAGAAAGAAAACCAAAAATCCCAAAAACCATTATATGCGGAAATTTTATCGACTTGAAATTACCTCAGTGACAGTGGAACACCATTTATAAACGGAGATGTAAAGGTAAGTCTACGGTAATTTAAAATTGATCAATACTCAACCATTGCCCACATTTTCTAAGGTATACATATATCAAAATGAAAATAGTAATTGGGTAGTAAATAGGAGTAGAAATCTTTTATCTACGTTCCCAAATATAAGCCAATTTAATCAAGGAAACAAATTAGTTCTACATGTTTTCTCCATAATTAGAAGAAACACACCAAGACACCAATTGAAAATCAATTTGAATATTGTGATGGCAAAGAAGTTATTTAAAAAACACTTAGGTTCCTTCCTATCCTTTTTTATGAAAGCCCATTTAAAAACAGAAAGTTGCTGTTATTTAATACCATTTGAAAATACATCATCGCTCTGTTCACAATCTCAACTAGTACAACTTTAACAATTCAAAACTACTCTCTTCAGTGTTTCAGTTATGGAATCAAAGAAAAAATCTCAAGAAATAATTCACTATTGTGATAATGCACTTCAGGACTTTTGCAGAGAAACTGTTTTACATTCTTTAAAATATATTGGCAATCGAAGTCTTCAATTATGGGAAAGGTTAGTTCTTGTTAATTTATCTAAAAAAGAAGAAAGTACCTATTGCTGTATTTTTGAATTCATTTCAGAATTTTGTTTCTAATTGCCCTCTTTGCGTCTATAGCTGCATTAACTCAGCTAATAAGGAATACATATTTATCTTGGCAAAATACTCCAGTTATAATTGGAATAAGCCCACATCCAGCTTATATACATAAGATTCCTTTTCCTGCCATTACTGTTTGCAATATGAACCAAGTTATCAAAGGTCGAGTTCAAAATTACAAAGAAAAGTAAAAATAATTAAGACATAAATCATTCCATCAAGAATAATTATGTTTATATTTTTTATTTGGTTAAAGTGACTCTGATCCAATACCTTATGGATTTCTTCAAATGATCTGTCTCCGAGATGATACCAATTTCAGTCAATACAAGAGCTTACCTCAGCCTGAAAATCAATTGTTTTCTGAGTTTATTTCTCACGTAAGTTTAAAAAAAACATTTTGTTTATTTTAGAATTTTGTTAAGTATTTTAATTTTGCAAAAAATTATATTTACGAGTAGCACCTTACATTTTCATATTTTGAAAGTTTATAACTTTTCAACAGCACGTGCAAGATTGTGAAGGAATGATGAGATCCTGTCGCATGGGTGGTGTCTATCAAAATTGCTCCGACTTTTTTCGTCCTGTATTAACTGATGAAGGACTTTGTTGTGTTTTCAATGCCGTACATCCGACATATTTATTCAAAAAAGAGTGAGACATCAAGACAATGATGAAAAAAGTAGTATTTATTTTTTGTATAGGCCTTATCCGAATCTTCGTGATTTGACTGCTACCGACGGAAGAGTTCCAGTTTATTGGAATCCAGAAAATGGCTATCAAAAAAATCTCCCACCGAAATATTATCCAAGAGTTGCTTCAGGTAAACTTTAGGAAATGTCTGTAAAATTTTTAAACAAGGATATAAAGATGAAAAATTCGACCTCAAAAATTGTGAAAACAACGATATAACAAATGTTAACACGTAATTTTGTCCACTTATCCATTTTCATAAGGTCGCTTTCTTTTTTTGAAATTATTTTCAGGAACTGGCTTCTCAATGGCTCTATCAATTATGTTTGATGCAGAAATGAAAGATTATTACTGCTCATCAACTATGGGACCTGGATTTAAGGTATACAAATCTGTCAGAAATATATAACCTTTACCGCGCCCATATTTTCTAGATTGTCCTCCATAATCCCATCGAAACCCCTTTTGTCAAAGAAACTGGTCTACCCGTTCAGCTTGGTTACGAAACAAAATTCCGCCTAGAAGCCATTCAAACAGAAGCCGCTGATGATATGCGAAATTTACGCCAAAAAGATCGTCAATGTCATTTCAATTCCGACAGTCAGTTACGTTACTACTTACAATACTCACATCGTAACTGCGAACGAGAATGTGACTCACAGTTGTTTATGAAATTCTGTGGTTGTGTGCCATACCACTTGCCTCAGATGTTTCCAAACGTTTCAGAATGTCGACTTAAAGATTTCGCTTGTTTGACCTCGATCAAAGATACTTCAATTGTGGTCAAGGACTATTGCAAAAGTAATTGCCTGCCAGGATGTTTCGATTTGACTTACAAGGCTACAACTTTTGCTGCTCCACTCACGGTGGGCGGATATGCTGTAAACTTTTTGAATGCTGAAAGTGGTAAGAATTTTTCAACCGAATACATCAAGGAGAATATAGCAGTGGTGCATTTTTACTACGAAGAAAATGTTTACCATGGAAACATGCGATATAGTTTTATAGGATTGACACAGTTTCTTTGTAAGATAGTTAAATTTTCAAAAAAGAAATGTAAGTTGATCGGAGGTGTTTATTTTCGTTCTCCAAAAGCAAGTACAGGAGGATTACTGGGACTATTTACTGGATTCAGTTTAATATCGATTGTTGAGGTTTTCTATTATTTAATACTTCGACCAATTCGTGATATTTTAACGAGGAAGAAAAGAAACAAGGATCAATACATAAACGTAAACTGATTAGAATCAATGTTCGTCATTTTCGAAACACACGTTCATTAAATTTTAATTTTATAGCCTAGATTGGTTCATGTACGATCATCCTTGTACGATACTAGAAACAGTACAAAAAATGTTGGGAAACTATCAGATGTTGTCTATTTCAAATCAAAGGCAACACATCACTCGCTAGACGGTCGAAATCGAGAAAGTTTTCAATTTTGCCACTAGAGTAATTTTTCATTGAGTAAGTTTTTGTGATGGCAGAACAGCCAATACAGATTTTATTCCAAATAAGATTTATGTTCATAAAATAAAGTGAAATGAAGTTCTTGAATCTGAACGATTTAAAAAACGTTTTTATATTTTTGTAAAATACATTTCAGTTTATTCAAATTTGAAAGCAGCTGTTTTTTTAAGTAAATGGTATGAATTATATCTTCTGGGGAAATATGTTGCATTTTTAAAAGAATTTAGGTAAAAATAGGTAAGCAACTACCTGATGATCGGACCGCAGATTGATTCTCCAAATCAGCTAAATATTTTAAGTAACGAAAACGACTAGGTTAAATGTCAAGCAGCTGCTGGAAAGGGCAAGAAGAATACCCGACTCAACTCTAATCATTCCACCACTAATTATAGAAAAGATTGATCTAAGTATAAAAATGCTATAAAGAGCTCTGAGCGTATTCCATCCAATGAATTACGTGTAGAATCGGAACTTTTTAAACACGGACAAGAAACATGACCGATAATTGGACGTCCCATTTTCAAAAAAAACGATACTACATATTTCCTGCTAAGCTGCTGACTTGTAACAAAGGTAAATTAGGATATATAAGGTCCTATCCAAAGAACTGTATGAATGTTGTAAGCCGTTCTGTAAAATTCTAAACAGTAAATATGAGTTTGGCCAACCAATATACATAATACATACATACATATGTATTGTACATATATCCAACAAATTTCACCTTATTTTCAAAAATACGATAAAACAATATTGAAGATATTGAATTTAAAAATAGTAATACTTTAAAGAAATTTGAAAGTCATATTGTGTACATTTTGCTAGGTTGTAAAGGAATTCACTTGCAAAAAAATACAATAAAGCTGAATTTTGGCCGAGAGCTTCATTTGATCAACCTGGTCTTCTTAACTTCCTTAAACATTCTAAAAAGAAAAAGAAATACTACAAATTTAAGGAGTTTGTAAAAAGTGTTGAGGTGCGTTATAAATTCCATGATTGTGTGACGGATGAGTCACGATGACGGAATTTTTGAGTGTGAGGCCCACACAAGGAATAAAAACATGAAGAAGTAACCCATGTTCAATTACCTCAAGGAAACCGACCTAAAATTAGTACGGTTTAATACTCAGCCTTAAGTGTCGAAGTACAAAGAAAAGCCACGTTGCGATGTGTTTTCAATTTCCCTAAAATTGTAAAATTGAAAGTCTAAGCGCTTAGAGTTTTTTAACTTCTCGTGAACCAACCATAAACTGGTCCGATTTGGCCTGGGGACTTCATTCGCAATTTCTCAATAATTTTTCGTTTACTTTTTAGACCATAAATCAAATTACCAAGGAGAAAGAGACCATATAAATGTTTCGGTTTGAAAACGGCATTCACACCTTCGAAAAAGCCGGGTGTCGCAGTTAGACCGGAATAGAGTACCAGCTTATAACAAAAGGTCGGAGTAGGATGGCATGTTTGTCGTGGCCTCTTGGATGAGGGAGGTTTGCTATTATGATGGAGTTTTTTTGAAAACTAAATATATATTTTAATTATATAATTCTCGGAAAATTATAATTTCTGCGGAATATAGAAACCCGCCATCTTAAATTAATGATATAATATTCCAAAAGTATTCGCGTTCGGTAATTTTCGCAACAAACTAAATATTTGTTGATAAAAGTTGTGGCTTAACATTGTTGCTCGAGTATTTTCAAACAATTGACAGTGAAAAACATTGGAGTGTAGGCACATTAAGTGAAAAAAATATTTTTGAAATTTGTTGATGGTTATATGTTTTGAAAACATCAAGAAAAATTTTGTTTCGAATTTTGTCTAATAACACTTACAACATTAATAATTCCACAAAATTACCTTACAACGATTTTAACACATTACAATCATCAATGGCGTCTTTATTTCAGTACTTCGTTAAGTTATAGATGTCCAAAGATCACTTTTTCGTCAAAATAGGGGATAAAAGGCTATGGAGTTTCAAATTAAAAAAATGTTTACATTCCCCGAAGTTACCGGGTCCTTCTTATCTATGTACGGTACGCCCATATGTACGTTTCGATAGCATTTTTTGTCATCCATATCTCAAAAACCAGTTAAGATATTGACTTCAAACAAATTTTGTCTTACAGATAATAACATCAAAAGATGCAGAAGAGACTTTTTAAGAAAAAGAGCTTGTGTTTTTTTACTATAACCATTTTTTTTAACGTGAAAATATCGGTTGACCACACGAACGAGTTCAATTAATTGTTATATTATTATGTATTTAGTAAAAAAATGATAATACACCAAGAATAATTGTATGCAAAGAAGAATAACATTTTCAACATCTGGTAAGATTTTGAAAAAAAATCGAAGTATGTAACGGATTCTTTTTACAAAAAATACAAATTTAAAACAAAAACACTATTAAAAGTTGGGTTAAATTAATTTTCGACTCGAATATCTTGGTAACAATAAAAGATATTGCCTCCAAACTAAGTTTATCTTATAAAAAGACTTATTATTATTTTATTGAACACTTTTTTTTTAAAACACGAACTGATAACAAACAGTTTTTGGATCAGTATTATGAAAACAAAGAGAGATATGCACTTTAAATGTTTTTATCTCACGCAAAATATTTTTGTTAACATTTTGTTAAAGTTTTAGTCAAATCGACTGACGGACACCGATGGGAAGTTTTCAATGTGGTTGCTTTCTTTTAACAATAGCCGTGTTTTTTTGGTATTCCATATACATATAATACAGTGAGAAATTGCCAAAAAAAACGATCCGCAGTAGTCTGTGTAATGTGATAGTCGATTTCAAAGTTTTAACCAAACAATTTGACATAAAATAAAAACTTCAAGAAGAAACCCCCTTCGTTCGTAGACTACTACATTAACATGTGGTGTTGAAGCGAGCTTGAAGCTCGCCTAAATTCTTTATATACCCGAATCGAGTTGAAATGATCTTGATTCGCTTCGATTCCAGTCGGGGATCGGAGTCGAGTCAAAATTTGTGAAGAAAAACCTGTGTGGAGGAGTTGGTTTTACAGATAATGCGTTATGGTCTGTTTATTTGCATGTTTGTGTACAAAAAATATAGTTTTGTTTTAATCAAATTAAAAAAAAAAATTGCACATGGAGTAGGTAGCATATTCTTATATGGTAGCATATTCTTATATGGTGCTGAACTATTCAGTTTTTCATTGTTTAACACGAATCAAACTATTTCACTTGCACTTCATAAAAAACATCGAAACACAATTTGCATTTTAGAAAGTGCTGTCAAACTTAATCATTTTTAAATCTTCTTGTGCGGTGGAAACACCAAAAAGATTTATTAAGTCTAAACTGAGATAAACCTTTGGTGGAAACATAGCAAAACATAAATATCTTTTCTATTGTTTTCTCTTGCAAAATAAGCCCAGTTAGTCCATTTTTACTAACAAAACTAAATAATATCAAAAGTAATAGATTGATTTTTTTCCCCAATGGAAAACACATGATTCCACATGCACAACTATTCAACGAACACAGCCATCGAGATACAAATGTAATATCAATCGTACCAAAATTTGAGAACGAAATCACATAAGATCCATTCGAGCCTCGTATAAATGTCAACTACACATCCGTAGTAAGATTCTACTTTAACTTTTATCGGTAGTATTCATACTACGGATATTGTTTTTGTTATTCGTGTAAAATCCTACTATACTGTTGATAGATTTTCCAACAAAACACGGGTAATGTGTAATAAAAGTTATTTTAAAGAAAAGTTATAAAATAAATTATTCATACGCTCTGACCTTATGCATCTTGAGCCTCTCGAAAGAAAGTTTAACATGTCGTTTTTAATCCCATAATACTTTAACCATTAGATTTGTTCATTTCTCCAAAAAAAATCAGCGAATTATTTTCACTTAATTCTTTTTGAATTTTGATAACAATGTCAATTTTGTTGACAGTTCGTCGAAATTAAAATCCTTAAGAAGAAAAACAAACATATTTATTTTTGTATATCTTGCAATACCTTTTCTCTGTCAAGCTTTTACGTAAATTTAACGTAAAAGTAACGTAAGTATAAAACATCGTAAAACAAGAGCTTTTTGTGATTCATTCACAATTGACAACTTTAAAATGTTCATTATTATTCACAAAACAACCGGCTTCAGCTTCATTATTTCATATTCAAGATTTTAGTAATCAGTTGTCTTTGTGTTCCGTTCGTAGTGAAACGTCACTTTATCCGTATATTCCATATTCATACCCAATTCCATTTTATTTTCAATTTAATTTTTTAAAACCATTGCAAGTGCATGTTCAGTGCTTTCTAATCAAACAGAACCCCATATACCTACCAACAACAAGTGCCCAGTGCAAGAAGGAAAACATTAAAGTGAAAGTTCTGCGTGTGTATTAATCGTATTATTTAATTTAAATTCAAAAACAACAACAACATCACTAAACAAAAAGGTGTGTCTTTCATTTTAATAAATAGTTTTTATGATAAATTAAGAATTTCCAAAGAATTTGTTTTGTTGTTTTATAAATTACAGGAATATGGGAATGGGGAAGTAGATAATGATAATGATGACGTGAGTCACACTCACGCTCACGCAGCAACAGTCATTTTTATTAGACCTACACCATACCTATCATTTCAAACTCAGTTTAATTTAATTCTTTTTTATCATTTGCTATAAAAATTAGTAACAAATGGTAAGAAAATAAACAACAAAATGGAGAGCACAAAATTAATTTCAATTCAAGTTGACGTAAAAGAATAAAAAAAAACATTATTTACTTAATTTGTTGATATAAAAACTGGAAAGAAGGGAAAGAAAATGAAGAAACTATATATGTATTACAACAAAAGCTGTTTATCTTTAACTCGGTGTCGGTTCAAACTTCGAAGAGCAAGGCTTTAAAACATAAACTTTTCATTGTAGCAATTCAGATCAGAAAGTTCTTAACTTACTTTTAGGGTAAAATATTGGTTTCCCGTAAGAAAAAAATTAGCGATCGTGTTTTATATAAAACAAAAAATTACATTACGTTCACGTCAAAAATACCGGTTTCGGTCTGTGAGTCTGCTTTGCCGACCTAGTGTAACCCATTTATGTGGGACTTAATTTGAATAAATATGGTTCATAAATAAAAAATGAACTCCCGAGTGAACTGGATTGACTAATGAATTGAACTGAATGAACGTTTATTTATTTGCAACAAATGTTATTGGCCTTCAAGCAAACACTTATGGTTAATTTTGTGTGTTTTTTTTAATGAAAATAGTCAAAATACCTATCTTTATAAACTTTTTTTTAATTAATAATTCAACAGTCTTTTGGAAGATAGGTATTACAAAAATTATTTTCTTTATTCATCATTAATTTCAAAATATCAGTGTCAAACCATTCTATTTTTAATTAATCTGCTGGGTCTTATCTTCAATAAATGATTAATTCAATGAAAGATTATCCTGTGCATATTATTTACATTGTATTGTTTAGGTTATAAAACAATTCATTGAGATGGTGAATTCATAATTTATTTATCTTAACTCTAAAAAGTTATTTACAAAAGGTATTTAAAGTTGAATATAGAGGCATTTTAAGCTTAACGCGTCCACCAAATACTGATTTTAAACTGATTCAGGAAGTTCTGATACAAAGAAGTGCATATTTTAAGAATTTATTATAAACAAAATATTCCACATAGTAAATAAAAAAGTGCCAGTTAAAGCTATCATTGGTTTACATCATTGAAACCAATCATTGTTATTTCTCGACACGTTGGTTATAGTTTTCATTAAAAATTTCTGTCATTATGGTCACGAATTTCCTGATTGATATCTAGAATTTCTTGATTGGAATCAAGCATTTGAGGTTAGAGTTAATCACTGAAAGTGCAACTGACAGATGGGAATACAACGCAAATTCAACGATTTCAGTAGAACGATTTTTTTCCGAAATGTGAAATCAATAATCAACTGTTCATTGAAAAAAAATTTTACATTTAACTTTTAAAAATGAATTAAAAGAAAAGTTCAGGGTTATAAATAATGTACCTACATATTTTTGTTATTAGAGAAATCTTCATTTTGGCACCACACAACATCACAAATTTTGACTCTCTTAATAGCTTTTTAATCTCGAAACAATATTTTCAATTATGAAAACCAAGAATAACTATAACTGGCCCCTAACAGTATGAACCTATTTTAATTTTTTGTTTTCCAAAAACAACCTTTTGTTTAACCTATAAAATAAATTATTACAATAATTAGGACTATTTATTATACTACAAAGTCAACTGGGCAAAGAAGAAATTTTTGATTTCAATCTTCTGTACAGGGTTTTCTGATAAGATGTTTCTTTTTTATGTTTAACAAAATGATTATTTTGTAAAAAGAAAACAATAAATATTTATTTCATTCTAAAGCAAAAGTCATGCCATTAACAGTGATAAGGACATAAGCCATAGGACTAGCAACGAGGCGAGACACGATGAGACTTTTGTAAGTCTCCTCTCGGTCACGTTAAAATCGGAAAATTTCAGTTTCGTCTTTGTATCGGTTTCGTATAACGGAGTCTCGACTCGGTCTTACTTTTTTGTAGTCAGTTTTTATGATTTGAATAATTTGATTCGGCTGTCGCAACTAAAAACATCTAATACCCATCAGATTACATTATAAACATTGTTAAATGATTTTGAGAGCGAAAGATTCCATCGGATGTTGTTATTTTTGAAAATATCTAAAAAAAAAGCACAATTGGGTGGCGCAACTGTCCGTTGAAAACTAGGGTATAGTTAGAACTCTCAATCATTCCTGTGTGCAAGTCATTTAAGGGGTGGAGGGGACCTACAGTTGTGTTCCGAATCCCAACGGTTAATTTGAGAAAACACATTTTCATGACAAGAATTATTCTTGGAGGATTTTTTAATTCATCGTAAGAGGCATTGCTAATGAGGGACCTAAGAGCTCTAGCATGACGAATAGAAGTAGCATTTCACAACCTCGCAAGAACCGAGATGAAGCTAAAAGAAGGCTCGTCTCGTTGCCAGCTCTTATAAACCCAATCGTCATCATTTGTTGTATGGCCCACATTCTTTTGATGAAATGCAACGCAAAAAAGGTGTTAAATCTTGTGAATGCCTCTTTGCGATACAGCACGGTGTTTTTGAATAATACCATACTTTTTACTTGCCCAAAGTCAAAAGATAACCAACTTTTCAAGGGTTAGTTAACTTGATAGCAGGCTATCGTTGATACAATTACTCGTACTTTGGTTGTCCTCCGTCGTAGTTTCTCTTGTCTGTAATTATGTAGAAGCTACGCTACGAAATAGCCTTTTGCATTTCTACCAATAAGCAATTCAATCGTGCTAATAGTATTTCGATGAAGGCTCATCAGCATACCCCCTGGCTCAATTTAATCGTTAGGTCAAGTATATAAAGATTTGTTTGTTAGCCGTACTACACGAATGTTTAATGCTTTAAGACACTCTGTCTTTCCAAAATTGTAAGGACAATGTGTACTGAAATCTCCTTCTAAGCAACGTTTTACTCTCATTCTATTCACATCATGTCTTTGGCATTATATATAGATACTAAGCCCCCTTATATTTACAAAAAAAACACTAACAACAAATTTAAAAAAAATTTAAATAAATTGTGAATTATTAATAAACTTTTTATATGACAATTTTTTATAATCATCTTTTTACAATTTTGACATTTGACGGTTAAATTGTTCAGATGAATATTTTCTCTATTAATTTGCCTAAATGTCAATCTTAGCGAGAAAGAGTAAAAATTACAGAAAAATCTGACAAAATATTAAAATTTAAATACTTTATACCTTCTATCTGAAATAATATGATGTAAATATTTCATCTACATTGTAATTACCAAGTGCCATCGACCTATTCGAGTAACTTATTTATTCGTTCACATCGCAATTTCTTATTGATTATTTACTCTCAAATTCATGGCGCCAAAAATATCTTCCACTATGCTACCCTTTCTTCTCCTCCGAAAAAATCGATCAAACTTTTTACGAAAGTCTGCCCATCAAGAAGCACCCTTATGGCTCCAATTTTTGTAAAAAAAAAATAAATACAAATAATATAGATTCAGCAAAACAATACTTGGAATAAATTAACCATGTTGTGAAAGTGATGATGATGAGTAGGTAACTGAAAATAATTTTTCAACAATGACATCATTCTGTTTTTGCAGAAAAACTATAGGTACTTTCAATTTTCTTCTCGGAAACAATATAATTACTCGCATATTGTTGAAATTGTCAGTTGTTTAAAAATACTATTTGCTTGTAAACAATGAACACTGATGAATCAAAAATAAATGAACTTAAAAAAAAATACCTAAATAACAATATGTGTGTTTTCTTGTTAATGCAAAATTCAATTCCACATAACGAAGTCTTCTCTTAAATAACATATCACTTTCAAGAATTTTTGTACCTCTCAGATACAAAAAAAAAAATAAACAGAAACAGATAACAATGTATATAATATCTTTTTTGAACTTACATAGTCAAACATTTTGTACATGTGTAGATTAAAATAATGTGTTTTTTCTTCTTGTTAATTTTTTTTTTCGAAAAGACGACTTGTGTTGTATGTTGGGTGCCCGCCAAATGGTCGTCTCGGTATTCCAATACTCTCGCTTTGTACAATAATTTTGTCTACAAATTGTTGTTGTTTATATTGTTTAATGGCACCAGACCAGTGGCGTCACTGGGGAAATTAGGTTCAAAGTATTCAAAGAGTACATTTTCATCGTTGGTCATTGTTCGACCTCGATCCACCTCAACTTGTTGTTAGGGGGTTTCAAATTCGACTACCATAGGTTTTCTTTTATATGCAGAAGTGTGAGTCTGTTTTGCTGCGCCTCAACAACTTGTTGCTGCTTCATTTGAGTTAAGCTATAGCTAGAGGAAGGAGAAATTATTGTCACCTTGTGATTTGTGAAATGTGCAAAACGATAGAAACACGTGCTCTTTCGATGAGACTATCAGTCTGTGGTAGGTGGCACTTTAATCGTTGCTGTCATAAAGAAATTTATAAGAAAATAAAACTGAGTTTGCGTGTTGCAATGTTCTTCTATATTTTACTTTCATGTTTTGTTTTTGTAGAATGAGCTCTTTCCCAGCTTGGTATTGAAAAAACTTTTGGCAAAAAACTTTCACTTGAACTAGAATCATTTTTTGGTTGGCATGTTCTGTTCATAGACGGGTATAGTTAAACACTAATTATATTGATTGGCAGATAGAAAATTTTTCAGTGTGAGACAGTATTTTGCATGAAATTTATAGTTTAAAAAACATTGATTTTTAGTGCAGATAGTATTATTTGACAAAAAAGTAGCAATATTTGTTATTACCGTTGCCAGTTTGACTTTTTTTTTGCTTGATTATAAAAATCATTATACAAAATTAATAACGAAAATTACTTATTTCCAAAATAAAAAATAGGCTGGGATGCGTCCCACACTGATAACTTCCCATCCCGTCTGTCGATTTGTCTTGCTTAAAAGTTTTTCTATATGTATCAATTTTTACCAAATTTGCATACTATTTTTTTTAGATTTTATTTTTTTTATGAAAAAAACGGACTGTTGGATTTTTATAAAAAAAATTACTGAATATCGAATACAATATTTTCTGTGAAATAAAATAAGTTTGAAGCCAATATTTTTAATTTTTGAAAAGCTATTTGAGTCAAAAGTAAATTTTTACCAAGTTTTAATATTGTTTTTTTTTATGGGTTCTTATTTTTTGTAAAAAAACCTGTCAATTCGATTTTTCTCAAAATTTTATTGGATGTTGAAAACAATATTTCTTATAAGATAAAATTAGTTTGAAGCCATTATCTCAAATTTTGAAAAGATATTTGAGTCGAAAATCAATTTTTATAATTTTTTTTTCGGTTTTTATTTTTTGTAAAAAATGTGTCATTTCGATTTTTCTCAAAATTTTCCTAAAGTTGAAAACAATATTTCTTATAATCTAAAATTAGTTAAAAGCCATTATCTCAAATTTTTGAAAAGAAGGTTTGATGTTTTTTTAGGTTTTTATTTTTTATAAAAAAAACTGTCAATTAGATTTTTCTCAAAATTTTATCAGATGTCAAAAACATTATTCTTCGTGGTTTTTTCGATTTATAAAAAAACCGTTAATTGGATTTTTTTCGAAAAATATAATTGTTTTGTATCACGTTACAATATGTAATATAAAATTTAATTCAAGTCTCTGGCGTCATTGGTTTATGAGATATTTAGGTTTAACCAAAATGTTCACCTTTTTTTAAACTGCTATGGTAAAAAAAACCACCCACGCAATTTTCTTGAGAGCCCTTTCCGCCTTATTATCTGTATAACAAAATGTATTTGAAGTCGATATCTCTACTGGTTCTTGAGCTATGGACGACGAAAAAAACGTCGCGAACGTACGTACACACGCATGCACAGACATCTCTCTAAATCTTTTATTTCGACTCTATTGACCTTGAAACGTCGAGAAATGTCAAAATTTTCAATTCGATAAATCGGGCCGATTACAATAATTAATGGATTATTATTAGTGATCCTTACAATATATGTTAATTCTTCCCAAATTTTAAAGTCCACTCTAAATCTGACTATTGATAGGGCCCATTTTATACAACCAAAAATTAAAAGGCTCTCAAAAATAAAAAATTTAAAAGCTTGTGACTTTTTTGACATATTCTTAATTTTGTTGGTATAAAGAAATATAGCATTGTGTTTCTTTATTGTAGAACTACACCTAATTCTAATTATTACATATGTATGTAATAGGCCACAATTGAATTCAAGGCCTCACGAGATCTTTTCTAATACATACTTTTAAAAATATAAATCCTTTCACGTAAACATGTGTCTTACAAATAATTTATATATTTTTTTTCAGATCCACATCAACATTATTAAAATTTTTCCTACATCTCTAACTTCAACTTAATCAGAAAGAAATCATAATGTATCCTTTCGTAAGTATAGAATTTTTGTTTACATTTATCTTAATATTCTCCCGAAATGTTTTTATTTTTTTCTATAAACTTACTAACATTGCACACATTAATTTTTTCTTTAAATAAATCGATTTCGTACACAAACCAAATTTTGGACAAATTATTATTTGTATAAATAAAAAACTATAAAAACATTGTGTTACTCTGAGTATAACAATCTACAATTTGAATGAATCTCAAAAAATCTGCAAATTAAAACTCGAAACAGATATTACTCATCTTTATGAAATTAGACACCAACTTCACAGTTTTATTAACCTACGTCAACATTTCTGTTCAATTCGTTATTTGTGACGTATGTATGTTGTATACACTGACGTGTGACCTACCTTATACGCAATATTTAAAACTCGTCACCGGCATTTGCAATTAATGCATGGGAATTTAAGATAATGATCATTAAACACTCGTATCTTAAACTACTTATGATTCAGACAATATTCAGAAAAACCAGATGTGTGTGAAATTATTGAATCAAAGTCACACTAGACTAGTCATTCTATGAAAGTGATAGTAATTATTTAAATTGTTGTTATCTAAAGTTTCGGAATTTACAATGACAACTTATAGCTTTCAATTGCTTTCTATTCACCCTAGAACAATGAGTATCAAATAGTGTTTCCATTAAAGATAAGCGTAATAAAGATTGCAATCATAAATTAAGTTAATTAGGTGAATAGAATTTTATTTGAAATAGGGAAATAATGAAGTAAAAGATGATAAAATGTCAATTTTATGAACCTATTCAGTTCACTGTCATTAAACTTCTATCTTAACCTCAATATTTGACTATTGTCATTTTGATTTTTATTCTGTTATGTTAACCATTAACTCTTGATTTCAATACCATAGATCGTCATAAGACTTCAAATGCATTTATTTTATAGTGACTTTAAAAAAATCCGAAACAATTTGGTATATTCTCATTAAATTTAAAAATCCATGTTTTTCAACTATACAATTTTGATCTTTGTAATAAATTGGAATGCCAAGTCCAAACCTTATATGTAGTTCAGTTATATTTCTCCCCCAAAAGAGTAAAAAGCAGCAAGGTTTCTGAGAATTCCATTCCACATCTATTTACTTTTTCCTATTTTGTTTTCTACCAAGAATAAAGAACATAATCCTGGTTCAAAACATATTTTCGTTCATTTTTAAAATATATGTACAAACGTAACACAATGTTATAACAAACAAAAAAAAAAACAGTCAAAATTGAATAAAATATTAAATATAAACAACTGTCGCCTGTTTAAAACCATACAAAATATTATATGTACTTACATCGACTTCTGTTGTATTGAATTTGTAGGGCTCGGGTAGACCACAACCGACTCCACCCCAAAACCAATACCATCAGTCACCGAATAGCAATGCCCCCTTCGGTGCTGGATGGAGTCAACCGCCAACTCAGCCACCAACTCATGGTGGATACCCATCACCCCAACATTCCCAACATCATGCTCCCTATCCAACCGGTCCAACCTATCCGTATCCCAGCCAAACAGCAAACAGTAATCCAGCTCCTTATCCAAGTTATGGCCAAGCTGCTCCTGCAGCCAATTACCCTCCCTATCCGGGTTCATCTTTTCCCCATAATCCACAACAACAACACCATCATGCACCCTATCCCCCGAGCTCTACAAATGCACCCAGCATCAATACTCCTTATCCTCCATCAACTCCATCATCATCCTCGACACCATATCCTCCTGCTGCTCCTGGTTCAGCTGCACCATATCCATCGCATCCACCATACCAGGGCTATCCACCTTCCCATCAAATCCCCTCCCACAATCAACCCCCCTATCCAACACACCAAGCACAACCCTCCCATCCACCCCATGCACATATTGGTCCAGGTGGAAATAATGCGGCAGCAAGCTTGGCCAAGTGTTTCGGCGAAATGAACAATCGGCAAAGTGTTGTCAAAAAAGAGGTTTGTGTCTTGGATTGCTTTTATTTTATTATTATTATTATTTTTACTTCTTCTATATCATTCAAATATTTTTATTTTATTTCTATTTATTACTAACACAATTTAAATTTATTATGCCCTTTTTGCGAACATTTTGCACACAAAAAATCAACAACAAACAAAACAACCGGAAACAGGAAATCGGTTTCATGTCCAATGGACGAGTATGTGATGTGTTCATTTTGTTTGTACTCGTATATTTAAATTTTTTGTTTAATGTTTCTTCAAATATTGCATGTAGAGATATAAAAGCTACAATTTTCTCACTTAAAATGCTGATTTTTTTTTTCTTTTTTAAATTTTATTTTAAACAAATTTTAGTCTCGCTTTTTATTGACGGACAATAGATTTATCGTATATGCAATGCATATTGCATACAGTACATTATACGTACATCATCGGTCTGTTGAGTTCTTCATTTTTAATCATCATTTTTATACTTGACACTGATGATGCGACGATGTTTGTGTTTGAATTTGAGTTGAAAAAATTGCCTTTATCATGCAATTGAAATAATTACAGTAATTCTTTTCTTCTTTCGAATTGACAGCCAGATGGAGCGAAAATAATGATATAAAAATAAAAATGTCTTATAAGAAGATGCGATGACCGTTTATAAACACGAAGTGTATTGATCAAATGTTTAAATTAGGTTCTTATAATATTTTTTATTCTCGTATAGCGATGCATTTTACTAAAATTTGTATTCTATACGAGAACGAGTGGTGTTAGTCTTTATTAAATTGATAAGTTACGTTTTTATTTTTGAAATTAGTTCTCATAGTGGAATTTAAGAACAATAGCTTCTCAAAACGTTATGATTTCAACACTGTCATTCGTGCAGATACAAATACGCATTTCATTTAAAAAGGAAAATTGAATAAAATTGTTTCCAAAATTGTATGTTTAGCATCAACTTGTTACACATTTACGAATTTTTCGAGCAAGGAGTGTGACTTGATATTATTTCCACACACAACAATTACTTTGGATACAAAATACAAAACTGGTTTTCTAAAGGGTTTTACAGTAAAGTTTTTATTTTCAATAGCCCGCTTTTTGGGCAGCTGTCACTTTTTAAGCTGTCATCTTTTGACATTTGAATTAAAACTACTTAAAATGTAAAGAAACCCGCTTGAACAACGCATTGGTGTGTTTGAAAATTCAAAAAAGTTTAAAGTTGTTAAAAATTTCTATACTTACATATATTTAAATAAAAAAATATACGCTTCAAAAGTTTAAAGATTCAGGGGTGCCAGCACGTAACTTGATACAACCGAGTTTAGTCGATACAATCGAGCATTGGCAGCACACATTTTGGTTACATCGAGTGTCCTCGATTTTATTTACTCATTTTCACTCAATTCGAATGGGTTGCTATTATCTCTCAAATATCTTCTTTTAATTTTAGCACATGACACTTCTTCGCCTTCACTTTCACTCTCCGAATCAAAGAAAAACATTTCGAAAAAAACTTAAAATTGAAACTAGAATGAAATAATGGGCAGGTTCAGACAACGTAAGGGACTTCATTTGCAGTCAACTTCATTCTTTGAACGTAAATTTTGACCAAGGCAACTAGATAGTTTTTCAAGTGTCATGAAATTAAAATTCAGAACTTTACTTCACAAACCTCTACTTCAAGTTCATAGTACAAAAATTACCAAAATCATTATTTTCTATAAAACACTCCTCAGGCAAGCTACAAGTCTATCATGATTTGTATTTTGTATTTTAAAGAAATATTACTTATTTCTTTTCCAAATTTACAAGGAACCTTTTTACAGAAAGCATTAAATGAAGTTGTGCAGAAAATAAATAAATCATTGAGTAATAAAGTTCAGCTTTTAGTTGAATTAAAAAACATGATCCATTGTCATTTTGACATAAGTTGGCTTGACTTGATAGTAAGGGAGATTTTTCTTGCCTAACTTTCCAGTCAACTTTCCAGTAAAGTTGCCTTAATTGGAAGGCAATTTTTTGGCAGCTGGCCAATCAGATGCAAGAAACTTGCCTTACTTTCAAGTCCCTTATGTCGGCTGAACCTGCCCAATTTCAAAGAAAACTCATTTGACATTTCATTTTATAGTTCACAATAACTTTTTTAAGTAAAAGTCACAATGGAACTCGTCTCAAATTACGTGCTGTCAAAAATAATTTGTTTCGAGTTGATCGACGATCGACAATCCTCGATTGTATCAAGTTAAGGTCTGGCACCCTGTAAAGAGTGAAAAATTTAGTTTTATAAGTAAAACTAAAATAAACGAATAAACAAAATGATAAGCTGACGAACATTTAATTCTAAAGTAAATTAAATAACAGATTTATTTTAACACCCTCACTGAATTAGATAACATCAAAGCTTAGTCCAAGAACTGAAAAACAATTAATATGTTTCGGCCCAGGAAGAGCCTTAGTCAATAAATCAACTGGCATTTCTTTAGTGCTGACGTATTTCAAAATAATTTTTCCTTCGTCAATGTTTGTCTCATATAAAGCGATGCTTAACATCAATGTATTTGGTTCTTCCATGATATGTGCTGCTTAGAGCCAAGCTTATAGCACTATTGTTATCATAACGAATGATAGTTGAATCTGGTTAATTTATAATGAGTTCTCTCTGTAAGCCTATCAACAAGATTGCTCCTTGAGTCGCTGCAATTAGTGCCATATATTCTGCTTCTGTCGTCGAGATGGCGACTGTTGGCCGTTTTTTCAAACTGTATGAGATTGCACCATTATGAAGGAACAAAGTATAACCGGTAACGGATCGTCTCTCATCTATGTATATCAATATCACTAACCCAATCGGCTTCGTAAAATCGGGAAACATGACCTTACCCAGCGGTATAAACTAGTTTTATATGGGCTGTTCCTTTTAGATAGTGAAAATTGTGTTTTACTGCTGTCCAGTCGGCTTCTTGATATTGTACATCTATCATTTCAGCACATTCCTTTTCGTTTTGTGGGCACATCTCCTATGTCAACTTTTGGTTACCATATTAAGGTGTTTTTGCTGAATTACAATCATTGGTTACCACCTTAAGGTGTTTTGGCTGAGTTACAATCAAATATATGGAATCGCTTAAGAATTAGATTGCTGTATAACTCTTGATTCAATGAAATTAAACCTTATTTCGATAGGTAACTGTTAATTTGAATGCCCAAGAAAAATATTTCATTTTGGAAGTGTTTTGCAAGTTCTTTTTGAATTCCAACTTCTGGTATTTGTCGTTAGTAAATATGAGAAGATCATAAAAATAAACACAGGGATCAACTTTTGATCCTCTAAGACCGAAACTCCGTAGTGCCGAATCCAATTTTTGGTTCCAAACACGGTTAGCTTGCTATAGGCCATGAAGGAATTTTTTCAATTTGCATGCTCAAAGGCTTTTCTCGTTGAAACCTTCTGGGTATACCATAAAAATCACTTTCCAAGTTAGGACCACATACAAGCATTGAATCTTATCTAAGCACCATTTACAATTCCAGCAACACAAATTTGACAAATTAGCAAAACTCCTGAAAAGTTGTGGTACGGAAATTATATTTTCTGGTCAGCGAATTTTTTTCTCCCAAGAGTTGTTATACCTTACAAACACTTCTGACACACCGATGAATTGATTATTTTAAAATACCCTGTCCATCGCTATCTATACATGGTCCTGAGTTCCACTTCCAAGCCATTGTAATGCATAGAAGTTGGGTTATAAAATCCAGAGAGTAGTTCCAACTTACGATAAAATATATTCCGGGGCTGTTTTCCGAAACGAAATTTTTCTTTAACTTGTAGGCCATTTAACAATTTATTCTTTATTTGCAATTCCGAGGGTGCGACGACGTATTCTTTCTCTTAAAAAAATATATAGTTTACCATTTTAGGTCTTTTCACTGTCACTTTTCACTTGACCGTAACTGAGTTTCATGTGGCAATTGTCAAGTTAATACTGACAAATATTTAAACTGTAATTTTTTTTATTTCATAGATGAATTGTCAGTCAAAATTTGTCGGAAAATTCCTGGAAATTGTGCAAAAATACTTGACCATTCATTGTCAAGACAATTTCTTTATGAATTTTTTCTACAATTCTACAAAATTGTCAATTTGTTTATGGAACAGATTTTGAAATAGGCCCCTTGTGGTGAAGAATCGAAATTGTGTGTGTCAACAAAAACGACTGAAACAACTTCGAATTTAGCTGCTCTAGTCCGTAGTAATGACGAAAAGCCAGATTCGTCGATTCTCAGTCGAACTTTGGAATTAACCACTCCAAAAACGACGTTGCACCGTATTTTTCATAATGATTTATTTCTTAAGGTTTTTAAAGTTAATTTTACTCAAGAGCTCAAGCTGGTCGATCACCAGGAAAATCAATCTCAGAAATGAGGTCCACTTCAACCTAGGAGGCTATACTTTAATAAGAAAATTGTTCGCATTTAGAACTCTTGAAGTCCAAGACCAGTTATTAAAAATGCTCTGCAACATCAACTACAACTGTTTATTGCCTTTTTTCTTCTGTTTAGGATAAGGTATATGCTATAATGGACAAATGATTCAACACCTGAAAGATGAAATTCGTGAAGTTATTGAAGACAAACTGTCGCAAATATGTGAATTTCATGAAAAGGATATTGTTTTGCAACCGCAGCCATAGTGGCCATTGCATTCTTTTGATAAATCGAATACCTTCCACTTTCAAATGCAATTAATATTCTCTCTCGGGCTTATCTGTGCAGGCAAGTGACTTAACATAGCCCCACAAAAAAATCCAGCGGTATTAAATTGTACGATGTTGGAGGTCACGACCGACGCGACGTGAGAGAATACATTCACCAAAAGTTTCCTTCAATATATTGATGCGTCGTGCAAACCCAAACATTATTTTGATAATAAATTTGCACGATTTTGAAACATTGTTCAGTATTTAGTCAATTCAGTATAAAATATCAAACCAAATTTAACAGAAATAAAGTGATAGTTGTCAAAAAAACCAACTCTACAAAAAATGTACCCCAGTATTGAAGACCACACTTCTAAAAAACAACACCAATAATTAACGATAACTTATGAAGTTCTTATGTAAACAAGATCTGATCATATCAAAGCCATAGAACCATAAGATCGATCCAATGGTGAATTTATTTTATTTCTTAACGTCAAGTTTGCATTTATTTTCTTATAAGTATTCATTACCTGCTTTCATTCAGAAAACATTCAAGTTCTAGTTTTCCTTATGCCTTTTATACAAAGATCAGATCGATAATTAAAAAACAACATTTTTGTAAACATTCCAAACAATTATGTGCTAATAAAGTTGTTCAAACAAGTATCAGTAAAATATACAAAGAAAATCTAAATAGCTTCTGAAAGCGCTAGTTATTCAGTGTTCCAAAATAGCTTGGCAATACGTTAGAATTTTGTGATTTTAACTTTTTAAAACATATTCTATTGGGAAAATGCGAAAGAATTCGGAAAAATATTTAAAATAACCATATTTTGCCAAAATCTTTATAAAGTTTGGATTCTGATTCTGATGAGTAATATTGATTCCATACAACAATTTTGATTTTCTTCCTTTTTTGTTGATTATGTTGCTTCCTTGAAACCGATTTAGATGTCAAAAGTGATTTTACCGCAGATTTATCAATGGTTTTTCGTTTTGTAAACTATAATAAATTATCAAAAAGGATTTTTTTAAACTGCGGTAATTTTGCCAATACTTTGTTAGTATTCAATTTTCTATTATTATTGCATCTTATTTCTAAATTGACACTCAAAACACAATTTAGACGAACTAATGTTTCAGAATTTATTAGTAGTTCAACTTCTTCTAATCATTTAACCATGGTAAAGGGTTTCAAGTATTGTTTAAAAATTTCCGAACGCTGCTGCTAGTTGAGTTATATTGTCTTATCGTTGTTCTAAGCTCAATTTGTTGTAAATGTTTTAGTTTCTTTCTTACACATAATTTATTGATTTTTTTTATTTTCTCTATAGGGAACTCCAACTGTCCATCCTGCTCAAAATTTCGACCCTGTCAAGGATGCTCATGACCTTCGAAAGGCAATGAAAGGATTTGGTACCGATGAAAATACTCTAATTGAAATTATTTGCAGACGCACAAATGACCAAAGACAGGTAAACAAGTTAAAGAATGCTTAAAAATATAAAACTCATCATTGTGAACTACAATGGTTGGTGTCTAAACTAAAAAAAGCTTTGAGTTCAACTTTTTCTTGTATTGAAAAGCTTTATATGTCAGTGTTACCAGCTTCCAACTTTAATCAATGACAATTTTTGTTTTTAAGGAAATACAACGTCAATACAAAACACACTTTGGAAAGGATCTTATTGAGGATATTAAATCAGAAACAAGTGGTAATTTCCAGAAGCTTTTAGTTGGTCTTCTTCGTCCAATTGTCGATTTCTATTGTCATGAATTGTGTGATGCCATGAAAGGCATTGGCACTGATGAAGATGTTCTTGTAGAAATTCTTTGCACTCTATCGAATATGGAAATTCACACAATCAAAAATCAATATTTAAGAAGTAAGTTTAAGAATATCCTTATCGACCTTAAAGAAAATTTAAACAATTATTTTCAATAGTGTATGGTGCTCATTTGGAATCTGAATTGAAGTCAGAAACTTCGGGTAATTTCAAGAGACTTTTAGTATCACTTTGTACTGCTGCTAGAGATGAAAGTGGACAAATTGATCCTGAAGCTGCTCAAAATGATGCCAGGGAGCTGTTGAAGGCTGGTGAACTCCGTGTTGGAACTGATGAGAGTACATTTAATATGATTTTGTGTCAAAGGAATTATCATCAATTAGCATTGGTATAGGTCTTGAGATTATACCAAATTAGGAACTTTATTAATTTTTTTCATTCTTTTAAGATCTTCCAAGAATATATGCACATGACAGGTCACACTTTGGAGAAGGCAATCAAAAATGAATTCTCTGGAGACATTCAAGATGGACTTTTGGCAATTTACAAGTGTGTTACCAACAAAGCTGAATACTTCGCAACTCGCTTGCATAAAAGTATGGCTGGTATTGGAACTAATGATAAACAATTGATTCGTGTGATAATAACACGATGTGAGGTAAGTTTAATTTATTATCAACAAAAGATTCAAAATTCCTGAGAAAATGTGTTTTTTCTGTTTCAGATTGATATGCAAGACATTAAGGCTGCATTCGAAGGCTTATATGGAAAGAGTCTCAAGAGTTGGATTAAGGTTTGTTTGATTTTTTAATTAAATAACTTTAAAATAAATATTTTTTTTAATTATAGGGTGACACATCAGGACATTATAAACATGCTTTGTACGCTCTAACAGGAGAACAAAGATCATCATAAAATAACAATCATAATAATTCCTAACATTTTTTTATCGTCCATTTCTTTTTGTTTTTGTATTCTTTTTAAATTTTAAAAACTTCTACTTATTAAATACATAACAAATAAAGGCCAAATATGTGAATCTCTTATATACCTACTTCATCTGTCAAGTTAATCTATTCCTGTTAATGTACCTTATTAAGGCGTTTAAATATTAAATATTGGAGTTATAACAATTTAAAACTTTTTATCTGTAATAAACAACAATTTACTATTACGTAGTTCTATGTAATTTTTTCAATTTTTATATTATGTACAAGAAAAAAAAAACAACAAATTAATGTATATTTTTACTAGCTTCTATATATTCTGCAGCAAGTAATGTTAAATAATACAATTATATAATAAATGTTAAAAAAAAAACTTACTTGGTTACATTTTACTAAACTTAAAAGACTTCTAAAAATGGGAAAACTAAAAAGTCAAAATAAAAAACGGACATATTTTTTTAAAATTGTAACAATTACTCTAAATACCTTATAACAACATGATTCGGATAATTGTTCAAAATTTCTTTGCAACAGTTTGCCATATTGCAACAGTTCATAAGCATGAAATAAAGGGTTTTTAAAAAATTTGTTTTAACAAATAATCGACACGTAGTTCATTGATTCAAGTTATTGCAAAACTAATTCAGTTTGGCTACCACCAAATCATATTCTGGTATGAGGTCTTATAGAAAAATGAACCTTCAACATTAAGGTAAGATATTAAGTTAAAACTTCGAAATAAAATTTGTTTTTGAGACTTGAAACATTAAAAAAGGTTAAAACAAAATTGAAAAAGTTTTTGGATATCCAATTCTTAATTTTTTTTTAACAATTCTTATTTAAAATGTATGTGATGAAAATTTGGAAACCAATCACAAATATACAAACAAAATTGGAAAGGCTAAATTAAAAAGGTTTCGAAAAGTTTAAGTTTCTTGTCATTTGTTCGTTGTCAATAAGCATTATTTTCTATATTGCAAAATATTAACTTCCGATTTATAGTTGATAAATATCAAAGTTTTACACTAAATAATAGAATTGTTAAAAGATAATGGGGGGGGTCCCAAGACTGCTGTGATTAACATACATAAGTAAATTTATATAACATTGACGAAATAACTGGTGCCAGAATATCAATATTGGTGGCAAAAATGTTGCTTTTTTCTGTTGAACAACAACAAAAGTTTTTTCAATCTCGCCTATAAATCACATACATAAGTTTTTAAAACATGTCAATATAAAAACTAAGCCAGCCAAAAACGGAGTTTTTGAGCCGAAGTTGAACACAATATATTAATTAAGAAAAAAATGTATGATATTTTTTTAACATACAAATCTTTATCTTTTAGATACGGTTTGAGTTATTTTAGTATCTCACTTAGTTTCGTAATTTCCCATTAGATATAAGATAAGACTTATAGTAATTTATTTCACTATCTTGAAGTTTTGAAAAACCTTGTTCAAGCCCAACTCGGGCAAAAGTTCTTTCAAAAATTAAATTGAACATAAAGCGATTAAGCACCACTAAAGGAGTCTGATGATCGGGTTGGCCCCCGTGAAATAGCTATAACTCCAGCCTATGAACTTGGTGGTAGCACACACAAGTTGTTGTTGTTTCATTCTAAATTTTCAATTGTAAATCCGGCAAGCAGCTGCCTTAACTGCAAGTATAAAAATTTCATACACAAACCCCTTAGAATTGTTAAAATTAAAATCTTGACCAGCGTCAACCTCTTTCGCCTCATCTCCCTCCTCATACGAATCCAATCGAATTGTTGGCTTATGAAAAAGAGAGGAGATAATAGAAAGAACCTGGATAAAACAACAACAATTACTTGTGTGTACTTAGAAAAATGCTAATCGGTTCAGTATAGTTCGATAGAACGAAAAAACCTGTGAGTGGCGTAGTGCGTAGTGCACTAGCTCCTCACACGCTAGGTCGCTTGTTCAAGCCCAACTCGGGCAAAAGTTCTTTCAAAAATTAAATTGAACATAAAGCGATTAAGCACCACTAAAGGAGTCTGATGATCGGGTTGGCCCCCGTGAAATAGCTATAACTCCAGCCTATGAACTTGGTGGTAGCACACACAAGTTGTTGTTGTTTCATTCTAAATTTTCAATTGAAACTCCTTTATGTTATTGAATAATTCGTTTTAGACATTATTTTTATATTCTTTTCAATGCATTTCAAAAACTCAGAGGAAGGCTGACGTGATAAATTAAAAAGTTGAATTCTATCTAGAGCCACCAAAAACAATTTGTATAAAATTGTAATTTGATTACGAGGTACATTACCTTATTGACCAGTGTTATCAATTGATATTGGAGGATCACAGTAATAGGGATTATAGAAAAACCATCGATTATTTTCCCTAGATCTTTTCGCCTAAAATCGTAACACCCAAATCCTAAAAATTCAAAGAGCCTATAATTGATCATAAAAACAAAAAAGTAAAATAAAAAACCAAAGGAAATGTCGTAACACCCAAATAAATTTGGAACAAAATAACGCTGTCATTTTGCCCAGAAGAATTTTTGCATTTCGATTGAAAAAGAAAAATGGTGTAAAAATTATCACTTAGAAAACGTCACAAACCAGAAATAAAATGTCATATCACCCAAACAAACTTTCAATATTGTAAGGCCTAAATATAGAAATGTCATAAAGCCCAACATTTTTCTTGCTTAGTATAAAAATATCATATGGGGGCATGATTTCCACTTTTAAAATTGGCCTTATATCGCTTTCTTGACGTGACGTTCCAGGTTTTTAGGTGATCTGACATTTTTTCGTTTAATGTTTTGCGTTTCCGCGATAAAGTTCAAAATTTATTATGTCGTAATGCCCAACATAAACAAAAGAATGCCCAAAAATATTAAAACACATAACCGTTTTTTTTAGATATGTCAATTTGGGCGTTATGATATTTTAAAATTGATTTGGGCAACATGAGATTGATTTTTGACTGTCGCCAGGGGCGAACGCAGGTAAGGGTTTTGGGGGTTAAAAAAAATCTTGTAACTTCACTTTTTTCACTTCTTAAAGTGTGACACAAGAATATTTTAAAACAAAAACAGCAACCCTGTTTGCCTTTAACGTGTTTTTTCCCTATTTTTCAAGAACAAGAATCAAATTAATAAAGAAAGTAACGTGATGTCTCTTAAATTCAATATTTTTAAACATTTGAATGCCTTTCTGCATTTAAACATACCTTAATGTAAGACACAAAACAAATTCATAGTCATATTTTAAACCCGAGTCTATTTGAACTGGAGTCTAAATTTAACATATAGGTTAGACACAGCTGCTATTCATAAAGAATTTGCCAGCTCTGTTTAGGTAGAAACAGGTTTAAGGCATATTCTACTACAATTCTGAAAAATTTCACTTAAACCTATACAAAATGGCTTGTAGAGGGCAACTAAATAAATTGCGTTAGCTGGAGAGCCAAAATCTTTGAAACCCTGAGCCCGTTCACACGATTCGGTATTTTCGCCGTATCGGATATTTTCTCGATTCGGTGTCTTTCGGTTGGAGTGTTCAGACGGTACGGTAATTTAACCGTACACCGTACTCAACCCTACACCGTACACGGTGTAAAACACAAAAACGACTATATACTAGCAATACATTATTCCACAGTAGCCTAGACGAAAAATGACGCACTTTCGGTCAAAATACCGAATCGTCTGAACGCACTGTATGTAAATACATTGCCACTATAAACCGAATCGGTTTTTTGCCGTACGACCGAAAACGATTTGCAGTGACAAAACCGAATGACAAAATCGACCGAATCGGTGATTTTACCGTATACGGTTAAATGCCGTATCGTCTGAATATACTCATTTAAATTATATTGCCACTGGCTTATACGGCAAAATCGCCGATACGGCAAAACCACCGATTCGGCATCGTGTGAACGGGCTCTTAAACTATTTTGTTTGCTGTTAGTTAAGAAATTTTATGAAGTCGAGTGGTGGTTTTAGACATTGAATTTCGATCTATACCTAATATTTAGAACGTCAATCATAAACTTGACAGTTTTTTTCTCGAATCGATACCTTTCATACAAATCGTCTTCATCTATTTCAAAGGAGTCCAATCGGGTTAAGTAGAGCTTTCGTTTTCTGTTAGTTGGTTGCATTCCAACATCCAGCAAAATACCAAAATTTTTAAATAAAATGTCTCGTAACTTAATTTTCTTAATCAGTTTGTTTATTTTTGACGTTTAATAGATTTAGAAACAGCTTAAACATAGGTTCCGTCGTGTTTATTTTTAGACTCCAGATTATCGATTTAAAATGGGTTTAAATTGTCTATGAAAAACATAAACTGAAGTTTAATTTAGCAAAGACAAAATCAGAACTTTTCAAGAAACTATGAATATGACCCTGTATCTTCGGTCTAAAGGTTCGGTACGCATTCAAAATCATTATTTCTAGTATTTTCATGGTGAGTTTAATCTACGGTCAAATTGATTCTGTAACTCACATTTATTCATGTGTGTGTTCAGTCTAAGAATGATGGGATCGACAACGGCAACTAGAAAATAAGGCATACAAACTTAAACATGCATAATGCATATAAAAATTAAGTTTTAGCTTTGAAGTCAAAGTCAAACTGTTTTGTCAATCGTGAAAGCAAGTCATATGTGTACATCTGTAATTTTTATTCATACATGTTTCTTAGTACCTATATATATAAAATAGTGCCAAAAAAGAAAAAAAACATTTGACATTTAAAATAAAAAAAATAATATAATATTAATTTTTTGTAAACCCCCCCCCCCCCCCCCAAATATTTTTCTGCGTTCGCCCCTGACTGTCGCATTTTCTTTTGAAGAAGTTTTTGAAGATTTTCATATCTTGGCGTTATCTTATTGTGCAAAAAGACCGAACGCGTCTGTTTATTTGGAATTTTATAAAACCCAAATAAGTATTAATGACAAAAGGGTCGGTAATATTGCCCAAATCGTACAAAAATATAATATTTATAACATTGTTTTGGAGCTATGAAATTTTTAATTTGGTTGTTACGATTTTGGGCGAAAAGACCTAACTGCTCGATTATAACCTTAAACGCAATATTCAACATTTATCCCAATTAACAATAATTTAAAGAAACAAATTAATACCTACTTACATACGTATGTTTTTTAAGAAATACTTATTTAAAAGCATAAAATTAAGTTTAAATAGGTATTTGTTGGGAATAAATTTTACTTAAAGGCTCCCAGAACTTTTACCGAGAAAATTGTGAGAAAAAGTTGTTTTAGAATCAGATTCAGAACATTTTTCCTGCTCTAAATTGGAAAAATAAAAAGATTGTTCGTAATGAGTCAGAATAATGGAAATTGTGCTGTTCGGGAATTGAAAGATAATTTGTTTATTTTGGTCTAATCTCTAAACCTATTTGGAAAAAAGACTTTAAAATAAAAGTTGAAATGTCAAAAATTCATTTTCGGTAATTTTTTTTCAAATTATTTTTCATTTATCTATTTTTTTTTTGTAATTTCTGTAAAAAATATCAAGAAATTCAAAGGAAGCAGTTTCTAGCCTTTTCCAGGACAAATCTGGATTTATTTGATTTCGTTAGATAATATCTAAGAGACATAAAGTTGCCACATTCCCAAAAAATGTTATGATTTAATTAATTTTTATTAGTTGCCTAACGAGAAGATGAAAAATAAAGTATAAAAAGAGGCTGGAATGCGTGGCTGGATTTGTGTTGTTTAAACGATTGTAGGTTTTCAAGTTTTGCTTAAAAAGTTGTCAGTTGAATTATTAAAAAAAAAAATTAAAATACCAAAAATATTTTGCATATGATCAAATAGTAAACAAATACATATTGGATGAATGAAATGAATATAAGATAAAATTAATTTGAAACCATATTTCCAAATTTTGAAATGACATTTGAGTCGAAAATCAATTTTTACCAACTTTTATTAACTTTTTTTTCGGTTTTTATTTTTTGTAATAAGCTGTCAATTCCATTTTTCTCAAAATTTAACTAAATGTTGAAAACAATATTTTTTAAAAGATAAAATTAGTTTAAAGCCAATATCTCAATGTTTTGAAAAGATATTTGAGTCGAAAACCAATTTTCACCAACCTTTATTAATTTTTTTATTTTTTGTTAAAAATATTGTAGATTCGATTTTTCTCAAAATTTTACCAAATGTTAAAAACGTTAGTTTTCGTTGCACAAAATTATTTTGAAGATAAAATTATTTTTTGTTCGTTAAGTTTTCGAGGTGACAAATATTATTTTTTCAGTTTTTTTGATTTATAAAAAAAAACCGTTTAATGGAGTTTGTTCCAAAAATGTACTTGTTTTGTATCACGTTACAATATATAATTTAAAATATAATTCAAGTCTCTAGCGTCAATGGTTCATGAGATATTTAGGGTTAACCAAAATTTTCACCTTTTTTTTAAATTGCTATGGTATAAAAAAAGCCACTGCAATTTTTTTGAGAGTTCTTTCTGCATTTTTCTGCATCATTATCTGTATAACAACATTTATTTGAAGTCGATATCTCTACTGGTTCTTGAGCTATGGACGACGAAAAAACGATGCTAACGTACGAACGTACTTACACACGCATATGGGAGTGTTGCAATATTAGGTTTAAGTTTTGTATGAGGGTTTTTGTTTGTAGCTTTCCCTTAAACTGTCTAATATATAAAAAAAACATATATCGTTATACACATTATTAATTATAGTTGTAAAGGAATAATTGCATTTATCCTAAATCTCTAAAATACAAATGTTAAATTGTACAAATTATCTGATTACTGCTACTGAATAAATAATAAATAAATAAAATACTTACACACGCACGCACAGAATTCTCTCTAAAAATCTTTTATTTTGACTCTATAGGGACCTTGAAACGTCGAGAAATGTCAAAATTTTCAATTCGACAAATCGGACCGACTACAATAACTTCCTATGGGAAGTTAATATCATTTAATTGTAGTTGTTTTTGGGTGAGTAAAGTGTGATTAAATCACAAATTGTATCTATAACACTATGGTTTTTTGTTTCAAGTCTATTTCAAAATCTAACAGCTTTTGAATCTGTTTGATTTTGATACAAATAATAAATTTTGGATATTTGATCTGTTTTCCGTTTTGAAGATGATATTTTTATTAATTAAAATAAAGATCTAATCAACTGAACCGGAGTGTTAGCTGCAACGCCACCTTCCGTACTTATATGTACTTACGCTTATTATATCGGGTTTAAGTTTATTTTACTCTTATCAGCGATGGTTATTTGTTTACCTTTTCATATCAACACAGGTTCATCGTGAGTCACAATTATGTTTATGTGTGCTCCATTATAGTTTCATACATAGTTTCATATCGAATCATTTACCGTTTCAATAAACTTATACCTGTATCAAACATAACAACGAACAACCTACCCCTTCAAATTGATGCACCATTTTTGAGCAAACAGAAGGGATCATAGATAAAACACTCTCAATTTTCAAACGTTTTCGTTTGATTCACTCCAATTTGAAACCAATAAAACAAAAAATTATAAATATAGTATTAATGGCCCTTTCGTAATTTTTGTACAAAATCTAGAACAGAACGGTAAGGTAAGTAGGTACGTTGAAGATAAAAAACCTCACGAAGAGTGAGAGTATCTTTTTGTCTTATCAAACCTATAGCCTTATCAAACCTATAGCCTAAGTCAAAGAGAAAAAATATATCTATCTTTATAAAGAGTGGGAGCTATACGAATTAATGCAGAGCTCCCTGCTATCAAAAGCTAATAGAAAATTTATAATTTCAGTGTTTCGAAAATTAAGCTTGAGATAAGTCACGTATAAACAGAAAACTTAACGACGACGACGAACGAAGACGGACGTGCCCGGGGAACGATTATATTTTTAATACACCACAGTTTAGGGAATGGGTTCAACTTTAAGACACCTTTTCTAAGACAATATGAATTCCCACGATGAGGACGAATTGCCTATAAGGACGGTTATAAAATACGAAAAGACCTCGTGTTACTTCTGCAACGAGTGGTTGGAATCGCAGACTTTTAAGGTATACCTATGACGATGAGTCTTATCATTTAAATAGAATTTGATTCAATAAAATAATATTTACAATTTTTGTTGTTGTGAAATTGAGAAAAAAACGCCCTTTAATAATAATAATTTTATATCAAATGATGATTAAATAATGTTGTGCATCACCCTACCTATGTCCCTATCTATATAGGAGCACTTGATTCATTGTGGTCAAGTTTTGGAACCATGTCCAAATGGATGTTCAGCTTATATACAAAGGAAGAAAATGCGGTCACATCTGAGAGATTGTCCCAAAGTGAATATGAGAACTTTATCCTCCTCGACTATTAGCAATGGATTGGAAGGAGGAGCAATGGAGAGTCGAATTGAGATGCTGGAGCAGGATATTTCTGCTTTGAGATCGGTTTTGAATGAAGAGATTCGACAGCGGTTGCATTTGATAACCGATGTTGGCAGCTTAAGGAAACAAAATCAGGTAAGAAATGGGAAGCATTTTGAATGAATTTTTGCATTTAAATGGTTTGATTTAAAGTTTAAATTAAATTATTTTTTAAATCAAAGTTAAAAACCATCTTAATAAGATTTATTATCAATGAATTTCTTCCCAACAAAATAATTATTTTCTTAAAGCACTCTGCAAACAAAAACAACAAAAATAAAAAACATCTGTTAAATGTGGGAGGGGAATTTGAAAATTTGTTTTTCGTGTATTTGTTTTATATTTTTGTTGTTGTTTTGTTTTGGTTTTCGAATTTTTTTTGTTTGGTAGTTAGGTCTTATAACTGTTAATTTTCAAATTAGGAAGGCATCGGGGTCGTGCTTACTTACTTTTGAAGTTCGGGGTTAATTAAATGGTTGGGTTTGAAATACATTGATGCTTTAGTTTTAATGTGCATTGAAATATGCTGTGATCCTAATGATTTAGTGTCAGAAACTATCGTGTCCGTTTATCCATCTTGAGAACCTCCAATCCAATTGCAATTATAAATAGAATTTTAGTTTAAAAACAAAAGTTGAACTCTGGGTATTAGCTTTAAATTTCGTGGTTAAGCCTAATGTAGATAGGGCAAAGTTTTAAACGATTTAATAAAACGTTAAATCCATTTTTAGCAATTAACCAAGTAAAAAAGATAATTTAGCTAATTTCAAACACTTTTAACGTCTTCATACCTCTTAAAATTTTGTTCAAGTTAAAATTACGGAATGAAAACTTTAACTTCTAGCAATTTTCGAAATCCTAAATAAGTGTTGATGTGTGTGTTTTATAATTCGTGCGTTGCAATTGTTTTGTTTTAAATTAAGAAAATGTTTTAGGAAGTCAAAGACTCGGATTTTTTATGAAAGGCAATAAGCAAATTACTAATTAGCAAATTACTTGTTAACAAAACGAATTAAAAGTTATACAATTTTTGGAGTCACTAGCAAGTTACTAAACAATATTGGAAAATTGCTTTTTAGTAAAATGTTAAGCCCTTAAAAATAGATTTCTTAAAATTGTCTAAAATATTTTTTAAATCTTACAATATTTTTTTTAAAATACTCACTTTTAAAAATCTATTGTTGATTTAGAATTTGATTGAAATGTTTTTTTAAGTGAACAAAATATCCATGGATTTTTAAAGAGAATATGGATAAACCCCGTATGTACCCGTGACGTGATGGTTAGTGCGTAGGACTGTCATGCCAGAGGTGTTGGATTCGATCCCTGCCTGTGCCATCTATAAAGTTTTTTTTTTTTCAGGGGTGCTGCCTCTTGCGAGAAATAGAAAAATCCTTCAAGAGTAATTCTTGTCATGAAAAGTGCTTTCTCAAATTAGCCTTCCGGATTCGGCTTTAAACTGTAGGTCTCCTCCATACCTAACAGCATTACTCGCACATAGGAATGGTTGAGAGTTGTAAGTCACTAACACCTAGTTCTGAACGGTCTGTATTTAATGGATAAACACCAAACTTTGTTTATTAACTTCCCATAGGAAGTTATTGTAATGGGTCCGATTTGTCAAATTGAAAATTTTGACATTTCTCGACGTTTCAAGGTCCCTAGAGTCGAAATAAAAGATTTTTAGAAAGATGTCTGTGCGTGCGTGTGTACGTACGTCCGTACGTCCGTACGTCCGTACGTCCGTACGTCCGTACGTCCGTACGTTCGCGACGTTTTTTTCGTCGTCCATAGCTCAAGAACCAGGAGAGATATCGACTTCAAATAAATTTTGTTATACAGATAATAAGGCAGAAAGATGCAGAAAGGGCTCTCAAGAAAATTGCGTGGGTGGTTTTTTTACCATAGCAGTTTAAAAAAAAGGTGAAAATTTTGGTTAACCCTAAATATCTCATGAACCAATGATGCTAGAGACTTGAATTAAATTTTATATTATATATTGCAACGTGATACAAAACATGTATATTTTTGGAAAAAAATCCAACTAACGGTTTTTTTTATAAATCAAAAAAACTGAAAAAAAAAATTTGTCACTTCGGAAATTTTACGACTAAAATATGATTTCATCTCAAAAACAATTTTGTGCAACGAAGAATAATGTTTTTGACATCTGATAAAATTTTGAGAAAAATCGAATTGACAGTTTTTTTACAAAAAATAAAAACCTAAAAAAAAACACTACTCATAGTTGGTAAAAATTGAATTTTGACTCAAATATCTTTTCAAAACTTTGAGATATTGGCTTTAAACTACTTTTATCTTTCAAAAAATTTTGTTTTCAACATTCAGTAAAATTTTGAAAAAAATCGAATTGACAGTTTTTTTACAAAAAATTAAAAACCGAAAAAAAAATTTAACGAAAGTTGGTAAAAATTGATTTTCGACTCAAATATCTTTTCAAAAATTTGAGATTATGGCTTCCAACTAATTTTAACTTATAAGAAATATTATTTTCAACATTAAGAAAAATTTTTAAAAAAATCGAATTGACAGTTTTTTTACAAAAAATAAAAACCTAAACAAAAAAATTAATAAAAGTTGGTAAAAATTGATTTTCGGCTCAAATATCTTTTCAAAACTTTGAGATATTGGCTTCAAACTAATTTTATCTTATAAATAATATTGTTTTCAACATTCGGTCAAATTTTGATAAATGTTGGATTGACAGTTTTTTTAAAAAAATAAAAACCTAAGAAAAAACAATACTAAAACTTGGTAAAAATATACTTTCGACTCAAATAGCTTTTCAAAAATTAAAAATATTGGCTTCAAACTTATTTTATTTCACAGAAAATATTGTTTTTAATATTCAGTAATTTTTTTATAAAAATACAACAGTCCGTTTTTTCATAAAAAAATAAAACTTTCAAAAAATAGAACGCAAATTTGGTAAGAATTGATACATTTAGACAAACTTTTAAGCAAGACAAATCGATAGATGGGATGGGAAGTTATCAGTGTGGGTCGCATCCCAGCCTCTTTTTTATTAAAGTTTCAATACCGTTTTGACCAAAATTCTCGAAAATGTTTGCTACTTTAACAAAGGTAGTTTTTTCCATGCATATAAGAAATATATGGCAACTTTTGCATTTGAAAAAAATTTCGAATATGAGATTTTAATCAAACATGACATTACAACGACGGTAGATAAGTCGAAAAAAGTGGGTCTTCCGATTTCTTTCGACTGTCTGTCGAAAACAGATCATCTTTTTTTTACAAAAATGCAATTGCAATTGCGTACTAAAAATATTTTCTAAATAAATAACAAAAATCGCCCAAACGATTTTCGAAAACAAAATTTTCTTCATTATTTAATTGGCATTTAAATTTTTGTAGACAAACTTATCTTATAGGCAAATTTTTAAATTTGGAGTAATATTTTCAAACACAGAGTCTTTGGATACAGGAGAAAAAGTTCATGCGACCCAATCGTGCGCTTTATTTTTAAATTAAATCCTTTTTTTCATTTATTAATTATTGAAATGAAAGTTTTAAAAAGTGGAGTATAGAGAAGCTTTTCGACAATCATTCTTGTTGTTTTCGTGCCTCAAAATGGACAATTCTGGTTATTGTGATCGCTCAAAATAACTTTTTGATTACATTTTAATGAATTATAAAGATAAAACGTTGTTGGTGATTGACTTTAATTCTGTACTTCTTGTGTTAACTGAGCTACAATATATTAACCGTTTTGTTTTGAATGTTAAAAATGTCAATCGTTGTTGATTATGAAAGTTATAATGTAGTTCCATTTTTCAATTTTTTAAACTTTATCCGATACTATTAACTAAATCATTGCTCATTTTAAAGTTAATGAGAGCATCGGTTTTTCTAACTCTCCTTTCAATTCTAGAACGACAAAAAAAAAATCATTGTTTTCAAGTTGTTCCCAAATCGGTTTTTAAAAAATAGTGGAGTTATTAAATTATTTCATGATAGGGGAATTTCCTTTCAGTATTACACTAAAACTTGGGATATTTAGAAAATACGGTTTTCCAGAGATTATCCAAAAACATGGTTATATTACTTTATTTAAATGTTAAAATTCCGAAATTGTCATCTGTGCTAAGAAACAATGTCATAATATTTTGTACGTACAATTAATTGAGCTAAACTAAAGTAATACTACATTTTACCCCCTCAAATTTGTTTGAACCGCCACCACAAAGTTTGAGCTCCTTTTTGGTAGGTGTTAAGGGCTTATAAACAAAACTAGCCACATTTCACCTTTAAATGATTTTTTAATTAAGTCAAAAATCATCAAAATAGACGAAAATATTTTTCAAGACTTGAAATATGTCGAAGTTAAGCGTAAATTTTTATATTTGACTACATTTACTTTTTTCAGGTCTCTGATGAATGGAATCATGAAACTGATCAAATAATGACACAACTCCAAAAACTCATTAACCAAGAATCCGAACTAAGAGTAAATGCCATCGAAGAGTGCCATAATGATTTTCGTTACTGCTACGATTTATCACAAGTTTGTTTCAATTTATTAATATTTTATATCTTTCCAACACTTATACTTTTGTATGTTTTTTTTAATTCTTCAAGACACTAAAAACTGAGTTGGAAAGCTCCATTAATGAATTGGAAAAGGAAATCGCAGATCTGTCAATGGAAACAAAAAAAGCACAAAATAGATTAACAGAAACTATTATAAAATTGGACGAAAGCATCATGGAACAGGAAAATAATTTTAAGTAATTTTGGAAAACAAATGAACATTTCTAAAAAAAACAGTTCAACAAAAATTATATTAATTTCAGAACCAAATTCAAACAATTAGAATTATTTGTCCATGAGCTGAGTAATGACTTGAAAACACATTTTGTAACAAACTCTGAAGTAACTACAAAACAAGCAAAAATGGATTTCGAAATTAAAAATATGAAACACATAGTTTGCGAGACCGAAGACAAATGTGAGAAGTTAGAAAAACTCGTCAAAGATGTGGACAAAGCCTTGCATCATACGCTGCAAAGTCTTTCAGACTTGGAAGTGAATTTGATGTCGCAATACAAAATGTACTCCATTCAAAATTTTAAAGGTAAATACTAAGGGAATTTAAAAAAAGTTTCTGTTTTCAAAATTTCAATTTTCAAAATTGTTTTATTACAAAGGTCATCTACTGTGGCGTATAAGTGACTTCCAAAAAAAATTCGACGAAGCTAAACAACACGATACAGTTCTACAAAGTGCGATATTTTGCAACAAAACTTATGGATATACTCTAAGGGTAAATTAATTAAGCATTTTGATTGTACCTCTACCTAACTATTAATAAATATTCTATTTATGTTTTGGGATGTTGTAGGTCGAATTATATCTTAATGGAAAAGGTTCATGGAAAGGTCGTAATATAATTGCTTGTTTGAATGTAATTCCCGGTGAATATGATCCCCTATTGCCGTGGCCTTGTAAGCTACAAGCTGATGTTTTAATACGTGATCAGAATCCTGATCCAACTGGAGCCCAAGATTATGTTAAGACAGTTGTAGTGAGGCGTAAAAGTGACGAATTTCAAAGTAATCAATTCTTTTATATACCCCATAAAATCTTGGGAAATCGGAATTATGTTAAGGATGATACTCTATTTTTGGAAATCTATGTTCATAAGAATAAGTATTTGTAAATTAAATATGATTTTGTATTATACGAAGAGTTTCATTTATTCATCAAAAACATGTTATTTTTTGAATAAAGTTTAGTTTTGTATTTAAATTTAATTACTTAAGAATTCAAGTTCTTCATTTTTACTTGCGACATATAGGAACTGTATGGCAAGTTTTGCATTCGTGCAAAATTTCGAACTCGAGATTTTAATCAAACATGATATTACGATGGTAGAGAAGTCGAAAAAAGTGGGTCCCGCGATTCCGTCCGATCTGTTTTGTCTGTCTGTCCACGCTCCTACAGCCTAAACCATTGGGTCGATTGAGTTCAAACTTGGAAGTTAAGGTTTTGAGCAGATTTGCGCTAGGCGTTTTTTTCATTTTTTTTTTAAGATCAAAACTAACAGTGGCCCCCATACAATTTTTTTGGTCAAAAAACGAAAATTTGAATTTTCTCAAAAACAAACCGATAGATTTTTTTTTAATTTTCTCTAAAATTTTATTTTTTAACTTGGCTTCTTTTAATAAGAAAAACATATTTTTGTATTGCTCAGGAAAGATACCGCTCATAGAACCGTTTTTTTGTTTTTTAATTTTCTCAGCAACTTTTGAACCGATTTCAATAATTTTTTTTCTGAACGAGCTCTTATATTGCCTTAACAATATTTGATTATCAAAAGTGCAATTTTTTATTGTTTGGATTTTTAAAAAAATATTGAAATTTTTTTTTTTCAAAATTCTATATCTCAAAAACGGGTGAACATTTTTTTACGAAATTGAAATATAGAGCGTATATTTACAATCACTAAACAACTGCATACCAAAAATATTTTTAGAACAAAATTGAAAAATTTTATATATAAAAAATTAATTTAAAAAAAAAACCGCTCTAACGATTTTCAAAAAAAAAATTTGAAAAATCAAGGGTTTTTTGATTTATAAAATGGCATTTAAATTTTTGAAGACAAACTTATTTTTCAGGTAAAATTTTGAATCTTAAATTAGTTTTTTTTAAATTATTTCAACTGTATTAAATGTAACCTCCTCCCAAAAAATTGAAAAATCCAGGTTTTTTCGACAAATCAAATGGCATATATATCTTTGAAGACAAACTTATTTTATAGGTATATTTTTAAATATTATATAGATACTTTTTTAAACAGACTCTTTGCATACAGGAGCAAGTTCGTGCGACCCAGTCGTGCACTTTATTTACAATAAGGATGATGCCTGAAGTGCTGAAATTCTATAAAAATATTGTGTAGTTTTCGTATTGTTCCAAATTTTTTTTTTTTTAATTAAAAGCATAAAACAAATATTATCTATAAAATAATAAGTTAATTTTGGAAATATAAATAGGATTAAATTTAAGTTTTGTTCCGTTTAGACGATAAATTTTGAAGATTGTAGCAAAAGTTCAAAGCTAAGCTTTTTTTATAGGTTAGAAAGGGTAAAGATACAAATCTTTATAATAAGCATGGGTTTGTACTCTTTAAATTGTGTCTGTCTATTAGAGTATTTATTTTTAATAAGGCCTTTAGGTTTAAAATATTTTTTGCAAAGAATATCAGCCAAATATTTTTTGTATCAAATTATTTTTTTTTTTGAAAAGCACCCCTGAACAGATTCAATTAAATTTTAGATATTCAGAAAGGGATATCCACATTTTAAAAAATGTATGCTAGGAGCGTTTGCAAGCGAAATTGTTTCAAAATTTAGTTTTAAGCGCTTATAATATACCCTTAAAAATCAAATATATATGCTCCACATCCAAAAAATTTGTTTAATGGCGAATAGTTCAACTTCGCACACATACATCCATATATTATTTAAAAAAACAAAGTTAACAAAGCAAATTCATTTTTGAATAAAAGAAATTTTTCAATGTCAGCGATCAATAAGAAAATTTATTGCAAATTTTGTTGCAGTAAATAACTAACATTTCACTCAAATTCTTGAAAAGGAAGCTTTGTCTGTTTGATCGAAAACACTTTGATACCTATATGGAAAAGCTCCGTTCAACGTCAACAGCAATTGTATGGTCTTCATCTGCTATGGATTTCTCTTCTGACAAAGCCATTGCAATTATTTTTAGTTTTTCAAAGACAGCATTTTTTTCCATTACATTTTCTATTTTTTTCTTCACTGATTTTGCAGCCTTGCTGTTAATGCTGTAGATTATCTTCACCCCAACACTTATAATTTATGTACTGGAATTGAGCGATAATTCACGTGGAAATTAATTTGAAGTTAATATCTTCTATTGTTCACGAGATATCGAGAACCGAACATCAATTTTTACCAAATTTTGGGTACTATTTTTTGTAGATTTTATTTTTTTTTTGAAAAAACGGGCCGTTGGATTTTTATAAAAAATGTATTGATTGCCGAAAACAATGTTTTCTGTGAGATACAATTAGTTTGAAGACAGTATTTTCAATTTTTGAGAAGATATTTGAGTCAAAAGTAAAATTTTACCAAGTTTTAGTATTGTTTTTTTTAGGTTTTTACTTTTTGTAGAAAACTTTCAATTCGATTTTATTTTCAAAATTTTACCGAATTTTTTCATCAGGGAATTGAAGCAATAATCTCAAGGTTTTGAAAATATATTTGAGTCAAAATCAATTTTTACGAATTTTTAGTAAAGTTTTTTTTTAGGTTTTTATTTTTTGTTAAAAAACTGTCAATTCGATTTTTCTCAAAATTTTACGGAATGTTGAAAATAATATATCTTAGAAGACAAAATTAGCTTGAAGCCATAATCTAAAATGTTTGAAAAGATATTTGAGTCGAAAATCAATCTTTAGGTACCAAATTTTAGAAATGTTTTTTTTTAAGGTTTTTATTTTTTGTAAAAAACTGTCAATTTTATTTATGTATAAATTTTACTAAAAGTTAAAAACAATATTTTTTATAAAATAAAATTAATTTGAAGATAATGGCTCAATTTTTGGAAAAGATATTTGAGTCGAAAATCAATTTTTACCAACTTTTAGCTATGTGTTTTTTAGGTTTTTATTTTTTATAAGAAAAAACTGTCAATTCGATTTTTCTCAAAATTTTACCAGATGTCAAAAATGTTATTCTTTTTTGCGCAAAATTATTTTGGAGATAAAGTCATTTTTTGTTCGTAAAATATTCGAGGTGACAAATATTTTTTTTCTGTTTTTTTTTTTTGATTTATAAAAAAACCGTTAATTGGATTTTTTCCAAAAATTGACTAGTTTGGTTTCACGTTACAATACATAATATATTATATTATAATTGGCACGTGAGATATTTGAGGTTAAACAAAATGTTCACTTTTTTTAAACTGCTACGTTACGAAAACCAACCACTCAATTTTTTTGACAGTCCTTTCTTCATCTTTCTGTCACTTATTATCTGTATATCAAAATTTATTAGAAGTCGATATTTTCACAGTTTCTTGAGATATCGACGACAATTCTTGGGCCCTTGAAACGTCGAGAAATGTCAAAATTTTCAATTCGACAAATCGAACCAATTACAATATCTTCCTATGGGAAGTTAGTACTACTAAAAGTTTGTAAACATATACATTAATTTTCGACTCGAATAAATTGGCAATAATTAAAGATATTCCCTTCAAACTTATTTTATTTTGAAAAAAAAATATTGTTTTTTACATTAAGTAAACTCCAGTTGATTGATTCAAAATTATTTTATCTTACGCAAAATATTGTTGTTTACTTTTAGTTAAATTTAAAAAAAAATTAATTGACAACTTTTTTTGAAAACAACACAAAAACCTACAAAAATAACTAAAATTTATTAAGAAGTAGGTATAATGAGAATAAAGAAAGATATTGACTTCAAACTTTTTTGTATCTTACAATAATAACTTAACATACATAAAATATCAAGTAACTATATACATTAAACCATGCGTTAGATCCGGTGATTCTAGTTTCTTGGTTACCTACTTGTTGATGATTTTTAAATAATTAATAATCCAATTTTTCGACCTCGAAAAGTAGTCTTTTGTTTTTGGACAAAAAGAGCCGTTTCGTAAAATCCGTTATGCTAGTTTCTTTACCATAAGTACACTATACTTATGGTGACAAAATTGTCTTCATTTTAAACCCGATCCCGTCTTTCGTTTTCCGATTTTTGGACATCTTGCGTTCGGCGCTTGAGGTTGGAAACTACCAACATCATAAGCAAGTAACCAAAAAATCTAAAATACCGGATTTAACGCAATATATCCCTATGTTCATATGATAAAGTTACTGTACCAAAAATGTTGTTATTACTATTTTGTTAAACTATTATTTTGTTATTTACAGACATACAGAAATGGGAAGTTAAAAGTGAGAGTCGAATCCCTGCCTCTTTTTTGTATAAGCCGGAAATATTTATAAATTTTACCACACATGAGTAGAAAGTAAGCCAGAAAGCAAAATGGAAATTAGGTCAGAAAATCTCGTAACATATTCTGGTTCACAAAGGTTCTAGAAAATTAAAAGAAAACAAAATGCCAGAAAATCTAAAACCTTTCCAGAAAATGTAGTGAAAAAAAAACAAATTTTATGTTAAAAGCTTTCTATCTTTATTTCTCAAAGAATGAAACCGGAGGTATTTATTCCAGCACAATTTTCATGAGTCGAAATAATAAATGCAGTCTTTATTTTAAAATCGTGTTGATTAAAAAAACTAATTCTAGATTAGATAAACCAACAGTTACTTAAAATCTAGATCAAAAATTAGTATAGATACTACATCAACAACGTTACATTAAATTTGGTTGCTATTTCTTTTTTCTTTGTATATTCATCTTGAAATCATATTTGGATCAAATTAACTTCACCAAATTAATTTATCATAATTAACCAAAAATGTACATATTTGGCTTATTAGTACAAATCAGAATCGATTCCTTTTTAATTGTCCCAAAACTTCTTCTGTCTAACTAACATCATCTACTTATTATCCCTTCAACATTATCCAATATCAATTAATAACCATAAACAATCAATATTGAAAGGTACACAGAAGCAGAACCTCTTATCCTCAAACAAAGTGTTTGAGCTTTGGTACACACATAATTTTTCAAGTCCTTAACCTTCTAAAATACAAAGACCATGTGCGTTTTTGTTTACAAAACAAAATTACGAAACAGAGCGAACAAAATAAAAACACTTTTTAATCCCGCGCCAATATTGTACAATGCGTTAGGTTAAAGTCACACACACCACCACCGGTATCAGTAACGGTGTCCATTATACAACTCAAAGTTTTAGTACAAAACTCTAGCGTATAGAATTATTGTACTAAATTTTTTACACTCAATGTCAACACTTCGTCCTCGTCGACTTCAACAGAGGAAAAAGCTCAGTTAAGAAAATCCTCTCTGGCTATCACTCCTCACCAACACCACATCCACATCATAACATATCCTTTTTCATTCACAATTCACAACTTACAAATATAACTTTTATATAGGATAAAAACAAAAAGCTTTTCTCTTGAAAACTTTAAATACCCTTACTGGCCTAAATTCAAACTCAGTTCCGAGTTTGAATTTATCCTGGCATAAAGTGTTCTCCGTGACAAAATATAATACAAATAAGAACTATTCGTTGGTGTTACTTAGAGAAGGATAATAATGATTATTTTTAAATCCCTCAAAGAGTCATAAGGATGTATCAAAATAGTGTGTGTTTGAGTGTATGTGAGTGCGTGCTATGGGATACCCCATGCTCCCCTAAGTGATGCTTAAAACCTACCTTGGTGTTTTATTTGATCCTTATTCTACCTTTGATAACTTGTCCATGTGTGTGTGTGTGTGGTGTACAAACGTAAAAGTGGTTCATTTAGTTAGTTTTATTTTTGTTCTTGTAATCCATTCTTACTGTTGAGTGGTTTTTACTTATATTTGGTATATAATTACCGAAAATTAATGCTCGTCACCATAAAGTTTGTGAATAATTATTGTGCTTTGAATTAATGAGTGCTAAGTCGCTCAGCAACATAAGTTAAAAGAATATTAATGATCATCAACCAAAATTTTTAAATAAAAAGTTTTACGAAAAAGGATATCTATCAAAATTATCATCATCACAAAAAGGATTAAACCTATTTACACCATGTTACAGTGTAGCTGGCCATGAGAGGATAAAGTAAGTTTAAAACTATACAAGTCTGTATATTATAATCTAAAAAACCTCAGCACCACAGTCCCTCTAAATTCGACGAGGCCACCGACTATGACGATGGGGACGACCGACACGACGACGATATCATCGGGTGAAAGGTTCCAAAATTATGATTAATCTAGCTTGAATTACTGACATACCTTTTTTTAGCATCAGATGGAAACAAAAAATGGTTCAAGGATATTCCGGGAAAATCATGATGGCTAGGGTTGGGGGATTTATATTAAACGAAAACAAAAGTTGCTCATGTGTGATGCTCTTTCGAATATAATGGACTTTGGCCAGTTAAGGAAATAAATTAGAAAATGTTTCCCAAAAAAAATCCGTTTTGTCTCCGAATATAAATATCTTTTGATTGATCCTTTTGCCTGAGTGGAACAATTGGTACAATAAATAGAAAACTTGATTGTTTTTACCTTTTTGTTTTCTCAAACCACTACAAGACGACAGCAAAACGTTGTTGACGACGAAATTGCCTTAGTTTCAAAAAGTATACTTCACCCCTTGAGTTGAGCATCATCCTTTTTCCTTACAGCTGTGCTCTTGCTCTTGGTCAAGCATGAAGGCCAAAACGAAATAATTTTTGAAAGGGTCCTTTTGGGAGATTGTAGTTCCTACCTACATACCTATAAAAATACATACATAAGTATTCAAAGAGCTCAAGCCTTCAAAGTTGTGAATTGTGCGAAACACTATACATAAAAGTAGAAGAGGAAATTGGACATTTAAATTTGCAATTAATATTAAAGAGCGTAGAGCGTTTGGCTAGTTTGTTTATGTTTATGAGTGTTTTCGTGAAGTTTTTTGAGGATTATTATACCTACCAATTCGTCTCTTTTTCTTCCTTATTCTCTTTCTCCTCCAACATGTGCTTTAAAAATAAAATACAAATAAAGAAAAACCTTCTGTGAAGTGTTCATAGGCAGAAGTTTCAAGGTCGAGTTGGTTGGTTGGTTGGAAAAGTTTATGTCGATTTAATTTCTGACAGCGTAAGGCGTGTGTTTCCGTTTCCGTTTCCATTTAAGGACATCATATATGATGCTCGACTATGTATGAACTCACACCAGATGCTTATGCAAAGAGAAAAAAAGTTAAGAAAGAGAATTATAATCATAGAGACTTACTTATTTCTTGAACGGAATATGTATAGAAAAGTTTAAAAGTATACTTATTTATTATTTTAAAGTAGTGAACCATATGTTTTTTTTTTCAGCAGATGTTATATTTTTATGAATGATTTATAAATGTTTCATTGACAACGATGACGTTGGATGAAGATGATGATGGTATGGTGAAGTGTTTATGTCCTTCGTGCTTTATTGGAGATTATATCTTATGCATGAGTTACTTAAAAAATTTGTTTTCTTCTTTTTTATTTTATTTTTCTTTTATTGGTGGTAAAATAATATTTGTTGCTAAAGATGATCAATGAATTTATGTCTACAAAAAAACATAAAACAAAAATTAATGGAATTTTCTTTCGTTTTCATGCCTCGAAAAGTCATGAAGTGTTTGTCAATTAGGGAAAATGATAAATTGACAAAATGTGTACGTGTCTAAAAAAATATACATATATAACTTTTTATATTGTTGTTATATTTTTTTCTTTGAAGATTTAAAGACAAGACACATTTTAGAATTGGAATTAGGATGAATTTAGACTGGGGCTGTTTTATTGTTTGGTTTAAGAAAAAATTGAGGAACTTTTTAAATTTAATGTGTAAAAATTTTGGTATTTTTTTTTTGATACCGTTTGAATTTCACTCTTTTTAAATTATTTGGAGCAATTTTTTTGAAAATTTTTTAGATAATTTTATTTGTTTGTTAAAAAAGTTCTTCAATTTAAGTAATATGTAGTAATGATAACCTTTTTAAAGCAAACTTGTGTTTTTCCACTTCACAATGATTTTTTATATGTTTAAATAATTCAAAAATTAAATTTCTTCTAACTTATTGTCGATTTTCTGCTATCAGATACGATTTTTAATGCAAAGGGTGTTTTTCTTTAAAATAAGAGAAGTTTTAATTAAAAAAAAACGAAGAGAAATATCCATTAAATTCAGATAATTGCATGGTATTTATTTAAAAAAATGATTTTTGCTTACGTAGAGTTTTTCACTCCACTCTACAGGCTATTCTACTTTTATGAAAAATTGACACACCAAACTTACCTTGAAAATATTTTACTCTGAAATAAGCCCAAGTGAAATACGACCAATTTTCAGCAGTTATTTGCACAAAGTGAAATTAAATACAAAAAAAATGGGATGCGACCCACACTGTCCCGTCTGTCGATTTGTCTTGCTTAAAAGTTTGTAGGTTTTCGTGTTTTGCTAAAAAAGTTGTCAGTTAAATTATTCTAAAAAAAAATTCAAAATTACTAACAGTTTTTTGCATAATATGATGAAATCGTTTGATTTCAAAATCCTTTTTTTATTAACGAGATTTTTAGTCGAAAACCAATTTTTACCAATTTTGGTATCATAGTTTTTATTTCTTATATAAATAAATACAAATTGGATGAATGAAATTAATTTGAAGTCAATATCTTCTATTGTTCACGAGATATCGAGAACCGAACATCAATTTTTACCAAATTAGCGTACTATTTTTTGTAGATTTTATTTTTTTATAAAAAAACTGTCAATTCGATTTTTATAAAAAAAATTACTGAATGTTGAAAACAATATTTTTTTTTAATAAAATTAATTTGAAGCCTATACCACAAATTGTTGATAATATATTTGATTCGAAAATCAATTTTTACCAACTTTTATTAATTTTGTTTTAGGTTTTTATTTTTTATAAAAAAAACTATCAATTCGATTTTTCTCAAAATTTTACTGAATGTTGAAAACAATATTTTTTTTAAAAGAAACAATTAGTTTATGACAATATCTCAAAGTTTTGAAAAGCTGTTTAAGTTGAAAATCAATTTTTACCAAATTTTGTTAATTTTTTTTAGGTTTTTATTTTTTTGTAAAAAAATTGTCAATTCGATTTTTCTCAAAATTTTTTGAAAGCCATAATCTCAAATTTTTGAAAAGATATTTGAGTCGAAAATCAATTTTTACCAACTTTTGTTAATTTTCCGATTTTTCTCAAAATGTCATTGAATGTTGACAACAATATTTTGTAAAAGATAAAATTAGTTCTAAGCCAATATCTCAAAGTTTTGAAAAGATATTTGAGTCGAAAACCAATTTTAACCAACTTTTATTAATTTTTGTTTTAGGCTTTTATTTTTTGTAAAAAACTGTTAATTCGATTTTTTTTGAAAATTTTACCAGATGTTGAGAACATTATTTTTTAGATAAAACAATTTTTTGATCGTAAAATTTTCGAGGTGACAAATATTTTTTTTTTCAGTTTTTTTGATTTATAAAAAAAAACTGTTCATTTTAATTGTTTACAAAAATATATTTGTTGGTACCACGTTAAAATATATAGATAATATAAAATTTAATTAAAGTCTATAGCATTTTTGGTTCGTGAGATATTTAGGTTAAGCCGTTATTTGGCAGAGATATTAGTTATAATTTTTCATACAAAAGTTAGTAAATGTTTCTAGCGCAATTGTTTTAAAACTAGAACACCAAAAATATTAGTATAATGTTATGCGCCTTTTTGTGTATTTCATAAAAACACTGTCAATTAAATGTTTCTAAAAATATGAGCAGATTTCAAAAACGTCCTTGTTTGCAATATAAAATAAATGTAATAGTTTAAGGATTTTCGAGTTGCAAAATTATCGTCTTTTATTTAATGTACGTCGTACATATGTACTTAAATTGATGTTGTTCCTTACTTCAGTGTTTTTTTTTTAAGTTTTAGATAAAAGGACATCTTCACTTTATTGTAAATTGCTGTTATAAGAAACAACCTCTGATCTTTCTGCCCATTTCGAATATTTATAAAACTAAATCAATTTGAAGAACCAAGGTATCCCAAACGTATGTATGTATGTACACATTGAGACACAGAAGACATATTAAGATGAATTCGATTAATTGGAATCATTTTTAAGGAAACGATATACTTTTTGTACCCTAAACCTAATTTTGGAACGATCACTTTGTCCTGTCAACTATCGCTATTAAAGACCCTTACTAAAATCTTCCTAGAAACGAGTACCTACATACATATGTATTTCAAAAAAAAAAAAAACACATCGGCGAATACTTACTTTTTTTAGAGTAGGAATAAGTTTTGGTATATAAAAATATTTATTTGGCTTTTTGTTCCTTCCAATTTTGAAATAATTAATGAATCATTTGGATATTTAGAATCCAGAATGATTTTATGCTATGATTGACAATAAATTCAATTCTAATCAGAATTCAAATGTTTCGATCTCATTTTCATGACACTTAAATATGCTCTTAGGTAATTTTTCATTTCCTCAATAGATGATGTTTCTAAGAAAAAGGTACTTATTACCAAAGTGATTGTTCTAGGAAACAACTCCTGAATTTATACACAATATACCGGAAATTCTAACGAGCTAATGCTTGTTTTGTGGATATTTTTTATAAACAATTTCTTTCGTTACCTGGAAATCCTTCAGTTCAATTCAATTAGCTAATTGATTTGTAGGGATTGAAAAATCTATTTTGTTGCAAGTTAATTCTTTAGGCGAATATATTGACTTTCTCTTAAGAGGTTTAATTGATTGGAAATTATTGTGATGGGTCTAGATTTGTCAAATTTAAAATTTCAACCAATTAAATTTTTAATAAAGTACTTTTGTGCTTTCATTCATATCTTCATATAAAAGTGTATTTTTTTTGTCCAAACCAAAATACTCAAAAACGCAAACTTTGTTTTTTAAATTTCGAGAAATGTAGTGCTTCATCGAAAGTCGTAAATTAAGGACTTTGTTAAGAAACCTGAAAACCATTTGACAGACAATTCTTCAATGAAATTCAAGCTCATTGATGTTTTTGACAATATTAAAAGATTTAGGATTTGAATATACTCAAAACCGCATTTAAGTTCAAACGATTGCCAAATCTCTTAATATTGTCAAAAACATCAATGAGCTTGAATTTCATTGAAGAATTGTCTGTCAAATGGTTTTCAGGTTTCTTAACAAAGTCCTTAATTTACGACTCTCGATAAAGCACTACATTTCTCAAAATTTAAAAAACAGAGTTTGCATTTAGGTGCCGGTTAGAGCTATCAGTAAAATCCATTATTAAAATTTTTGTTACACACTTTTGAAAATTGTAAAGCTTTATTTTCAGCAAAAGCTAAATGCCATAAGATGAATTATATTGTCAAGTATTTTTGTAAAAAAAAAAAAAGAGGCTGGGATGTGACCCACACTGATAACTTCCCATCCCGTCTGTCGATTTGTGTTGCTTAAAAGGTTTGTAGGTTTTCGTGTTTTGTTAAAAAGTTTTGAGTTGAATTATTGTAAAAGATTTGAAAATTATCAACAATATTTTGCATTTGATGAAATAGTTTGATTTTAACATCTATTTTTGTAAACGAGATTTTTAGTCGAAATTTTAATAGCATTTCTTAAGAGTTTTTATTTCTTATATAAACAAATACAAATTGGATGATTGAAATTAATTTGAAGTCAATATCTTCTATTGTTCAGAAGATATCGAGAACCGAACATCCATTTTTACAAAATTTGCGTACTATTTTTTGTAGATTTTATTTTCTTATGAAAAATTTGACAGTTGTATTTTTATAAAAAATAAACTGAATGTCGAAAACAATGTTTTCTGTGAGATAAAATTAGTTTGAAGACAATATTTTTAATTTTTGAAAATATATTTGAGTCGAAAGTAAATTTGTACTAAGTTTTGGTATTGTTTTTTTAGGTTTTTTTTTTGTTGTAAAAACACTATCAATTCGAAAATTTTACTGAATGAATATTGACAAAAATATTTAAAAATATTTATATTTAAAAATTTAAAATATAATAACTTTTACTAATGTTTTTTTTTAGGTTTTTATTTTTGTAAAAAAAACTGTCAATTCGATTTTTCTCAAAACTTAGCCAGATGTCAAAAACGTTATTCTTTCTTGTACAAAATTGAGATAAAATAATTTGTTGTTCCCAAAATATTCGAGGTGACAAATATTTTTTTTTTTCAGTTTTTTTTTTGATTTATAAAAAAACCGTTAGTTTTTAATTCGGTATCACGTCATAATTTATATAATATAAAATTTAATTCAACTCGGTAGCGTTATTGGTTTGGAGATATTGCTATGGTAAAAAAACCACACGAGCAATATTTTTAAGAGTTCTTTCTGCATTATTATCTGTATAACAAAATTTATTTGTAGTCGATAACTCTACTGGTTTTTGAGCTATAGATGACAACAAAAATTTCGCGAACGTATGGACGTAGGTACGGACGTACAGACGTACAGAGCTACGGACGTACGGACGTTACGAGGGTACGAAACACACGCACGCCCAGACATCTCTCTAAAAATCTATTATTTCGACTCTAGGGACCTTGAAATGACGAGAAATGTCAAAATTTTCAATTTGACAAATCGGACCGATTACAATAACTTTCTATGGGAAGTTAACAAGCTACTGATGAAAATGAACAGGAAAAACGAAATAATTTAATGACGTGGATTTTACTGAAAGCTATAATCGCCCCCTTAATTGCAGCTTTTTTGCTGTAAAGTTGTAACTCTAAATTTTAAAAAGTGTAGTCCAAACTTGACAATCATCCTTATCTTTCACTGATAGGTGGTTTGTCACATACAATTATAAGTTCAAACTTTTGTAAGGTATTTAGGTTTTTTTTTAATTGAAAATACTGTAAGAATTTGTAGTAAATTTTACCGGCTTAAGTTTTTACTTTCTACTAGGTTAAATTGAGAAAAAATTTATCAATACAAAGAGTATCGAAAATAATTTTACTCACAGTGGTCCCTAAAATATTTGGTCTGATGGTCTTAAGTAAAGATCTTTTTAATTGAAAATTACGATTTCCATTGTAGTTATGAATAAAATATAATCAAAAGTTCTATGTTAGACAATAACAAGAATGAAATTTTTAATTGTTAACTCCCACGGTTAAGTGTCGTTATAAATACACTTTTATTGGTTGGGATTTAAATCTGGACTCCTGACTTAAAAGTTTGAACAAGCTTGATACGAACTGCTAAATAAAATAGTATATACCAAGAGAGCCCCTAATAAATAACGTCATACCCAAAAGCAAATACAATAAAATAGCAATTTCAAACCAATTTGTTAAGCTTAACCAAACATGACTTAAATTTTATTTCTATTATATAAATCAATTGAAACAGGGCTATTTAAATCTCGTCCAATTTAATGAATTGAAAATGTTGTTTTTTATTGCTTGCTTTTGCTTAAATTACAATCGAAAACAAACACCGAATCCTATAAAACAAAACAAGAATTTTGAAAAAATCAAAATCAATTTCATTTATATTCAAATAAAAATCAAACAGTATTTAATACTACATATGCAAATGGCATATATCCTATCTACATGTATAGGTACACGCGTACCTGCCTCACTCCAATTGTGTACACAAAATCAAAACCTATTAACCTTTCCAACCAAGTACGATTGTTGATATTTATAATTTTATTCCCAGTGTCATTCATTGTTAACGAAAATGAAAAGGATATGAGAAATTTATAAATCATTACTGAAACACATTCGAAATGTATCCCCACAAGTCATAAAACAAACAAAACGAAACTTCCATACCATTCGAATGCATATACTTAATACAACTTTGACGATTGGAGGAGGGTGTTACAAACCCCATTAAGCAAACACATGTTACGTTTTTATTTTTATGTTCATTGATTTTCGATTTACGAGCCAAATACTATGCTCGTATAAACTTTGTATATTTTGCCTCTTTTAAGAATTATCAAATAAAATTCAGTGTCGTGAAAATAGGCTGCCGCTTTTCAGTAATAATAATAAAACCAACAACCAATAGTAATAAAGTAGAAAAGGTACGTACTTGACTTTATTTTAATGGTTGCTTTTTCAAAATTAACAATAAACAGATGAAACACTACATGAGGCGACAAATAAGCTTATATATGGAATTCTAAATGAGCACATAAACATTAAGAAGAAACAATTAAAATGTTTTCAAGTAAGTCCTTAGTGTCCCTGGAAGAGCTTAAGTCTAAAGGACTACACAATACACTATACATAGGTTTAAAACATGAAATGCCCTGGGGGTGGATTGCAGAAATATTGTCATTCGACATTTTGAACCCTTAGTATGTAGTGCAGTTTTTTAAGGGTTGAGTATAGTTAAGCTTCTTATTGGAGGAAAATACAGAAATACAGAAAGTATAAACTGAAAATAGGATTGCTTTGTTTGAATAATACCAGTTCCTGAAAAAAATGTATTTGGTTATTTTAAATATGGTAGGTGATGTGTATACCTTATTTCAAAAGAATTTCAATAAAATAATACAGATCCTAAGGCTTTTAAAGTTTGGTTACCAGAATAACTCAAGCACAAACGTGCCCTTGAAATCATCAATATGATCTGGATTTGTATCTCAAATCAACTTCAACACAATTGTTATTAAAAGTTCTGTCATCCTTATCGTCCTTTTTCTTTAGAGACATGTAAAATAAAAGATACATATATGCCAAAAATCCTCAATTGATTCAAGGCTTTAAAGATGGAATTCTTGAAGTTGACGAGGACATACAGCTAAAAATGTCCAAATTCAATATCATCATCATCGGCTCTCTCTATTTATTAACTTCCCATAGGAAGTTATTGTAATGGGTCCGCTTTGTCGAATTGAAAATGTTGACGAAAAATAAAAACCTAAAAAAAAATTAGTAAAAGTTGGTAAAAATTGATTTTTGACTCAAATATCTTTTCAAAACTTTCAGATATTGGCTTTAAACTACTTTTATCTTTAAAAAATATTGTTTTCAACATTCAGTAAAATTTTGAAAAAAATCGAATTGACAGTTTTTTTTACAAAAAATTTAACAAAAGTTGGTAAAAATTGATTTTCGACTCAAATACCTTTTCCAAAATTTGAGATAATGGCTTCTTACTAATTATCTTATAAGAAATATTGTTTTCAACATTATTAATCATTTTGAGAAAAATCGAATTGACAGTTTTCTTACAAAAAATAAAAACCTAAAAAAAAACATTATAAAATGTGGTAAAAATTGACTTTCGACACAATTATCTTTTCAAAACTTTGAGATATTGGCTGTAAACTACTTTTATCTTTCAAAAAATATTGTTCAACATTCAGTAAAATTTTGAAAAAAATCGAAATGACAGTTGTTTTACAAAAAATTAAAAACCTAAAAAAAAATTAACAAAAGTTGGTAAAAATTGATTTTCGACTCAAATATCTTTTCAATAATTTGAGATTATTGTTTCCAACAAATTTTAACTTATAAGAAGTATTGTTTTCAACATTAGGACAAATTTTGAGAGAAATCGAATTGACAGTTTTTTTTACAAAAAATAAAAACCTAAACAAAAAATGTATACAGTTGGTAAAAATTTACTTTCGACTCAAATAGCTTTTCAAAAATTAAAAATATTGGATTCAAACTTATTTTATTTCACAAAAAACATTATTTTCGATATTCAATAAAATAGTACGCAAATTTGGTAAAAATTGATACATATACACAAACTTTTTAGCAAGACAAATCGACAGACGGGATGGGAAGTTATCAGTGTGGGTCGCATCCCAGCCTCTTTTTTTGGATGCTTAATTCCCTCATGGATTTGTATATTCTACCCCGGCAAAAGTGCAAATTAGTCAAGGCAAATTTTATGCAGAAGGTATGCTATTGCAACAGTTGCTGTAATGGTTTTTAGGCTTACATTTGTGTTCGTTGTTAATTATATAACTTCCTCTTTATTATTGAATGAGAGTCTAAAATACTCCTTTTTTTAAGTATACAAATGAAACCTCTCCGAATCTCGTCACGTAACCAACCAGCCCTACCTAAAAGGTGTATCTACCCCGTTAAATAAATTAAATAATAATATTTTCAGCACCTGTTCCTCATTATCTTATTAAATTTAAGTACCTACAAAATCCTCAAACGATACCGGTGATAATGGTGGTAGATTTCTTTAATACCAGAAAAGAACTATCAAACAATTTCCGCTTCTTGCCAAACGATCAATTAAATTTTCTTCTCACATTCAAATAAATTTTTGTAATTCATTTTTAATTATTTCTTATATAATAGCGATGATTACTCGTCATATCATATTTTATATCCATTTATGTGTAGTTATATGTATATAATATATATAAACCTAATCAACCCCCACAAAACATAATTATCGAAATTATCTTTCTTTGAAAAGCCACTGAGCGAAAAATTAACCTCAAACCTCCAAGGAATTTATGGTGGTTTGGTTTTGTTAAATTAATGAATAACATACAAACAATGGTAAGTTTTATGAACATATATGTACGTACAAGTGTATGTTTGTAGGTCCTTGTGTTGTACAAAATCATAAGGGTGTGTGTGATAGTATAATAGTTTGATGAAAATGAAAACCCCCGCATAAATTACTTTGATGTCTGGTGGAAATTTGTTCTTGTACAATACATAATATAAAATTTATAATAATAGTCTCTCTGATTCTTTGAATATGATATGAAACATAATGAAGCTCTATAAAATTACGGTTGACATTTTATGACTGTGTCATGAAAACAATAAACCGAAACCAAAACCCAACCGAAACTTATATAGTGCTTCATTATGTAAAGAATAAACCTATCGTTAAACCTACAATAAATAAATCACCATACGGTCCCAAATTGTACAAAATTGAAAGAATTTACGGTGAATACCTTCTGAAGGAACTTTTAAATATAAAATATATATATGTAGATAGGTAAATACGCAATATTTATTTCCTATAAATTAATTTCTGTTTTATAGTTCGGGAAAAAGAAAACAAAAAAAGGGAAAATGGCTTTATTAACCAGTTTAAGTATAACTTTAAATACTTTTAAATTTAAACAAGACACTGGAGAGCAATTCAAAATTGTTATTTTCCATTGGTGACGAAGACAAATTTTAAATTAAATTTATTGTTATAAGCCCAATCGAAAATTACAGCACTTCGAGAAGAATGCACTCAAAAAATAGTATTGGTAGTATAGTATTTTTTGAAACTTTGTATTTTTCGTAAGAATAGTCTTTTGGATATTTAAGTAAAAAAAAAGGTGTTTAACAATTTTTAGTGGTATTTTCCCAATTTTGATTTTTTAAAACAAAAATGTCAAAACAGCGATTTTTTACAGTTTTACTTATTTTTTAGATTTTTTGACTAACTTTTCGGTTTTTACTTGCGAAGGTTAAGGTTTAAAGCATATTTACGTTAGGTGTTTTTTCTTATTTTTGTTTAAGATCAAAAGTAACAGTAGTCTCCATACAAATGTTGTGGCCAAAAATCGAACATTCGAATTTTCTCAAAAATGAACCAATTGATTTGTATTAAATTTTCTCTAAAATGTTTTTTTTTTTCAAAACTTGGCTTCAAAAAAAATAAATGTTTTTTTATTGCTCCACAAGGGTACCCCCCATACAAACATTTTAAATTGTACTCAGAAACTCATGAACCGGTTTCAATAATCATACTGTCTAAATAATATTTGATGATCAAATATGTCAGAATTTTTGTTTTGGATTTTTAGAAAAAATTATATTTTTTTTTCAAAATAAAATATGTTTTGAATAAATACATACCAAAAATATTTTTTAACAAAAATTGAAATATGTATAATAATTTAAAAAAAACGCTTTAACGATAAAAAAATTCTCAAAAATTAAGGTTTTTTGAGAACTCAAATGGCATGTACATTTTTATGAATTTTTCAATCTTAAATAAGATGTACTATTTTTAAACAGACTCTTTGAATACCGGAGCACGTTCGAGGGAACCAGTTTTACTTTTTTGTTTTGAAATTCATACTAATGATTTATTTTTGTTTGTGATGTCACAAAACCAAAATAAAATTTATTTGAAGTCGATGCCTCAGCAGGTTCTTGAGATGGGGCCAAAGAAAAAAATGTAACTTACGAACACTCACACACCTCCCTAAAAACCATGGATTTAGATTCTAGAAAAAAAAACGAAAAATGAAGCAATAACTACTGTAGGGATGCTTAAGGCTGTTAATTTAAATTTAAAAGCACTCACAAGGTCATGGAAGTGCTGGCTGATTAATTATCAGCTAAAGAAATATCTGGAAGAACGAAAGCTTCTTCATGACCGGAAGTATGGCTTTCGTACCAATAGGTCCACTAGTGATCTCATGGTTTATCTCACCGAGCAGTGGAACGAATCTTTACATCGTTTTGGAGAAATTAAGATTATTGCACTTGAAATTTCAAAGGCATTTGATAGAGTTTGACATCAAGGTCTCTTCTCGAAAATGCGTGCTTTTGGTGTTAATTAATCTCTTCTTCTTTGGATTAGAAACTACCTTTCAAACCGCTCAATACAAGTTGTATTGAAACGTTTCAAATCTGAAACTCATACAATAAATACTGGTGTCCCCCAGGGCTCCGTTCTGTCTCCGACTCTCTTCCTCATATTCGTAAACGATCTCTTGCCTGACACTTCTAATCCATTAAATTGTTTCGCTGATTACAGTCCCTCAACTTTTCATATTCGTTTCTTGTTTCACATCCCTGCTAGGCTTTGCTAGGCGCTTATGATTCCTCCGACGCGACGGTGCAACACATTTGTCACACCTTCTGATCTGGCTGTATTATACAAATGCCTTCATTCGTCCAAAACTTGAATATAATTCACATATTTCGGCAGGTGCCCCTAAAACAACTTTAAGTTTAGAGAGGATCCAAAAACGAGCTTTGAAAACTATAGGCGATAGAACTATAACCGAAACACTCGAACACCGCCGAAATGTTTCATGACTTGCATTGTTTTACAGATGTTTTAACAAATAATATTCTGTTGAATTAGCCAGTTACATTCCCCCCCCCCTCAAACAATTTAACCGTAATACTCGCACTTTCTACTGTTCTGTTAAGTATAGAGATTCTTTTTTAACCACCCATTGAGAATGTTGAATGCTTTACCGAACTCTGTTTTTCCCTCAAATTTAAATATTTAAAATTTTAAGACCAATGTGCAGGTGCACCGGTATCTCCGTTAACATATAAGCGTATTTATAAACCCCTTGAGTGTCTGTACAAAATGATATTGTTTTTACAAAAAATTTACACGAAGCTAGCAACAATATTTTGCATATTTTAAAATAAGTTTAATTTCTATATCTTTTCTCGTTCAGAGATTTTTACTTCGAAACCAATTTTTAAAAATGTTTACCAATTTTAGTAGAATTCTTGTTGCTTACAAACAAAATAATAATTTGATTTTTCTATGAAAATTATCTTATTTCAACAACAATATATCGCATAGAATGACATGATTTTGAAATTAATGTCTTCATTTAGGTATTATCGGGATATTGAAATCGAATATCAGTTTTTGACAATTTTTGTGTAGAACTTTTTGTAGATTCTTTTCTATAAAGAAAATGGGAATTGTATTTAAAAAAAATTTAATTAAATTTTAAGAACAGTATTTTCTTCTATGATGAATTTAAAAAAAATTTAATTGTTGCCAAGATATTTGAACTAAATTTAATTCTTTCTTATAAAAATACTGTTGAATAGGTTTTTTTTTTAATTTTTTACCATATTTCAAAAACATTATTTAATTTTTTGAAGGTAATATTATTTGTTCTTCCTTAAACATTAGAAGTGACAAAAAAACAACATAAATAAATTGGTTTAATGTCTTGAACATTAATTCAGCTTTCGTAAGAAAGAATTATTTTATTTTTGAAAGTATTGAGGCCACAAAATAACTTTATCGAATTTTAAAAACATATAAATTATATTTTAATAATAAAAAGAAAACAAATATGGTCCAATATTTTGTCAAAGGACAAAGTGTAACAAGTAAATAGCAAACTTGGAACCTAAATGGCAAAATATAAAGTCTATAGAAAAATGTTAGTCACACTATAATTGCAGAATTATGTTGTCATTTCAATATTTTGAACAGAAGACTTTTGAGATCGTAGTTTTTGCATATAATTTTCAATACTTCATAAATTCTAATATTTTACAAATTATTATCTAATTTCAATTTTGGCAATATAATAATTTCAATTTAATTTTGCTTCTTACAGCACAATAAAATAAAGTTCAACAAAAACAAACCCTTATGCTCACATCCAGAATTTTTCTCAGAAAGCTACTCAAAGTCTAAAAATAGATTTGTATGCCACCCATATCCAAGTATGTTAACCATAACGTACAAGTCACATAACAAACTAGTCTACATGAATACCTCTGGTATAAAATTAGGGTGACAACTTGGTTTATTGTCTATGGCCTGGTCTTATTTCCAGCTTTAAAAAAACGACATTTCTTGTCAAGTCGAGATATATGCATGACATTTCTTTTTTTCATTGTTTTTGATTTTGCGATAAAATCTTATCTTTTCGTTTAAAATTTTTTGTTAAAAAATATTTTTTACAAAACCCAACCTTTCATTCCAGACTATATTTTCGATAACATCTGTTATTCACATAAAACTTCACATTAAGAAAGGGTATAGATTTAAAAAAGTATCACGTCCCTATTCCTCAGGCCTATATGTCTATATTTCGAGACGACTAGAATTCATTCAACCCCAAACCTCAAATGCTTTTTCGTTTTTAGTGTCATTTATGTCATTTTAAATCTTCAATGTGATATTACAACCATACCAGAGGGACACCCTTTAAAAACATTAATATTCCTTTAGAGAATATAAGAATCTGAATTTTATGCTATAATACTCGTACACATATCCTGTACGAGTCTGCTTTTATGACCTTAGTAGCATTAGCACGATCCAACTTCGGTCTACTTTATTTTAAAACTTCTATATCTTGTCCTCAACCTAGAAAAGTCTCTTGAATGTCTAGAAATGTGTGAAATCTTTAACATTTATGTGTGCAAAATTAAAATCATCACGAATAAGCCATTTTTGTTGAGTTTTAAATATACATACTCGTATATACGGAACATTCCTACTTTTGTAACTCAAGTACAAAAAGTTTTTAAGATTTGGGCTTGGGGAGCCTTGCGTTGCGTCGGTCGTCGGTCGTCGCGTCGAGCTGCTTGATGCCTTAAGGTGGTTGAATTTTGAATGTTGCTTGTAGAGAAAGATACATTTTTGGCAGTAGCACAAAAGGGACACATTTTCGTCATCCTTTTGAATTTAAACCATCAACCCTTCTATACTTTTAAATTATTAACACGGAAGTCGTTGAAAAGTTTGTTTTACATACATTTAAAATGTGGGCTTCTTCTTCTTTCTTATAAAATACAACAAGAAAGATTGCGTTTGTTAAAAATATTCGTTTATTTTGAAACGTCGTCGTTTGTTCTTTCATAGGTATCAACACCTCTAGGGCACATTTTTCAAAAACAACAAAAAAAAAAAACTTAAACTCTCAAAAAACATGTTTAATATTTGGCGTTGAAAAAATAGAAAGGAGTTACAAATATCTCCTTTTATGATGTGTGACACTTAAATCCTTTGTGAGTTAGAGAAAGGAGAAGCTTACTCTAATCTATAGTAGTAATATTTGCCGGAGGGTTCTATATTATGTACGTAGGTGGAAACACATATACCAACTTTCCTATATATGTACATAGGTACATATTTCTAAGCAGCTTTTGAAATACACATTTTAGACAAACTAAATCCTTTCATAAATAAAAAATCTTTATGAATTGCTTGGAGCAATATTTGGGGAATATAATGATAAATGGTTTTGACAAACATTTAGCTTCGAAAACATAGGTTAAAAATTATATATTATTCGAAGGTAGGTAAAGGTAATCCTTTAGTCATTTTATGGCAAAAGATGTTTTTAGGTCATTGGCAAAAGGCGTTTACCTTTTTATGTTCAGATTTTTAAAATATTTCTTGTACGTCCTTGTTACGTAAGTTTATGGTTAGAAAACATAATCTCCCTTGGAATTAGACATTTTTAAATTATTTCAATTTGGAATGTGATTTCAAGAAATAAATATTTATAATTGTAAAACTAGAATTTTGCAATTACTAATTTAGAAAAAAAGAGGCTGGGATGCGACCCACACTGATAACTTCCCATCCCGTCTATCGATTTGTCTTGCTTAAAAAGTTGTCTAAATGTATCAATTCTTACCAAATCCATTTTTTGGAGATTTTATTTTTTTATGAAAAAACAGACTGTTGTATTTTTATAAAAAAATTACTGAAAATCAAAAACAATATTTTATGTGAAATAAAATAAGTTTGAAGCCAATATTTTTAATTTTGACGTGACAACGTCTTAAATTAGGTTTATTAGGGAGTCACTTATGAAAAAGTGTAACGCCCGGTAACGTTACGATGAGTCACCGAACGAGAGAGAGGCCCGCCGAATGCCTCCGAACGAGAGAGAGGCCCGCCGAATGCCTCCGAACGAGAGAGAGGCCCGCCGAATGCCTTGCGTCTCTCTCCCACTCAACTATGATCGGTCTGCCGCACTGCCGCGCGAGTTATAGAATTGCTTCCCAATCATAACAACCAAACCATACCAAGCGTATTCCATATCGCTTAATAAAAATACCATTAAATATTAAATGCCCACCAAGCATATTTCATTGAACATAATTTATGTGAATAGACATAAAATATTAAAAGTATTGTAAACAAAGAATGTCTAACAAAGAATCTCCCACAGATACAGAATATCCAAACATAAATATAAAATCAAACTAATGTAAACAAAAATCGTCAACGATCAAAAACAATAAAATTGAATCATCATAAAATATGATGATAATGCTGTGTACCAATATACACATATTTATAGTCTGTAAGAAGAAATCAAGATTATCAAAATAGTATAAATAAGCAGGATTTTTCCTGACAATAAGTTCAGTTCCATCTTGACACTCCTACGTATAGCAGAAGATTTCCCCCCACCAGTGGTAAGGGATCCGATGCTCAAATTAATAAATAAAATACTTGTTTAAATTTTAATCTTGTGTTTTATTTTAAAATCTTTTTAAAAAAATCCCGGAGGATTTAAAATACAAAATTGGCGCAGTCGGTAGGATCTCACTAAGAAGTTAAATGAAAATTAATGAATAGATGAGATTCAGTGATCGGACCGAAAAGAAAATAAAAAAGTTTTTTAACCGGTAGAATTTTGTGCGGATTAAAGTACAACGTACATTATCTAAAACATTATTCAATGATCGAAATTAAATTGTGTTTTGTGAAAATTAATAACACTGAAGTGTTTTAGTGGACAAAACAATTTCGTACCAGAAAAACAAAATTATTGTATACTTAAGTGTTCATAATTTTTTTAATACACGCATTCTCATAGAGAGATAAGTAAGTAAAACAATAACATAGTGTCTACGAAAAAGACAAAGTGTCTATGCAAAAGACAAGCAGGTAAAAAAAAAAAAAGAAATAAATTAAAAAGTGCATACAAAAAAAAAAAAAAAAATATATAATAACTTTTAAAGAAAATATAAGTGAATGAAAAACTTGCGGAAATTAAGGGAAAGAATTTTTAAAATACAAGAAGAAACTATAAACAAAATGAACGCCGCAGAACATCAAGCTCAACAGGCTGCACTTACAAATCAGCAAGCGCAATTAGCCGAAATTCAAGCTCAAGCAAGAGCACAACCTCCGATGGATCCAGTTCAACATGCAGTTTGGGCAGAACAGCAAAAATTCTATTTAAAAGAATTAAGGATGATTAACCCATTTAAAGGATCATCAGACAATCTGGCTCTTTTTATATCATCGATGGAGTATTTACTTGAGAGAATCCAGGATCCAACTTACATGGAACAAGCAGTTTTTGTGGTGCATCAGAAAATTCAAGGCGAGGCTATGAGAGCAATAAATAGTCTACAACATCTTGCACCTTGGGCAGACGTAAAAGTACAACTGGTAAGACAATTTGGCATTAAAAAATCTTATCTTAAATTAGTGACAGAAATAAATAGTGTCAATGAGAACGACACAATTAGGAATTATAATAAAATTGACAATTTGTTGCAAGAGTTACAAACAAAAACTCAACTAGAACCCGATAATGTTTATACTCAGAAAAATAATGAATGTATAGCTTTAGAATCATTTAAAAATACATTGTCACCCAGTCAAAAGGCAATTGTGATTGCAAGCCAACCAAATAATATTATGGAGGCTTTTGACCTGTTAGAGAGTAATAATATGATAAGACAAATCAATGAACAAATAAAATATCAAAATATACCAAAATCAAATCAAAATAATGTTAATCAAAATCTAAATCGGAATCCTTTTAGAAATAATTTGCATCCCAACAACTCATTTAGACAAAATAATTTCAATAACAATTTTAGGCCGCAACATGATAGAATCTCTTCAGAACAAGTTAGACAAAATAATCATAGAATATTTGGAAACGCAAATCCAAATAATTTTAGATTCGGATTTAATAGAAATAACCATCAGGCAAATTTTAATAATAATAATCAAAGATCATTCAATTCAGGACAGTATAGGAATAATAACTATAATAATACTAATAGGAATCCAAGGCCAGAACCTATGGATGTAAATAATACGGAAATAAAAAATGAAGAGGTAAATTTTACCATAGCCGGGAAGAAGAATCACTTCCCATAATAAAAGTTACAATAAATAATAAAAAATTTAATATTCTTATAGATACTGGCTCAACAACAAGTATACTTGATGAGTCACAACTAATAGAAATTCCGAGAACTTTAATGAAAGTTCCAATCAAAATTAAATCGCTCAATCATGAAAATATTATAAAATTTGAGATCATAACTGAAGTACCGGTAGAATTCAATGAAGATGAAGCTACCATGGCATGGAAGTTGATGAGAATACAAAATAATAAATTTGTAGGAATCATAGGTCAAAATTTATTAAAACCTATAGGAGCGACATTGTATTTAAAAGAAGGATATATTGAAATAAATAACAGAAAAACATACTTTGAGAATTATGACAGCGAAAAGAAAGAAATTAAAAGTATATACGAATATGAAGAAATTAAAACTCTAGAATATTGCAACTCAACTCAAATGAGCCAATTAATAGATAAGAATTTAAATTATGAAGAAACACAAGAATTAAAAAAATTTATTGACGAAAATAAATATGTTTTTTATCAAGAAGGTGATAAACTTACTTCAACAACACAAACTATGCATAGCATTAGGACTGAGCATGATAGTCCCATATTCAGTAAAATATATAGATACCCTAAAATCCACGAAAGAGAAATTGAACGGCAAGTTAATGATTTATTACAACAAGGTATAATACGAAAAAGTGTTTCCCCTTATAATGCACCTATTTGGGTAGTCCCAAAGAAAATAGATAATTCAGGTGAACAAAAATGGCGAATGGTAGTCGATTATAGAAAATTAAATGAAAAAACAATCGAATTTAAGCATCCTATACCTAATATCGATGAAATATTAGATAAATTAGGACGAGCTCAATATTTTTCAACCCTTGATCTTGCAAAAGGTTTTCATCAAATAAAAATGAATCCCCTTGATTCTGAAAAAACAGCTTTTTCAACTCCATACGGACATTATGAATGGTTAAGAATGCCATTTGGTCTGAAAAATGCACCAGCCACTTTTCAAAGAATGATGAATGAGGTTTTAGAAGGTTTAATAAATAAAATCTGTGTAGTATATCTTGATGATATATTAATTTTTAGTACTTCATTACAGGAACATATGGTAAATCTTCGATTAGTTTTTCAACGTTTAAAAAAATATAACCTTAAAGTACAGGTAGATAAATGTAATTTTCTTAAAAGAGAAACAAAGTTCTTAGGGCATACAATTACAGACAAAGGTGTGAAACCAAATATAGATAAAATAGAAGCTATTGAAAAAATACAACTTCCTTGTACAGCTAAAGAAATTAAATCATTCTTAGGAATAACAGGATATTACAGGAAATTTATTAAAGACTATGCAAAAATTGCACAACCCATTACCAAATATTTAAAGAAAGATACAAAAATTGATAAAAACGATATAAATTATATTAAAGCACATCAAGAATTAAAAAATGCGCTTCAAACGGGACCAGTACTTGCATATCCTGATTTTAATGAAAAATTCGTCTTAACGACCGATGCATCCAATTATGCCATTGGAGCAGTGCTAACACAGAAAGGGCACCCAATAACATTTATAAGTAGAACTCTCAATGAACATGAAAGGAACTACAGTACAACAGAAAAAGAATTACTCGCTATAGTTTGGTCAGTAAAATACTTACGACCGTATTTATATGGCAGACGCTTTGATCTTAAAACAGACCACCAACCATTAAAATGGCTACAAACAAAAAATTTAGGCAGAGATATTTCACCCAGATTACAAAGATGGATACTCCAATTAGGAGAATACGATATGCAAATCGAATATTTAAAAGGTACATGTAATACAGTAGCAGATTTTTTGAGTAGAGAAATTAAAGACACACAAGAAATTCACATGTTAGAGCAGGATTCAGTCAGGCCTACAGTACATTCACAACATGAAGAAATGAATGATCATTTTCCAATAAAAGATAGTGCAGTGAATATTTTTAAGCAACAAATTATTTTAAAAGCAGGAAATGGATTGAATAAAAGTCCTAAATATAAAAGAATACATATTGGAATAAATGAATTATATAAAGATAATTTTAATGATTTAATAATACCGTTAATAGAACAAGTTAGTACAGGAATTTATACTGAATTAACAGACAGTGAATATAATATTCTTCAACAAAAATTGATAGAGTTATTTGGAACAAGAATAAAATTTTATAAATGTGAACATTTTGCTAAAGACTTAGAGACAGAAGAAGAAGCCATTAAACAGATAAAATTGTATTATGAAAAAGAAACAGGTCATGCAGGCATTGAAGAAAATTATAACGGACTTAGAACAAAAATCTATTTCAAGAAATTAAAAGAATTAATAAATGACGTAATCAATAGTTGCAATATTTGCAAACAATCTAAGTATGATAGACGACCAATTAAAGAAAAATTTCATTTAACAGAAACTCCAAAAGACATTAATGAGATAGTTCATATAGACATTTATTGTATTAATAAAACAAAATACTTAACTTCCATTGACAAATTTAGTAAGCTAACTACAGCTACATACGTTCCAAACGTTTCTCATGAAACCTTAGAAGAAACAATTTTACAACTATTAGCCACAAATGGTAAATCAAAAAGATTCATTATGGATAATGAATTTAACTTTCCAAGAATTATTAAATTATTAGAAGACCTTGACATAGAAGTACATTTTACTAAACCAAACAGTCATACAGGGAATTCAGACATTGAAGTCATTCATAGAACATTAGCTGAAAAAATAAGAGCAATCCTAAACGGAAAAACGAACCCTAGTATACATGAAATTCGAGTAGCTGTTCACAAAGCTAATCTCTTTTATAATACTTCGATACATTCTACTACTAAGCAAAAACCATATGATATACAGAAAGGCAATGTAGATAAAAATAAACTTCATGATCTAATGATCAAAAACAAAATAAAAATAATCGATAGATTAAATACTAATAGAGAGGAATATAGTGAAAATAGAACGGAAGGGTTTGTTAAAAATTCTAGAACAGAACGTCATAAAACAGCACCAAGATACAAATACAATAAACTCGAAGATCAACACACGAAAAATATCCAAAGGGAAAGAAGGAGTAAGCAAATAAATCAAGACAATTTAATCAAAGCTAGCCAAATGAACAGAAAAACCCAGAGAAGAGTTTTAGTTTAGTGTCAAACACAGATAGAGGAAGACGTACAAAAATGAAAAGTCTCGTGTTATTATTCACTATTATTGGCTTAATAAGCAGCAAATTAATTATTGAAGAAGTAATAAACAATAATGGTTACGCGGTAATCAAATATGACGAAGTAAACATAGTAAACGAATTTAATTTTATAATGCATATAATTAATTTAACGGAAATAAAAGTGTTATTAACAAAAACAAACAAACAGTGGTTAGAACAAAAGAATTTTATAGTGAAATCTCCAGAAGATATTATAATTACAACACACATAGACAGTGAACTAAATTTAATTGAAGAAGAACTAAAAAGCATTAAAGGTCATAAACCCCATGTACGAAAAACAAGAAGTCTTATTAACATAGGAGGGAGAGTCTTAAACTTTTTATTTGGAACTGTGGATGATGAGGACAAAATAGAAATAGAAAACAGATTAAAAACACTAACCATAAATAATCACGAGTTAATAATTAATAATAATAAACAGGTAGATATAAATAATCAACTTCAACAGGAAATAAAAACATTAAAAAATTTAATTGATACAAAAATAAAAAAATATTTCGGTTCTGAAGAGAAATTTAAACAATTAGAAAAAAGAATGATAATTCTAGAGTATACTAGAAGAGTTGATAAATTGAAAGAAATCGTTGAAAAAATACAAAATATCATTTTAGCAAGTAGATTACAGATAATGACAAATAGTTTATTAACGGCGGAAGAAATAGAAAATTATGATATTGATTTGTTCAAACTAAAAAACATTAAACTCTCTATAAGTGAATATGATAATGATCTTTTAATTTTTATAATTCAAATACCAGATCAAATTTATAGTTTTGATAAATATCTTATAACGTCTATCCCCAACGAGGAAAATATTGAATTAGAAATAGATGATGAAAATATTATAAAAATAAATGATACTTTTTATAAATATCTTGAAAATAAAGAATTAAAACATCTTAAAACCTATACTAATTGTATAAATAAAAATAATTGTCTTAAAAGAAAGAATGAGAAAAAAAATATTGTAAAAGAACTTCAAAATGGAATATTAATTGTTAAAAATAGCAACTCTAAAATACAAAGTTCTTGTGATGAAAGAAAAGTTATTCCAATAAAAAGAAATGTATTAATAAATTTTGAAAACTGTGAAATCAAGATAAACGAAAAAGAATATGTTAACAAACATTCAATTTTAAAACAACCAATAAATATTTATGTGGAAGATAATTATAATTTAACAGACATTAACTTAAAAATTGAAGATTATAATATAACAAACATTGAAAATATTAAAGAAATAGTAGAAAAAGTTTCTGACCAATCCTTTATTCACTTTGGTGTAAATATATTTTTAATTGTTATAATTTGTGTTATACTTATAATTCTATACAAAAAATTGTTCCAGGAGAAACAAAAATCAAAGGGGGGAGGAGTTATAGAATTGCTTCCCAATCATAACAACCAAACCATACCAAGCGTATTCCATATCGCTTAATAAAAATACCATTAAATATTAAATGCCCACCAAGCATATTTCATTGAACATAATTTATGTGAATAGACATAAAATATTAAAAGTATTGTAAACAAAGAATGTCTAACAAAGAATCTCCCACAGATACAGAATATCCAAACATAAATATAAAATCAAACTAATGTAAACAAAAATCGTCAACGATCAAAAACAATAAAATTGAATCATCATAAAATATGATGATAATGCTGTGTACCAATATACACATATTTATAGTCTGTAAGAAGAAATCAAGATTATCAAAATAGTATAAATAAGCAGGATTTTTCCTGACAATAAGTTCAGTTCCATCTTGACACTCCTACGTATAGCAGAAGATTTCCCCCCACCAGTGGTAAGGGATCCGATGCTCAAATTAATAAATAAAATACTTGTTTAAATTTTAATCTTGTGTTTTATTTTAAAATCTTTTTAAAAAAATCCCGGAGGATTTAAAATACAAAATTCGCGCGCAGCACTAGAGAATTAGGCGCATTGAATCGGCGCATGCTTGTGTCTCTGTCTTTGTCTTTCTCGAACGTTCTTGGCGTTGGAAAAACAAGAAAGCGTCATAATACAAGTTCACACGTGTGGTTAAAGTATCGTCAGCTGTGTCTGTAGTGAAAATGTGGAGTGCTTAGATTCGTCATTTACAACAACTACAACAATAAAGGTAAATAATTGTACACTGATATTTCATTATCGTAAACTATGATTGATTGATTAATTGTTAGGTTGACACAAAAGTTGAGAAACTGAGTTTATAGGTTATGTCATACTATTGATAAATGTTGATAGTGTTAAGTAAATTATTAGTTTAACAATAAATATTCTACCTAGAAAAAGACGTTGTCACGTAAAATCTTCGCCCGTAAAACCGACTTTACAGGCAACCATTTTTTTTGAAAAGCTATTTGAGTCGAAAGTAAATTTTTACCAAGTTTTAGTACCTATTGTTTTTTTGGTTTTTATTTTTTGTAAAAAAACTGTCAATCCAACATTTCTTAAAATTTTACCGAATGTTGAAAACAATATTTTTTATAAGATAAAATTAGTTTGAAGCCAATATCTCAAAGTTTTGAAAAGTTATTTGAGCCCAAAATCAATTTTTACCAACTTTTGTTACATTTTTTTTTCGGTTTTTAATTTTTTGTAAAAAAACTGTCAATTCGATTTTTTTCAAAATTTTACTGAATGTTGAAAAGAATATTTTTTGAAAGATAAAAGTAGTTTAAAGCTAATATCTCAAAATCTTGAAAAGATATTTGAGTCAAAAATCAATTTTTACCAACTTTTATTAATTTTTTTTTTTAGGTTTTTATTTTTTGTAAAAAAACTGTCAATTCGATTTTTCTCAAAATTTTATCAGATGTCAAAAACATTATTCTTCGTTGCAAAAAATTGTTTTGGAGATGAAATCATATTTTAGTCGTAAAATTTTCGAAGTGACAAATTTTTTTTTTTAGTTTTCTTGATTTATAAAAAACCGTTAATTTGATTTTTTTCCAAAAATATAATTGTTTTGTATCACGTTACAATATATAATAGAAAATTTAATTCAAGTCTCTAGCTTCATTGGTTCATGAGATTAGGGTTAACCAAAATGTTCACCTTTTTTTTAAACTGCTATGGTAAAAAAACCACCCACGCAATTTTCTTGAGAGCCCTTTCTGCATCTTTATGCCTTATTATCTGTATAACAAAATTTATTTGAAGTCGATATCTCTTCTGGTTCTTGAGCTATGGAAAACGAAAAAAAGTCGCGAACGTACGGACGTACGGACGTACGCACGCACAGACATCTTTCTAAAAATCTTTTATTTCGACTCTAGGGACCTTGAAACGTCGAGAAATGTCAAAATTTTCATTTTGTCAAATCGGACCCATTACAATAACGAGAAAAACTCGATATCTGCACTTGTAAAAGTATTAAGCTTAATAAAAGTCCAACCAAATTCCTTGTTGGAACCAGGTTCAATACAATATAGTCCGCCCCCTTGGAAACGAAATCTGCTTCAAATAGATACAAAATTATCAGCATTTAAAAAGAAAAATACGACGGATGATATGTTACAAGCTCTTCACCAAAAGATGATCGAAAAGGTCAACCCTGATCACATCTTTTATACAGATGGTTCTCACAAAGATGATAACTCATCTTTTGCCGTAGTCAAATGGGAACAGCATTCTCAAACCTCTTCGGTCTGGCAAGGACTACTACCTAGTGAAGCAGGCAGCTACATTGCTGAACTAGCAGCAATTCAAAGAGCTATTTCAATTGCGAAAACTTATTTGGGACGAAGTATTATTATGACAGATAACCTTGGGATATTAAAAGGCCTAAAAAATGAGACAAACCGATGCCCTACTCTGGAACAATTAAGATGCACAATGACGGAAAACATAGTACTAGCATGGGTACCAGGCCATTCTGGTATCAAAGGCAATGAAATGGCGGATGATGCAGCTAGAGATGCCACTAAATTCCCACTTGTTATTGATTTGCCAAATTTCTATCAATTGACTCGCCAAATCTATTTCCAGGAACTAAAGATGGAACTTGAAGTTAATTGGAATAACTGCAATACTTTTCTTCGTACGCATAATCCACATCATCATCGCATTCCATATAATAGGCAACTAATAAGGGAAAATTGCATAAAGATACTCCGAATCAGAGTTGGAAAAACTATTTTTACGACCAAAAACCTTTACAATAATGAACTCCCAGAATTGTGTGAAGCCTGTCATGAAGTTCTATCAATTCATCACGTTTTTGTAGAATGTCCTTTATCACGGCAGATCGATCCTTCACTTGAAAGCACACTCATACTCAAAAAATTATCTACCATCCTTTGCCCAGCCGATCATAATACAATATACAAAGAATCAAAACTGCTTTAGATATTCACAATAAATTTAATGAAATCTAATGTAAATATTTCTGTTTTGAACTATAAATGTTTCACTTTAAAGTCATTACTTTCTACAATCACTTTGCTAAAGTTACTCTGTAATTAAATTTAAATGTTCTATAAGACGGCATCACTTATGGTCTTGTTGCCCTGATGCCTTATTGAAAATAATTTGTAAATTATTTGATTAAAAAAATAAATAAGTAAAAATAGAATTTTGTTACACCAAGTTTTAAGTAAGTTTTCAACTCCTTATTACCCAAATAGTAGCAAGTAGTGATTTCCTGTTAAAACCTTGGCAGAAAGTGGCCATCACACCTTCGAGGAACTTAATTAGTCACCTTACGCTTAAACAACTTGGGAAATATTGAAAACTTATTTGTGAAGTTTGTGATGTTGCAGTGTATCACAAAAGAAAAGAAATACTTATCGCGACTATTGTACGTAAGTTTATAACGGTTTTTTTTAGACTTGTGGTAAGCCTGTAGCGTGGCCTCCATATTGCCAAACCCTTTTCTTTATATTTAAGCTAAGTTCTTGGTCAAAACATTAAATGATATGCGTTTTATTTCTTCTTGAAAACCACACTTCTAAAAATTCTTATTTAATTTTTAAAAAGAAACTTGTATTTGGTCAACCTTTTAAGTTTTGGGATACCAACTTTTAGTTTCTTTGCCCATAAATCTTGCGTACATTTTTGTTACGTTTTCTTAGTGATATTTTGTACGAAGTTTCTCTTTTTGGGCTTTGTGATTTAGGCGTTATGGTTTTGGGTGAAAAGACCTAACGCCCTTTTTTGTATACTAACTTTAAACGGAGTTGCAAACCTTATTTCACAAATTGTGGTAAATATGAAGGGTTTTTCAATAAAGACGGGTAGATGTTGAAATGGAATAAAACAAGCTGTGTGTGATGTATTAACAAAATTATTTTTTTATTTGAAAGGCGCATGTATGCCATCAAGTGTGGAATATGACATCATTCAAATGCCCGCCTCGGCTTCTTACGGTGGCACGGATCCGAGTGGTCCAATTTTCAATGACTCTTCCGCATAAATCCGGGTGAATCTGAGCGATGGCCTGTGTAGTGTGTAATGTTCACCTTTAGGGCATCGGTCGATGGTGGTTTATTTTCATAGACCTGCGACTTCAAGAAACCCAACAGGAAAAAGTCTAGCGGGGTCAAATCGCATGACCTTGGTGGCCAATTCACATCACCCCTGCGAGAGATCATTCAAAATGTCAATCGTGGCGTTTGCTGTGTGGCCACCAAACGTAAACGTAAAAAATGGGCGCAACGCGCGCAACGTTTGCGTTGACAAACACTCATTTTTGTATTCAAGTTTTATCATTTGAACGTGCTGTTCAATCGTGTAACTTGCTATGATGATTTGGCATAAACAACTGAATAATAAACAAAAGATTTGACAGATGTCACCAAAACAAAATGGCCGACACGGGGCGCCAAAATTTACCCGCGCCAATTGAAAAACCATTTGGATTCTCCATGGAATTTGGGAATTGGGACACCTAAGTTTATACACTTCTTTTTGTGATTTACTAAAATACCGTTAGTTTTGAGATGATACACAAATTCAGTTTCTAAAGCGGTATTTTAACATTTTTATTACTTGGAATTCCCAAATTTTTTTTAAAAATCCTACAAAAGTTTCGGTACAAAATTATATATTAACTTCCCACAGGAAGTTATTTTAATCGGTCCGATTTGTCGAATTGAAAATTTTGACATTTCTCGACGTTTCAAGGTCCCAAGAGTCGAAATAAAAGATTTTTAGAAAAATGTCTGTGCTTGCGTGTGTACGTACGTTCGTACGTCCGTACTTCCATACGTTCGCGAAGTTTTTTTCGTAGTCCATAGCTCAAGAAACATTAGAGATATCCACTTGAAAAAAGCATAGCAATTTAAATAAAGTGCACGACTGGGTCGCACGAACTTGCTCCTGTATGCAAAGAGTCTGTTTAAAAAAGTATCTATATAATATTTAAAAATATACCTGTAAAATAAGTTTGTCTTCAAAGATATATATGCCATTTGATTTGTCGAAAAAACCTCCATTTTTCAATTTTTTGGGAGGGGGTTACATTTAATACAGTTAAAATAATTTTAAAAAAAACTAATTTAAGATTCAAAATTTTACCTGAAAAATAAATTTGTCTTCAAAAATTTGAATGCCATTTTATAAATCAAAAAACCCTTGATTTTTCAAATTTTTTTTTTTGAAAATCGTTAGAGCGGTTTTTTTTTAAATTAATTTTTTATATATAAAATTTTTCAATTTTGTTCTAAAAATATTTTTGGTATGCAGTTGTTTAGTGATTGTAAATATACGCTCTATATTTCAATTTCGTAAAAAAAAGTTTACCCGTTTTTGAGATATAGAATTTTGAAAAAAAAATTTCAATATTTTTTTAAAAATCCAAACAATACAAAATTGCACTTTTGATAATCAAATATTGTTAAGGAAATTTAAGAGCTCGTTTAGAAAAAAAATTATTGAAATCGGTTCAAAAGTTGCTGAGAAAATTAAAAAACAAAAAAACGGTTCTATGAGCGGTACCTTTCCTGAGCAATACAAAAATATGTTTTTCTTATTAAAAGAAGCCAAGTTAAAAAATAAAATTTTAGAGAAAATTTAAAAAAAATCTATCGGTTTGTTTTTGAGAAAATTCGAATTTTCGTTTTTTGACCAAAAAAATTGTATGGGGGCCACTGTTAGTTTTGATCTTAAAAAAAAAATGAAAAAAACGCCTAACGCAAATCTGCTCAAAACCTTTACTTCCAAGTTTGAACTCAATCGACCCAATGGTTTAGGCTGTAGGAGCGTGGACAGACAGACAAAATTGACCGGACGGAATCGCGGGACCCACTTTTTTCGACTTATCTACCATCGTAATGTCATGTTTGATTAAAATCTCGAGTTCGAAATTTTGCACGAATGCAAAACTTGCCATATAGTTCCTATATGTCGCAAGTAAAAATAGGTCAAAATTTTGGTTAACTCTAAATAGCTCATGAATCAATAACGCTTGAGACTTGAATTAAATTTGAAATTATGTATTGTAACGTGATAATATATTTTTAGAAAACGGTTTTTTTTTATAAATCAAAAAAACTGAAAAAAAATATTTGTCACCTCTAATATTTTACGAAAAAAAAAATGATTTTATCTCTAAAATAATTTTGTGCAACGAAGAATAACGTTTTTGACATCTGGTATGATTTTGAGAAAAATCGAATTAACAGTTTTTTTTTTTATAAAAAATATATACCTAAAAAAACATTACCTACTAAAAGTTGGTAAAAATTGATTTTCGACTCAAAAATATTTTCAAAAAAGAAAGACTTTGGATTCAAGCTAATTTTGTCTTATAATAAATATTGTTTTCAACATTCGGTAAAATTTAAAGAAAAATCGAATTGCCAGTTAAAGAAAAACAATACCAAAACTTGGGTAAAATTTAATTTGGCCTCAAATAACTTTTCAAAAATTAAAAATATTCTTTTTAAACTTGGCTTTCTCACAGAAAATATTCTTTTTGACATTCAGTAATTTTTTATAAAAATCCAACTGTCAGTTTTTTCATAAAATAATAAAATCTATAAAAAATAGTACGCAAAATTTCGTAAAAATTGATGTTCGGTTCTCGATATCTCGTGAGCGATAGAAGATATTGACTTCAAATTAATTTCATTCATCCAATTTGTATTTGTTTATCTAAGAAATAAAAACCTTTAAGAAATGCTACTAAAATTGATAAAAATTAGTTTTCGACTAAAAATCTCGTTAACAAAAATATATTTTGAAATCAAACTATTTTATTATATGCAAAATATTGTTGTTAATTTTAAATATTTTAAGAACAAAAACTGACAACTTTTTTAACAAAACTCGAAAACCTACAAACCTTTTAAGCAAGACAAATCGACAGACGGGGTGGAAAGTTATCAGTGTGGGTCGCATCCCAGCCTCTTTTTTTTTATTATTTTATTGTGTGTAAAGGTCTAAAGATGGAAAGTCTAAGAGGGACTATACGGATAAACTAAGCTAAGTTCAAGTTTAAAAAGTTCCTACAATTATAAATACGCCAATATTTTATAACTTTATAATTTTTAAAAACATCTCGTAAGGTATCTTGTCTAACCTTTTTTTACCGTTATTTTAACAGAATATGCGCTAGTGAAATAGCAGTAACAGTTTAACCGTAAAACTCACGCGTCTAGAAATGCCCATCAGTTTACCCTTGATCCAAACTTCGGTCGTGCTGTGTAGCACATAGATTTAATTTAGAGCCGTACTCCTCGATTGTGGAATGCGTTACCACGCTCTACCTTTCCCTGCCAATACATTATTCAAGAGTTTAAAACCAATGTACACCGTAACTTTAAAACTCTTTGAATGTGTTCTAATCACTAAAAAAAAGATGGCCCAATTATGTCTTGCAAAAAGCCACATCATTGTCATAAGACAAAATTCGTTGACCCTAAACCCAATTTTCTGTAGTATTTTGATCCACTCGGGTCATTTAAGAGTATACATGATTGAACTACATTATGTACTTGTAACTCTCTCAATCAATTAAAGATTGACTTTTTTAAATCTTGCAATTAAAAGCCAGTCAATTTAATGTGAAAATAGATTTGTAATTATGTTTCCCAATTATTAAAACAGCTGTGAGCTTAATGCACTTTTCATTTACGATTTCAGTGAGGACTTATGAATTTTTTGAACGGCTTATGGAACGAAAAAATTATTTCGAAACTTCATGGAATTTTCATTCATTTTCATCTTTTCTGTTGAAATTAAAATAAACATACAAAGGGTATTAATTATAACTCGCTAGTTCCTTATATCTAAACTGTAAGCTTTGTAATAATTCTATTTCTTTCATTTTTGTAAAGGGAGTACCTTCAAGTACATTATTCTCGGTTTTTCCAACTTCCCTCTATCGTTTTTATTCATTTTCACAACGAAAGGATATTCGTCTTATCTACATATCTATCTTTCTACTTCAATTTATGTTTTACAGTTTTGTATGTTCTGTTCACAACTAATCCTGAGGCTAATCCTTTAAGCTATATACATATGTTACTCAGCACTCTGTTTCTGGATGTTTTTACCCTTTTTGTTCGTCATACAGTAGTTTCCCTGCACCAAAAAAAGAAGGACCTACCAGCTCCATCATTTTGAATAAAAGTGCTTAATTGGGCTTCTTTCCAAAGGAATAAAGCATGATGTTGTTTTTTTATTTTTGTAGTAAGATGAATAGGATTGAAATATACTCGTTGGAATTACATTTAAAGTGATGCAGTTTCCATTCATTTTTACATCAGAAATGCTTTTATTAGCATTTTCTTTTTTTTTTCTACATCGTTATGTTATTTATTAAATTTTGTGATTTCTTATTAAAGCATGAGCATAACAAGTTCTTTGAAAATTGTCCATGACCGGTAAAGCGCACGTTTTGATTGAAGGAATTCATTAAAAAAACATTAAAAGCTTCTTCTTTTTTTTCCAAACATGCACAATTCTTTACAACATTGTGGAAACACTTCAGTTCCATTGAAAACTTAATCCAAAAAGTGGTTCCACTTTGTAAATTTTATATGATCTTATAAGCTTAGATACTTATTGTCAACTTATCATTAGGTACAGACGATAATTCTTAAATACATATATTAGTGATTTTTCGTTCACATCTTTTCAATTTGGAAGTTTTTTATGTTAACAGAACCTTAACAAACTTAAGACCTAAGTCCTTTTGCAAAATAGGTTGTAATTCGTTTGTTGACAACGACAAACCTATGGCATTTCGTCAACACTATGGACTTTAGCACACATTTTCGATTCACAACAATTTTCAATGCAGTTCAAATTCATCCACGGTATCACTATTTTCGTCCTAAAAGCTGATTCACGACGACCCAAAAGAGTTTAGATTTGTGAACTATAAAATCATAATGTTAACCATTTTTATATTAAATTTTAACAATGTTAGTGCTTTGTTAAAGTGTTTATAGTTCTTAAATGTCAAATTTCAAATGATTCGAAAATGACAACTACCAACAAAGTGCGGGTTATTTAAAATCAAATCTTATTGGAAAACCTTTTATTTGTGCTGTTCCACAAGTTTTTACAAAGAATCTTAGATATTAACATCTGGGCCATAAGGTTGAAAAATGAAGTGCACGACTTTAATCAATATATTATAATATTTAAATATCTTTTAATTAATCAAAAAAACCTTGATTTATAAAAAAAAAATTCGAAAATCATTGTATTTGTATACGTACAAATTTGTTGAGTCTTATTTGAAAATATTTGTAGTATGCAATTTTGTAGTACCCGTGGCGTGATGGTAAGTGCGTAGGACTGTCATGCCACCTGTGCCATCTAAAGTTTTTTTCAAGGGTACTGCCTCTTGCGAAAAATTGAAAAATCCTCTAAGAGTAATTCTTGTCATGAAAAGTGCTCTCTCAAATTTGCCGTTCGGATTCGGCTTAAAACTGTAGGTCCCCTCCATCCCTGACAACATTACTCGCACAATGGAATGGTTGAAAGTTTTAATACACTAGGCCTTAGTTCTCAGCGGACTGTTGCGCCACCTAATTTATTTATTTAGTATGCAATTATTTAGAGCTTGTACGTTTGATTCAGACTTACTATTTTTTTCACTTTTCATAACTAATTTGATTTTTGCATATTTTGATTTTTGGATCCAAATGAAACTTGCAAATCATTCATGTTCACTTTTTTTTACTTTTTGTTTCTCAAACTCAATTTATTCCCACATAAATTATGGTTTTTTTTTTTAAAGAAATCAGATGGTGTATTTGAACATTTCAGCACATGGTATGTATCATTGTTCGTAGAAGTGAGAAAATGTGATTTTTGTTCTTACGTTATTTTGGCTTATGGAGCTATAACGTCAGGACGAACACGGGTTTAATAAATCATCAAATAAAAATATATAACAGATGTTCCGCTTTTATTTTCATACGTCAAATCTTTCATATTCTTTTGTTTCGAATGTTTCACAAAATAATAATAAAACAATTTTACCTCTGATGAGGGAATTACACACTTTTTTGTTCATCCCCTCATTGAATTTTATTTATTAAAAAAAAAAGTTAATCTAATTAAATTCAATTTAGAAGTGCAAAAGACGGCTTTTCTTTTTTCTTTGTTTTGCTTAAGAAAAATTATTCTCCGGCAAAATGTTTACGATGTCATAAAACGTGAAAGGTAAACTACATATACATCTACATTGTACATAAATAATAAGAAAAGCAGTCATATAACAGTACCTACAGAACAGATACAGAAGAAATGAAAATTTATGTTTGTATCTTATATCTCGAAGAAAATAATCAATTATTGTTTTTCTCACACAAAATAAGAAGGAAGAAAAAAAGGGTAACGAGGCAAGGAAGGATATCTGTTGCGTGAATCTTTTTTTGTTATACAATAACTCACCCAAAGCAGGGATGATACATTGTATTTTGGGAGTATCAAACATACAAAAAAAAACTTTTTTCATTTCTCTATATTTTGTTTTTACAAAGTAAAAATAATCTACTGGCCTAATTTTATATTACTAATCGTCAACTTAGGTAACTGCCAAAATAAAAGGAATAAGTTGTCGGAGATTTTATTCCGTTTTCGATCCGCTGCTGATTATTTGAACTTCCTTAGCAATTATCTATAATTTAGTGAGCCACACAATTGCCTTTACCAGTGCTGCCTAATTTTATATTACTAATCGTCAACTTAGGTCCTTGCCAAAATAAAAGGAATAAGTTGTGTTAGATTTTCCTCCATTTTCGATCCGCTGCTGATTATTTGAACTACCTTAGAAATTATCAACACTTTAGTGAACTACGCAATTGCCGTCGTTACCAGCGCTATCTATTGGAAACGTAAGCTAACATTATTAAAGATCCTAAATCTTTCTTTTAGTTTGTTAACTATAAAAAAAATTTGATGGGTACCCAATGACTATCTCATTAAATAACGAAACCTCAAACGATCCTAATCCCATTGCAAACTTTTTCGTCACTTTTTTCAAACAATATTAAGCTGATGACTCTTTTGTTCCTGGTTCGTCTTACTTTTGATGTTTAACGCAATTATGTCCTTGGTCCGTTTTTCCTTCGTATTGTCGAAAATCGTATCGATCAATAATCAACTTAATGACGAAATTAGTCCTGGTCCTGGTGTGCTCTTCGACACTTTCTATCCCTTAGCCAAGGTAAATTTCCTGAGATTTGGAAATCCTCATTTATAATCCCAGTACACAAAAAGAGCTCGAAGGAAGATGTTAACAGTAATCTACCCAAGCTACGCTTTTTCAAATGCCTTAGATTTTTTAAAGTATTTTGTACAAAATTTTGAGCTTCCGCTGCAAATCACTCATGTCGCCCAGGCATAAGAAACCCATAAATGCAGGTGTTTTATTTTTTATCTTTTGTCCTCTCTGCCTTTGAAAAAAGTTTCAAGTCAATGTTGTTTCAACAAAAATCAATAAACTATTTGACAAAATCTTAAATAGACTTATACTTCTCAAACTGTTCATTGAACCCCCTTTTGTAAAATAGATTTCATCTTACCTTGAAAACCGATATTACAGCGTCTATTTCAGATTAAACTCATACCCTTTGTTAGCTACATCTGGTGTTCCCCAAAGCACCCACCTAGGCTCTCTTTTGTTCATTCTTACAATCAACGATCTGGAAAGGGTCATAAAGCATTCTTCTATCTCACTTCATGCTGATGATACAAAATGTTTCAAGACCATTTCATCAACACATGACTCCTCCACCGAATCTCCTATGGCTCCAACTTATATCACGTATGCCTCAGTACTTCTATCTTAAAACACTGTCTCCTGAGCAGGCTTTCTATTCCACAATCTTAGGTTGAATTCTTAGTTTGTTTAAGTTAGATTAAGAATTAGCTTGTTTTAAGCCGAATAAATAGGGGTTTTGATCCAATCAAAATTAAATTAAAATATTTGGGCTGATGTCACTTTTCAAACTGTCATCTTTTGACATTTGACAAGTAGTAAGAGTTACGTCATTACCAAAATTCGAACCATACATACTTTAACGATGCATCAAAATTGGTAAAGGTCACTTCAAAAATGAAACAAACCGACATTTTGCAAGAAAAGTTTCCTCATGATGTTGTTTTTCTAAGGGTTGATCACAATTGGCCAGCGAAATGTTGTGATTTAACAACTTTAGCCTTTTTTTTAAAGCAATGTATTGTATTTCTAAAACTCTACTAACATTTTACTTCAATATTAAATCGATTTTACTGAAACAAGTACTCTTGTACAATTTTTACATCCCTGACACAAGCAATGAAATAAGATATTTTAGTTATTCGGATTCTCACATTGGATATACCAGCACATACCTAGAATAAATAGCAGTTCTTGTTCTTGAAGCAATTTTCCCAAATTCAATTTTCGAACCAAATTAATTCCTATCATTTTTGCTATGAAATAACTTATCTAAACAATAGTCAATGGAATGTTCTCCTTTTTAGGCCTTCAAAATTAAATGGAAGTGATTTATTTACATATGTCTAGAGAAGTGAATTTATTAATATAATTGAATTTATTGCATTGTTCAATGGAAAATATTTTTAATTTTGAAATTTATTTTCATCAGATGTTATAATATAAAGCTGAAATGGAGAGGCTTAAGGAAGTTCATCGAATTGACTTTGTGGCAGCATCTTATTGAAACCGCATATATTTCAAAGTTCATGTAACTGACCAAATACAAAATGTCTGCGTTGCGATTGATTGTAACGTGTGGAGCAATTTCATAATCGAAAATAAGCTTTCAAAGTTATTGCCAACTTCACTATAGTTAGATAACAAATTCTTCCTGTTGAAACCATAGCTACGAGGGTGGATTGATAAGTTTCCGGCCTGACCAAGAAAAACAACGTTTTTAAGAATTTTTTTTTTTAAATTTCTCAACATAATCTCCTCCAAGGCTGATACATTTCTCATAGCGGTGTTCTAGTCTAGTAATGCCATCTCTATAGACTGATTCATCAATCTCCTCAAAATACCCATTTACAGCTTCGATTACTTCTTCATTGTCCGCAAATCTCTTACCACCATTGATAAGTTTTTCTAAATCATACATGTTTTGACCATTCAACGTTCCTATTATTTCTTCGTCAGTTCAACTAGCTTTACCGAAATAAGTGCGGCTTTGAATTCTCTCAGTACGGGGCTTCTCACATCTGTCCAAAAAGTGTTGGATATCTTCGTCCTTCTTCAAATTGCAAAGACTGCATATCGATGATTAAAAACGGGCGAATCTCTTTCCATTTAGGTGAATAAGAGCTTGAAAGTCCATGTCACCTTACCAATATCAAAATCGCCATTAAAATATTTCTGACATCTTGAATAGTTTATGAATCTATAGATGTTTGTGCTGCTCTCACGTCTAAGACAGTTCAAATGGTTAAGATATTTAAAGGTCCATTCTTCTCTTGAACAAATTCTATCACCCCAGATAGAGACCATGCCAATCTCATTTAGTTCTTTCATCCAGAATTGTTTTCTATGTAGAAGAATTCTAGAGAGTTGATATAGTAATCTTTCTTCACTATAATCAAAGATAGTTTTTGGACATATCTCAGGTGTAGCTCTAGGTTGTAAAAACGATAATCTTCAGTACCGGTTTCTAGATTCAAAGCTTTAGTTTTGCGTACTTGCGTACTCGCTGAAACTTATCTACCTCATCAAAAAAAAACCTCATTATAAAAAACTATTCTTTGCAGTATTGTTCCTAATTTCGAAGGGTTGCCTGAAGATCATCTTAGACGTTAAATGAACTCCAAGACATTTGTAACTCGTAGTTATTCGTATCTGTTCTCCTTTGAAATTCCAATTTTCCTGGTTAGATATTCTACCTCAATTCCGAAAAACCATCATCTCTAATTTTGCAATATTCACTTCCAAACTCCATATTTCGCAGTATTCTTTGAAGCGACTTATCATTTGTTACAAAATACCTATTTCCTCAACGAAGAACAATGTTTTTGACACCTGATAAAATCTATTTGACAGTTTTTTTATAAAAAATAAAAACCTAAAAAAACATTACTCAAAGTTGGTAATAACTGAATTTCGACTCAAATATCTTTTCAAAAACTTGAGATTAAGGCTTCAAACTTATTTTATCTTATAAGAAATATTGTTTTCAACATTCTGAAAAATGAAAAAAATTAATAAAAGTTGGTAAAAATTGATTTTGGACTCAAATATCTTTTTTTTTTTAAAATATTGTAAAATTTTGATATTAGTTAAATTTTGAGAAAAATCTAATTGACAGTTTTTTTTTACAAAAAATAAAAACCTAAAAAAAAAAACAATATTAAAACTTGGTAAACATTTACTTTCGTATCAAAAAGCTTTTCAAAACTTAAAAATATTGTCTTCAAACTTTTTTTATTTCATAGAAAATATTGTTTTCGATAATCAGTAATTTTTTTTATAAAAAACCAATAGTCGGTTTTTTCATAAAAAAATAAAATCTACAAGAAATAGTACGCAAATTTGGTAAAAATTGATGTTCGGTTCTTGATATCTCTCAAATTAATTTCATTCATCCAATTTGTAAAAATTTAAGAAATGCTACTAAAATTGGTAAAAATTTGTTTTCGACAAAAAATCTGTTTAACAAAACTAGATTTTCAAACTAAACTATTTCTTTATATGAAAAATGTTGTTGGTAAATTTAAAATTTTTAAGAATAATTCAACTGACAACTTTCTTAACCCAACCTACAAACTTTTAAGCAAGAGAAATCGGCAAGTCGGATGGGAAGTTATCAGTGTGGGTCGCATCCAAGCCTCTTTTTGTAGTTTTGTTGCTGATTAAAAGTACTGACAGAATTTGTTAGGTAATTCAAAGTTTTAAATGTGTCTCAGAAAGCATATAGATATTTGTATACAAAATTATTGTTGACATCTAGAAAATGTTTATAAGTTCGAAAATTTTAGGTATGATTGAATTGGACTATTCAGTCTTATTATAAGTCGAAGATTATCTCACCCTAAACAAACGTATTTTACTTTCTCCCAATATGTGAGTTTTCTCAGAAAGATATTTTTTTCGTTCGAAGTTTGACACGTTTAAAGTCTAAAATGTTTTTCGAAAGTAGATCATATTCAGCTAGGTTATGTACATAGCTCTTTTTAGCTTGACTTAAATGATTTGAAGAATTTTTTTAATCAATGTACATACATACATACATACCTACATACATATATGCTTTTCAAATTTGGGTTCGCTCGAATTTTACAATCTACAGATATCTGAACAGCTTTAAGAATTTTGAGCGAACAAAAATGTATCGTGTGATATATGTATTTTCTTTGTGACTGCTTACCCTCACATTATTGAGATTAAAAACAGTTTGTACAACACAACTAGTTTTAAAATGGTTTTGAATTTTTGGTGTTACGGTTATTTGATTCCAACGTTAGTAAAATTATTATCAAACACCATTTTGATTTGATTGACATCTAATTTAAATTATTGAAAAACTTAAAACCCGAAACAACTTAAAGTCTTGTTTTGAAAAAGCTTAATAATAGAAAATTATTAGACACTCTAAGAAACATTCACTTCAAATGTCAATTTCAAACCAATGCTTCAGAATTTTGAAGAAAGTCCAGTAACATAATTACATTCCAAATGGTCGCATCTTAACTTTCATTGTTTTCAAATATAAATACAAATTTTTTTTCATTTTTTACTAACCCTAAATTGACAGCTGTCAAATTTTTCATTTTTTCTCAACAACTTATTATACCAATGCAACAATTTTAAATCTTGAAAAACTCTTTATTTCGAAGTTAAATGCTTTTCAACATAAGCAAATAAATTTTATAAAAAAGTAATTTTTACAAATTTTTTTTTAATTTAAAATAAGGAATTTCAATCTCCAAATCCCTATTTTCTTTGGTGGAAGTCTTCGTTTTCATATTCATTTTCATTTTTTATTTCATTTTCATTTAAATCGATTTTTTCATCACTTTGATGATCGCTTTCTTTCGCCAAGTTAATATTCTCGTCCTCGTTTTGTTGGTTCGTCTTAAAAGGAGATTCTAAGATGATATTCTTTTGACATCTCTCAATATCCCTTAAAGATGCACCTAAGGATTTCAAAATTTCACTCGTCACTTGATAAGTGCATCGAATTGTATTATGTGAAATCACCGAAGACTCGAACGAACTTCTCTCCAAATAATCTTGAGCACTTCTTATAAAATTTCCAATCGTTTTTGTTGCTAATTCAACCTAAAAATTAATCAAAATTAGAGTTTCAAAAACTTTAAGTTAAACACCATTTTTCATACATTTTCAATGTAACATAACTCTAAAGCAGTAGTGTTTTTCAAATGTGTACTACTGCAGGTCTTGACATTCTCCACAAACTGACCGACGACATAGCCTTTGGCTGATTTCACTGCCGCCTTAGCTTTGGATGTCAGTGATTCTATTCCAAGTTTAGCTTTTTCCTCACAAATCTTCAATTCTGATCGAGCTCCACTTCGAGTAACAAGCTGAGGTGAATATTTTTGAATGCAATGCTTTCGAATCAAGCTCAAAGACTCCAGCGGCACAAGATTCTGATTTAATTGATGGATTTCGTGCAACATCTGATGTTGTTCGTAATGTATGACATCGAGGCGAGCTGCAAAACTGGCTTCCGCACTTGCGATTTTCATTTCAGTCGTTTCGATAGAATGTAGGAGATGATGCTGGGCGGCTTTGAAGTAATCCTGGACTCCACTGGTTATGTTGATTAATTCCTTTAAATGATATAAAATAGAAACTACAACGCTAAATGGTACATTTTGACTCTTACTGCAGAAACCAATGCTTGTGATGTGACACACATAGCAATGAAATAAAATATTATGACCATAATTATTCTGGGTATAAATATTGATTTCAAAAATATTGAATAAATATTTGACTGCAAGCAAATTAAATAAAACTTGATATGACTTTTTAAATGTAAACTTTTTTACGTTTAAACTTTATGCATTTCAATAAACGATTGCTGGACACGAATTCAGCTTGAATCTGATGGCAATGACTATACTTTAACTCTAAAGGAACAGCACGCGATAAATACTAAATAATACTTTTTATCCATGCTTCAGGTGAATTAATATTGTTGAGGTACTCGATTCGCGTTGCGATAAAATTGTGTTGAATTTGCATTTTTGGTTTTCATATGTATTTTTGTATGGGACGAAGGTGAACTCGACGAACAATATTAATTTACCCATTGAATCAATATTGAACTTGACCCTATAGGTCTGTTTCTGCTGATGTGATTTATTTGTTTTCATTCGGTTGATATTTATTTAATTGTAAACATTCTGCAATAATTATTTGACACAGCATAAAATATTGAATTTTTCTTTGTTTGTTTACGTTTTTGATTTCTTATTAATTTTCAATAAACATTCTTTTGGCATCGAATTTAAAAATCAATGAAAAAAAATGAATAGGGTTTTAAATTTGATAGGGTTTTAGATATTGAAATTAAAACTATTTTATCACATGCAAAATATTGCTGCTAACTTTAAAAAATTCAACTAACATAAGCTCATTTTATAATATTTATATCATTAAAAGCTGTTTTCTTCAAAGAAAAGAGGTGAAGTCTTTTTCTGTGCTATCTACCTTAAAAATTATATGGTCTTAAAACCCCACTAGGAATTTTGGTAAAAGTTAACCCTTAAAACGTTTTTAACCTCACCTTTTAAATCATATTAATTTTATTATTGATTAATATGTGCCATAAAGTAGTTCCTTTCCCTTTTTTAATTGCGACATACAGGAACTTTATGATAAGTATTGCATTCGTAAAAAAAAAATCGAACTCAAGATTTTAATCAAACATGACAGATGACAGAGAAGTCGAAAAAAGTGGGTCCCCCGTCCGTATGTCTCGCCCCTACAAACCAAAACCATTGGGTCGATTCAACAATTTTTTTACAAAAAATAAAAACTTAAAAAAAAAACAATACAAATTTAATTTCGACTCAAACATCTTTTTTAAAATTTAAGGTATTGGTGTCAAACTTATTTCATCATATAGAAAATATTGTTTTCGACATTCAGTAAAATTTTTATAAAAATCCGACACTAAATTTTTGTTCATACAAATCAAAATCTACAAAAAATAATACGCAAAATTGGTAAAAATTGATGTTCGGTTCTCGGTATCTCATGAATAAATGAAGGTATTGACTTCAAAATGATTTTATTCTCTTATAATATTTTTTTTAGAAAAATCCAATCTGTATTTGGTTATAAAAGAAATAAAAACTTTCAAAAAATGCTACCAAAATTGGTGAAAATTGGTTTTCGACTAAAAATCTCGTTAACAAAAAAAGATTTTGAAATCAAACTATTTCATCATATGCTAAATATTGTTATCAATTTTTAGTTACTTTTTAAGAATTATTTAGCCGACAATCTTTTAACAAAACAAAAAAAGCTACAAACTTTTGAAGCAAGATTAATCGACGGACGGGTTGGGAAATTATAGTGTGGGTCACATCCCAGCCTCTTTTTGTTTTTGAAGTTTCCTTCTACACAAGCTCTTCAACTGTCTTAATAATATTTGATGATCAAAAAAGTAATTGACTTTATATTTATTAAAACTACATAACTACATACCAAAAATCTTTTTAAGTACAAGCTGAAAAATTGTATACATACAAAACTAATTTTAAAAAACCCGCTCTAAAAATTTTCTTAAACAAATATTAATAAATCAAGAATTTTTTGATTAATTAAATGGAATTTATAATTTGGAGAACAAACTTATTTTGTAGATACATTTTTTAATTTAAAAATATACGTAATTACTGTATTTGTAAACAGATTTGGATTCAGGATCAAGTTCGTACTACCCAGTCGTGCACTTAATTTAAAAAAACATGTGTACATATTTAAATTAAATGTAAGTAATAGAACTCCCAAATTGCTAGTTGTCTAGCCCAAAAGAATTTTCAATTTTTAAATTGGGTTTTATGACCTAGCGGTTGGGCCTTGTGACATTCATTTTGAGCATTACGACGATAGCGATTTCTATTGTCTCTTATGTTTTATCTTCCAACGACATATAACCCAAATCATAAGATGACATGAAGCCGAAATAGAGAAATGTCGTAATAAATATCACTACGAAAACGTCACAAAGCCCAAATAAAATGTCATATCACCCAAACCAACTTTCAATGTCGTAAAGCCGAAATTAGGAAATATCATAACGGCCAAAAGGTTTTGTGTGTTTCGGTTTTAAGAAACGTACCTATAAGCAGTTAGGCAACCGACCTGCTTGGGCTCACTATAGGATTTGGAGAAGTTGGAAAGTTTTGTTTTTGCAAAGTTTCTTTGTATATTTTAAGGAATCAGGTGCTAGCAAAACAATTTCGTTTTATTTTACTTTGAAAATTGGCCTTATTTCGTTTTCTGAAAGTGAAATAAAGCCAAACATATCTATTACGCTTTCTTGACGTTCCCAGTTTTGGGGTGATCTAACATTTTTTTTCGTTTGGAAGATTAAATTTAAAACTCAAAATGTCGTAGTGCCCAAAACAAACAAAAAAATTGTCAGTCAGAAGGCCTAACTGTTGAAACTCATGACATCTTTTGGACGATATGCCAATTAGTAATTTGGGTGTTATGATATTTTAAAATTGATTTGGCTTTGTCGCATTTTCTTCTGAAAAATTTTTTGGACATTAGATCATTTTTTGGCGATGTCAAATTTGAAATATGTTGGCGTTATTTTATTGGGCAATATAAGTCCGACTGGAATGTATAAATACCAAAAAAGTTTTAACGCCCAAAATTCGGCAATTTTACTTAAATCATACAAAAAAAATTTTAATAAAATTGTTTGGGGCGCTATGACATTTTTAATTTGATCGAAAAGCCCTAAAACCTTAAACTTAAAACTTAAAAGTATATTGTTTTATGAGCTCAAAAATTGGGTGAAATCTAATTTCTAAAAATATTTTCTAGCATACCGTCCGTCCAATTTTGCATGACTCTTTACTATACTACTGACTATAACAAGGAATTTAAAACCTAAACAATTCCAATGACGGATAATACCTTTTACATCATCAACGGTTATTCACATTATTACCTTCAAAAACATAAAAGAAAATACTTGTATTTAATTTACACCCTTACTCTCGTTTTTCGCACGAAGTTATTACATTTTATCATCGTCCTTGAATGACTATATTATAACAAACTTATTACTTTTGTTTTGTTCTTCAACAACAATAGACAGACGTTTAGATAAAAATGAATGATAATGATAAATTACAACTACTTTACTTATATATGTATAAGAACACCACAATCACTTTCCCCATTTACCCAACCCTCATCATTTAAAGTTTATAACAATGAATTTCATATTTCAATGTAAAAATCTATAATAACATTTTCTGAAAAGTGAATTGAATTGTTTTTCCATATTCATCATTTTATTATTTATGTACAAGAAGAAGTAAATGAAATTCTTCTTTTGTTTAGGAACTTCAATCATCTTCCCCCAAGGGAAAAGACAATCTCTTTTATAATAGATTCCTTTGGTCCTACTTTGTTTTGCGTTCCATTAAGCTTCTGAAAAACCGTTTTTAAATGCCTAATTCTTTTTCAAAAGCGTCACACCTTGTAAAGTATAAAACAAAAAACATAAAATCATTAAAAAAGTTACAAATTATATAAACTTTTGAAATTAAAAAAAAGAAAAACTTTTCCTAAGGCAAACTAGCAATTTCCTCCTGTGTTTGCAAAAAGGGACCTTAACAAGTGAGATGTTCGAAAACTCTGCGACCTTGTCACTTTGTAAATTCACTAAAACTTGGGTACCTACTTTTATCCTCTGGTCAATGTGACGTATATAACAATTCGCTGGAAAATTATATTCCCAACCTTTTTTTGGTAACTTCCGGAACATTCTTTAACAATTTAAGGATCATACAGCAGACGACGCGTCCATCATCCAAGGATAATATTCATTTTGTTTCTTCATCTGTAAATGTGTTACAACTCATACCTTTTCGTCAAAATTTAAGGATACAAAAGTCCCAACGCTTATCCCGCTGTTGAATCTTATATACGTAGGTACGTAATTAATGCATACAATAACAAAAAAAGGATCCAGACTGTCAAACAAAAATGTCATAAAAATGACAACGACCCGAACCCGACACTTGCACGAAAAACGGTTAGTTCTGATGTAACTGAAGGTGGGTTAGGCAGAGTATACAATACATAGGTAAGATACGTAGATATAGAAACGCCCGCGAAAGTTGTGTAATTAGTTTTTTGTTGTTGTCCTTTGAAGATAAAATCTTTAGACCTTGAATAGTAGAAATAATATAACTCCAAAGGATAACGACTTATTTTAGTTAATTAGCTATTTCTTTGAGCGTTAATGTTGTCAAGTGTAGGTATATGTATTAGTTAAGGGAAGAGGTTGTCTTGCCAGTCGAGTCGTCTTTCCTTAATTTTGTAGATATACGAGTACCCTATACCTTACTTTAGATGTTGCCTGAAGAAAAAGGAATCGTTTCATCGCGTCGCTGTTGTTCTTCGTCCTAGAGTTATATCTATCATAGGCTAATTTAACTTCGAGAACAAACAACAAGTTAAGAAATTAAAATTAATATTTAAACTTAAGTGGGAAAGGTGCAAACTTGTAATTATATGTAATTATCAAGGATGTCTCTGTTGTTATATATATGAGATGCATTTAAAAGGGTTAAAATAAGGAAATGATGTGGATACGGGGGGATACGTATACGCGTGTAAATAATTTGTCAGGAAATTTTCTGTGATTTCGTTAATTGTGTTCGAGGAGGTTTATACTTTGACAAACCCCACTTCACGAATCACAACATACTCTTTGAGTCACAACTCACACTTGTGACCATATTTTGTTCAACTTTTTTGCTGAACGTGGAGAATTTATTTATGGAATGAAAATAAAGTGTTTTCTTCCATCCTCAAAAAATAAAATCCAATCAAAGTTGCTATTGATACTTGATACTTGATACTTTTTCCAACAATTTTCTTTTCGTTTTCTACTCATGACAGATTGGAACTAAAGTTTTCCAAAATTACCGGTTAATTTCAATTTAAAATTTCAAAATAAATCTTAACATCGTTGGAATACAGAATTATTTAGAATAGAGAAATCATTAATAAAACAAATAAACAGCAATGGACCAAGGAGACTCCCTTGAGGTACACCAGAATTGACTTTAAATAGACATGAAGAGGTTACTTTTGAACATGGCCTTATAATATCTATCTTTATAAGATATGATGAAATCCATATAAAGAAACGGTGGTTAAGTCCACTATTACATAATTTATTAAGAAGAATTTAATGACTTAATTTGTCAAATGCCTTACTGAAGTCCGTAGGGATGCAATGGAATTGAGAGTGTTTTTTTAATGCATCCAAACGAGAAGAAAAGTATTGTAATAAACTAGTAACTGTAGGGCAGTTTTAAAATAATCAACGACCATGTTCGAAATTGACCCTGGAAGATAGCTTGAAGAAATTTTGAAAGGTCATACTTGCTATATATGTGTCAAATTTACGTTTACTCTTTACGTATTTTTAAAACATACGGAGGTACATTTAAAGATCACATTCTGTATTCGAAATTAATTGATAGTACAAAAACAAAAAAGTGACAAAGTCGTGTTAAACTTTAAGTGTCTCATCACTCTTAGAAAGATTGACCTTCAACCATGTCTTATTCCTTTTATTAACTTCGCATAGGAAGTTATTGTAATCGGTGTGATTTGTCGAATTGAAAATTTTGGCATTTCTCGACGTTTCAAGATACCTAGAGTCGAAATAAAAGACTTTATAGAGATGTCTGTGCGTGCGTGTGAACGTACGTCTGTTCGTCCGTACGTCCTTTGTAACGTTGCATAGCAAAATTTGGGTAGTCCAGTATTTCTCACATGTCCATTTGAATATACCACAAGATTTCCAAACTACTCTTTATAACAAACGAACCCGACCGTATTTCCAAAACCAGTCTAGGATCAGAAAAGATCCCAACTAACAACCAAGAGTATTTCTTAACGACTATTCTTTTCCCAAACTGCCCTCCTAACGACCCTTCCTACCTTTAGGACCGATGTCTACAGATCCATCGGCCCGTCCAGGCAGGAGCCGAAAGGGGTGTCCGATCTCATGTGTAACAGAAGGCTTGATAAATGCCATGCTTAGCTCGTCGACGGGGGGGGATCTTGTTACACGTGAAAGGACAGTGCTACTTTTTTTTTTCAAGCCTAAGTCTAAGATGTAATTCGACCGAAAATGATTTCCATCTTTCTAAAATGGTGGGACCCGAATTCAGTAACCGATATCGACTTCATTTTTTTTTGTATTCTCAACTTCGCACATAGAGGAGGACATAGTTGGTAGTGTCCTCGGAGCATGTCTATACCCACCCTATAAAATATCCCTAACGAAATTAGGAGATACTCCGATGCTATTACTTTGTGCTCAAATTAGGTGTAATAGCCCTTTATCAAAAAGGGAAAGCCAGTGACTTCCCCTTCTATTCCACAGGGAATTCTATCCCATTCTCCGCTCCTTCTTTATCCACTTCCCCATTATTTAAAAAAAAAACTCCTCAAAACATTATAGCTTATCTTGCAAATCCATAAATACTTTTATTCAACTTGATTTTCATCTTAAATTAATAATATAAAAATTTTATGAAAACAAAACACCCTCTACATCGGACGATTAAAAAGAAATTTCCAAAAAAAAATTGTTATTAGTTGTTGAATGTTGAAATAACACCCAAAATCAAAACTCGTTTGTCAAAACGAAGACACTCAAACTACCCCGTATAGTTTAGGTGATCTTCTCGTTATTAAATTTCATATAATCGTTTTCATCTTCCGTTTTCACTTCGTTTTCGTTTTATACATATATAGTTTGTTTTTACTTTATGTTATCATTTAAAAAAGTTTGTATATAAAAATAAAAGAAATATAACTACATATATAGTTACAAGAAAAAAAATTTCACTTACCGGTGCTCCAAGATGTGTGCACAGCATTTTGTTGCGACCTGGTGAAATCCTAAACGTCGATTGTAGGGAATGATGAAATATATTTTATGTTGATGATAAATCATGAAGGTGGTAATATACGAATTATTCTCACTTGTTTTTATACCTTAACCGAAAAAAAAATTATCTCGTCACAATGTATAGAGTGGTACATCACTGTCTTACAATACTTACTACCTATGTATATCTTATTAATTCTATACTTGAAACTATATACTACTCTAATTCTATTTTCGTTTAAGTAAAATTAAGAATTTAGGATTCATAAACCTTATTCATAATTAACTGAAGCTAAAATTTTTTTACCACACTGTATATATTCTCTGTTGATATCGAATCAAAATTTAACTATCTAATATCGTATATTCAATATCGTATCTACTCGACATTACTTTTCCTTTTGATTCGATAGTTCTTTGCTTTTTATCTTATTTCTTTTCTTTTTTGTTTACATTCTCAATTTAGTTTTATTTTGTTCCTTCAAATGTCTATATCTGTCGCGTTTTATTCTAAATTCTTTTTAATAAAAACAATTAATAAAAAAAAAACACTAAACAAAAATTTCTTTCCTCTTCGCGAGACTAATCATATGCATAATGTTATGTATATAATATGCATGCAGGTAAGTATTCTCGCCTTAAATTGTTTTTTCTTTTTTTTCTTTTTTATTTGCTTTCTTTTCTATTCTTTTTTGCTATGTATGTACATATATATGTATATTTTTTTTCTCTAATTCTTTCTTCTTTTTAGCTTTTACATTGTATTTACTCCCTCTAACTAACTTTAATTTTTTTATAGGTATTTCACCAATGGTTCTACATAAATCTCTCTTTTTTTTACGATGCAAGTATCTCATAATAACTTCACTTTCGTTTCTATTTATATAACTATTTCTTTATACATTATGCACTTCCTTACTTTATACTATCTAAATCACAATCCTTTTTTTTCTTTTAGTACTTTCATTTCAAATTGGTATATATATTTTTTGTTTTCTTTTACTGCACTTTTTCTTTAACTAACTGCCTTTTTTTTTTTTGTTTTATCATTTGCTTTCACTTAAACTTTTTTTTTTTATCATTTTCACTCGTTTTTCTTCTTATATTTTCAGCTGATTTCAAACCATATCGACAGGATCAAATATCTTGGGACTTGTTCTGCTACTCCTGATGTGTCGCTCGCTGATCCGAAGAGCGAACGTAGTCACTCCTTCGGTCTTTACTTTAGACCAATTCCTTTCAAGATCGTAAATTCACTCGGGGGTGTATTCAAACCTTCATAAGGTTCGCCCTCAGTTTCTTCAGTGAACCTTTGGTTCACTTCTCGAACTACGGACTTTTAAAAAAATTTGACCAAAAGAAGTTCTGGAGGGGTGAAGGAGTACTTTTTGGATTTGTAGATATATCCGTGGCAAATTGGGGAATGAAAAGCGTAAGGTAACTCGAGAGAGACGTGATACCCCAAAGTAAACTTGAATCGGGCTTTTTTATAATACCACCTCGATGCCTCGCTGGAATTATTCCCAATCCAATTTGTGTCGTCGATTTAGGGAGTAGTGCACTAGTTAAAAAAAGTTAATTCTACAATCTTCAACCAATATAGGTATTTTGAATTTTTTTTTGTTACCTATTGTCGCTCCTCGGATTGTTCGGAGTAACTCCTCTGGACCTAGATTTTAATTTGTTTTTTTTTTTTTCTTTTTCTTGTGCCGATCGGTGACACAAAAAGTTCTACTATAATGAACTTTCGATGGGGATGGGGTCTGACACTTTTTGAAACAGTGCAGTATCCTTCACCAACTCGTGTGCCTATCGGCACCACGGATTCGACTTTTGAGTCCTCGAGTTGTTTAGCTTAGAACTTTTAGGCAACGACCGAACTTTTGAGAAATGGTGGGAAGATTCCTCGATTCCAAGAATCTTTTGCCTGTATATATTTTTTTTTTTTGCTCTCGAGATTGTTCGATGTGTCCACTATTTTTGCCTTTGACGGACAATGAAGTTTTCGTGGTTCGATGGACAAAACTAATATAAATGAAAATTTATCAGTGTCGTAGGTAATTTTTTTTTTTCTAGCTTAATTTCTTACCTAAAAAGTTTAAGATTCCGAAGTGGTGAATCTTTATCCAACCTGGTTGGCTTCGATGGTGTCCTGACAAGAACAATTATTGCCTTTTTCAAGTCCGCCAGTGCCGTGTCGCAATAAAAAAGAAGAAATGGCTGGCGAGACTTAACAAATCTTTTGTTAAGATTTGTGTCACTTTTTTTTATATTTTTTTTTTTGTAAATTCTTTTCTTTTAATCTTTTCGTTTTTACTTTTAACTTCACAATGTTATCTGTCCTTTTTTTTTTTGTTAGCAAAACTACGTCTTAAGAAAACAGACTTGTCCGGTTGCAGATACAAATTGAAAGAACTAGAAAGTTCTTTGCTACCACGAGGGTACCTATTAAAATGGCACTTTAAAAATGGAATGTCATGAAATGAACCAAAAACGGATATGTAAAATGCATTTGGGTACGGGACGAATTCGAACACAGGGTGTGTTGATTCTTAGTGTACCACCTACAAAACTTTATCTCTAACCACAAGGGTGCGATTGAGTGCGTCGGTGCGGCTTACTATTTTTTTTTGTTTTGTTTGGTGTTTTGCTAGATGGATTATATTTCAAAATTTTTCTATTTCGTGGTTTTGTTTATCATATGATACATAGATAGATACACATGTGTAAAAAAAATAAGTGTATAAGATTATTAAAAATCGGAATCTGCTTAGGATGAAAATTGGCGATAGGAACTTGAAGTTGAGTTTTAGGCTACGATTACATTTCTGGATAGTGCATTCTCTTATATTTTCTCTTACCGTTTTTTAGTTAGGCCCATTTCGAAGGACGTTTCCTACACCTTACGTTCGGGAAGTTTTCTTTGTCGTCCATAGTTTAAGAACCAGTAGAGATATCGACTTCAAATACATTTTGTTATACAGATAATAATGCAGAAAGATGCAGAAAGGACTTTCAAAAAAATTGAGTGGTGGTTTTTTTACCATAGCAATTTAAAAAAAAGGTTGAAACTTTTGGTTGACCCAAAATATTCCACGAAACAATAACTCAAGTGACTTGAATTAAATTTTATATATATTGTAACGTGATACCAAACTTGTATATTTTTGGAAAAAATTCAAATCAACGGGTTTTTTTTATAAATCAAAAAAACTGAAAAAAAATGGTGACAAATATTTTGTAAAGTTGGTAAATTTGATTTTCGACTCAAATATCTTTTCAAAAATTTTAGATTATGGCTTCCAACTAACTTTAATTTATAAAAATATTGTTTTCAACATCCGGTAAAATTTTGAGAAAAATCGGATTGACAGTTCTTTTACAAAAAATAAAAACCTACCAAAAAAAATACTAAAACTTCGTAAAAAATTACTTTCTACTCAAATAGGTTCTCAAAAATTGAAAATATTGGCTTCAAACTTATTTTATCTCACAGAGAATATTGTTTTCGATATTCACTATTTTTTTTATAAAAATCCAACAGTCCGTTTTTTATAAAAAAAAATAAAATTTACAAAAAATAGTACGCAAATTTGGTAAGACTTGATGTTAGGTTCTCGATATCTCGTGAACAATAGAAGATATTCATCCAATTTGTATTTATTCATATAAGAAATAAAAACTTTTAAGAAATGTTACTAAAATTGGTAAGAACTGGTTTTCGATTAAAAATCTCGTCTACAAAAATAGATTTTGAAATCAAAATATTTCATTATATGCAAAATATTGTTGGTAATTTTAAAATTTTTAAATATAAATCAACTGACAACTTTTTTATCAAAACACGAAAATCCCCAAACTTTTAAGCAAGACAAATTCACAGACGGGATGGGAAGTTATCAGTGTGGGTCGCATCCCAACCTCTCATTGAAAATAATAAGTTAAATAGCTGCGATTTAAATTAAATTGATCGGCATCATTTAGAGCATTGATTAAAATTGAATTCATCATTTAGCTCAATTGTCATATATATTGTTTCTAAGGAATTGTTAACAGAAATCATAAATTTCGATAGAAGAGCCCGGCGGAATATATTATGTATCCATGTTAACTAAACTAGAACACATTTTTATTTTTACGCGGAGTATTTCAAGCAGGTATTGGAAAAAATCGTCAACAAGTGAGCACATAGGAGATATTCTTAAAATCTAATTAACAATAGTTTTGATGTTGTTAGTGAAGATGATATTCTGAAATGTGTGAAGGCTATCAAGTCTGACTCTGCTGGTGATGATGGAGTGCCTATTTGTTTCGTTAAACTCATACTTTTACTAATTATAACCCAGCTAACTCATATTGTCACTTCTACTTTCCCTCGCTCTTGGAAAATTGCAAGAGTTCTTCCAACTGTTAAGAAGCGTGACTCTAATTCTCCAACTGATTTTAGACCGATAAGCATCCTACCTTACCTCTCTAAGGTCTTTGAGAAGATAATTGAGCAGCAGATCTTAAGTCATATTTCACTTTACAATTTGCTGTTTGAAAAACAATCGGGTTTCAGAGCAAATCATAGCTACTCTACTGCAATGGTTAATCTTCTTGAAGATGTTAGGGTGGACTATGATAAGGGTCAAAAAAATCTCCTCTGCTTACTCGACCTTACAAAGGCCTTTGACAAAGTGAATCACAGTATTCTAAAGTGGAAACTCGTAAACTTCTTCGGCTTCAGTGAGCGGGCATGCTCGCTAATTGGTGACTATACCTATCTGACAGATCACAAAGGTTTTTTCTGGGAGGAAATGCTCAGCTCTCAGACCTGTTACGCAAGGAGTCCCACAGGGTTCGATTCTTGGTCCAATACTCTTTTGTATCTTCATCAATGATCTGCCTGCGTGTTGTTCGCACTCTTCGGTTCACCTGTATGCTGACGATGTTCAACTCCACCTTGCCAGGCCTTTTCATCAGCTCAATGAACTGTCCCTCTCCATCAACGAGGATCTTAACCAAATTAATGCGTGGTCCATTGCAAATGGCCTATTCTTAAATCCTTCCAAGGCCCTAGTCATTCCAATTTCGAAGAAAAAGTATGATCTCTCTACTCTACCTAATATTTGGCTAAGTGATCGTTTAATTAAAGTAGTGGATCATTGCACCAGCCTTGGATATACTATTGACCATCATCTGTCAGGCTATAGACACACTATTTATGTCATTGGTCGCATTTATGGATGCTTACGTAAACTTTGGCCTTCAGCATACTTTACCCCTGTTGAAACTCGACGTAAACTAATAATTGCTTTAATAGTTGCCCTCATATCATATCCTGAAATAGTGTACAGTGATCTTGATTCACTATCCAAACAAAAACTGCAAGTTGCTTTCAATGATGCTGTCCTTTACGTCTATGGGTTACGTAGATATAACCATGTTTCGGAATTTTCTAAAAATATATTGGGTTGCACACTGCAGCAATACATAAACACAAGAAACTGTTTATTTTTACATAAATTAATTCATATTAAGGCTCCGTCTTATCTGTTTACCAAACTCTCATTTAACCGTTCCGCTACAAGTATCAATATTACCCCTCAACTCGGCAATTATCTGAACTCGTCCCGTTTATTTTTATTGTACGTGCTGTTAAACTCTGGAACTCGCTCCCATACCCAATTAAATTAATTGTTAACTATACAAGATTTAAAACTGCAATATTTCTTCACTTTTCGTCTCTCCCAATTCAACCATAATCCTCTCCCTTTACCCTTCAATCACAAAGAATTGCTTTTAACATTAATAAAATCTCGTTCTCTTAAATTGTATTTAAATGTAAATTTGTAAACATATTGGCGCAAAATTTTAAACAACCTATTATTAAGGCCTTAGCACGATACTAGTTAACAATTTACTAAATACATAGTAATCTACTAACTTTTCACTAATTTTAAACACTTTTTATTGTTTTGCTAACTAGTATCATGCTAAACCCATTTTATTAAAAAAAAAACATGAACACATCTAAATAATGACAGATTGTGGAGCACAAACACAGAAATCGACAAACACCTTGAACAGATGGACGATGTAATAAAACGAACAATGGAACGGACAATACCGAAGTACAAAGAACGCGACCAAACTAACGTCTACAGTAACGCGACTATAGACGCACTTCACAGACAAAAAAGCGGACTACTGACAAGACTTAAAAACTTATACAGACGATTTACAGACCCCCACGACCCGGAGATTAGGACACTGAAGTCGTCAATTAAAAATGTAAACACTTTGATTAAAGAAAATTACAGATTGTCTGTTAATTTGTACTGGGACAAGAAAATTCGGGCCGTTAACTCTAGCGACCCGAGTATGTTCCCGCAAATTAATAAGATTTTCCGGAAAAATAATCAAAACGACCTTCCGTGTCTTAAGCTCCAGAGAACGACAGAGAACAGAGACGTACTTCTGACAGCGCAAATTAATCCAGAGGAAGCCGTCTTGGACGATGACTTCTTTGTGATTGAGGATCCGCAGGAGAAAGTGGAGACAATTGGTGCTGCTTTCCAGCAAGTGTATAAGGTGAACGCTTGCACTCGCCCGAACCACGACCTGGAGAACAGAGCCTTACTTCACCACTTATACCTAAGGAATGATATTTCTCATTGGCGATCCGAGAACTGTGGTTTCACCCGGTTTGATGACGATTTCTTAGCAAACGCTATAATCGCCGAAAGAACGGGTTCAAGTCCCTTGCTCATCACGAAGGTAGAGCTCCAGCTCATCCTCGACTCAATAAAGAACAAAAAGTCAGCAGGTGTCGATGGCATACCCAACATTGTTCTAAGACATTTACCGATTGAAGCTATAGACATTTATGCTACACTGTTCAACAACGCGCTGAATAATGCATATTATCCAGTGCGTTGGAAGACAGCTGTGGTGCATCCTCTCCCGAAAAAGGGAAAGGACAACTCCAATCCTTCAAATCTGCGTTCAATAAGTCTTCTTCCAAGCATCAGCAAGGTATTCGAGAAGGTAATCAATAGGGCTCTGGCTAAGTGGGCTGCGGATAACACAATAATTCCGGATAACCAGTTCGGGTTCAAGGCAGGACATGACTGTATTCATGCCGCGTCTAATCTCGTTTCTGATATCCAATGGAACAAGTCAAAAAAACAATGCACGGGTGCTGTTCTGGTTGACTTAGAGAAGGCCTTCGACACCGTATGGTTAGAAGGGTTGTACCTAAAACTCACCAGACTAGGCATCAGTAAACCATTATTGTATATGGCTCAAAATCACCAAGGTTGCAAATTTCAAATTTTTTTTATGACAAAAAAAAATTGCAAGCTATAATGATGAATTTTAGTTTATACTGTTGCAAACATTTCATATTAATAAACTTTGACAGGGCAGCGCACAGAACTCTATACTTTCTTAGTATTATTGTTTAGTACTAAACTTCATACAAAAACCATCAATTCGGGAACGTTTTTCTAAGTTTGATAAAATCAACAAAAACAAAACAAAGTACATAATTTAAGCTTTGTTTAATAACATGGGTATATTATGTATCTATGTTAAGTAAGCAATAATGAAAACAATACATACAAAATCTTCTACAAGCTAAATACGTAAAAATCATGTCCGGGAACGTTCCCGAAATGACCGTTCCCGAAATGACGATTTCAATTAAGCGCGCGCTTTAATTATACGGCGGTCATCTTAAATGCGATCTGACTTTGTCAATAGGAAAATATTTGAGGTAACTTTGAAATTTCGTGTCGTAGAAAAGTATTTCATCAATAATTAAATGTAATAAATGCGTTCACGGAATGACGGACTATTGATGTACGCTCTACGAATGATGAATAGAAATTTAATTACCATTTAGATATAACTTATTTTACGATAAGTACTCTGACAGCCGGCTTTGTTATTGTTTTCTTCCTCGACTGACCTTTGACACAGAATTATTGCGTTCACTTAAAATTATTTGTGATCGATTATCGATATGTTCCCTGAAATGACTTGTGCGGTATCGGACAAACTGTTTTTGCATTTTTTACAGTTAAAAATAAATAATCTGTTAGTACCGTTTCTAAAACTAGATTCTGTATAAAAAATACGGTGTATTAAGTGATGACCGGGGTTGAATACCTTACATCTTTCAATTGTATTTTGGGCTTGAAGTTGAAGATTGTAGATTGGGACGCGTTCCCGAAATGATTTTCTATGCGTGTATATTGATTTCATTTAAAATTTAGTTTATTAATAAATTATATTGTTTGATAGAAACATAAAACAGGTCAGTTTTAGTATTTTATTAATTTTTTTTTTTAATTAAGTCAAGGTTTAAGACATAAAATTGCTAGCGAAGCCAATTCTGCACCTTGGTGATTTTGAGCCATATGCTTTATGATATGCTCAATGGTAGAAAGTTTGTTGTCAAAAGTGGCAATGTAACCTCTACCAGCATCTTCGAAATTAAAAACGGTCTTCAACAGGGGGCGGTCAATTCGCCGATCCTCTTCAGCATTTTTACCAGTGATCTGATAGGTAGCCTAACTAACGCAATTGCGTATGCCGACGACCTGATTGCGTACAGAACGGCCCGAAAGGTTGAAGTTATTAGAATTCTCTTGCAGCGGGACTTCGAGAAGATTCAGCGATACTGCGACGACTGGAAACTGAAAATAAATGTCCAAAAGTCGGAGACAATTCTGTTCCGGACTCCTTTGGCTAAGGCCACGAGAGATACGCGCAAGAATTGGCGCAAGATGGTAATTGTAGGGCCCGACGGGCGGCCATTGGCGAGTAAAAGTGTAGTGAAGTACCTCGGTATCTGGTTGGACCAGTATTTGTATTTCGACAGACATATAAATGCTGCTCTGACCAGAGCCCGAGGAGCCCTCGCTCTGACGAAACAGCTGTTTAACAGCAGTCGGCTTGACCCCAGGGTGAAGGTAATTTGCTACATGGCCCTCATACGGCCAATGCTTGTCTATGGTTGTCCCGTTTGGTTCAACATTGCCCCTTCCCAAATGGAGAAGTTTCGGGTGTTCGAGAGGCAGTGTCTACGGCGCTGTCTCGGTTGGCATCGGACACCGGAATCTTCTTATTTGCATTATTATTCTAACGAGGTCTTGTACAACGGAGCTCGGATCAACAGAATTGACAATTTCGTGATAAAACTTGTTCGGGGTCACATAGCGAGAGCTATGACTTCGACCAACAACTTAATTTTCGGGGCGTTCTATCCAAACGACGAATACTTCGGTATGGCACGCTTGAGCGGCTTTATTCCACCAGAGGCATTCCTCTATTTAGATAAATGCGGCCTGATACAGGATAGATTGGCAGTACCGCTTATCTACCACGTCAGGCGTAGAACCGTGGACCGGCGACTCTTGTACGAACGAGACATCCTCGCCCGAGATGGAGCAGAGCTCCTACGGTTCAGTAGGGCTGTGTCCGAACAGGACCGTATTGATAGGAGGAAGCAGGAGAACCAGTTTTGGTGGCTAAAAGAATTTAATATGGGGTAAACCGGGGTGGGGTATTTATTGCCTTGGCCGGCTTACATACTTGTTTTAGTCTTAGGTTTAGGTTAAGTAGAGTAGGGACGGTGGTACTATAAATAAAAAAAAAAAAAAAAAAAATACAAAAAATACAAAAAAAAAAATACAAAAAAAAAAAAAAAAATTAAAAAAAAAAAACAAAATACAAAAAATAAAAATAAAAAAAAAATAACACTTACAAACATAATCAACAACACATACATATATGGACATGGACATAGCTTTTGCCGCTGTGGTTGCTCTAGTTTTAAGTAGTATGTAGGTAGGTTAGGGGTAGTTTTAAGTTTTAATTTAAGGACTTAGTATGTAAGATATAAAATAAACGATAAAGATGTTAGTTTTTTATATTTTCTAACAAAATAAACGAAAAAAGAAAAAAAAAAAAAAAAAAAAATAGTTCATAGGCCGAAAGGCATTAATTTAAGAAATCATGAATTCCTTAGAGCGCCCGTTTAGGGCCAGTAAGTTAAATTTAAGAATTATTAGTTAGGCTAGTTTTCTGAATTTTGTTAGCATGTAAGTAGATATAAGTTAATATTGAATAAAATTTGAATTAAGAAAAAAAAAAAAAAAAAAAACAGATTGTGGAGCAAACATCGGTTCCCATCGATCACCGAAATCAAGCATCAGTGAGCGCAGTTAGTAGTCAGATGGGGGACCGACTCGAAACCTACCGCGTGCTGTTGTCATGTGTTCTTTCTAACTGTTCGTTCTTCTTTCTTCTCTGTCCTTCTGTCTTGTATTAATGTCTTGTGTTGTTATCGACTTATATAGTCTTGTCGCTCAAGGTGCTGTGTTCTCTACTCTGTACATTTATGTGCCGAGTAGTGTGAAATGTAATGTAATGTACAAAAAAAACATATGTACCTTATTATTTTTTTATTTATTTTTATTTTATCAAAAATATACCTGGAGTAAAATTCACCATCGTCCAGCTCTTCAAGAGGATTTGCGCGAGTTTTAAAACTTTTAACTTTCCTACACAACACTGAATCCTCAAACATTTTAAAATCTTCTTCCTCCGAAAACATTTTAAATTAATTTACTTTGTATGATATCTATAAATAAATTTTATTTCACAATTTATCAATTTTAAAACACTTTGTCACATTTGAGAAAAATGACATATGTATGTCATACAGATTTAGTACGATACTAAAAAGATAAAGTAGCCATTTGGTGATTTTAACTTTAGTAAAATGTTAAGAAGATAGTACGATACTAAACTCGTTTAAAATTATCAAAATCCTTTTTTTAACCTAGTATCATACTAAAAATGATTTAACATCGTACTAAATCGTCTAAAATTTTGCGCCATTATATCTAAGTACTATAAAAGATGTAATCTTACTGTACGTACCATTATTGTCAAATAAATGAAATGAAATGAAATGAAATGAAATGAAATAAACTTGCACCAACAGTAGCCAAACCCTTGAGGGCAAAATAAGATTATAATAATAATAAATTTAAGTGCCATTCAATTTCTCAAAAAATCTTTATTTATTTACTTTAAATAGACAATTATTATAAACGGTCCGAAAATGTTGACATTCTCGACGTTTCAAAGTCCCTATATAGAATCTAAGTGAAAGGTTTTTAGAGAGATGCTTGTGTGTGCTTTAGTACGTACTAAAATTTTTTCGTCAGCCATATCTCAAACAAAATTCAGAGATATCGAATTCAAATAGATTGTGTTTTATAGATAATAACATCGAAAGATATACGAAGGACGTTAAGATATAGCCGATAAAAAATGGTAACAAACTTTTGATTTAGATTCTAGAGACCTTGAAACGTCAAAAAATGTAAAAAAGTCGACAAATCGGACCGGTTACATTAACTTCCTATGAGAAGTCAAGAATGTCCAAATATTCTTTATTTCCTATATTTAAAATTGTAAAATATGTCAATTTTCATTGAAAACAAGATCGAAACATTTACATTAATTTGTATTAGACTTCAGTTAAAACATGAAACCTTAAAACCACAAAACCTTGAACGAAACCAAGGTTTTTCGCAATACTTAGTTGTATGAGATTAAGAATATATTTCGATTTTCATGAGATTCAGACGAGACTGGACTACTAAAAGTCCAGTCTATAAAGTAGTTTGTTTGTTACAAAGAATAAATCAAATTCGTTTAAATTATTAACATTCAATTTCTGTTGAATAAAAGAAAAAATCATCAGAATGTGATTTTATATTAATATCGATAGAAATCAATTCAATTGAATATTTTTCACTTGCAGTGAACTTCAAATTGTGTTATGAATAATTTAACTCAAAAAATCGAGTATCACAAACTTCTTCAGTCTTCTTTAACCCCCCTTCCCTTTTTTAGGCTACGAGCCGTTCTGCTCTCGTTAGGTCTTGGGTGTATAGTAATCCTTGAAAGATGCTAAAACTATGCCACCGAGAGTCTCAGAGAGGAACCTTTTTATAACACACATCACATATTGCGTTACTGCTCCTTGCTTTGTATTGTTTTTTTATTTAGCTGAATTAAATGGAAATAATACCTTGAAAAACATTTGCTTCTGTGGTTTTGAATGAGATAAAATCAAGTGAACATACATTTATATGTGTGTAGGTACAATTTGCCAAGTCGCTAAGAGGAACACCGCGCCGCGTCGAGCAACTATATAAGACTTATTTTCTTGCTTTGTTTCTGGTCTGGAAATACTTTCAGAATAATTTCCCATTGCTGATGTTCTCCTCTGGCTTTGGATCTGTCTTCGGTTCTGTCTCTGGCTCTGAAACTGGCTCTGGGTCTTGTTCTGGCTCTGTGCTTATGCTGATGCCGATGCTGATTCTGATGTTGATGCTTTAAATAATTGAATTTTAAATTGAATTTTTATTACCAAGACCGAAGGAATGTGTGTTGTTTGCTTTGTGTGATATTATTGCACATGCGGAAATGTGCTCAGGAATATAGTTGTTGTTGTTTTTATTGTTGTCTGTGGGAAGATTTACGGATGTACTTTTATTTATATTTTGTTTTATTAGGGTATGTTATTTTTACCTTTTTTTGTTAGACAAAATCAATATTATCATTTCGTTAAATTAAAAACGCTTAGGTGCTTATGCAAGTTTAAACAAAACAAAAAAGTGGAGTTTTACAGAGGTATGTCTAAAACCATTTTTGTTTATTTTGTGTAAATGGATTGATTCAAATTCCGTAGTCATGTTTATTTTTTGAGCAGATAAGCTAAACTAATTAATTTTGGGTACAAAATTCAGACACCTACCTTACATTTCTTATATAGATACATTTACCTTAACCTAATAACTTCCACAAGATGCTTGATTTCATTGTGACGGTCTGTTAAAATATTCCTCCATTAACTCTCACCTTTTTTGAACGGAATTTCAAAAACATTCTTTTTTAAAAAGTATAAGCTATACAAACAGAATAAAAAGAATAAAACTCATTTGATCAATTTTATGAAAATTGATGAATATGGTGGGAATTTTGTTGAAAACAGGAATAAAGAATGTAGGAAGGTAATTCTTTTAAAAAAAATACTGAAATTTATGATAGGTATGTTCAATGGACGTGGATATTCTGATTGAATGAACAATTTAAATAAAGTATTAATGAAATATTCATAAAGAATCTAACGACCGACAAAAAATATTTAAATTCACAGTTTTCCATCGAGTATTTCCTTGATTTTGGGTTTATACTTACCCATCCTTAGAATAAAATGTGGGCAGTAATTTTTGTTTTACTTTATAGTTGAGTGCATTTTTAAAAACATTCAATTTGTTTTTTTTTTTTGTCAAAGGGAATAGGTCATATTTTTTAAATTTGATTAATTAAGTTTAAGTGTGGAACATTAGATTTTAAAGCTTGGACAAAAATTCTGTGGTGTTGCAATGGAAACTGGAAACTGGTGGATTTAATTTAAAACAGAAGACAGGAATTAATGACAAAATTAGATATCCTATAATTTGTATAACACATACATAAGTCAATTCATTTCTATTTTACTGATTTTTTCTAAAAGAAATTCTATTATGTTAATTTATTTTGCATTTAGTGAAATAATTTTGAAGTCAATACCTGAATTTATTTTTGAGATATTCTAGTCGAATATCTGTTACAAAATTTTGGGTAGTATTTTTTGAAGATATTTATTTTTTATAAAAAAAAAACTGACTATTGGATTTTTTTAACGAGAAAAACTGTATTTTTATAAGTTAGAATTTGTTGAGAGGCAATATATTAAATGGTTGGCAAGACATTTGAACCAAAAATCAATTTTTACCAACTTTTAGGAGTATTTTTTGAAGGTTTTTATTTCTTTAAAAAAAAAGTTTATCGTCAAAAATCATCTTTGATGAACACAATAATTTTTTTACAAATATTTTTAAAAGTTTTTAACTATAAACAAAAGTTAGGTGAATTTATTTTGAACCTATTTCAATTTGGTGTTTGTTACAATGTATAATATAAAATTTAAGTGAAGTCGCTAGCGTTATTGGTTCGAGAGATATTTGGGTTCAACCATTTGTTTAACTTCCAATGGGAAGTTATTGTAATCGGCCCGATTTGTCGAACTGAAAATTTTGACATTTCTCGACGTTTCCAAATTCCTAGAATCTAAATAAAAGATTTTTAGAGAGATGTCTGTGCGTACGTGTGTACGTACGTTCGGGGAGCTTTTTTCGTCGTCCATAGTTCAAGAACCAGTAGAGATATCGACTTCAAGTGAATTTTATTATACAAATAATAATGCAGAAAGAACTCTCATAAAAATTAAGTTGGTGTAAACCTAAAATATCTCACTAATAAATAAGGCTACCGACTTCAATTTAATTTTATATTTCATAATGTGACTTGATACCAAATACATTTTTCTACAAAACAATTTTATTCAACGATGAACAGCGTTTTTGTGATCGGGTAAAATTTTGGGAAAAATCCAAGTAACGGTTTTTTTACAAAAAAATAAAAACCTTAAAAAACATATCTAAAAGTTGGTAAATATTGATTTCCGACTCAATTATCTTTTCAAAAGTTTAAGATATTACCTTCAATCAAATTCATTAAAAAAAATTATATTAAAAAAAAATAGGACGCAAAATTGGTAAAAATTGAGGTTCGATTATCAATATCTCGTGATTCAATGAAGTTATCGATATTTCGTGACTAAATGAAGATATTGACTTCAAAATGATTTCATTCTGTGCTTACTTTTTCTAGATCATCAAATCAAATCTGTATGTATTTATATAACAAAAACTTTAAAGAAATGCTACTTAAATTGGTACCTTAACATTGGTTTTATCATATGCAAAATATTGTTGGTAATTTTAAGATAGTTTATTACAAAAATTCAACTATTTTTGGTAATGAGGTCTTTAGTCGAAAACTAATTTTTACGAATTTTAGTGGCATTTATTGAAAATTTGTGTTTCTTTTACAAACATGTATGTATTGGAATTTTCTAAGAACAATATTTTACGTTATCAACAAAATTTAGGGCAGAATTAAATCATTTTTAAGTCAATATCTTCATTTATTCCCGAGATATCGATAATCGTACATTAATTTTTACCAATTTTGAGTACTATTTTTCATCGATTTTAATTTTTATAAAAAAAAAACAGACTGTTGTATTTTTATCAAATTTACTGAATGTCGAAAACAATATTTTCTATAAGATGAAATTAGTTTGATGCAATTTTTTTTAATTTTTGAAAAGACATATAAGTCGAAAATCATTTTTTTTTTCTTATACGTTTCAATTTTTCCAAAAATACTGTCAATTCAAACAAAAAATATGAATTTTTTTTCACAAAGAATTTTATTCAAAATTTTATTAGTTTTGTATCACAATATATAAAAAGAGGCTGGGATGCGACCCACACTGACAACTTCCCATCCCGTCTGTCAACTTGTCTTGCTTAAAAGGTTTGTAGGTTTTCGTGTTTTGATAAAAAAGTTGTCAGTTGAATTATTATTAAAAATTTAAAAACCACCAAACAATATTTTGCATAATGATGAAATAGTTTGATTTCAAAATCTATTTTTGTTAACGAGATTTTTAGTCGAAATTCAATTTTTACCAATGAATGGTCAGCTCGCACATGTTCCGCGGATCCCGATGATACCAAGTGATTTGCCCATATCTTTTAAAAGGTTACAGTTCCCTTTTAAATATCCTTTGTCCTAACAATAAATAAATCCCAGGGACATACTTTTTCCATAGTTGGTATTGACTTAAGGAAAGAGTGCTTTTCCCACGGGCAATTGTATGTGGCACTTTCTCGAGTAGGATCTCCTGAAAATCAATAAGTTTTGTTGCCACCTACAAAAACCACAGCCAACGTAGTGTACAGGAAGGCTTTAAGATAAGCATAAAATTTGTTTCAAATTTAGTGATTTGTGGTCGTTTTAATAAGCATGCTTATATATACAGGGTGTCCCGTAAGTAATGGATAACCCTGAAATGCCGCATAGTAGACTTTATGACCGTCCTGAAAACTGATAAAAAAAAGTTCTATCCCAACCACAAGAAAAGTTATATGCATTTTTTTGTTCAGTGCATTATTTTTGTTCTTACTTTACATTTTTGAATACCACGACTACAAGTGAATGAGTTCCGTCATTTTTTTTTTGCAGGAATATTTTACATTACTTGTGCCAACACATAAGTAGAAGAAAATTATTATAACTGTTGGACTTCTTAGGGAAAAAAATTATTTAACATTGAATTTCAATGCAAAATGTGAAAACAAATAATTTTTGAAAAAGTTAAATCATAGCTGGTATAAAAAAATGCATGAATACCTGAGTGGCCCACTACTTTAAAAATATGCGCGTTAAATGCAGATTTCAAAATGGTATTACTTATTATTATATCTAGAGTCAATAGCAAGTTATTGGTAAAAATCTGCAGTACTAGAGTAAATTTAGCAAAAACAAGAGTTTTCAAAATTATCACAGTAAACTTGAAAATAATACCAAGCGTTGAACATAGCAGATTTTTGATTTATTGGCTGTTTCTACGATGTTGTCCTAATGATAAATCCAAGCTTTCAACTTCTAGGGCCGAATGCATTATTGATAAAAATGTCAAAAAGTGCAAAATACGGTTACAATTTCGAGCTTGTTTTGAATTTTACCTGTTCTATTGGGCTTTAACAAACCCATCAAATATTTTGTTGGTTGCTATTAGTTTATTTGTTATTTTATCTAAACAAAAAGTTTTTGAGCCAGCTTTTAATCACATGATCAACTAGTTAGAAAACAAAAACAAAAATAGATAATTTTTTAATTTTTTTTATTTAAAGCAAATGCTCAAACTGTTTTCCACCCACTCTTATACAGGTTCTGCACCTCCGAATAAATGAACGTCTTCGTGAACGTGCAAGGTTTTGCTCAGAAATTTGTAATGCAGCTGCCTTCACACGATTTCTTAGCTCCTCTAAAGACCTGATCGGCTTGCTGTATACGATTTCCTTAATGCATCCCCAATAAAAAAAAATCAAGTGGATTTAGGCCTGGTGAACGGGGTGGCCATAAAATTGGTCCCAGACGTCCTATCCATCTGCCTGGATATCTGGCATTTGAATATGCCCGCACAGGCACAGCTTAGTGTGCTGGACAACCATCATTTTGAAGCCAATGGGATTCCTTTAGTTCTTGAGGCACTTCTTCCAGCAAGGTTGGGAGATCATTTTGGAGGAACTCCAAATAACCTTGGCCAGTTAAAATCCCCGGCAACTCAAAGGGTCCAATTATTTTCCCATTGAGAATCCCAGTCCAATAGTCAAAACAAGCTCGAAAATGTAACCGTATTTTGCACTTTTTGACATTTTTATCAATAATGCATTCGGCCGTAGAAGTTGAAAGCTTGGATTTATCATTAGGACAACATCGTAGAAACAGCCAATAAATCAAAAATCTGCTATGTTTAACGCTTGGTATTATTTTCACGTTTACTGTGCTAATTTTGAAAACTTCTGTTTTTGCTAAATTTACTCTAGTATTGCAGATTTTTACCAATAACTTGCTATTGACTCTAGATATAATAATAACTAATACCATTTTGAAATCTGCATTTAACGCGCATATTTTTAAAATAGTTGGCCACTCAGGTATTCATGCATTTTTTTTATACCAGCTATGATTTAACTATTTCAAAAATTATTTGTTTTCACATTTTGCATTGAAATTCAATGTTAAATAATTTTTTTCTCTAAGAAGTCCAACAGTTATAATAATTTTCTTCTACTAATGTGTTGGCACAAGTAATGTAAAATATTCCTGCAAAAAAAAAATTATGGAACTCATTCACTTGTAGTCGTGGTATTCAAAAATGTAAAGTAAGAAAAAAAATAATGCACTGAACAAAAAAATGCATATAACTTTTCTTGTGGTTGGGATAGAACTTTTTTTTATCAGTTTTCAGGACGGTCATAAACTCTACTATGCGGCATTTCAGGGTTATCCATTACTTACGGGACACCCTGTATATAACTAATTATATAGATACTTATAATTATAACTTAAATATCTGTAAATATTTATGTCTACCCGTGCAAAGCCGGGACGGGCCTCTAGTTTCTTATAAAAAAACTGTCAATTTGATTTTTCTCAAAATTTTACCAGATGTCAAAAACGTTATTCTTTGTTGCACAAAATGGAGGTAAAATCATTTTTTATATATATATATTTTATTTGTAGCCAAATTTTGTGTTTACATTTTTCATACTTAAACCTATATTGCACAATTTACAGAGATTGGTATATATGCTACCTTACTACTGCCAAGTATATATTTTGTAATCAATTATATAAAGCTTAAATTAGAGATTTGAAGGAAAAGCTACTGTTAAAAACCTTCATTAAACATAAATACAAAAAAAAAACATACAAAGGCGTAGATGTGTTGAGAGAAGGGGTGGTTTAAACACGAAGTCATACAATACCCAGTTCAAAACAGCTTTTACAAAAGAAATGTATTTGTGTAGGTACATAATATTATACATATCATATCACTATATCGGTCTTTATTACGAATAAACATACAGTATTATTATTAATAGAAAGATAAATAAATAAATGAATAAATAAATAAATAGATAGATAAATATATAAATAAATACACAAATAAATAATTAAATAAATAAATAAACAAATAAATAAATAAATAAATAAATTAATTAATAAATAAATAAATAAATAAATAAATAAATAACTAATTAAATAAATACATAAATAAATAAATAAATAATAAATCAAAATATAACAGATACAAAAAGGTAATAAATATATAAACATATAATAATATACAAAAAAAAATATATAAAAAAAAAAAAAAACGGTGAAATAAATAATTTAATAGATAAATAAGTTACATACCAAATAACGTCGAAATACAAAAAAGGTACTAAACAATTGAAAAAACAAAAAATAATTAATAACAGTAAAACATTTATCAGTCTTCAATAAATAAATTAAATAAATTTGTTTATAATATAATAAACATATTATAATACTTAACAAAAATAATGTTTTATAACAAAGTTTAAGAAGCTAGATTTGAGATAAGGGAATTGTCGGAAGATAAACAAGAAATTATATATTTTTCACTTAATTTTGAAATTCTCATGGAAACCATTTCTATGTTGGCTAAGGCGTGCAATTCGATTGTTGAAAAGCACCATGGAACATTAAGCATCATTTTCAGAAGCTTATTCTGACAAATTTGAAGTCTCCGTATGTGACTTTTTGCACAATTTCCCCAAGCAGGTGATCCATAGAACATAATCGCTTGAAAAATCGCTTTATAGATCAGTAGTTTGTTGTCACTACTCAACTTTGATTTTCTGTTTATAAATGGGTACAGTATTTTGATTGTTAGGTTAATTTTTTTAATAACTTCTTGTACGTGTGTACTAAACGTTAATCTCTTATCCAAATAAACCCCTAGATATTTAGCGCTTGACTTCCAATCTGTTTCATAACCGTTAAGAATAAGATTGTTACTTGGTAAGAAACAGGGTTTTCTTTTTCGAGAGAAAAAGACAGCCTGAGTCTTAGCAGCATTTATCTTTATTTTCCAGTCACTAAAGTAATCTTGTATTATACACAGTGCAGATTGCAAGTTAGTTTCAATAGTGGAACCAATTGAATCTGAAGAATAAATACATGTGTCGTCAGCAAAGATAGCTGTTTCACAATTTTGAAGTCTTGGAAAGTCAGACGTAAACACATTGTAGAGAATCGGACCAAGTACAGATCCTTGGGGGACCCCTGCGACACAAATAAAGCTTTGGGAAAGACAATTGTTAACGGACACAACACACTTTCTTAAAGACAAAAACGATTTTATAATTTTTATGAGATACATAGGAAAATTGAAAATTAATAGCTTATGTAATAGTCCCTCATGCCAAACGGAATCAAAAGCTTTTTCAACGTCCAGCAACACCAAACCCGTACTTTTTCCAACATTAAAGTTACTTTTTATGTGTTTTGTTATGCGATGAACCTGTTGCACAGTACTGTGACATGCACGGAATCCAAATTGCTCTAATGGCAAAACATTATTTGAATTAATGTGTTCAGTAAGCTTCTTTTTAATGATTTTTTCAAAACATTTACCAAGAGAACTCAGCAAACTAATCGGTCTGTAGTTAACAGATAAGTTAGCTATCTTACCAGGTTTTAAAATTGGAATAACCTTTGCTATTTTCCATTCATTTGGAAAATATCCCAATTTAAGGCAAGAATTAAAAAGTTTTTGTAAAAATTTAACTCCCAGCTTTGGCATATTTTTCAAATACAAATTTTTTAATTTATCAAATCCAACAGACTTTCTTGTTTTCAAAGAATTAAGAACATCTTTGATGTCTTCAATGGTGATGAAGTAATTTTCACCACCACCCGTATCACAGTTAATTAACCTTATTGATTGAGAAACAACAGATTCAATGGTATTATTTGTAATGGCATTGCTAGCTAACAATTGTGCATCATAAAAAGTCGTTGCTAATGCATCTGCTTTTTCAGATCCCGTCATCATTAAACTACTTCCTACCTTTAAGGCAGGAATATGAGAGTTTCGTTTTTTTATAACTTTAACTATATTCCAGAACGGTTTGCTTGCTCTATCCAACCCTAGCAACTTCTGATTCCAGTCTCTATTTCTGAAAACTGCTATACCTTCTTTTATAATAGAATTAAGAATATTCATTTCAGTGAAGTAGAAGCTATTTCTAGTTCTAATCCACCTTGCTCGGTATCTGTTTCGCACCTTAATCAATTCGACTAAATTTGGTGGAAGGACATTTGTACTTTTAATTTTGATTGCTTTTTTAGGTACAGCCTGATCAACACTTTCGATTATTGCAGATGTAAAGGAAGCAACAGTTTGATCAATTTTAAATTGATCTGTGTCCGGTGTGAAATTATCTGCGAGATTTCTCAATTTCGTTTTTAATTCTCTTTTATAAATACACCATTTAGCATTTTTAAAATCAAAAGCTTCATTTCGTTGACTAAGAGGGGATATAAAAGTGTCAATGACCACAGGCAAGTGGTCAGAGCTCAATTCGTTTAGCACAAAAGGTTCGCTGAATAAACCCGGTATATTAGTTAGAAAAATGTCTATGGTTGATGGACTTGCCCTGCTGTTTGTAGGGTAGTGAGTTGGATGAGGTGGATATAAAATATCAAAAGAGTGATTTGTGTTTAAATTATGCAATATATTTCCCCAAGCATTTGCTCTTAAACACCCCCAATTTCTATGCTTGCAGTTAAAATCTCCTCCAATTAAATAAATATCTTGAAAACTAACTAATTTTCTTAAATCATTGTTTAAATCAAACCTCTTTTGAGGTGACGTAGAGCGACCCGGAAAGTATGCAGCAAAAACTTTTAAAAAAGAACCATTAGAAAAAGGAATTTCGATACCAATATTTTCTACTACTTTAGTATCAACAATGGGAATTAATTTATGATTTATAGTTTTTTTGACTACCACGGCAACACCACCACCCCTTCTCTCGTCTCTATCTAAACGATAACACACATAATCTCCATTAGATAACCTATCACCATAGCTAAGCCATGTTTCAGTTACTAATGCAATGTCTACTTTATGCTTGTTAAGAAAAGCAAAAAATTCTACATATTTACATCGAATGCTTTTAGCATTCCAACAAATTATTTTCAAAGATGTATTATTCATTACTTGGACTTATTATACAAATACTTAATAGCTAATTGTGCAATGGTATTAAATTGATCTGATTTAGTTTTGCAATTACCAAGTAGAGCGATCATTTCGGCTGTCAGTGCGTTGATCTCTTCCATTGAGAACAGTTCATTAACCATTTCTGGTCCAGTGTTGTTGTTGATGTTGTTGAAATTGTTGTTGTTGTTTGGCCATGCAGTACAATCATTTATGTTACCATTGCCTTGAGTTGGCTCCGGAGCGATATTATGGGGACCCTTGCGACGAAGTGGAAGAGGAGGAAAATCGGAGACATTAGGAACATATGTCTGATTTGAACTTCTCACAGTCCTCACAGTTATATGTTTTCTGTTTCTCGATGACAATTTTTCTCTCATTTCAAAGAAATTCTTCCGACTCGGGCATGATGGGTCAGTTGATTCATGTGTTTCATTGCAGTTAGCGCATTTAATATTATTTGATTTGCATTTACTGGTTTCATGTGCCTCAGAACATCTCGCGCAATGGGTTTTTATATGGCAATTTTTTTCGCCGTGACCGTACATTTGGCAGTTGGTGCACTGTGTAAATTTCTGCTTTTGCCGCCTTGCAAAGTCCCATTTTACTTGGGTTTTAAACACAGATCTCACATTCTTTTTAAGTTCAGCTAGTTTAATAGAACCACTTTCAAGAAAAACTATGTAAAAAATGTCATTATAATGTTTGTATTGTTTTTTAATCATTTTAATATTTTGGCATTTTAAACCAAGAGTTAATAGTTCATGTTTTAATTTTTCAATTGAAATTTCTTCAAGGCCAAAAAGCACAACCTTAAAAGATCTGACTGATGAAAGGTCGTGGGTGAAAAATTGCCAGTTTAGGTCTTTTAATTTAGCACAAATTTTAGCATGATCATCACTGATTGCACAATTTATTTTAATCCCAATTGACATCTTTTTAATGAAATAGTCATTAATGTTTAAATCACTGAGCACTTTGTGAATATTGTCACAAGTTTTTTGCAATACACAGATGGATGGTATTTTAATTTTTTTAATTGGTTGAACAACAATGTCATCAGAATCATCAATCCTATCATCATCTTCAGAATCGGGAAGACATTGTAATGGGGTAAAACGCCCAAACCTTTGATCATGCAAATTCATTTTGCGATTTTTTATGTTGAAAGACAAGCTAATGTCTTCAACCAGAGTAGGTGAACGAATTCTTTTACTAATATTTGCTTTTGTTTTGTACCGCACAGAGAGAATGTCAGATCAGACGGCAAGAACAAATCATTTTTTGTTCGTAAAATATTCTAGGTGACAAATATTTTTTTCTTTTTTTTTATTTATAAAAAAATCGTCGTATTTCTTTCCAAAAATATACTTGTTTGGTATCACGTTACAATATATAATATAAAATTAAATTCAAGTCGCTAGCGTTATTGGTTTGTAAGATATTTTGGGTTAACCAAAATGTTCACCTTTTTTTTTTAAATTACTATGGTATAAAAACCACCTTTTCAATTTTTTTGAGAGTCCTTTCTGCATTTGTCTGCATTATTATTTGTATAATAAAATTCACTTGAAGTCGATATCTCTACTGGTTCTTGAACTATGGACGACGAAAAAAGCTTCCCGAACGTGCGGACATACAAACGTACGTACACACGCACGCTTAGACATCCCTCTTAAAAACTCTCTAGGGACCTTGAAACGTCGAGAAATGTCTAAATTTTCTTTTTGACAAATCGGACCGATTACAATACATAACTTCCTATGGGGGGTACCCTTCTGGAGCAATACAAAAATATGTTTTTTTGTATTGTTGAAAGAAGTCAAGCCTTGACATTTTTTTTTTACAGAAAAAATTCGTAGGGGAACTACTCCTGTTTTTAGTCTTAAAAAACTGCCTGACGCGATATTGTTTTAAAACTTAATTTCCAAATTTGTACTCAATGGTTTGGATTGTAGGGGCAAGGGCAGACAGACTTACGGAATCGGGGAACCCACTGTTTTAGATTTCTCTACCATCGTAATGTCATGTTTGATTAAGATATCGAATTCGAAATTTTTTACGAATGCAATATTACTGTATAGTTCCTATAAGTCGCAAGTAAAAACCACCCCATCAACTTTTTTTAAAGTACTTCCTTTAGAATAACTTTTCACTAGACAAAACATCAAAACATTTAAGATACTATCAATTCGGTTACTTACTTACTTAAGGTGGCGCTACAGTCCTGTGTGAACTAGGGCCTCACCCAACAAACTTCTCCATCTAGCTCGGTCCCTAGCTAGATGTCTCCAATTTCGCGCTCCGAGTTGGGTGAGGGCACCTTCCACTTGTGCGCGCCACCTGATTCGCGGTCTTCCTCTACTGCGCTGTCCTGTAGGTGTGGATTCGAAGACTTTCCGGGCCGGAGCATTGGTTTCCATGCGCTCTACGTGACCCAGCCATCTTAGTCGTTGGACTTTTACCCTTCTGGCTAAGTCTACGTCGCTGTACAGCCCGTACAGTTCGTCGTTCCATCTTCTCCTCCACTCCCCTTCGATGCATACGGGACCGTAGATCACCCGAAGAATCTTTCTCTCGAAACGACCCAAGGTGCTTTCATCCGCTTTTGTCATGGTCCATGCTTCTGCACCGTATAGCAGGACGGGGATGATTAGGGTCTTATATAGCGACACTTTGGTCTTTCGAGAGAGGATTTTACCACTCAATTGCTTTCTTAACCCAAAGAAACAGCGGTTAGCAAGAGTTATTCTTCGTTTAATCTCAGCGCTGGTGTTGTTGTCTGCGTTTACAGCGGAGCCTAGGTAGACGAAGTCCTTGACTACCTCAAAGTTACGTCTGTCGATGGTGACGTTTTGACCAAGACGTCGGTGTTGTAGGTCCTTTCTTGATGACAGCATGTACTTTGTTTTGCCCTCATTAACCGTTAAACCCATTTTTGCCGCCTCTGCCTCAATACTCACAAAAGCCCCATTGACATCACGCTGAGTTCTTCCGATTATGTCAATGTCATCAGCATATGCAAGTAATTGGACAGACTTTTGAAAGATAGTGCCTCTAGTGTTGACGTGTGAGGTTTGCACTATTCTTTCAAGTACGATGTTAAAAAAATCACATGACAGCGCATCACCTTGTCTAAAACCTTTTTTGACATCGAAAGGTTCTGTTAAGTTGTTTCCAACCTTTATGGAGCAGCGTGAATTCTCCATGGTCATCCTGCACAAACGGACCAGTTTGGCAGGGGTGCCAAAACTAGACATGGCTCTATACAGTTCGTCCCTGTAGATACTGTCATATGCGGCCTTGAAATCGATGAAAAGATGGTGGGTGTCGATTTGGTGTTCTTGGGTTTTTTCCAGGATCTGCCGTAATGTGAATATTTGATCGACTGTGGACTTTCCTGGTCTAAAACCACACTGATAAGGACCTATCAGGTTGTTGACGATGGGCTTTAGACGTTCACATATAACGGCAGAGAAGATCTTGTAGGCGATGTTAAGTAGACTGATTCCTCTATAATTGGTGCAGTTTAAAGGGTCTCCTTTTTTCAGGATCGGGCAAACAATACTGAGGTTCCATTCATCGGGCATGCTTTCTTCCGACCATATCTTACAGATAAGTTGGTGCATGCTCCTAACCAACTCATCTCCAGCTGCTTTAAAGAGCTCGGCATTCAGGCCATCCGCTCCAGCGGCTTTGTTAGACTTCAGCTTAGATATAGCAATCTTTACTTCGTCTAAGTCGGGAGGACGGGATTGTTGGCTTTCGTCGTCTATATTGAATGGATCATCCTGCCTGACAGCGGAATTCGGTTCGTCGTCGCCGTTATACAGTCTGCAGAAGTGGTCCTTCCATATCCTCAGCCTTGACTGCGGTTCCACTATGATGTTTCCACTTTCGTCTTTGCAGCCTCCGGTTCTAGGTTTATGTACTTGTGAATTTCGTTTCACCTGTTCATAAAACTTTCGAACTTCATTCCTGTTTTTAAGCCTCTCAACATCTTCGACCGCACGCTTCTCATGCTCTCTCTTTTTCCTTCTGAGAAGTCGGTGTTCCTCTCGCCTCTTCTGCTCATAGAGCTCATGAGCAGCTCTCGTCCTTTTATGCAGCGCCGCTTTGCGTGCCTGTTGTTTGGCTGCATTTGCCTGCCGACATTCCTCATCAAACCAGGGGTTCCTTGTTGGTGGTTGCTTGAAACCCAGCACGTCAGAGGCGGATTCTCTGAGTGCGTCTTGGCAATGTTGCCACTGGTTTTCTATACATTGTGTTGGCGGCACAGAACTTCGAGAGAGGTTACTTGTAACTCGGTCGGAGAAGGAGTTGGCGATCTCTTGCGATTGTAGCCGTTCGACGTTGTACCTTCTCCCAGCATCTCCCTATTTTGCCTTGGGCCTGGAAACCCGAAGTGCTACCTTGGCTACAACAAGGTAGTGGTCCGAGTCGATGTTAGCTCCTCGGAAAGTTCGGACATCCATGATGCTGGAAGAGTGTCTGGCGTCGATCGCAATGTGGTCAATCTGGTTGACGGATCAATTCGGTTAACGTCTCAAATATATCGATAGAATATAGCTTAAGCTTAAATTGTATACTTTTCGAAGTTCTTCAAACTTCAATTTGGCCCAGCTTCTTTTTTCAGTCAAACTGTAGACCATGTGTTTAAGATAAAAGCCATAATATTATACATTTCTTAGACACTACTGAAATTCAGAATTAAAGCGTTATTCTTAGGATATGTGTGTTCATAGATGAATTTGCAAAAGAAACTATAGCATCTCAGCATCTTGAGTAATGGCCAAATAGCTTCCTTCTTTACCTCTTAGCTGTCTACGGGCTTGCTATTAGTAATATATAACAAATCTACCCAATGCACCCCAAGGAAACACCTTACGCAATGCTGTTTTGTCATATCATTTGAGTGTTTATTATTTATTTAAATGTAAGAAATAGTGTGTAGTGTGTATTATAATCAAAAGAATATCGCACTTCCCCACACACACACACACTTACACCAAGATCCTTCAGACTCGCTGTGACAAAATTCTCAGGACTTACCCAAAATGGTATATTTTCGAATCAATTATTAATCAGAATCACCCATCACAGTTTTCAGAAACTAGAAACAATAAGAGACAAAAACAAAATTTCATTCATCTTCCCTTTTTTTTGTTTGGTCCTGTTCATCTTGATCCTTTGAAGCAAATTCGATTTAATAATTCAGAACCTATGGATTGACCCAGATTTGTGTGTGGGTATCTGTATTTAATAGAATGTCTGTGAGTTTTGACTTCTGAGTTAGTTAAAAATGTGATAGCAAAAGTCAAATACCCTCGAGGGCAAATATTTTTTCGTTCGTTTCGTCTGTCTACGTATCTTAAATTAAATTCATGATTTGTTTACTTTTTTATAGCATCGACTTATTGAAAATGTTCTTTTGTTGATTTAAAAAAGGAAGACAATTCTTTTGAGACTTTTCTTTTGTCATTGTTAATCCACGGTACGGGCTTGAGCTAAGTAAGTTTGAAAAGTGATAAAGATAATTCTTTTTTTTTCAAGCGAAACTGACATATTTTTGATTAGATTGAGTTAAGGCTTCTATAAATCAAAATCCTCCAATTTATGAATACCTATGAGAGAGATACGCACATCAGAATCAAATGCTTTGTTGCATCCATCATCGTTCAGCTACATCATGATGACGCATGATGTATAGGCAGTTTTGGTTGAATGTAGAACGACAGCTTTTGCTTTACGATTCCATGTCCGCAGTCCATGTGTTGCAGAATCAATTCCAATAATTTGTCTTTCTGCGTAAAACACTTTTGTCACACATTCCAATTTTGAATTGATTGACGAATATTAACAAGGTGGGCGGTTGAATAGGTTTGGATTTGGTACAAAGGTAGAGGGAAACATTTTTGAACATCAGAACCACCATGATGCGATGGTATTAAATTGATCCAGGTTGGCATTGGTTTTAGAATCAGTAACATGGTTGCCATTTTTGTATGAACTTATGATTCTTCCAATAAGTACTTTCGAATTTTGACAATTGATAGTGGTTACATTTTTAAAGCTATATCTGCCAAAGTCCTTTATTCACTTTATTTTCCGAAATCACCTTGAAAAGTTTTTATCGCAAAATCATTTTCAATGATGGGGATCATCCCTGGATCGTAAAGTAAATAATTAGGGACAATACCGGACAACATAATATCTATAGCACGAAAAATGCACCTATTAGTCGTAGGTCAAATTCATACGTCATGGCATGCTTAAAGCCTTTTTAATGACAAGAAATAGAAATTCATAAATAAAAGGTTCTGTACTGTAAAAATACGTGAAATTAAAAAAAAATTGCATATAAGACGTTTCATTTTGAATTATCAACTATTAACTATTTAGACTTACAGTTACCATCTTTTTATATTTGACAAGCAAGAACTACGTTATTACTAAAACTGGAACAATACATGCATCTACAACGCAGGGAAATTGTTAAAATTACAAAAATCATGGAAATGTAAAAACACAATTTCTGACACTGTTATTTCTCAAAAGGTTGATCTTGTGGTTTAACAATTTTATTAACTTCCCATAGGAAGTTAATGTAGGTGTAGGTCGTCCGATTTGTCGAATTGAAAATTTTGACATTTCTCGACGTTTCAAGGTCCTTAGAGCCTAAATAAAAGATTTTAAGAGATGTCTGTGCGTGCGTGTGCACGTACGTTTGTACGTCCGTACCGGGAAGCTTTTTTCTTCATCCATATCTTAAGAACCAGTGGAGATATCGATTTCAAATAAATTTTGTTATACAGATAACAATGCAGAAAGGACTCTCAAAAAAATTGAGTGGGTGGTTTTTGTTAACCCAAAATATCTCACGCATCAGTGACGCTAGAGACTTGAATTAAATTTTATATTGTTACGTGATACCAAAACACTTAGATTTTGAAAAAAATTCAACTAACTTTTATTTTAAAAAAAAACCGAAAAAAAATAATTGTCACCTCGAATACTTTACGAACAAAAAATGATTTTATCTCCAAAATAATTGTATGCAACGAAGAATAACTTTTTTTGACAACTGGTAAAATTTTGAGAAAAATCGAATTGACAGATTTTTTATCAAAAATAAAAACTTAAAAAAAAACTTTGTCTATATGTATCAATTTTTACTGGATTTTTATAAAAAAATTACTGAATATGGAAGACCATATTTTCTGTGAAATAAAATAAGTTTAAAGCCAATATTTTTAATTTTTGAAAAGCTTTTTGAGTCGAAAGTAAATTTTTACCAAGTTTTAGTATTGTTTTTTTTGTAAAAAAACTGTCAATTCGATTTTTCTTAACATTTTTCAGAATGTTGAAAACAATATTTCTTATAAGATAAAAAAAGTTTGAATCTCAAGTTTTTTAAAAGATATTTGAGTCAAAATTCAATTTTTACAAACTTTGAGTAATGTTTTTTTTAGGTTTTATTTTTTATAAAAAAAAACTGTCAATAAGATTTTTCTCAAAATTTTAACAGATGTCAAAAACATTATTCGTCGTTGCACAAAATTCCTTTGGAGATGAAATCATATTTTAGTCGTAAGATTTTCGAGGTGACAAATTTTTTTGTTCAGTTTTTTTGATTTATAAAAAAACAATTAATTGGATTTTTTTCCAAAAGTATAATTATTTTGTATCATGTTACTACATATAATATAAAATTTAATTCAAGTCTCTAGCGTCATTGGTTCATGAGATATTTAGGTTTAACCAAAATGTTCGCCTTTTTTTTAAACTGCTGTGGTAAAAAAACCACCGAGGCAATTTTCTTGAGAGCCCTTTCTGCATCTTTCTGCATTATTATCTGTATAACAAAATTTATTTGAAGTCGATATCTCTTCTGGTTCTTGAGCTATGGACGACGAAAAAAACGTCGCAACCGTACTTACATCTTTCTAGAAATCGTTTATTTCGACTCTAGGGACGTCGAGAAATGTCAAAATTTTCAATTCGACAAATCGGACCTATTACAATAACTTCCTATGGGAAGTTAACGAAAAAACGAAAAAAACGCTTAATGACTCAAAACCATAATTTCCAAATTTGAAGTCAATCGACCCAATGCTTAGGGCTGTAGGGTCCAGGACATACAAACAGACGGACCCATTTTTTTCACTTCTCTACCACCGTAATGTCATATTTGATTAAAATCTCGAGATAGATCTTATATGTCGCAAGTAAAAATGTCTAAATACAAAACTTTTGAAAAAGTTGAAATTCTGTTTAAATAAAAAATTATTTAAATGGGAACATAATTCGTAAATAAATAATTCCAAAAAGGCATCAAACTTATTAACTTCCCATAGGAAGTTATTGTAATGGGTCCGATTTGACAAATTGAAAATTTTGACATTTCTCGACGTTTCAAGGTCCCTAGAGTCGAAATAAAAGATTTTTGGAGAGATGTCTGTGCGTGCGTGTGTACGTACGTTCGTACGTCCGTACGTCCGTACGTCCGTACGTCTGTACGTTCGCGACGTTTTTTTCGTCTTCCATAGCTCAAGAACCAGAAGAGATATCGACTTCAAATAAATTTTGTTATACAGATAATAAGGCAGAAAGATGCAGAAAGGGCTCTCAAGAAAATTGCGTGGGTGGTTTTTTTACTATAGCAGTTTAAAAAAAAGGTGAAAATTTTGGTTAAACCAAAATATCTCATGAACCAATGACGATAGAGACTTGAATTAAATTTTATATTATATATTGTAACGTAATACAAAACAAGTATATTTTTTGAAAAAAATCCAATTAACGGTTTTTTTTATAAATCAAAAAAACTGAAAAAAAAAATTTGTCACCTCAAACATTTTACGACCAAAATATGATTTCATCTCCAAAACAATTTTGTGCAATGAAGAATAATGTTTTTGACATCTGATTAAATTTTGAGAAAAATCTAATTGACAGTTTTTTTTATAAAAAATAAAAACCTAAAAAAAAAATTACTCAAAGTTGGTAAAAATTGAATTTCGACTCAAATATCTTTTCAAAAACTTGAGACTAAGGCTTAAAACTTATTTTATCTCATAAGAAATATTGTTTTCAACATTCAGTAAAATTTTGAAAAAAATCGAATTGACAGTTTTTGTACAAAAAATTAAAAACCTAAAAAAAATTCAACAAAAGTTGGTAAAAATTGATTTTTGAATCAAATATCTTTTCAAAAATTTAAGATAATGGCCTCTTACTCATTTTAACTTATAAGAAATATTATTTTCAACATTAGGAAAAACTTTGAGAAAAATCGAATTGATAGTTTTTTTACAAAAAATAAAAACCTAAAAAAACAATACTAAAACTTGGTAAAAATTTACTTCAGATTCAAATAGTTTTTCAAAAATTACAAATATTGGCTTCAAACTTATCTTATTTCACAGAAAATATTGTTTTTAATATTCAGTAATTTTTTTATAAAAATCCAACAGTCCATTTTTTCATAAAAAATAAAATCTACAAAAAATAGTACGCAAAAATTGATACATATAGACAAACTTTTAAGCAAGGCAAATCTACAGATGGGATGGGAAGTTATCAGTGTGGGTCGCATCCCAGCCTCTTTTTTAATAAAATTTCTGACCTAAAACCATGTTATTGTTTTGTAAATTAAATGTTTAGATTCATTTTTAAATTGTTGCTTTTAACTTCATGTTACAATCAATGATTTTTTTAGATTTAGATGTTTTTTTTAGCGTAAAAACAAATGATTTGGCAACCATAAAAGCACCTTTTCAATCTATATTCCAAAAATGTCCTGTGTAAAAAGTGTAGGTGTATATGTCTTGTCTACGAGTATGTCGAACGAAGTGGGCTCTTAATTTAATTATATAAGTGTCAGTCCATCACAAAGCCCACACTTCAATAGACGTTAACATACCCATACCCATATAGAACAACACATCCTTATGGTGTTGAAAAATTCTGTTTTACAAAAACTCAAGAGACAAATCAACTAAAAACGGGTCAATTTAATACTTCCCCAGATGCCAATTATTTTAAGGTCATTAATTATTTCTCTTTTATTTTTTGATAAAAATAAAATCGAAAATAATGTAAGCTAAGGGATGAGGAAAAAAAGGATGAAAAGTTGAACTTCTCAGATATAATCAATTCAAATAACAATAATTCCCATAAAAAAAATACTCGTATACCTCACCTAGTGAAGTTAGTGTCAGTTATGGTGAAGATTTGTTTATACAGATCCGATTAATTCTTGAGAGTTGTTGATGAAGTGCCATTTGGGTATAATCCGGATTAAGTGGCTACTTTTGTGGTAGATTATTATAATGTACCGTGTTAGTGTGAAAATGTATAAATTCCGTTCTATCTTTGGTATGGAATCTACATATATTCTGTGCACCGCAAAATCCTCTTCATTTTACGAATTTATGTTTCCCAAAAGATATATGATTTTAATATATGTAGGTACCTTAAGCTTTATTAATAAAACATAAGGAATGAGTATGATCAGGATTCAGGACAAAAAAAGGATGTTAAAAGAGCCGTATTTTTGTGTGTATGTTTTTGTTGTTTTCAAATCGTTGCCTTAATCTGTTAATTGGGTTCAGTCTGATATGCACGAGCTAACATCAAATTCTACCCTAAATTCGTAAAAAAAGGACGAACGATTGACTTATCATCAAGGATACGATTATCATAGACACATGAATGTAAGTGATGGTTGTGTTAAGTGGAAACCTGAAGCACATTTTTCTTTAAAAGTTGTTCGGGGGTAATTGTGTTCAATTGATTCTATACTCTTGCTTTATCGACGACGCACGATGATGGGGTGTATCCTTTATATTCCTTTGATTATAAAGGACAAGAGAAAAAGAATATTCCATATTCCTACCGACAAACGTATGAATATATATGAAATTACTGTCTGACTATGATGGAAATTGATTTAACGGTTCAGTATTCTACCAAAGAAAATTTATTTTAACTTTGAGAGCTAAGTAGCTCAGGTAGGAATACCCTTATACGCCTTGCCCAACCCATTTATTCAAATTGAGAATACTCTCTAAGGGAATTTTATAACGGGTGATTTTTTAAGAGCTTGAGAACTTTTTAAAAAAAAAAACGCATAAAATTTGCAAAATCTCATCGATTCTTTATTTGAAACGTTAGATTGGTCCATGACATTTACTTTTTGAAGATAATTTCATTTAAATGTTGACCGCGGCTGCGTCTTAGGTGGTCCATTCGGAAAGTCCAATTTTGGTTAACTTTTTCGAGCATTTCGGCCGGAATAGCCCGAATTTCTTCGGAAATGTTGTCTTCCAAAGCTGGAATAGTTGCTGGCTTATTTGTGTAGACTTTAGACTTGACGTAGCCCCACAAAAAATAGTCTAAAGGCGTCAAATCGCATGATCTTGGTGGCCAACTTACCGGTCCATTCCTTGAGATGAATTGTTCTCCGAAGTTTTCCCTCAAAATGGCCATAGAATCGCGAGCTGTGTGGCATGTAGCGCCATCTTGTTGAAACCACATGTCAACCAAGTTCAGTTCTTCCATTTTTGGCAACAAAAAGTTTGTTAGCATTGAACGATAGCGATCGCCATTCACCGTAACGTTGCGTCCAACAGCATCTTTGAAAAAATACGGTCCAATGATTCCACCAGCGTACAAACCACACCAAACAGTGCATTTTTCGGGATGCATGGGCAGTTCTTGAACGGCTTCTGGTTGCTCTTCACTCCAAATGCGGCAATTTTGCTTATTTACGTAGCCATTCAACCAGAAATGAGCCTCATCGCTGAACAAAATTTGTCGATAAAAAAGCGGATTTTCTGCCAACTTTTCTAGGGCCCATTCACTGAAAATTAGTAAGTTAGTTAGTTAGTAAGTCTATTCATGATGAAATGTCAAAGCATACTGAGCATCTTTCTCTTTGACACCATGTCTGAAATCCCGCGTGATCTGTCAAATACTAATGCATGAAAATCCTAACCTCAAAAAAATCACCCATTATATGAGTTTGAAATTTCTTTTATATTTCAGTGAAATGTCTGTTTTAGATGAAAATATAATGAAGACTTCTATTTACAATTTTATAATAAAATAAAATCAACCTAATGGCAGCTCAATTTAATTTGACACAGAGATATAAGTAGGTATACTGTTGAAGGTATTGCTATGACAATGGTGATGTATTTTTGAAAGACAAAGGGATTTTTCTAGTGACATTTTGACGATTTTGAAATTGGGAAAATATAATTTATTTTTATTCTTTTTTTCGTGCCTCGCGTTGACTCTATTCAAAAAGCTTTTTATGATATGCCACGTTCGCCTCGGTTAAGACAAATGTAACAATTGAAGTAAAAATTTAATTTAACAGGGTCTTTCATCAAACAATTTATATTTATATTAAAATGTGTGTGAGATATAAATAATTGACATTTTTCATTCGTTTGAAAGCTCTATTAATGTCATAACGTATGGAACATGAAGCCTTCGGTTCTATGAAATAACTCCTAACGCATTAGGTCCTTACAAAAAAATGAAGTAAAATCTAATATTTTCTTTACAATGTTAGAAGTCAATTCATACGAAAGCACTTCCAACTTTAGGTTTCTTTTCGTCGGTGTGGGGATTTCCTTGCATTTATTATTCTTAGAAAATTTATTATAAAGGAAGAATTTTTTAGACGTGTGGTTTTAAAGAACAAATATTGTGGCTAAGAATCTAGTTTTATTAAAAAGATAAGAGTTTTGCACTGGTCGCGGCTAGCTCAAATAAAGCCCAGCTTAGAGGACCAATCTGCGACTCTTGAAAGGTCTTTTCGCACAAAACCATATCGCGAACTTTTAAAAATGTCTAAGCGCCCAAAACAATATTATTAAAATTGTGTTTTTGAACGGTTTGGGCAATATCAACAATCCTTTGGACATCAAAACTTTTTTGAGTCTTATGAAATTCCCAATAAAAAGAAACGCCAAAATATTAAAAATGTCATACCGCCCAAAACATTTTTCAGACGAAAATACCCCAAAGCCCAAAATCAACGTCATATTGCTCAAATCAATTTTTAAAATACACGCCCGCATTGCTATTTGACATATCGCTCAAAAGATGTCATGTGGGCGATGTCAACATTTGGGCATTCAGACAAAATGTTTGTTTATTTTGGATACTACGTCATTTTGAGTTTTAACTTTTGTGGCCCAAACGCAAATTTTGAACGAAAAAAATGTCAAATCACCAAAGAACTCGGAACATCCCATAAAATCATAATCGTTGTCATGCCCAAGGTAAATGTCACAAACAATGGCGGATCCAGGGGGGGGGGAGGTGTCGTAGGGGTCATGACAACCAATATTTAGGTTCTTAAGAAGACACCTTGAATAAGAAATCGTTAATTTAAAAATATGTGATTTTTTAAAACTTTCTCTTAATTTTGTATTCTTAATGTGGGTTCTTTCTACAAGAAAAACATATTTTGGTATTGCTCCAGAAGGGTACCCCTCATAAAATCTTAATTTTTTTAAGGTTTCTCAAGAACAAATGATCAAATTGATTATGATTTTTGATGATCAAAAATGTAATTTTTTTTAATTAAAAAAAAAATGAATTTTGTTTAAAAAAACTCAAAAACGAAATTTTAATGTAAAATGTATATCTGTAAGCACTTTTTTCAATGCTTACCAAAAATATTTTTAAGACAAAATTTAAAATTTAAAATGATTTTCGAAAAAAACTAAGTTAAATTTTTAAATCTTAAAATATAGGAAATATTTTTAAACAGACTTTTTGGAAGATATTAGCAAGTTCTAGCGACCCAGTCGTGCATTTTATTTATTTCAAAATGGGGTTTCTGTTGAATACAAAAGATCTAAAAAGTTCTTAAAAAATTAAATAAATCTACTTTTGAAGTGAATTTACTTTGGATGCTATAGAACTGAGATTTAAACACGAATTTCAATAATAAAAATTTGTCCTAAAAACAGCAAAAGTGACACTTTTGATAAACTTATGGCTAATTGAAAAACATAATAAACGTTTCATATTTATTGATATAAAAGCTTTGAATCTCTTGAGATTTGAAGTGAAAAGAGATTTTGAAACGTGTACTTTGTGAGTGCCACACAAACGTTTCTACCCAACTTATTTGTTTACCTTTATTTGTTTTTTATTTATTTTTTTAGAGAAATTATGTACTTAAATGCACCTATAACCTCAAATTCAAGAACCAAGCATTTTTCTCTCTACAATTTTAAAGTTTTGTTGACTCTTTTATGGTCAAAATACGAGTAAGGAGACTGATAGCGATAGTAATAATAGACTCCCGAAAGTTGAGTCCGAAAAAACTACGTCAAAAAAAGCCCGACAATTCTTCATATCAGATCGTCTCTCTTGAATTTTTGTAGCGTTCTTCGCATTAATACAAATGGCAACAAAAAAAATTTTATTTTATTTTTCAAAAAAAAAACTACGTTTCAAAACAATTTCTTACATTTCTGCGCGATATGCACGAAAAACCCTCTAATTTATTGTGTTTAAGCTCTTAAATATGGCATATTTATAAAACTGTTGGAATCTTGGAATGCTTTCACATGTAGGGTGTCATCCAAATTAAATAGTTAGACCATACCTTGCTGAACAACAGTGTTTTAAACTAATTTGATAACTAAAGTTGCCACTTTAGCAATTGAAATCTGTAAATGTAAGGTTAAGATATACATTATGTTATTTAAATTTTCTTAGCCATTTTTAAGCGATGAGTAAAAACTCATCTAAGTGTATGACCCCCCACTCCCCCCGATTAAAAGTCTGGATCCGCCCTTAGTTACAAAGCCCAAACCCTGTGTCATAAAACCCAATTTCAAAATTAAAAATTTGTTTGGCCAAAATGACAACTAACAAATTAGGGGTTCTTTTATTTAATATTTATTTGGGCGTTACAACATTCGCTTTGGCTTGTTTGGCTATTTTTTTTAAACTTTTTGGGTTTTGTGACCAATTTTGGGCTTTATGGCATTTTAGGATCTGAGCGTTATGGTTTTGGCTGAATAGAACTAACGCCTTGCACTACTTCGGTGACTAGGTAATATCAGTTTCACGTGAGATTTACATGCCGTCAAATTGCTAGAGCATGAGTTTCTAAAGTGACCTGGGCTACTTTGCTCTTTTCGCTGTTTCATGCGTGGACTAGTACTGTCTCAAATTTAGTAAGTCTGTATATTGACGTAACCGTTCATCAAGAAATGGATACAGTTAAATATGATTATTAGAGTCACCTTGCAACTGATACAGAGTCAATTTAACTCTTGCTCCTAGTTCAGATTTGTAGTTTTTCAAAGTTGTGAACTGTAACAAGCCAGGTTAGTGATATCTTTCACATATCATCACACATTCACGGACTAGGATTTTAGTGTTTCTAGATCTATTGCTCATTTCATGTCACGGCTCTTTACTATCTTATATCATGTTTTTTAAAACTAAGCAAAACCTCTTAAATTTGTTTTAATTTTAAGCAATTTACAAGAAACCATGGAAACATTAGAAAACAAAATTAAAACATTCTTATTTATTTATACCAAGATCACTATAACCTTTCACCTTTATGTACGGAGATGCATACACACATAAACATATCTTGTTCCTAGCAAAAGAAAATCTCATTTCATCCTTGATGTAGAATTTTGTATCAAAGAAATTCTCATCAAAACAGAAACAAAGGAAGTTATTTGTACAAAATTTCACCTATATAAATTTTTCTTTGTTTATACTCATAATATTTATATAGTACCTACAGGATGTGGTATAGGTGTATTCAACTTACAAGATTTTGCCTCTTTCTTATACCTAAGGAAGCTTATAACACTTAAGAGTTCTTGGTTATGGTCTTATGATTTCAGTGAAAATGCTGTGTTTTTCATGTAAAAGCACAAATATTTGAAAAGTGGAATGGAGCCAAAACCAAAAAAGGGAAAAGAAAATTAAATTATAGCATCAGAACATTTGTGGTATTATAACCCGAACAAAAAAATACTAACTTTTATAACTTCGAGAAGGATATAATATATAAGCTTCCCTCATGAAACTCATACAAAACAGGCATCAAGTGTCTTAGGTATATTACCAATTACGAAACGATGCTTTTATCATGTTCCATATTACGAATCAGAGTTCACATTCAGGACAAATTTATAAAGGGTATTAATGAATAGTTTGCAGTATTAGTGTACAGCGATGAGTTGATTAGTATAAGAAGTATTAATTATCGAGTATTTATCAATACGAATTTCTCTAGAACTCGTGTTGAGCAGAGAGTTAGCAAACACGTGTGTTGCCTTTTATTCAGCGAAAATCAATATTCAATATATAATATTACCAATAGCTTTTTGGTAGCGAGAATAACAACAAATTGTTTTGTTGGTCTTGTTTGCATTTTTCCGGTATCTCTTTCGCATGGAGTTCCTCGGATGTGGACAATATGAACACTCTAACCACGCTTTAAGGAAAACACAAGCTAAGTGCCCCCCATTTGCAATATGTAATTAAATTAGCTACCTTTGGTTAGACTACGAAAGACGAAGCTTTAAGTTTCCAACATAAGATTCAATTGAAGAAAAACCGTGCGGTGTTAAAACGTCTATTCTTGAAAAGCAGGAGTTGTCGTTTAGAGGCCACAATAAATCAAGTTCATCTTTAAGCCGAGACAATCATATTGAACTACTCAATTTACTGATACAATATGATCCAATTTTATTACGACACCTTGAAACGGCAACAGTATTTAAAGTTTTTTTTTTGGCTATCCAAAATGATTTATAACCAAAACTGTTGCTGACGTTTTAGGCGATCACATCTCTGATAGAATCAGACAGCCAGAGTTTATAGCTTTTGTGACATTCATTTAAAGTCCCAATTATCTATTGTTATTAACATAACATTTGCTGCATTTATAGATGTAAGCTCAGGGCGGACTGTAGAAAATTTGAATACAATTAATTATTATTCTTGAAAACTTATCTTCAACTTCTAGAAGAAAGTAACTAACCCTGAGATTGTGAGCAGGAATCGCCACTGTCCTTAACTACGCGCTGCGTTCCAAATTTCAGTCACATTGTCTATAGACTTTTTAATACAATATGTTACATTACAATATAATTATGTTTTGAAAACGTCCTTATAGTGGTTTGGAGGCAACCCTATACTGTTCGAACGAGATTTAAATTACCTTTCATTTGACACCAAAATCAAATAAAAAGAGACTGGGATGCGACCCACACTGATAACTTCCCATCCTGTCTGTCGGTTTGCCTTGCTTAAAAGTTTGTAGGTTTTCGTGTTTTGTTAAAAAAGTTGTCAGTTGAATTATTCTCAAAAATTTTAAAATTACCAACAATATTTTGCATATGATGAAATAGTTTGATTTCAAAATCTTTTTTGATTAACGAGATTTTTAGTCGAAACCAATTTTTACCAATTTTAGTAGCATTTCTTAAAAGTTTTTATTTCTTATATAAACAAATACAAATTGGATGAATATCTTCTATTGTTCACGAGATATCGAGAACCGAACATACATTTTTACCAAATTTGCGTACTATTGCTTGTAGATTTTATTTTTTTATGAAAAAACTAACTGTTTGATTTTTATAAAAAAATTACTGAATGTCGAAAACAATATATAGTGTGAGATAAAATAAGTTTGAAGTCAATATTTTTAATTTTTGAAAAGATATTTGAGTCAAAAATCAATTTTTACCAACTTTTTTTATTTTTTTTTATGTTTTTAATTTTTTGTAAGAAAACTGTCAATTCGATTTTTCTCTAAATTTTACCGAATGTTGGCAACAATATTTTTCAAAGAAAAAATTAGTTTAAAGCCAATATCTCTAATTTTTGAAAAGATATTTGAGTCGAAATCAATTTTTACCAACTTTTTTTAATTTTTTTTTATGTTTTTAATTTTTTGTAAGAAAACTGTCAATTCGATTTTTCTCTAAATTTTACCAAATGTTGGCAACAATATTTTTCCAAAGATAAAATTATTTTAAAGCCAATATCTCAAATTTTTGAAAAGATATTTAAGTCGAATTCAATTTTTACCAACTTTGAGTAATGTTTTTTTAGGTTTTTATTTTTTATAAAATAAAACTGATATTTAGATAAAAAGATATTTTTCGTTGCACAAAATTGTTTTGGAGATAAACTCTTTTTTTGTTTGTAAATTTTTGGAGGTGAAAAATATTTTTTTTTGTCAGTTTTTTTGATTTATAAAAAAAACCGTTAATTGTATTTTTTTCCAAAAATATATTTGTTTTCGTATCACGTTACAATATATAACATAAAATTCAATTCAATCCTCTAGCGTTATTGGTTCGTGAGATATCTAGGGTTAATCATCCACGAAAATTTTTTGACAGTCCTTTCTGCATCTTTCTGCATTATTATTATCTGTATAACAAATTTTTGTTGAAGTCGATATATCTGCTGGTTCTTGAGCTATGGACGACGAAAAAACGTCGAGAACGTACGGACGTACGAACGTACGGACGTACGAACGTACGTACACACGTACGCACAGACATCTCTCTAAAAATCTTTTTTTTCGATTCTAGGGATCTTGAAACGTCGAGAAATGTCAAAGTTTTCAATTCAACAAATTGGACCGATTACAATAACTTCCTATGGGAAGTTAATAACAGATGAGGATATATCTAATCCGCAGACCCACCTCTTTAAGCCAGGCAATCTTCCAACAGGGCCAGGAAGCCACCCATGTTTTTTTTATCTTTGGGTCATGGACTTTCATTATATACACGATTTTTGTAAATAACAAATGCACTTTTATTTTGCAATATTAAGCGCCTTAGGGCCACTTTATAGCTGGGCAACCCAAACTCAAATTGTTATTCCAATTGATATCTTTAATTAAACATTAATCATCATTAAATAACAGATAAGGGTGGATATTCCTTCTTCGCATCCGGTACGAAACTTAAAGCTACTTCAAATCACAAATATGTCATTCGATTGGTATAGCGAAAACCACAGTTGATATGGACTTTTTTAAGGAATTGAAAAAATAAATCTTTTCAATTATTAGAATAAGTGCTTTAAAAAATCTAGGAAATTAATATGAAATCAATTTAGGAAGATTATTAAGGTAGGTAAGCTTCCTACTCCTCAGAAATATAAACATTAAAAATTCTACCTTTCTTCTACAAAAATTGTTCATCCAAAGATTTTTGTGATTTTGTCCTTAATATTTAATTTTTCTGATTGTCATGTTTTTTGTTCATATTGTTTTTGGTTCTATCTTTTTATTACTTATAATGAAAAAAGAAAAAAAATTAAGAACCTTTAATTCCTCTCAATTTTTTACTTAATATCTTATTCGGAATTTCTCAACGGAAAATCCTTTTATGATACAAATTCTTGATTTAATTAAAATTAAGTAAGGAATAATAATCTTGACATTTTTCTTTATTTCTTAAAATAAAAATATTAGATAAAGATTAAGTAGCACCCATCCTAATGTTTGTATTGTACACAAGGGCTCTTTTTTGTGACTGTTAGTTTGTTTGTCTTCAAAGAGAAAATTTGTTGGAAATGGCAATAAAAATGTTTGAATTTTGTTTTTTTTTTAACTTAAAATTTCTATAGCCCAGTGGAATTCTAATATAGTATCATCTCGTTCATTGAAGGAATTTTTGTATAGAAGCATCCATTACAAGGAGTCCTTAACATTCCTAAAGAAAAAATGTAAAGCATAACTTGATGGGAAATATACAAAATAATACCCTAAGCGCAAAACAACTGAAATTGATATTTTTCGATATATTTATCATTAAAAAATTTGATTTGTTTATTGTTGAAAATTGTTTATTTTCAAACATTTCTGTATTACAAAAAAAAATGTATCTTAATTTTAATAGAATTTATTAATTAAAAGTCTTAGATTTTCTAGAAATTTTTTTAATGATGTTGAACTCCGTTTTAACTACGTAAAAAAAGGAGCGAAAACGAAAATAATGTGTAATCGCCTTAATGGCATTGTGTTTGCAACTTGCATTTTTCAATTCAATCATTCAACCACCACCAACTTCACTCCAAGATTTGATTCTTACTTCATTTCTTATTTTTCCATTCAACAGCGCCAGACATACATATTACCCGGGATCCATTTTGTTTTTGTTGAGAACTAAATAAATTGATGTGCATTTTATATACATTTCAAGAAATTTTAATAAAAGGTGTCTTAAAATCAAACGTGTTACATATTTTAATTACCGAAGCAAACATAAGATTTTGTAATGTTAAAAGATTACGCCATAAGTTAAGAAAGATAATATATTCTTCGTGAAGTCAAACATTTGGTCCTTCAAGCCGGATTTGCAGTTTTCCCATGTTGGGACAGACAACAGACTAATGCTGGGCAGCGACAGAGGGCCCGTGTAAACATTTACGAGTCAGGGTTGCAGGTTCATGAGGGGCTGGATAAGTTCCTCCTCTAGAATGACAATGAGACATATTTGTGCACTGAAATATTCAAATGATAATGATAAACCTAAATTGTGGAGTGTTTAATTTATACGCTCTTAGTACATTCTATAAAGTACAATAAATTAATGAGGGGCAAAAGGGAGTAAAAGTTATAAAATTAATAAAAAATTATTCTTAGGCGAAGAACTTTTTTGAGTAATGTCCGAAAAAATATTTTATTTCTAATAAAACAAAGTTTAAGGTTAGTAAATGTACCACTATGGAGAATAACAACATCTTGAATTAATTTTATTTTGAACTAACTGTCATTCAAATCAATATAAAGATGAGAGATGTTCTTAACTTTGTATTTCAAATCAATAAAATTTTGTACAATAATCGTTTTAAATTATTCGTTAAATTAATTCAAGTAGATTTCTTCATAAGTGGCTTAAAAAAAAAAGTTACAAACAATTAGCCAAATGATGATATTTAACGACACTTATCAATAACATAATAATTAATGCTGAAAATCGATTACTTTATGAAAAAACATATATTTATACCTCGATATCTTCAAAAATATCATGATGTTCATGTACATCGAAAAAGTAATTCTTCTTCTTCTTCTAGGAATGCTTATCATTATACCCTCGAGTACAACTTCGGCCGTACTGTCAAATACAGAGATTCTATATTAAGCCGTACAACGCGAATGTGGAATGCCTTACCACACTCTGTCTTTCCTAGTTATTGCAATATTCAGGAATTCAAAACCAAAGTTCACCGACATCTCCTTTCAAACCCTCTCTCCTCTTCCTAGTGCTCACACTGTATAATAAGGGTAGTAATATTCCCTATTGAGTGTGTGCTTATTATTATTAAAAAAAAAATAATCTTATTTTTAAGGTGCTTCTGAAAACGTCTAACCAGTGACAGTTCGTTTCATACACATCTAAAAAATCTTCAAAAACACAGAAGCTATGGGATTTAGCTATTTTGTGGTTTTAATTTCAGTTAAATGTTAAGACATAGCCAGATGCTAAAATCGTTTATAATTTTGCGCAATAGCACGTGTTTTATTTATAATTTTATTTATATTAAACTTTTAAAATTCAATTAAAACTTTATATTTATGAATGATGGTCATAAAATAAACATCCTTGATCCTCCAACGCACATTAAGCTATGCGTGCGTATAATAAATTAACGATCTCTCCTTTTTATATGTGACTTATGTATGCTTGCTTGTAAATATAATTTAACATTTTATTATCACGTTTGGAAATTATGTTAACATCATTTTTATGATATGTAGCCATAATATATGTTTCTTTACTTACATACATCGGCATCGCCTGTAATCTCATCCAACGTCTAAACATAACATTTACCATACCAATGATGGAGAGAATGGACATAATTTTGTATTGTACCATAATTTACCATCCAGTAAGTTGTAAAAGCAAGAAGAAGAAGCCCAAATCAATTTGTGAATGTTAAGTTGACTTGTCTTAAGTTTTACTGCAACCTTCCCGATATGATGTTCAGAGGCATTAAATTGCTTCAATATAATAACATGTGTGGCACTTTCCTTCATAAATGGCACACTTAGGAATATACTGGATGATGTTAGACATCCTATACTCTTCCTATCTGTCTTAGGTGTTTTTTCTTAAGCAGTATACTATATTATATCAGCAGGCCGACATGGCAGGGTATTGACATTTAATGGCCGGTTAGAAGCTCGAGAATCTAATAATTGCCATACATAAAATAATAATCCTCACATGAGAGTGAGGAAAATTGTGTCGAAATATACCTTCTCAACCCACTTTTAGTGTTACTAAAGTAAATATTATATTTATGGGCCACCAGTATGGTAACGTATAACAAATTAAGTCGGAGGTTAGATGGGCACTGAAGGTCATCTGTCATAACATTTGATGAAGTTACATAAGTTGATTAATTCTTTGTTTGACTTTTACTTTTAAATAAAGGAGTCCAAAAATTGAATGCCCATTCAGATCTTCTAGGAGCTTATTTACATACATTCTTCGAATAAGGCAGTGCCTGTGGAAATAAAGGCTTTAAACTAAACCGATACCACTGACCATTGTCAGGTACCAGGTACCCAGGTGTAGTCAAATAAAAATATTCCTGGAAATAACTAATTGAATTATAATTAACTCCTTCAGCCTCTTAATTACCTAAATTAAGTAGTTCAACTTAAGTACATGAAAAAACTCAACTTAGGAGAAGGACATACCCCGTCTACGCAACGCCCTCATAATAATAAGAGAGGAACACTTCTACTGCACTCAACCCTCCTCGCAATTGACGACTGCGGTCTTGAATACATTGTTGACACAGAAAAGAGTAAAGAGGACTCCACAATCGATTGATTGATATTGTGTAGATGGAAAATCTATTATTCATGAAGCACTTTTCCAGCCTTCCAATTCAAAAGTTTTATTTGTTGGTGTAAGTTTTTCTTGTTTTCAAGTGAGATTGATATCAAAATGATGATGATGATGGTTAGAAGGTTTTGTTTGTTTTCCCTCGTTGTTGGTTGTTGGTTGGTGATGTTTGCTTTTGTCGATGATGAGCAAATTTGCTAAAATTGACAACGATATAATATTTACACGAAGTCAGTGAACCAAATAAATCGAAATCATATTTCGAGTAAACAAGTTGCGGTGAACAATAATAAATTTATATTTTTAGAGGGTGAGAGATTGTGAAGAGAAGAAAATATCCTTAAGAAGAATCTTTTCTGACATGACATTTATTAATAAGGATCGATACGAGTATAAACATTGCTTCCTTTTTCTTTCGAAAACTTTTTGAGTATTTTTCGCTTTGAGTAAAAACCAAAGATTATGATATGATTGTTCTTGACGGTTAGAAGGCTAATAGCTGGCGGATAAAGTAGTTTTTTTTTAAGAAGAAAATCAATTCATCTTTGTCATAATACAAGTTGATAGGAATGATATGAGGTCGAAATGGGATATAAATACATAAGGAACAAGGAACTTTGTTGATTTAAGAAACTAAATATTATTTTAATATTGACCAATTATTTTGACTTGTTTCAGCATAAACGAATCATGTTTACTCAGAAACAAAAAGAAACTTTTGAGATCTCCATGGTAGTCTTTATTTTAAAATACGGTGTAGTTTGAAATTGTTTAATAGCCTGGATAAAATTACTATCAATGAGAATTACAAAAAAAAGGTAAAACAAATATTTAATATAGCCTTTTAGTAAGTTCCTGAGTTAATAAGAGTGTTTTGCTTATTTTTAATGATTTAAGTATATCTAATATCTTATTAACTTCCCTTAGGAAGTTATTGTAATGGATCCGATTTGTCGAATTGAAAATGTTGACATTTCTCGACGTTTCAAGGTCCCTAGAGTCGAAATAAACGATTTTTAGAAAGATGTCTGTGCGTGCGTGTGTACGTACGTTCGTACGTCCGTACGTCCGTACGATGTTTTTTTTCGTCGTCCATAGCTCAAGAACCAGAAGAGATATCGACTTCAAATAAATTTTGTTATACAGATAATAAGGCAGAAAGATGCAAAAAGGGCTCTCAAAAAATTGCGTGGGTGGTTTTTTTACCATAGCAGTTTAAAAAAAAGGTGAACATTTTGGTTAAACCTAAATATCTCATGAACCAATGACGCTAGAGACTTGAATTAAATTTTATATTATATATTGTAACGTAATGCAAAACAATTATATTTTTGGAAAAAAATCCAATTAACGGTTTTTTTATAAATCAAAAAAAACTGAAAAAAAAAATTTGTCACCTCGAAAATTTTACGACTAAAATATGATTGCATCTCCAAAACAATTTTTTGCAACGAAGAAAATTGTTTTTGACATCTGATAAAATTTTGAGAAAAATCGAATTGACAGTTTTTTTTTATAAAAAATAAAAACCTAAAAAAAAACATTACTCAAAGTTGGTAAAAATTGAATTTTGACTCAAATATCTTTTCAAAACTTGAAATTAAGGCTTCAAACTTATTTTATCTCATAAGAAATATTGTTTTTAACATTCTGAAAAATGTTGAGAAAAATCGAATTATCAGTTTTTTTACAAAAAATAAAAAACCTAAAAAAAAATAATAGAAGTTGGTAAATATTGATTTTCGACTCAAATATCTTCTTAAAACTTTAAGATATTGGCTTTAAACTACTTTTATCTTTCAAAAAATATTGTTATCAACATTCATTCAAATTTTGAAAAAAATCTAATTGACAGTTTTTTTACAAAAAATTAAAAACCGAAAAAAATATAACAAAAGTAGGTAAAAATTGATTTTCGGCTCAAATATCTTTTCAAAAATTTGAGATAATGGCTTCTAACCAATATTAACTTATAAAAAATATTGTTTTCAACATTTGGACAAATTTTGAGAAAAATCGAATGTTCAGTTTGTCTTACAAAAAATAAAAACCTAAAAAAAAATGTATAAAAGTTGGTAAAAATTGATTTTCGACTCAAATATCTTTTCACAAGTTTGAGCTTATATCTTCTAACTAATTTTAACTTATAAGAAATATTGTTTTCAACATTAAGAAAAATTTTGAGAAAAATCGAATTGACAGTTTTTTTACAAAAAAAAAACTTAAAAAAAAACAATACTAAAACTTGGTAAAAATTTACTTTCCACTCAAATAGCTTTTCAAAAATTAAAAATATTGGCTTCAAACTTATTTTATTTCACAGAAAATATTGTTTTCGATATTCAGTAATTTTTTTATAAAAATCCAACAGTCCGTTTTTTCATAAAAAAATAAAATCTACAAAAAATAGTACGCAAATTTGGTAAAAATTGATACATATAGACAAACTTTTAATCACGACAAATAGACAGACGGGATGGGAAGTTATCAGTGTGGTTCGCATCCCAGCCTCTTTTTTCACTTAAATTTAAATCAAAAATGGTTACCTTAACTTGTAGAAATTTGCTGAATTCATAAAAATTCTTAATATTGTTAATACTTGCGACATATAGCAACTATAGGGCAAGTTGTGCTTCAAAAATTTCGAACTCGAGATTTTAACCAAAAATGACATTACGATGGTAGAGAAATTGAAAAAAGTGGGTACCCCGATTCCGTCCGTCTGTGGTGGCACCTACACCCCAAACCGTTGGTTCGATTGACTTCAAATTTGGATTTTAATTTAATTTAATTTAATTTTAAGCCGATTCGCGTCAGGTGTTTTTTGGTACAAAATCAAAAATTTGTTTCTCAAAAACGAACTGATAGGTTTGTATTACTAAATTTAACTCATAGTTTGGTTGTTTTAAATAAAAAGAAAAATGTATATGTTCGTATTGCTCCAGAAGGGTATCCCTATAAAACCGTTATATTGTGTTTAAATTTTGTCAGGAACGCATGAACCGATTTTAATATTGTTTTTGTGCAAAAACTCTTATAATATGTGATGATCAAATATGTCCATATTTTATATTTGGATTCTTAAACAAATATTAAACTTTTTTCTTCGAAATTCTATATTTCGAAAATGTTTTCAATATATGTATATTAATGTTTTCTAAATAACTGCATACCAAAAATATTTTGAAACAGAAATTGAAAAATTTTGTGAATACAAATTAATTTAAAAAAAAATCCGCCCTTACGATTTTTAAATTTTGTTTTGAAAAATTAAAGTTTTTTAGGAAATCAAATGGCATTTAATTTTTTGAAGATAAACTTATTATGCAGGTTTATTTTTAAATCTTAAATTATGGGTATGCTATTTTTCGACGGACTCTTTAGATACAGGGACAAGTTACTGTGACCCAGTCGTGCACCTTAGTTTTTCACAAACTGTCATTGGTCAGCAATAATGATTAGACTTCTAACATTCTAAGTTAAAGGTAATTAATGTTTTACTTGTTAGCAAAGTATTTAAATAGCTAGTAAATTATTAAGAAAATGATATTTAAAATTTTCGCTCATAGAGGGTTTTTCAATAAGAGCGGGTAGATGTTGTGTGTAGATGTCGTGGCATTTGCTGTGTGGCACGTAGCGCCGTCGTGCTTGAACCACATGTCGCCTTGGTCCATATGATTCAATTTAGGCCATAAGAAATTAGTTATCATCATTATGTAGCGCTCGTTGTTGACGGTGACCTCCTCACTAACGTCGTTTTCAAAAAAGCATACACCAGTTACGGCGCCGGCATAAAATCCACACCAAACGGTAATTTTTTGAGGATGCATTATCACCTGGTGAACTTCGGGTGGGTTGGTTTGTCGTCCCATATACGGCAATTTTGTTTGTTAACACAGCCATTCATCAAAAAATGCGCCTCGTCAGTCGTCACTAAAGACGATTTTTTAGCCAAAATTGGGGTCCTCTTCCAAACGATTCGAAGCTCAGTCAGCGAACAAACGGTGTTGTCTATGGTCATGAACTCTGAAATCCTGGGTCATTTGGATCTTGTACGGGTGTAGGCCAAAGCCCCGACGCAAAATTCGCCAAGTTAAAGTCTGCGAAAGGCTAGTTCTTGTGCACGGCAATTAATAGACTGCCTCGGGTTCTGCTGTACACTTTCACGGATCGCGGCGATGTTCTCAGCCGATTGGTTGCTGAACCAGTCGTCTCAAATTGGGCCACCAAACGTTGAAGAGTCGACTGTGAAGGGCCACCATGTCTACAAACACTCATTTTGATAATAAAGTTTTATTTTTTGAGTGTAACTTGCCATGATGATTTGGCATAAGCAACTGAATAATAAACAAAGATTTGACAGATGTCACCAAAACAAAATGGCCGCCAGGGCACGCCAAAACACCCACACCAATTGAAAAACCCTTTATAAAAACAGACTACTAAACATAACGGAGTTCCTTTATTATTGAAAAAAAAAGTTGTCCAAGGTAGGAAATAAGCCCTTCCTCTTTTATAAATTATTTCCACAAAATATAAAACTTCCTGTATGCGTATTTATCAAAAAATGTAAATTATAAACAAAAATATAAAACGCAATATGACTTCTGACCATGCCCTGCCTTCAAATGAATACCTAACATTTTTTTGTTAAATCATTTAGACAAGAGAAATAAAATAAACGAAGCAAACATTTATATAGTTTAACATTTCAAGTTGTCTTTAAACTGGTTGTTAACCATTTTCGATTAAGATTTGATTTCCTGTGTTTTTCTTCTCTTTTTTCTTCATATATGATGTGAATTTTGAAAAATGAATATGTCTCTTAAAATTTGCATTCAATAAATCATTTTTGAGTTTTAAAAAGGGAAGTCTGTTGAGTGATAGATTTGTGGAAAAAAGTAAATGAAAGAAACTTAAATCATTAACTTTGCCGCTCAATGAATATTGTAATCTACTGTAAAATTTGCAATAATTTGAGAATTTAATTCCTTTTAAAATATAAACAATGGTGCAAAATTCGCAACATGCTATTGTCAAGACCTTCAAATTTTACTAGTTAGCAATTTCCTAAATAAATAACAATTTTCTAAATTAATTTTTTTGGTGTTCGAAATATTATGTAAAAAGTATTTTAAGGACTCTCGTCCCCTTTGTGGGTTATGCTCCGCTAGAAGTCGCTTTTTCAACTTTATGAGAATTTTTACACAATTTTTGGATCACAAAAAGAAAACTATAAACAAATATACAGCTTACTATCTCTCTTTCCGGCTTATTTCACTGAAAAAAAGAAGGTAATTTCATAACAAAGAAAAATGATATCAGCCAAATAGACGCTTCATTAAATTTTCCTCACATTTGCGGCTATACAAGTATGTTCTACCACTATACTATGTCTTAAACTGATTATGAAGCATCGGCACAGCAGTATCTTTCACCCGAAAGAAAAAAAGTGTAATTTTACTTGCCTTGTGTTGAAATATTACAGCTTAAAAAGCGATAGCAGAGTATTCAAAATAAAGCTTCTTATAGAAAAACTCTTTACCCTTTAGCTATAGCTCTAATATTTCCCAAAAACAAGTTCAAAAAATCATGAACAAAATTACAAATCCAAGTTATTTAATTTCGCAAAAGTAAAAATTATACCCTTTTCTCCTGAATTTGTGTGGTCTCATGGAACTCAACAAACCAAGTTTTTTGAATTAGTTTTTGGTAGTCGTTATACAAAATAAGCTTTCTGTTTTACTTCAAAATATATGAGCTCGTAGGCATTTTGATACCTTAACTTTATTCAGCATTACCCTTAGAACTATTTCCAAGAGTGCAAGTGGGCGTGCAAAATCTAAATAACTCAAACTGACATCAACATGGAATTTAGAAAACCTGTGGCTGTTGCACGAAACATTAAAAACCATATAAAACCGAAAAAATATATGCAAGAGGAAGCAAACCCCACATACAACAAAAAGCAAAATATAAAATAAATACCAACCTTAGGTATTTTTGGTTCGTGAGAGAGGCTTATAAATTTTTCCTTTACATATACGAACATAATAGTTGAAATGGTTAAAGAACAGAACTATACATATGTACTCATTGAATAAAGTTTCCTGAAAATTGCATTAATTAACTTAAGTTAGTTCATGTTTTTAACTTTTTATACGAGCATACCATTGTAGGCAGAAAGTATGCAGTAAATAAACGAATATTTAAGACTATAATAGCATTTTGAAGTGTTTTGTGTGCAAGTTTAATGTCACTATAAATTGCAATGTTAAGCTAAATATATGCACTTTTTTGTAAAAGAATAATAATAATGTCAAGGGTCCGTTTTTAAGTTAGATTATAGTCATCATGCCAAAAAATCATTATTATACATAAATATTATAAAATTTCAAGGTATTGTAAGACATTTGTGTAAGGGAAAACATTATAGCCGAGTTAGTGTACCAAAACAAACAGTTGACCTTGACTATTCGCTTAATTGCTCAAGATTCTTACAATATGTACTATGGGCTTTATAATACTAATGGTCATAGGCATATTTTGATGATTGTTTTAACCTTAAGCTAACAATTAGATTATAGTACATGTAAGTCTATGTATACATGAAGGTCATTTCATATCACAATCAAAAAACGTCCTTATAATGGAAATCTACATCCCAAATGAACCACCCACCAAAAACCACTCCCACATGAATTGCAATGTACTCAAAATGTTGTGCAAAAACCACTATAAATAAATTGTTGCCATCAAAACCATTCTTGCATTTCATACAATCTCCACATACTGATGAATTGATGAATATTGCAATCAATTAAATCAACCACAAACAAAATACAATAGTGGCTGTTTTTGTTATTCCATTTGATTTTTCTGAAAATGCATCGAATGCAATTCATGTATAATGTACATATGAGTACTTTTATGTCGATATAGGTGCAGGAATTGAAATCAACTTAATCACTTAGAGATAAAATCATTTGCGTGACATTATTATTATGTCACAACAGAACAGAACAGAAAACTGATGGCATAACACATTAACCTTCTTTTATAAGGGACTTTTTATGAATAGTACCCTACCTATGTATAGGTTTATGTTATTAATAGAGTAATATTCAATAACAAAAATTAATTATTTACATTTAATTACCAATATTGAATGCACTCTAAATGGGCCTTTATAACACTTTCTCTTAAGTTTCTATTTTTGCTTGCGTGATATTAAATTACAATGTACTGTAAAATACAGTTCATGATCAGATTAAGTAAAGTAGGGCAAGGACTCAGATGACTTTTAGATTGTGTTATTTGCACAGTTATATTTTAAGGCAAAAACTTTCATCGAAGAATAATTTATAAAAATTTAATTTTCTCTAATTTCCCAAATGAATATGTACTGAATTCAAATAGTGAACTCGAATTTGCCTTACAAAGTTTAAAAAATAAACTAGTATGAAACTAAGAGCCTTATAACTTATAAAAAATGTCGAACTATTATTATTGAATCATTTCATAAAAACGACATTTTTATTTTGATAAATATTTTACATAGTATTTGAAATTTTCAGTACTCTAATATTATATGAATAAAAATATATGACTGGGTGCAACAAGTTTACTCCTGTATCAAAAGTCTGTTTGCAAAAAATTTAGATCTTAAACTAAACCTTTAAATTAAGTGTATATTCAAAAATCGAAGTGTAAATTAATATCTCAAAAAACTTTAAACTATCGTGTTTTTTTGGAAATTTTTAGAGCGTCTTTTTACGTTACCAAAATATTTCAGTCGAAAACCGATTGTTATAGTTGCGTTCTTTCGAAGTTTTTATATTTTATAAGGAAATGTCTATTGTGTTTTTCTTAGAAAATTACTTTTTATTAACAAGCCCGAAAAAGGCCGAAAAAAAATTACCAATTTTCTAAAGGGCTCTCGCCCTTTATCAAGAACCTGGTCCTTCAGGTTGAAGGTCGTGCGTAAGGGCCAGTGTGGTTTTAGACCAGGAAAGTCCAAATTCGATCGAATATTCACAATACGGCAGATCCTTTAAAAAACCCAAGAACACCAAATCGACACCCACCATCTCTTCATCGATTTCAAGGCCGCATATGACAGCATCTACAGCAGGGACGAGCTGTATAGAACCATGTCTAGTTTTGGCATCCCTGCCAAACTCGTCCGTTTGTGCACGATAACCATGGAGAAATTTGCACTGCTTCATAATGGTTGGAAACAACTTAATCGAACCTTTCCATGTCAAAAAAGGCTTTAGACAAGGTGATGCGCTGTCATGCGTTTTGTTAAACACCGTCCTTGAAAGAATAGTGCAGAGTTCCCAAGTCAACACTAGAGGCACTATCTTTTAAAAGACTTACCAATTACTGGCATATGCTAATGACATTTACTCTAACTTTGATATAGTAAAGGACCTTGTCTACCTAGGCACCGCTATGAACGCAGAAAACAACACCAGCGCTGAGATCAAACAAAGAAAAACCCTTGCTAACCGCTGTTTTTTTGGACCCGAGCGCTCAAAGTGTAGCTATATAAAACTCTCAACATCCCCGTTATGCTATACTAAGCAGAGGCATGGACTATGATAAAAGCGGATGAAAGCACCTTGGATCGTTTCGAGAGAAAAGTTCTTTCTGTGATCTATGGTTCCATAATTCCATATGCATAGAAGGGGAGTGGAGGAGAAGATGGAACGACGAGCTGTACTTGTTGTACAGCGATGTAGACTTAGCCAAAAGGGTAAAAGTCCAACTACTAAGATGGCTGGGTCATGTAGAGCGCATGGAAACCAATGTTCAGGCCTGGAAATTCTTCGAATCCACACCCACTGGACAGCGCAATAGAGGAAGATCGCGGATCAGGTGGCATGCACATTGCACAAGTGGAAAGTGACCTCACCCAACTTTGAGCCCGAAACTGGTGACATTAAGCTAGGGACCGATCTAGATGGAGAAGTTTTGGTTGAGGCCCTAGTTCACACAGGACTGTAGCGCCACCTTAGGTAAATAGCGAAAAATAAGGTTTTTGACATCTGATACAATTTTGAGAAAGATCGAATTGTCACTTTTCTTACAAAAAATTAAAAACTTAAAAAAAAACATTACTAAAAGTTGGTAAAAATTAGTTTTCGACTCAAATATCTTTTCAAAAATTAAAAATATTGGTTTAAAACTAATTTCATCTTATAGAACATATGGTTTTTGACATTCCATACAATTTTGAGAAAGATCGAATTGACAGTTAAAAAAAAATTAAATCACAAATCATTACTAAAACTTGTTAAAAATTGATTTTCGATTTAAATATCTTTTTAAAAATTATATAGCTTTCAACATTCAGTAAAATTTTGAGAAAGATAAAATTGACAGTTTTTTTACAAAAATGAAAACATAACTAAAATTTGGTATGAAATTATTTTCGACTCTTTTCAAAAATTTAAGATATTTGTGTACTTTTAAAACCTTTTCTTAACAAAGCATGATTTATAATTATTATCTTCCTTAACGTAATGATTATTTGACTTCAAAATGACTTTGTTGATAAATAATTAGTTTGTTTATTGATATATGTACATATTTCAGTATAATAATTTGTTAAGAATATTCTATTCATTCTCTTAATGTTCATTAAACAATAAGGAATATTTGAACTCATGTTTTACGACAGATGTTGGCTTCAAATAAATTTTATTGTTAAATTCTATAAAAATAGTAAGCAAAATTGATGTTCGATTCGCAATGTCGAGTGAATAAAAGAAGGTATTTAAAAGTCAAACACAAAATTACAGAAACTAAAAATTTTAAATTAAAGGTGTATTTATACTAAACTAAATTTTAATGTTAATTGGATTGTCAATCTGGCAGACGGCAATGCCATGCTCAAATGATTTAATGTATCATAAATAATGTATTCAACCCCTTAAAAATTATGAACAAATAAAATCTAATCTATCTATCTATCTATCTATCTAAAAGAAGGTATTGACTTCAAAATTATTTCATTATATACTTTATTTTGTTGCTTAAGTAATATAATGAAAATTTTGTTTTATCTATCAAATCAAACTTATTTTATCACATGCAAAATATTTTTGCTATCTTTTTTTTTAGAAAAATTCAATTGACAGTTTTTTTTTTACAAAACACAAAAATGGTTTTTGACTCAAGTATAACAACAAAAAAAGATATATTTACTTTAACCTTTTTTTATCTTACACAATTTTGTTAAAATTAAAAAAAAAAAATACGGACCGAAACGGATGGGAAGTTATCAGTGTGGGTCGCAAGCATCCAAGCCTTCTTTTTTATATATACATTTTTGCAATTTATGTGTTAAAATATTTTTAGCATGCACATATTTAGAATATATAAATACACATTTTATATATGATTTTCGTAAAAAACTGTTTCCCCGTTTTTGAGATATTTAACTTTGAAAACAAAACATTATATTTTTTTAAAAATTAAAAAAAAAATTGACATTTTTGGTCATCAGATATTATTTAGATAATATCCGCGCTTTTGCATAAAAAAAAAAATATTGAAATCGGTTCATGAGTTCCTGAGAAAATTTAAAAACAAAACAACGTTTCTATAGAGGGTACCCTCGTGGAGCAATACAAACATATTTTTTTGTATTGAAAGAAGCCAAATTAGGAAAAAAAATAGAGACAATTTAATAAAAAATCTGTCGACTGGTTTTTGAGAAATTCGAATTTTTCATTTTTGATCAACAAATTTACTGGGCCTACTATTATTTTAGATCTTAAAAAATGAAAAAAGAGGCAAACGCGAATCTGCTCAAAACATTAATTTACAAGTTTGAATTCAATCGACCCAATGGTTTGGGCTGTAGGGATGAGGACATACGGATTTGGGCAACCCATTTTTTTCGACTTCTCTACTTACCATAAGGTTCGGTGGCAAGTAAAAATTCATACGGCAGAAAGGGCGCCCGCCGTGTTCGCAGACATTTTCCAGAATAAATTGCTAGTAAAAAATATAACGATTTTTGTTCTTTATAGCGTGTTTTTGAACTTGTCATTAAATATTTCACCAGCAAGCTTAGCATGGGGTTGTAAACCCTATCCTAACCTTTTTGTACTTGGTAATAGACACTTTTGATTTGTTGATGGGCTCTGTTTTACTTGGAATTTCAAGTTGGAATCTAAACTTAAGCTACTTAAAAAACTGAAGAGAGCGTTGAAACACTACAATATACCTATGTAGATGTACATAAATTTACTATAGATCAAAATCTTCTCTGTTAAAACATTATCAGACGTTAACGTAAGGCTTTTGTTCGTTGTTTGATTCGATTTTGTATGTTCCTCAAAGTATCATCACATGATTTATATGCTTCCATATTAAAAAATAATGCGTAGTTCCCTATTATGCCCATACAAATAAAAACCTTTATCAAAACCAGCTGTCTATATCGTCCATATATTAAAAGGTCTTTCGATACGAAATTAAATCGTTCAAGCTTGAAGGACACTTGAAGAGACAATTTAAAAATAAACAAAATAATACAGAATGTGGTTATTAATGTTTGGTTTAAATTGACAGGCGCCAGAACCTTTACCATCAGGACAGGATATTTCAATATTATTTTTTTGACACGATATTTTAATTAACAAAGGAACACAAAATAAAAATAACACACAAAATAATCGCAAAGCTTTGAAATTGATGATGAAGAAGTATACTTTTTTTAATCTAACTTTCTGTCCATGTTGACTTAAAAATAACAAAACAAAAAATGAATATAAAATAAAATGAATTGAATTATATTTTTCTGACAGGATTATGGATTTTTGTGGTATGAGAATGAAATAGGATTAACGTCAAATTATTTTCTTCTTTTTCTTTTATTTCCTACTTATTTTTCTACCGGAAATTGAAATATTTTTTAAATAAATAAAAGAAGAGATGAAAAAACAGTTGACAATATAATTTTAATTTTTCATTCTTTTGACATAAAGGATCTGATCATATATGAATTTGTGGAAGGGGAAGGTGGTTATATCTTCTTTATTGATTTTCTAATAATTGTATACAATTTAATTGTGTATTTGCCTTAGAGGGTAAATTGCTATTGCCACGATACATACATATGTAAGCCTATATATTATGTAGGTTCTAAGGATTTATTGATATAGAAAGTTAAAGAAAATATTGGAAATGGGTGAATATTTTAAAATATGTGGTTTATAACAATGAAGATATTAAAAAAGAATACAATGTGTTTTTGAAACATGGGTAGAGTAATTCATGTATTTGTACATCAAAATAAAGAAAGGTTCACAAAAATACTATACACATTATGAAGAATTTTGTTTGGGATTTAATAACAACCCACATTGATATTTTATGTTAGGTAATACTACGAGTCATATTGTCAATTGTTATTATAAAAACTAATATCAATAATAGAAAAGAATTTTAAACATGAATGTAGTATGTAAGGTTTAATGTTTTTATTTCAAAATAAAAAAAGTTGAACTAAGTAAAGTATTCTATATTCTTGATATGTGGCTGAATAAAGAATATCTTTAAATAACAGTGCGTTAAAAACTGAGCTCAAGGTTAAAATAATACCCATTTTTTTAAATTTGTAGTAAAATGGTGCCAAATTCCGTGGAATGTTCTAAAACTATTTCGCAGGCTTTAGGTACAATAATTACAAGACTACATTTACGTCATATCGTTTTAAAATGGCTCAATGTTAAATTTTTCGACACAATGATGCTTGGAAACCCTGGACTTTTTCTTCGGTATGTAAAACATCTCCTTTTTTGCTTATAACGTTTTTTTAAATGCATTTGCATTTTCTCTCTCAACAACTGGTTAGCTTCTTCTTTTATGTCTAATCCATCAAAAGAATGGAATAAGTAGTATGTTTTTTTTTCGGTAAATACCTATACATGAGCTAAAATTTGTAACCGTAATTTGTTTTCGAGTAAATTGGATATCGTTGCACTATCACGCGTCTTAAGATTTGTTAATCCAAATGATGTTTTAAGATTTTAGTATAATTTTCTCCTCACGATTCCTAAAAGGTACCGGTAAACAACCACCTGTGAGCTTTGGGTATCCAAGCGGAAATCAATAGAAATTCCCATCAGTTCACCATCAAGCCCTTCTTCAGTCGACAGAGATCGGCTCTTTAGCCGTACTAAACGAATGTGGAATGCCTTACTACACTATGTTTATTCCTGGCATTGTGATATTTAAGAATTAAAAACCAATGTCTACTATCACCTCCTCTTCAACACATTAATTTTTTTAAAGGTATACAAGACCCTTTGCTTTGAATGTGCTAATTATACAAAAAAATCATTGAAATTTTGATGCCGTTACATAAGGCCAACTTTAAAATAAATTCAGCAGTCATATTTTACATTGCAAAGTTAAATAAGACCAAATTATTTTGGGAAATAAAACCAACTTCTTTATACGGTGAGTATAAACAGTGATTTATGTAAGGAGGAGCATGCTGCAACGATACTGTTGAAAGTAGATTAAAACCAATTTGGCTGGTGCCGTGAAATAAAGCCAAGTGAAATAAGGCCAAATCTCAAGAATTGGATTGGCAATAGGGCCAAGTTTTGAACATTGGTCTTATTTAACTTGGCCTTATTTCACGGCACCAATTTGGCTTTATTAACTTCCCATAGGAAGTTATTGTAATCCAATCCGGTCCGACTTCGACGTTTCAAGGTCCCTATATTCGAAATAAAAGATTTTTAGAGAAATGTTTGTGCGTGCGTGTGTACGTACCCGTAGTTTTTTTCTACCTCCATAACTTAAGAACCAGTAAAGATATCGATTTCACATAAATTTTGTTATGCAGATAATAATACAGATAATAATAAAGAAAGATGCAGAAAGAACTCTCAAAAAAATTGAGTGGGTGGTTTTTTTTCCACAGCAATTTAAAAAAGGTGAAAATTTTGGTTAACCCTAAATATCTCACGAACCAATATCGCTAGAGACTTGAATTACATTTAATATTATGTATTGAAAAAATTCAAATTAACGGATTTTGTATACCTAAATCAAAAAAAAACTGGAAAAAAAAATTGTCACCTCCAAATTTTACGAACAAAAAATGATTTTATCTCCAAAACAATTTTGTGCAACGAAGAATAACAGTCAAATTTTGAGAAAAATTGAATTGACAGTTTTTTTTACAAAAAATTAAAAAAAATTAATAAAAGTTGGTAAAAATTGATTTTCTACTCAAATATCTTTTCAAAACTTTGAGATATTGGCTTCACACGACGTTTATCTTTTAAAAAAATATTGTTGTTTTTAATAAAATTTTGAGAAAAATCGAATTGAAAGTTTTTTTTTACGAAAAAATTAAAAACCTACAAAAAAATTAACAAAAGTTGGTAAAAATTGATCTTCGACTTAAATATCTTTTCAAAAATTTGAGATATTGGCTTTACATTAATTTTATTTTATAAAAAATATTGTTTTCAACATTCGGAAATTTTGTTAGAAAATCGAATTGACAAAAAACATTACTAAAAGTTGGTAAAAATTTACTTTCGACTCAAAAATTTTTTCAAAAATTTAAAATATTGGCTTCAAACTAACTTTATCTCCCAAAAAATATTGTTTTCGTCATTTTTTTTACATATATGTATTTGTTTATGTAAGAAATAAAAACTTTTAAGAAATGCTACTAAAATTGGTAAAAATTGGTTTCGACTAAAAATCTCGTTAACAAAAATAGATTTTGAAATCAAAATTTTTCTTCATATGCAAAATATTGTTGGAAATTTTAAAACTTTTTAGAATAATTCATCTGAAAACTTTTTTAACAAAACACGAAAACTTACAAACCTTTTAAGCAAGACAAATCGATAGACGGGATGGGAAGGAGGTAACATTTTATAAAAACTACGAAATCATTAATGAATCACCACATCTTCTCCTGACATACAAAATTATGATTTGTACAAACAAAATATTCATATTTTTTCCAATTAAAAATTTAAATTTATTTTATTTTATTTCAGGAACAACTAAACTTCTAATATCATCGCAGATTTTATCAAAAGATGACAACAATATATCAAAATTCTAAAATGATTTGACTATTTTCGACCAGAATATTTAACAGAAAAACTCAAAGATGTCACTGACAGTAAAAATTGTGCAGTTCCATCTGCCAAAAACAAAATCAAATCTTATCGGAAGGGTTGAGTTTCGAGGTAAGTTTTTATTTATTTTTTTTTAATTCAAACCAAATTTAATTTACATATTTTAAAATCATTACATTAGTCTACTGAAACAAATGTAAAATTAAACAAATCAAAAAATGCACCTACAAATTATTTAAGATAAACTTTTTAAGAATAGGTGAAGCTCTGTCAAAGCAAAAACTCACATCAAGAAACACAACGAATTGATGCCATGAAAGAAAAAAAAATTCACATGCAAGTTTTTGGTGTTTGCTTAAAGTTTTTCACTCCACGGGAATTAAATTTAGTGGTGTGAAATGAAAGAATTTCATATCACTTGTTCACAGAGCTAGAATTGGCTGCCAGTTGTTTTAACCGCCTACATACAGGATGCGATAAGACTACATGCACATCAGTAACTTCTATTTCGTATTTTTCTTACCACAATTCATTCCCAATTCTCAATTCTGTCAATTTGGTGGACAAGAAGAATTTTCCGTCTATTCAAAACTACTGAAAAATGAACACACATGAAAATATATGTATAAAGAGATCTGAAAGTTCTCTCTATTGGAAAATCTATATGTACAAAAAAGAAAACAAAAGACCATACGCCGCAAGCTTTATGTTTCTTTCAACAATTTATAAAAATTACCAAAAAAATACCTATTTTTTAAATAAATCCAAATCGATACAATTCATATTTTTCTCCTTTTTTCGAGTGGAAAAAGGAAAAACACAAAAGTATAAAACTTTATTTGGATTCATTCATCCTTTTTATAATGATTTTCGATATCAATATCAATTTTGTTTCTTTTTTTTTCTTGTCGGTGTTCAATATTGAAAAATACCCTTTATAACAGTTAAAGGCTGTATAAGGGATACCTTTACCAAAAAATACATTTCAAACATATATGTAATCCATATATGTACGAGCTGATGAAAAGAATGCCATTTTGTGGTTCCATCACCTAAAGGGATTTATTTTCTCTTCTCTACAATATTAAAGTAAAAAAAAAGAAAACATTCCGAAAAAGTTTAACTTTTATTCGAGATAAAATGTATTGAACAAATATTTGAAATGATTTTAGTTTCATACCTACATATCTTTTCTATATGTAAGAGTATGCAAGAATTGATACGAGAAGGTATTTGATTTTCTGTTAATTTTCCAATGGAATTTTTATGCCTCTAGGAAAGGCTATCATCGAATACCTAGCTTTTATGAAAAGCTATAATACCTATATATCAAAAATGGAAATAAGAAAAACAAATAATTTATATTGGATTCTATGCGATGGTATATGGCATGAATATTTAAGGCCTTATTATAATTTGTGGCTTGTTGTTTGTGCCAAATTTGAATACTGTCAAAATTGATTAGAAATTAAGAAAGTATTTCAAATACCTTAAGTTTATGGAAATATCATATGTCAATTATTGTTTTCACCTTTTAAAATCAGTACATCATTTTCTTAAAACAGTTTTAATAACAAGTCTAAATTTAAGACTTATTCGGTAGGAAATATATTGTATAGAAATTCTCGAAACAAAATCAAATGAAGCATACAAAAACAAATTTTCCGTAATTTTTTAATAAAATGGAACTAATCAAGCAAAATTCACTGGTTAACAATTTCTCCAAATAACTGCTAAAGTAATGGATACTTTTATTAAAATTAATGAACAAAAGTATATTCCATCATAACTGGCAATTAGTTTTGTTTATCGTTAGTAAGGCTCATGCTATAGAACAACGGGTATAAATTTCCAACAATTTTGGTTCAATGAGAATTTCAATTAATAATAATATGTAACCACATTTACACATTCATACTTATTTCATTGTTGAAACCCTTTTATTAATTTTATCCAGATCCTGGTGGAGTCATTTATTTATAATTGCTTGTGGTTAGATCATAAAAGTCCAAAAGCAAACAATACCCGAGACATTATTGCTAAATTGTTTATGGTTGTTCATGTGGTTCGAGTACAATGGTGCTAATTAATTTCCTGAAAGAAATATTTGGAGACCGATTGATTCCACAAAATGAGAAAAATTATTATTAACTGACCACGTTGTTTTTGCAATATGTGACTTAATTAAATTTATTTTTCATATGAGGATATATAAAATCACATGTGTCAATGACGGACGTTAATCCAAAAACAAGTAGGTGTTTGGAAAGCAATATTTCAGTCCTTAACGTCATCTGACAAGTTAGCATTACGCTTTTCGAAATTAAATAACTGAGGTATTTTGTTGTAAGTTAGTTTAGGAAAAAAAATGTAGATCGATGATTTTTCAAAATACAGACTATGCTATATTTATGTCAGAAGGCACTTCACTTTGCAAAACAATAGGTTTTCCAATAAAAGGATTTTTTAGAGAAACTGATGTTTATTCAATTGTAAAGCTGAAATATTCCATTAATAATGTTAGCGTCAGGCTCGTTGGGGCAGCAACATATTCTTTCTATGATATTTTCTATTTTCAATTCTAACATTTGCGGCTGTATGTCTTCGATAACCTAAGAATTTCATCTTTAAGGGCTTAAATCAAAAGTGGAACATAAGCACAGCCCATATCTTTCAGGTATGACGTTGTGATTTGAGCTTGCTTATTCGCAAGTGAGGTTAGGCTGGTACAACTGTAAATAGATAACTATATATCAAGTATTGCATTCGTAAAACATTTAGGACTGAAGATTTTAATCAAACATGACATTAAAATGGTAGAGAAGTCGAAAAAAGTGGGTCTCCCAATTCCGTCCGTCTGTCTGTCGTCGCCACTACGTACATTTGTTTGGATTTTTAAAAAAATATTAATATTTATTTTTTATTTCAAAAATTCGATATCTCGAAAACCGGTCATCATTTTTTTATTTATTTAAAAATAAAACAATTAATAAGTTCTTAATAACTGCATACTATAAATATTTTTGAACTAAAACTGAAAATTTTTATATATACCAATAATTTAAAAATAAACGGGTCCAAAGATTTTAAAACAAAAATTTCGAAAAATTAAAAAATGTTTGGAAAATCAAATGGCATTTAAATTTTTGAAAACAAAATTTTTTTTTTAATTGTAAATTTTTAAATTTTAAAATACTATAAATATTTTCTTCAATCCAAAGAAAAATTGCATTTTTGATCATCAAATATTATTAAGACAGTAAAATAGCTTGTGCTTGTTTAAAAACAAATTAACGGTTCTGAGTGGGGGGAAACCCTTTTGGAGCAATACAAAAATATATATTTTTTTATTGAAAGAACCTAACAAACAAAATTTTATAGGACCCACTTTTTTCAACTTTTCTACCATCTTAATGTTTGATTAAAATCTGAAGTTTGAAATTTTTAACGAATGGATGATGGAAATAAAAATGTATTTTAAGTCCATATCTCCATTTCTTCTTGATATATCGAGGACGAAAAAATGCATTCCGAATGTACGGACATACAAACACACAGACGTACTCACCATCCCTCACCATTGATTTAGTTTCTAGAAACCTCGAAACGTCAAAAAATGTTTAAATTTTCAGTTCAACAAATGAATTTAATGAGAAGTTTAAAAATAATAAAAGACAATGCCCTTATAAATTTTTGATAATTTTTTAAGTTCTGCAACTTTTTTACGCAAGACAAAACGTTATGTATATCTACTTTCAGAAATTTTCTGATAAACAAAATATAAAAACTATATTCCCGCAACTACTTTTATATTGGAAGTTAAAAATAAATTACAGTTTCCATCTCTAGAGAATATGCAATGAAACAGCAAGTTCTAAATTAGTCAAGGTGCAGGTACAACGACAGTAAAAAACACAATCCACTTTACTAACATTCTAAATTATCAAATTCGATCTATTAAAGGATTCTTAAAATAATATAAATATAACAAAAAACAAATATCCCAATTCGATCACACAAAAAGTGAAACCCCGAGAATCTAGATGGGTTTTGGATTATCAGACGAACATTCGTTCTAAATGAACAAAAAAGTACGTACCTATACGCCCCTCTTATCATTTCACTAATTTATCTTAATTTTCAGATTTTGTGGTTGAGCAATGAGCATAATAACTTTTTACGCTCATAACGGATTTTTTTTGTCACTTGTTAATCATGAATGTCCCAACCAATTTTGTACCAATCAATATTCGAACTATTCCGTAGTGAAATGTCTGTTTTTACTGGACTATTTAATTACTTATAAACTTAAATTTCACAAAGAGGCTGGGATGCGACCCACACTGATAACTTTCCATCCCGTTTGTCGATTTGTCTTGCTTAAAAGTTTGTCTATATGAATCAATTTTTACCAAGTTTTAGCATTGTTTTTTTTAGGTTTTTATTTTTTGTAAAAAAAGCTGTCAATGCGATTTTTTTCAAAATTTTATCGAATGTTGAAAACAATATTTCTCATAAGCTAAAATTAGTTAGAAGCCATTATCTCAAATTTTTGAAAAGATATTTGAGTCGAAAATCAATTTTTACCAACTTTTGTTAATTTTTTTTTCGGTTTTTAATTTTTTGTAAAAAAAGCTGTCAATGCGATTTTTTTCAAAATTTTATCGAATGTTGAAAACAATATTTCTCATAAGCTAAAATTAGTTAGAAGCCATTATCTCAAATTTTTGAAAAGATATTTGAGTCGAAAATCAATTTTTACCAACTTTTGTTAATTTTTTTTTCGGTTTTTAATTTTTTGTAAAAAAAGCTGTCAATGCGATTTTTTTCAAAATTTTACCGAATGTTGAAAACAATATTTCTCATAAGCTAAAATTAGTTAGAAGCCATTATCTCAAATTTTTGAAAAGATATTTGAGTCGAAAATCAATTTTTACCAACTTTTGTTAATTTTTTTTTCGGTTTTTAATTTTTTGTAAAAAAACCGTCAATTCGATTTTTTTCAAAATTTTAATGAATGTTGACAACAATATTTTTTGAAAGATAAAAGTAGTTTTAAGCCAATATCTCAAAGTTTTGAAAAGATATTTGAGTCGAAAATCAATTTTTAATAACTTTTATTAATCTTTTTGTTTGGTTTTTATTATTTGTAAAAAAACTTTCAATTCGATTTTTCTCAACATTTTTCAGAATGTTGAAAACAATATTTTTTATAAGATAAAATAAGTTTGTAGCCTTAATCTCAAGTTTTTGAAAAGATATTTGAGTCGAAATTCAATTTTTACCAACTTTGAGTAATGTTTTTTTTAGGTTTTTTATTTTTTATAAAAAAAATGTCAATAAGTTTTTTCTCAAAATTTTATCAGATGTCAAAAACATTATTCTTCGTTGCACAAAATTGTTTTGGAGATAAAATCATATTTTAGTCGTAAAATTTTCGAGGTGACAATTTTTTTTTCAGTTTTTTTGATTTATAAAAAAAACCGTTAGTTGGATTTTTTTCTAAAAACATACTTGTTTTGTATCGCGTTACAATATATAATATTAAATTTAATTCAAGTCTCTAGCGTCATTGGTTCGCTAAATATTTAAGGTTAACCAAAATGTTCACCTTTTTTTAAACTGCTACGGTAAAAAAAACACTCACGCAATTTTCTTGAGAGCCCTTTCTGCATCTTTCTGCCTTATTATCTGTATAACAAAATTTATTTGAAGTCGATAAATCTTCTGGTTCTTGAGCTATGGACGACGAAAAAAACGTCGCTAACGTACGGACGTACGTATGTACGGACATACGGACGTACGGACGTACAAACGTACGTACACACGCACGCGCAGACATCTTTCTAAAAATCTTTTATTTGGACTCTAGGGACCTTGAAACGTCGAGAAATGTCAAAATTTTCAATTTGACAAATCGGACACATTACAATAACTTCCTATGTTAAGTTGACAAGTCAAACGTTTTGAAAAGGATTTTTCATTTCATTTTAAATTAGTTGTTAACAAGCTTTCAAAGCGTCATTTTAAAAATATTCAAACAAAAATCAATTTTTCAATGTCAATTTCACAAAAGGAAAAACAATAGAACATTAAAAAATTCCGATACGTTAATGACAATGTTGAAAACGTTAACGAAAATTTGTGGCTATAAATTTAAATCTTTTTTCAACGAATAGAAAAAATTAATTCACAAAAAATTAAGCGAATATGTGGAATGTAAAATAATATGCATTCCTTTATGAATGCCGTTTTTTAAATATGAGAACTAATTTCAGAACATAAGAAACTAATAAACTATTTTTTTTCTCTTTTGTATGTTTTCATAAAGTTTAAAATAAAATTCTAATGGGTGCTAATGGGCACAACATTATATTACAAAAAAAAGAAGTTTTTTGTTTAAAAATAATCTACCGAAAACGTGAGTGTGCCTCAGTCCTACTTATGCGTCTATTTTTAGAGCTAGATAAATCCTTTTGCGAATGAAAATAACATTTTTACGTTTTTGCTTGTGTGATGTTGAAAGCTTTTTTATAATTTGTTCAGTTTACTCGTATAGAAAAACATAAATCCTACTCATCTTTCAGACAAGATTCAGGAACTTCAAGGAAATATTACTAAAAAAAGTCAACATATGTACTTATCTATAATTTACTTCCAGTTAGGTATGTACTTTTTACTTTGGAATAGCAGATACATAGGAGTATGCCCTTAAATAAGAATCTCTATTAACTCTATGAGTGTCGTTACTCCAGTAGATTTTCAAGTAGAAGATGGGCAAAAAATCTTTTAAGTTGGCAGAAAAAAGAAACTAAACTGTCAGCTGTCTCGAAAGGCGAGAGGCTACAAATTATGAAATATGATTATGTTACTTTTTTTCATTAACAAGAAAATATTTTATTTTTTGTTTTCTTTCAAACGGGAACCATAGAAATCCCTATCCAGAGTCTATTGCATCATTATGTCAAAAACTTTAATCGAAATTAAGACGAGAATTTAATTAAAAGTTCACCAGTTAATTAAGTTTCACATTATAAAGTGTGTGAGGCTTGGTAAAGGTATTAAAAATAAAAAAAAAAAACAAAAAGCTCAGGAAGGTCACGTCTACTTTTCTATAATATCGATATGATAGATGATAGAAACTATCGGTTCGAAGGATACATATCTATATAAAGTGTGGTTGCAGTCATTATTCTCTCATTAAAATTGGTAAAATTCGATCTATGAAAGGTTACTACATCACATATCCGAAAATCGTTCCTCTTTCTGCATTAACTTCATGGGAAATTCCTACGTGTTATGTCTTCTTTTATCATCAAAACAGCTTGCAGCTAGTTATCCTTTTCCTGGGTGTAATTTAACACGTTCGTTTGTTTAAGTTTGAACGACGATGTTATTTCCATTTTACATCAAACGCATGTACCAATGGTGCGGGTCTGGGTAACTTATCCTTGCCTTACTTTGACCCAGTTTAAACAATCAAAATAATAAATCTACCGGAAACGGAACTAATACAATTTCTCTTTCGATGCACGAATTGCTTTTGAAACTTAATTTGAAGCAGCCTTGGAATGTTTTTCGTACATCGTTAGTTTGTACGTTTGATTGTAAAGTCAATGTTAATTGAAGAATATCCTTAAACACAGAAATAGCTTTATGTAAAAAGCACATAGAGGACCAAATACTAAAAGAGTATAAGTACATAGGTACCAATTGACAGGACTTTTTGCTCGATTTAAGTGGATAAACGTTTAAGTTTATCTAAGGCATGAGTTTAAAAAAACAACAACAAACAAAACAAAAAGCTATGTACATATGTATGTTAAAAATAAAAAACTGAAAATATTCACATGACTTGAGTTTGAGCCATGAGTATCCATGCGGGTTTAATTTAAGTAGCATTTGCTCAACCGGATGTGAGTGTCACTTAAACATGGAGTGTCTAAAAAGCTTCAGGTTTTTGACGTTGTTGTTGTTTTTTTTTGTTATATAGATATGTATATTTGTTTCTAACTTTAAAATGTGTTGACGCATCAAAGTACACAACAGAAAAAAGTATGCTTTTTACTTATTCTTTTGTCTTGTTGACACCGGTGATTGTCAGAATAATGTCTCATTCAAAATGATGAATGTCCTTGGACTTTTGTAACAGTATAAACGATGTCATAGAGAAAAATATACTCCTTACAGAAATAAAAAACATAAAGCATCAGGTAAAAAGTATCTATTTTTAGAAGTCAGGTGAGAAAATATTGACATAGACATGAAAGTGGGTTGACGATAGAAATTGATGTTTATGGAAATTAGGGGACTTGAAAAGAAAGGCAGTTATGAGTCTTGGTTTTTCATAAAATGGTTAAACTTTATCTTTAGTCTAATGCTTGTATCTTAAAAACATGGAGAAAGAAAATGCATGAATTTATTATGATCCTTTTGATAAAGAGTATTTCAATTGGCGCGGGTAAATTTTGGCAATCTTTGTCGGCCATTTTGTGTTGGTGACATCTGTCAAATCTTTTGTTTATTATTCGGTTGTTTATGCCAAATCATCTTGGCAAGTTACACGATTGAACAGAACGTTCAAATGATAAAACCTTATTATCAAAATGAGTGTTCGTTAACGCAAACGTTGCGCGCATTGCGCCCATTTTATAGTAGACGTGGTGGCCCTTCACAGTCCACTATTTGGTGACCAAATTTAAAATGACTGGTTCTATAAACAATCAGCCAACACCCGTACTTTCAATGAACTCAAGATCCGCCGAGAACATCGCCGCGGTCCGTGAAAGTGTACAGCAGAACACAAGGCAGTCTCTTCTTCGCCGTGCACAAGAACTCGGCCTTTCGCAGACTTCAACTTGGCGAATTTGGCGTCTTGACTTGGGCCTACACCCGTACAAGATCCAATTGACCCAGGAGCTTAAAGTTCATGACCATATAAACAACGCCGTTTGTTCGCTGACTGGGTTTCGAATCGTTTGGAAGAGGATTCCAATTTTGGCCGAAAATTCATCTTAAGTGACAAGGCGGATTTTTGGATGGCTGGCTGTGTTAACAAGCAAAATTTCCGAATATGGGACGACACCAACCCGCGAGGTTCACCAGGTGATAATGCATCCTCAAAAAGTTACCGTTTGGTGTGGATTTTGGGCCGGTGGAGTAATTGGTAAATACTTTTTTGAAAACGACGCATGTTAGTGAGGCCCTCATCGAGTGCTACATAACGATGATAACTAATTTCTTATTGAACCATATGGACCTAGACGACATGTGGTTCCAGCAAGACGGCCAGCGCTACGTTCCACACACCAAACGCCACGATTGACATTTTGCATGAACGATTTGAGGGTAATGTTATCTCTTGCATGGGTCATGTGAATTGGCCACCAAGGTCATGCAATTTAACCCCGCTAGAATTTTAACTGTGGGGTCGCAGGTCTATGCAAATAAACTACAATCGACCGATGTTCTAAAGGAGAACATAACACAGGCCATCACTCAACTTCAGCTGCATCTATGAGGAAGAGTCATTGAAAATTGGACCACTCGGATCCGTACCACCGTAAGAAGCCGAGGGGGCATTTGAATGATGTCATATTCCAAACTTAATGGCATACATGCATAAAACAACAACCCTTTTTTTGATGATTTAGGACTAAGGCTATTGCCTGACTTAATTGTGTCCAATAACAAAGACTCAAAATTTGGTCTTTCTGATGTAGATTGCTTAGTGCGATCAAAAGATAATGGATCTAATGTAGATAATGAAGGATTTCTTCCAGGCGACGCATTCATTTCGGCAATATGGACTTGAGGTTCTGAAAGTTCAGCTTGAACTGGCGAAACAATAGGCGATGATGAAGGTTCTGACGTTGGGGTTGCTACAGAAGGTAAAGATGGAGAGTAAACCCCGATATTTGAAGGAACAAGTTGCGATGATGAAGCTTCTGACGCAGGGGTTGTTACAGAAGGTAAAGATGGAGATGACACCCCGATATTTGAAGGAAAAACCTAGAAAAATATTACCTAAAGTTGATAAAAATTGATTTTCGACTTAAATATCTTTTCAAAAATTTGAGATTATGGCTTCCAATTAATTTTGTCTTATAAGAAATATATTTTCAACATTAAGAAAAATGTTTAGAAAAATCGAATTGACATTTTTTTTTATAAAAAATAAAAACCTAAAAAAAAATATATAAAAGATGGTAAAAATTGATTTTCGACTCAAATATCTCTTCAAAACTTTAAGATATTGGCTTTAAACTAATTTTATATTTTAAAAAATATTGTTGTCAAAACATTCAGTAACACTTTGAGAAAAATCAAATTGACAGTTTTTTACAAAAAAATAAAAACGTAAACAAATAACAAAAGTTGGTAAACATTGATTTTCTCCTCAAATATCTTTTCAAAAATTAAAAATATTGGCTTCAAACTTATTTTATTTCACATAAAATATTGTTTGCGACATTCAGTAATTTTTTTTTATAAAAATCCAAAAATAAAATCTACAAAAAATAGTACGCAAATGCTACCAAAATTGGTTAACGACTAAGAATTTCGTTAGCAAAAATAGGTTTTGTAATCAAACAATTTCATCATATACAAAATATTGATAACATTTTTTACAAAACACGAAAACCTACAAACTTTTTAAGCAAGACAAATCGACAGACGGGATGGGAAGTTATCAGTGTGGGTCGCATCCCAACCTCTTTTTTATTAGTATTCGACAACTTTTCAAAACAAACTTTTATTTGCAAATAAAAATATTTCTTTGCATGTTACTAAAAAGCTTTTCAAAATTCCAAATATAATATGCAAAGCAAAGAACAAATGTAAAGTAACAAAACTTTCCACTTTTCAGAAAAGACTTTGCAAAAAGTGCAAAGTTGCCCAATTTGCAAAGTGAAAAGTTCAAAGTATTTTGCCCGGCTGCAAAAATGAAAATAGAAATGCTTTTAAATATAAATAGTGCCTCGTTTTGGGACACTGATATTACTATTTTTTTAAAAACCTTCTTTTTTCGACTTTACTATACTAACGTAATTGTCTTCTTTGATTAATATCTCGATTTCGAATTTTTTTAGAACACAATACTTTCCATGTAGTTCTTTTAGATCGCAAGAAAAAGCATTGTATAAGTCAATTTATATTTTTGTATTAATAATTTCACTAAACCAACAAAATTTAAGGACTCTTTTATGTTTTTTATTAATTTTTCGAACCGTTTTTAAACGAAATTAATTGCATTAACTGCCACAAGTAAATACAAATGCCTAAGTTAAATAGTAACCGATGGCCTTTGGCTTAGGTAGTTTTGTACTCTACTTCAATAATTCATAATTAATTTTCATCCTTATGATTCTATGGATGGTACTCCACATGAAATGTAACTAATATTATTTCATACTATTTTCTATAAAGAAAAAGTAACTTAAAAATAAACAAATATTTATATTTCAATTTCTGAATAAAATTTAATAAAACATATCATTTTGAAATTGTTAGGTCTTTAGGTACCATCCCTATGAATTATAAATTATATTATACCTCAAAGCACCATAATTGACTTCCTCTGGATAACTTCCACTTCTGAATAATGTATTTAATGTAGTTACGTATGTTTCTATAGGAACCTGCATCCCAATAGCTCTCAAGAGTAATTTCAAAAATCAATACAAAAATAAAGAAATATCAAAATTGTGTTAATGTACTTGTACATAATATGTTGTTGTTCTTCCTTTTACAAGGACTCAAACATTATTTTATTTATATTGCATTGCAATTTAGGTAAACATTCATAAAATGAAAGTAGTTTTGAAATTGAAGAAAGAGAGAATATGTACATACATATTTATTTGAATTAGATTTATTCAGCTTTAGATATCATAAGAAGGATTTTATATATTCACTTTGCTTCCGTTATTTTCATATATGCTCAACTTATTGCTTCAGGTCACAAAGAAAATAAGATTGAAAAAGTAAATCCATTTCTTCCAATGTATGTTTATTTTTAAATTGATTTACATAAATAAGATGTCCTTTATAAAGTGCAGACAGCAAATATAAATTCCACATGATTGTCTTTGCTTTGTGAATTAATAATGATTTGGTTCAGTCTAGTGACTTCCGTTTAGGTAATAAATTTGTATTGATTCCGATACTGATTTCTTAGCCATTAATTCAAGGTCGTCTAGTGTAAATAATGCACTTCGTATACAGGGCTGCCGAAGTGAGTAGTAAGGAAGTATTTCTACTCCACTTAAATCAATATTATCTCGTACATATAAAATATCTTTAAATTTACAATACTTCTAAATCTATTGTATACTTAAATAGAAAGTTCAATTCCTAGAGGTAATACTACACATTGTTGGCAGTTTGATTGGACCTTACTTACTAACTTCCCATAGAAAGTTATTGTAATCGGTCCGATTTGTCGAATTGGAAATTTTGACATTTCTCGACGTTTCAATGTCCCTAGAGTCGAAATAAAAGATTTTTAGAAAGATGTCTGTGCGTGCGTGTGTACGTACGTTCGTACGTCCGTACGTTCGCGACGACTTTTCGTCCTCCATAGCTTCAAAACCAGTAGAGATATTGACTTCAAATAAATTTTGTTATAAAGATAATAATGTAGAAACATGCAGAAAGGAATCTCAAAAAAATTAAGTGGGTGGTTTTTTTTACCATAGTGAAAATTTTGGTTAACCCAAAATATCTCACGAACCAATAACGTTAGAGACTTGAATTAAATTCTATATTATATATTATATAAATCAAAAAGACTGAAAAAAAAAAATAATTTACACCTCGAATATATTTGTAACAAAAAATGAATATACATATCTCCAAAACAATTTTATGCAAAGAAGAAAACCATCTGGTGAAATTTTAAGAAAAATCGATTAGACAGTTTTCTTACAAAAAATTAAATCTTCAAAAAAAATTAATACTAAAATTTGGTAAACATTTAATTTTGAATCAAATTTCTTTTCAAAAATTAAAAAATATTGGCTTCAAACCAATCTTATCTCACAGAAAATATCGTTTTCGACATTCAGTAAAATTTTGAGAAAAATCTAACAGTCCGTTTTTTTCATAAAAAATTAAAATCTAAAAATTGATGTTCGGTTCTCGATATCTCGTGAATAATAGAAGATATTGACTACAAATTAATTTCATTCATCCAATTTGTAATTGTTTATATAAGAAATAAAAACTTTTAAGAAATGCCACTAAAATTAAAAAAAATTGGTTTTCGACTAAAAATCTCGTCAACAAAAATAGATTTTGAAATCAAAATATTTCATTATATGCAAAATATTGTTGGTAATTTTGAAATTTTTAACAATAATTCAACTGACAACTTTTTTAACACAACACGAAAACCTACAAACTTTTAAGCAAGACAAATGGACAGACGGGATGGGAAGTTATCAGTGTGGGTCGCATCCCAGCTTCTTTTTTAATATTCAATTCCATATCGTTAACGGTGAAAATAAAAAGAAGAGGACCTTAATGGCTACCTTGGGGTATGCCATTTGGAAGGTAGCAAGAAAATGGTAGGAGAGAGCACATGTGAAACTAACATTGTACACTTAGTTTTCTAAGTAAAAAGAAATCAATTTTAACCAAATGGATTTGAAGCCAAAACTAGAAAGCATAAAAAGTATACGTCTATTGTTTAAATCATAGGCCTTGCTAAAGATGGTAATCGTAAAGTTATCGAAGACGTAAATCAGCAATGTGTCAATTGGTAATGGAAAATTCCAGGAAAATGGTATGGTTTTGCTATGGTTAGCTGTGCCAACGATTTAGGTGATATCATTTTACATTGGCTTCTGTTAAGAATACACTTGTCATTTTTTATTACTAAAATGAAACCTCTTATTGGAAACGATGTATTTATATCATCAATGAAACTAATTTACACTCTTTTTTTCAATTTTTAGGATAACAAAACAAAAACTATTTGTTTTAGTTGCTGTAATGGATTTTTGTTTACAGTTGATAAAAGTTTTTGTTTACGATATTAATATATATGCAAATACAATATGAGCTTATAACAAAACACTTTTTCTTTTTTCAATGAAAATTCTAAGAAAATTGTGAAGTTTAAGTTTTAACAGAACCAAAGCCTCTAACAAAGTCACAAAAATTAGCCCAACTATGGATAGAGTTTATGATACAAAAATAATAGGGAATGTTTAAATTAAATGTTTATAAAAAAAGGAACTTATGCTAACTGAAGATATACATGTTTCCAAGAAAAAGCTATGCAAAACTAATATTGCCGTCGAGAGATAAAACTCGATATAATAGACACATAGACTAATAATATCATTTTGAAACAATTGGGGGATGACATAAGCATCAATCCCTCACTTGAACTGTAGCATTTTCTACAACATACATGTAAATGCCCACAGGAGAAGACTTCTGGTGCTTGATGTGTTTTTGTTTTAACCCCAGTTGGCTTTAAATGAAGTAGAATTTTAGTTAATTGCCTTAAAACTTGGAACAATCATTTTTCATTAGGCTCTTCTTGGAAATAAATGATATGACTTGTAAAATACAATTTTCACTTTAAGGATAATATTGGTTGTTGTGGAACTTAGGGTATACACTTATAGGACTAAGAAAATCTGTTTCTTTAATGTGTTTTTTTTTTTGGAGGAATGGAACTTTTTTGAAGTAAACCACAACAAATTCATTTGAATTAGCAAAATTTTGACTTTTCCACCTTACAAATTGTCAGATTTCTGACTCCTGCAACTGCGCTTTATTTACTTCATCTTGTCATTGGACGTCAAATTGATTTTCACCCACCCTTTAGATAACAAACAACAAAATCAATTATTTATATTTATCGATCAAATGAAGTTAAATCAAAATATCTATGTATATTCAACCTTGTATATGTATGTTTAAGCAAAGAGATAAGCATCAATGTAAAATACACACAACCCTATCACAGAGGATAAAGGTAGACCAATATTATTAATAATTTATAAAATGAACTATAATTATTTTTCATCATTAAACCTACATTTTCCTACTCGTTATCCTGAATTGCTCAGTGATTACAGTAAACAAAGAAATTAAATTATATCTGCGACTAAAAATGAAAATAACACGAACCTCTATAAATATTAATCATATCCAACTTTATACCTTTTGCTATAATAGCAACAGTGCCCGGATAAATATGTATAGACAACGTAAGTGCAACATATAAATAAATAAATAAATAAATATGTATAAGGTAGGTTTAAAGTTCAAAAGTAAATAAAAGGGAAATAATTTCTTTTTAATGGACATGCAGTTTATTAATAAATTAAACAGCAATTGAATTGATTTATATTCATCAAGAAAAATTTAATGGACGTTAATATATTTATCATCAACCAAAAAATTATTAAATAACATCTATTAAATTTATAAATATAAATTGATTAAAAATGAATCCATGCTATGAATTACGTAGCACTCAAATAAAATTATGTACTTAAATTAGTTAATTTATTTTGATTATTAAATAAAATGTTCATACAAAGGCAAATTATATTATGAAATTTTATTTAATAATATATCTGTTTTTTTTTTGTATTTCAGGAGTTGCCCATATCACTTCTGAGTTAAGTGGGAATTCACCAAGTATTGACGTAAATCAGGTAAATTAAATTATATGCAATAATCACAAATATAAATAGAAGTAAAATAAAATCAGAACTATGCCAAAATGTAATTATTCATAATTTGCATTAACAATAAATTGTTATGCATGAAATTTCAAAAATTATGTTCTTCCTATAAAATCCGAAAAATATGCAATTAGTAAAATATTTCTGAAGGAAATCACAAACCACTTTACCGTTTTATTGCTAAAAACCAAGCATAAGGCAATTAAGGATTTTTTTAGTACTTCAGTAATGAAGCAGAAAATTAATATAAAAAATAAAATAAATTAGGTGGCGCAACAGTCCGTAGAGAACCAGGGCCTAGTGACTTACAACTCTCAACCATTCCTGTGTGCGAGTACTGTTGTCAGGGATGGAGGGGACCTACAGTTTTATGCCGAATCCGAACGGCTAATTTGAGAAAGCACTTTTTCATGACAAGCATTACTCTTGGAGAATTTGTCAATTCCTCGGAAGAGGCAGTACCCGTTAATTTTTTAAATTAAGGTGGCACAGGCAGGGATCGAACCCAAGACCTCTCGCATGACAGTCCAACGCACTAACCATCATGCCACGGGTACTACAATTAATATAATTTAGAAAAATAAACTCAACATCTCCTCGTTATACTTGGAAATATATGTATATATATAAATATAGCTGCAACTACAAAAACCTTTATACAAAATTAATTAATTTGTTGTATATGTTTAATAACATAAAAACGGATTTCATAATACCCTCCTTGGATTAAGGCCTACGATAATTCACTATGATTCTACATATTTCTGCATCCATTCGTCTATAGACTAACCAAAAAGCATATTTACTCCAGACAAATTCCAAGTATTTTTTGTTTTAAACATTGTGTGCGGAATCTTCCAAAGTTGTATGAGAAAATATTGTTTTCTTACATAACCTTTAAGCTGTAAACGCAATTGAAAAGAGATCAGTAGGAAACTTGAAATTAGTTGTAAACGATTTATCGAAATGTTAAAGCCAATTCTACTTAAGTAAATATCAGTAAATATTTACTTTTACTTTAAGAACAAATTTGGACTAGCTACTTACAAATTAGATTCAATCGAAAACATTCTCGCAAAGACAAACTTTGTTGGACAGCTTCTATATACGTCCTGAAAATTTCTTCAAATGTTCTCTTAATTTAGAGAGGATAACTAATGTTAGGGACTATGAAGTAAAGTTTAATCAGAATTATTTAAAAACTATAGTTTAATTTTCAAAATTGTAAATTATAGCTCATGCAATTCTAAACAAAAAATATTACGACACTTAATTTTCGAACAATTATAGTTTTGAAGAAAATCTGTTAAAAATATGGATAGCACGCGCATACAGTCAAAATGTATAAACTCCCCGTAGGAAGTTTTTTTGAGTTGAGTTGACCCAAAATATCTCACAAACTAATAACGCTAGTGACTTTTATTAAATTTTGTATTAAAAAATGTGACGTGATATAAAACTAGTTTAAATTCCAATGTTATCGGTATGATTTGTCGAATTGAAAATTTTGACATTTCTCGACGTTTCAAGGTCCCTAGAGTCGAAATAAAAGATTTTTAGAAAGTTTTATGTTCGTGCGTGTGTACGCACGTTCGTAGGTTCGCGACGTTTTTTTCGTCGTCCATAGCTCTCAAGAAAATTGCGTGGGTGGTTTTTTACAATAGCAGTTTAAAAAAAAGGTGAACATTTTGGTTAAACCTAAATATCTCATGAACCAATGACGCTAGAGACTTGAATTAAAATGTATATATGTAATATATATTTTAACGTGATACAAAACAATTATATTTTTGGAAAAAAACCAATTAAAGATTTTTTATAAATCAAAAAAACTGAAAAAAAAATATTGTCACCTCGAAGATTTTACGACTAAAATGTGATTTCAGCTCCAAAACAATTTCGTGCAACGAAGAATAGTGTTTTTGACATCTGATAAAATTTTGAGAAAAATCTAATTGACAGTTTTTTTTATAAAAAATGAAAACCTAAAAAAAACATTACTCAAAGTTGGTAAAAATTGAATTTCGACTCAAATATCTTTTCAAAATTTGAGATAATGGCTTCTAACTAATTTTAACTTATAAGAAATATTGTTTTCAACATTAGAAAATTTTTTTAGAAAAATCAAAACGACATTTTTTTTTACAAAAAATAAAAACCTAAAAAAAAATGTATAAAAGGTGGTAAAAATTGATTTTCGACTCAAATATCTTTTCAAAAATTTGAGATAATGGCTAATTTTTTCTTATAAGAAATATTGTTTTCAACATTCGATAACATTTTGAGAAAAATCGAATTGACAGTTTTTTTACAAAAAATAAAAACCTAAAAAAAAACAATACTAAAACTTGGTAAAAATTTACTTTCGACTCAAAAAGCTTTTCAAAAATTAAAAATATTGGCTTCAAACTTATTTTATTTCACAGAAAATATTGTTTTCGATATTCAGTAATTTTTTTTATAAAAATCCAACAGTCCGTTTTTTCATAAAAAAATAAAATCTACAAAAAATAGTACGCAAATTTGGTAAAAATTGATACATATAGACAAACTTTTAAGCAAGACAAATCGACAGACGGGATGGGAAGTTATCAGTGTGGGTCGCATCCCAGCCTCTTTTTTTTTATAAATCAAAACAACTGAAGAAAAAAATGTGTCGCTTCGAGTAACTAATAACGTTATATGATTTACCTCCAAAATTTTTCGAAAAATCAAAGTAACGGTCAATAAAAATAATATTACTAAAAGTTCATGAAATTGATTTTCTATTACAATATCTTGCCAAAAGTTTGAGATATTGGCTTCAAACTAAAAATTAAACAAAATTTATATAAAAATACAATTATAAGTTTTTTTTTTCAAAAGAAAAAATAAAATCTACAAAAAATACTACAAAAGTTTGGTAAAAATCGATGTTCGATTCTCGAATAAATCAAGGTATTGACTTTAAAATGATTTCATTCTGTGATAATTTTTATTTGAAAAATCCAAACCGGTTTTTTTTTTTTTATTAAAGAAATACAATCTTTACAAAATGCTATTAAAATTGGTAAAAACTGGTTTTCGCCTAAAAATCACGTCAAAAAAAACAGATTTTGAAATCTTTTTAAAATGTTGTTATTGGGTGAAGAAATTTGTATTTTTGGCATAAGTTTTGAAAATCGCCACTAGCTTAAAAAAAAAACATTTTTGTTTCTATTTTGTTGAAAAGTCCAGTTCGAAATAATTTTTTCACAAAATCGTTTAAGAGCATTTATGTGACCAGTACATTTTTCAATGCCCTTGCTTCAATTCGTTCTTAAGAATAATGATATATATAAATAGCTGACAACGCGTTTAAACCTTCTGTTTGATAGTATCAACATATTAACACATTCTTGTGCGTGCGACGTGAGTTTTGGAAAGCCAAAAGTCGGTAAAATCGCTAACATTTTTTCACTTATAGGGGACTGAAAACTTCTTTTATCAAATACAAAAAAGAGGCTGGAATGCGACCCACACCGATAACTTCCCATACCGTCTGTCGATTTGTCTTGCTTAAAAGTTTGTAGGTTTTCGAGTTGGGTTAAAAAAGATGTTAGTTGATTTATTCTTAATAATTTTAAAATTAACAACAATATTTTTCATATAAAGAAATAGTTTAGTTTGAAAGTCTAGTTTTATTAAATAAAGAACATTTTTACCAATTTAAGTAGCATTTCTTAAATTTTTTCAAATTGGATGAATGAAATTAATTTGAGAGATATCAAGAACCGAACATCAATTTTTACCAAATTTGCGTACTATTTTTTTTAGATTTATAAAAAAACGGAATGTTGAATATTTATAAAAAAAAAACTACTGAATATCGAAAACAATGTTTTCTGTGAAATAAAAACAGTTTGAAGACAATATTTTTAATTTTTGAAAAGCTATTTGAGTCGTAAATAATTTTTTAACACGTTTTAGTATTGTTATTTTGTTAGGTTTTTATTTTTTGTGAAAAACCTGTCAATGAAATTTTTCTCAAAATGTTACTAAATGTTAACAACAATATTCTTAAAAAAATAAAGATAGTTTAAAGCCAATATCTCAAAGTTTTGAAAAGATATTTGAGTCGAAAAGCAATTTTTACCAAATTTTATTAATTTTTTTTTTGTTTTTATTTTTTGTTAAAAAATTGTCAATTCGATTTTTCTCAAAATTTTTCCAAATGTTGAAAACACTATTTCTTATAAGTTAAAATTAGTTGCAAGCCATAATCTCAAATTTTGAAAAGATATTGGAGTCGAAAATCAATTTTTACCAACTTTTGTTAAATTTTCTTTTAAGTTTTTATTTTTTATAAAAAAAAACTGTCGATTCGATTTTTCTCAAAATTTTTTTAAATATTGACAACAATAGTTTTTAAAAGATAAAAGTAGTTTAAAGCCAATATCTCAAAGTTTTGAAAAGATATTTGAGTCGAAAATAAATTCTTACCAACTTTTATTAATTTTTTTTGTTTAGGTTTTTATTTTTTGTAAGGAAACTGTCAATTCGATTTTTCTTTACATTTTTCAGAATGTTGAAAACAATATTTCTTATAAGTTAAAAGAAGTTGGAAGCCATAATCTCAATTTTTTGAAAAGATATTTGAGTCGAAATTCAATTTTTACCAACTTTGAGTAATGTTTTTTTTAGGTTTTTATTTTTTATAAAAAAACTGTCAATTCGATTTTTCTCAAAATTTTACCAGATGTTGAAAACTTTATTTTTCTTTGCACAAAATTGTTTTGGTGATTAAATCATTTTGTTTTCGTAAAATTTTCGAGGTGACAAATTTTTTTTTCAGTTTTTTTGATTTATAAAAAAAAACCGTTAGTTGGATTTTTTTTCAAAAAATATAATTGTTTGGTATCACCTTACAATATATTACATAAAATTTAATTCACGTCTCTAGCGTTTTTGGTTCGTAAGATATTTAGGGTTAACCAAAATTTTCACCTTTTTTTTAAACTGCTATGGTAAAAAAACCACCCACGCAATTTTCTTGAGAGCCCTTTCTGCATCTTTCTGCCTTATTAGAATTAGAATTAGAATTAGAACTTTATTCATTTCAATAACATTTTACTAAGAATACATACATATATTTAGATAGGATTGAATTGAATAATTATTAAGGCATGACATATTTATGTCGTCTGCCTGAGTAGCAATTAAAGTAGTTATTTCTCAAATTTATTAATATATAAAAAAAAAAAAAAAAAAATTAAATTAAAAAAATTAAATTAATTAATATAAAATTAGGAACATGTTTTATAAGTTATAAGTTTACATTATCTTTTTTTATGCCAAGTGAAAATTTCTTTTGATACTTGTTATTTAAAAAGTTTTATCAAGCTTTTCATTTACTTTGAACAATTATCACATACATTTAAATATTTTTTTTTTTTTTTTTTTTTTTTGTAGCTTTTAGTTTAGTTAAAACAAAATATGGGATCGATTGACTTATAGTTTAGTTAAAACAAAATTATGATTCTAAGATTAATTAACAGAATTTAATAGGACTTTTAGATTAGTTAAATCGGAACTTCAAGAGAATTTTACTTTATTTATTATTTACAACTTAAATACACTCTCATCTGGCTAAAAACTTTCGTTGATGATTCTTGACCTATACGACAGCGCCTCTCTGCAATATTCATATAACAGCCTCCAATCTCGTCCATTTATATAGGTTACCAGTTCTTCCCATTGGAGGGTGTTTTTTCCAAAGTATACACGCCTTATTTCCTTCATAATTGGACATATCCCTATAAAATGTTTTAAGTCTTCCCTTTGTTGTAGATTGCAAAGCGTACATATGTCTATTACTTCGATTTGATGTGGTCTGTAGTTCAGTCTTAGCATTTCTCCTCTTATTTTAAATAATGTTGAGATCATGTTTCTACTGAAGGTACTGCTGAAATAATTTTTCTCGTTAAGATTCAGGTTACACTTTGAGTAGTATTGTCTTTCAGTAGATGATCGAGCTTTTTCAATAAACTCATATCTTTCATTTTCATCAGTGACAGCTATTACTTCGTACATAGATTTTTTCCAATCAGTTGAAGTTATATCTGACAAGTTTAAAACAATTCCACAATTCGCTGCTAACAGATTCCAATCCTTAACGAAGAGTGTCTTTTGCCTCACTGCAAATTGCAATATCTTCTTCGGGAGTCTACTTTCATTCATATGCAACACTTTTATAATATAATCCGCATTGAGTTTTAGAGTTGAGATGAACATTGTTGATAGCCCTGTTTCCAAATAATACATATATTTAGGAGTGTTGATGGGCAAAAAGAAGATTTTTCTCAAAAAAAAGCGAAGCAGATATTCCACGAGCTCGAATTTTTGCGATCCCCACACTTGTGCTGCATAGAATAAAACTGATTTTGCAGTTGCATTAAATACTCTATGCTTTGTATTTAGAGCTATAAGATTGTTGTTGAAGATTTTTTTCCAGTTGGAACATATTGCTAATTTGGCTTTATTTAGTTTGTTTTTCAGATGCTTCTCCATCTTCATATTGAAAGTAAATTCAACTCCCAAATATATGTATGATTTCACTACCTCCAGAATCCTTCCTTCGTATTTCCAGCTTTCATCTCTTGCCGTTCTACCAGAACCATTTTTAAAAACAATTACTTTTGATTTTTCGGTGTTGACTTCCAGCTTCCACACTTTGCAATACTCCGCTAATCTGTTAATCATTAGCTGTAGGGCGTTAGGTGATTCTGCCAGCATAACAATATCATCTGCATACATTATTACTTTGATCTGCATATTACCGAATTCAACTCCACATGGCAGCCAATCCACTATATCATCTATAAAGAGTGAGAAGAGCAGTGGACTGAGATTGCATCCTTGTCTAACTCCTTGTTCAATATCTATCTTATCAGATCGTTCTGTTCCATTGTAAATAAATGCTGAAGTATGTTGGTACATTTTCTCAAGAATACGGACAAAATTCGTGGAGAGTCCTAAATTGTAAAGCTTGTAAAATAGGGAGTTTCTGTGAACAGTGTCGAAGGCAGCCTTGAAGTCTACAAAAAACGCATATAGTTTTTTATTTTGTCTAATCTTCCATTGAACTAGTGATTGCAGAGTAAATATGTTGTCTATCGTGGAGTATCCTTTACGAAATCCGCTTTGGAACTCGCTTAACTTATTTTCCTCTAGAACCCAGCTGTATACAAAAATGTATTTGAAGTCAATATCTCTTCTGGTTCTTGAGCTATGGATGACGAAAAAAACGTCGCGAACGTACGGACGTACGAAGGTACGTACACACGCACGCACAGACATTTTTCTAAAAATCTTTTATTTCAACTCTAGGGACCTTGAAACTTCGAGAAATGTCAAAATTTTCAATTTGACAAATCAGACCCATTACAATAACTTCCTATGGGGAGTTAATAAAGTAACTTCCTAACCACGTTTTGAGTATAAAACTAAAATACTAATGAAAAGCTTTGCTATAACAAAAAAAAAAACCCACATTCTAGACATATTTATAAAATGTTTGATATAAAACTTCTATCAAAAAGGCTTAATTTCAAACTTTAAAACTAATTTAAGAATTTTTAAATAGATTTTTGAAGAAATTCTAAAATTTACTTAAGAATTACATATATAAAAACACTTATGGAAGGATACCAAAAACTTACCAATTTTATAAGGTTGGAGATCGATATTTACGTACATATGTGTGAAGAATACACATCTTTTCAATTGTTTTCACTAATTTCTAACCAAAAACTTTTCAAAACAATCAATTAAATTAAAACACCCAAAAAGTGAAAGTGTTTAAAACTCAATAAATTATTGAGTCACCATCTGTCATTTAATTTCTATCATGATATCTTGTTGTCATATACTTTCACTTAAATAATGGGACTTCGAAAACAACAAAGTATTCAATATTTTTTTCGAATCATCTCTTATTCAAAAACCTATAAATATTGATAAACTGTTAGAAAACTTTTTTTCAAAAAAAACATTTGTTTGTCCAAAACGAAAGAAGGAATGTTTTGTTCAAAAAGTTTTTCCTTTATATTCTTCAAAATTTTGTACATATGTCTCGCTACTCCTGAGAATATTCCAAAAACCTCCAGGCAATAAATAAATTCTTCATTGGCAAAAGTCAATTGATGTCAACACTTTGAATTATGCCCTGAATTAAATATTTGTGCTTAATAATAAAGCTGTTAGAGTTAAGCTTAGTTTTCAAGTGTCCCCCTTTTCTTATATTATAAGTTTAACTGTCAACGTGGTGAACCTAAAAGGCTGCAGGTATTCAACTTCGGTTATAACTTTCAACACAATTTGGTTGCAACACTCGTACTTTTGAAACTCTTAAACTATTCCAACCAATTTAAGAAAGTCTTCTTCTTTTTCTTTTCTATAAGAGATAGAAAATTCTTTTTATTTTTTATTAATTCAAGTGTCAACAATAAAACCTTTATTTTGGTATTCTTTTCGGTTTACATTCATCAAGGACCATTCTCTTGGTTTGGGTCTCAATGGCTTAGGTACCTTTCTAGTTTTCTTCATAGTTTATTGATTTTATCATTTTGCTAGCAGGAAAACTTTTCCATCCTCTTGTCATCATTATTCCAGATGCTATGTCATTATTTCTTCAAAATCCTTAAAGCCCCAAAGAGCACTTTGGTACACACACACTCCACGACCAACCAACCAACTCCACTTCGTTGTCGCCGTCAAAGAAGGAGAAGTAGAAGCAGAAGATTCTCTCACGCAACGAACCTTCATCATTTCTTACATAAGAAGACGTTTTCCAAAAACGAAACCAAGACAAAAAAAAATTGCTCAAGACATTTCCTTCCAAAAGAACTTCGGCCAAGGTGACACTTACCTTAAACTATATACACCAACACCGGGCTATAGAGCTACGAGCAGCATCCTCTGTCCCCAAAAACTATTGGGAAGAGGTTGTATGCGGTGTGGTATTATTTTATGTGAAGATTCATGAGTCGTGCTGCACGGATTCTTCCTTTCTTCTTGCTCTTTCCTTATTTCAATGGGGTGGAAACAAAATAAATAATCTCTCGTCCCACTACCAGCCACAGCAGCAGCACCAGCGTCATCCTCAACCTCATCGCCAGCTTGTGTAGGGAATTCCAGGATAATTTTTGTTTGCTCCAAAGGACGAAATGTCCTTAAGATGTTAGGTGAGATTATTTGTGTTTGCTTAAGGCCTAGTGATGTTTTTGTTCGCGTGTTGTTTTTATGATAATTTCTTTTGCTCTGTGTTTGCTTTTGCTTTGTTCGTAAAGAAGTTTTCTACCGGAATTCACAATATATTTAGATAAACTACTCATACACACACCCCTGCCATAGAAAAAGGATATAAAGCTGTAGAAATTCTTGGTCAATGATGGAAGAAATATAAGAAAATACATAGAACAAGATTATACGATGCTGTTGTCGTTCCATTTAAATGGAGGTATGTAGGTATGTTCCTTTGAGAGCATAAGGAACGGATAAATGTCAAGAGGGATGTCCTTCGCATGTGTTCTATATTGACAATTTTATTAAGGATATATGTGTTCCTCTATGCCTTTTTATGTGTAAGCATAAAGGTCCATAATTGACTCCAGCCTCCTAATGTGATGCAGATGTAATTTGTTGTTACTTTGAAAAGCAAATGCTTTCTCAAATTGGCGGGAGGAATGTTAATCTTTTGTATAAGCAAAAAAAAAAAGGAAGGAGATCCTTTTGTCTACCTTCCTACATACAAATCAAGTGAAGAGGGTGAGAGGGTGGGTTTAAGAGGGAATATCATTATGTGTGTAGATATGTATTTAAGGCGAAAAGTAAAAACAAAGTAGATGCATATTTAAGTAGGCAGGTAGGAGGTCGGGTCTTGCCGGTTTTGTGTGTGTCATGCTATAAAAAAACTTAATTAATGGGATTCTTCATGCAATCAAATGTAAATTACGAGTTCTGTAGAAAAATAAAAAAATATTTTTATTTTTGTATATGTTGTATGGGTTGGGTACCTAACTACCATTTAAATATGAAAAACTTTTAAGTAGCTTTATGAATATGTGAATAAGAAATAAATACTTATATTTAATTCGTGACCTCTGGGCAAGAACTAGCAAACGTTTTTGATGGCAGGGGAGTGATGAAAATACTATAATTTATCTTTTTTTACGTTCATTATAAATAACAAGGTTATAAGTATGTATTGTATGGATACTTATGTTAAGGCAATTTTCGGAAACGTAAAATAAATTCTGTTAAGATTTTAATTGTAGAACTAAGTAAGTATCGAAACTCTACCAATTATACTCATAATCACCTGCACTTCTATCGAAATTTGAGAAAAATAATATTTTTGATGTATTAGAATTTTTATGAAGTATTGACAACTGCAGTAGATTTTGTTTCATTTAACTTAAAACGATCCTGGCAATCCTTCTGTGGCACTATAGGAGAAACTTCTGAAGCCTCCAGGCTACCGAAAATTCTTTCAACCAATCCAGCGATGCCAAGCTGCTTGAAAAATGCAGACGACTCCTGGACAAATTCAAGTAATGAATCGCTGAATTTACTATTGGATACTCACTTTCCTGGTAGTTCCCTAACCGCAACTTGCAACAATCATATTCGTCCAAGTTTCAATATAACATATCCACAAGGTCTGATCATAAGGGACGAGCTACAATGGGCTCTCAACAGGTTTAAACCATTTAAATTTACCATTTTGTTTGTGTTTTGTCTCCTTTTTGTGTTTTTGAAATGATTGTATTAAAATTCAAAAAACTATACATAAATTGAAATAAAAATATATGAAGTTTTAGTTTTTAATAGATTTTATTTTAATAATTTTCACAAAAATATTTTTTTTTTTTTTTTTTTTTTGGGAGGCGACGCGTTTCGGACTTAGTCCATCATCGGGCGCAACACAAGTTGTGTCCATATTCCCTCGGCATGTAGAGAAGTTAAAGTTGTTTTTATACCCAAAGCAGGTAAAACCTCGCAAGTCAGACCTATTAGTCTATCATCATTCATTCTTAAGACCTTGGAAAGATTGATTGATATCCATTTAAGGACAAGTATTGATACAAGACTTCTGTCTTCGTCTCAACATGCTTACTGTAAAGGTAAATCGGTGGAAACAGCGTTATACACCTTAGTACGCACCATCGAATATTCCTTCCATCATAAAGAGTTCACTATGGTTGCTTTCCTTGACATCGAAGGTGCCTTTAACAACGTGGACACATCTGCACTAACATCTCTAAACGTAGAGAGTTCGCTTGGGGAGTTAATTCATTTAATGCTGACCAGCAGAATAATTAACTCAAAACTGGGCAACTCTTCTGCTAGAAGATTCGTTAGTAGAGGGACACCGCAAGGTGGTGTTCTATCCCCTCTCCTCTGGAACCTAGTGGTGAATGAAATCCTAACAAGTCTGGATGCGGAGGGTTTCATTTGTTAACCCTCCCTAAATTAAAGGAATCCAATTAAAATTCTCATTCGAGGCTAAGTACCTGGGTCTTATTTTAGACAAAAAACTAAATGTAAAAACTAAAACGCAATGTACAAGAAAGAGTCAAAAAGCTACTGTAGCTCTCTTTTCTTGCAAAAAAGCTATTCGTAATAAATGGGGCTTACAACCCAGAATCACGCATTGGCTATACATATCGGTAATCAGACCGATTTTAATGTACGGTGGAACGGTCCAACGTTCAGCTTGCCTATGTATAAGCGGACTATGTACGACCCCATCTGCGGCACTGGACACCTTACTTTACCTAACACCTCTTGATATATTTAGCAAACAAATAGCTGCAAGCTCTGCTATTCGCCTCAAAGTTCGTCGCAGTGGAATGATAACAAAATTAGCCACTCCGTAATTCTTAGGTATTTATAATTGATTCCAAAGCACACAGACTACACCATCCCCCAACTGCAATTCGACAGAAACTTCCAGATTTCTATACCTTCCAGATCTTTCTTGGAGGATAGGGCATTCCTGGAAGATGAGTCAATCCACTTTTATACAGATGGATCAAAAACAAAAGAAGGGGTTGGTGGAGGTGTGTACTCTGAACGACTGAAATTAAGTCTCTCATTCCGCCTTCCCAATCATTGTAGCGTGTTCCAGGCGGAACTTTTGGCGATAAAAGAAGTCGTTTTCTGGCTTTAAGAAAACGTGATATCAACATCTGATATCCGTATTTTCTCAGATAGCCAGGCCGCTATCAAATCTCTGGACTCTGTCTCTACAAATACAAACTCTATAACAGTCCATAACTGTCGATCATCTCTAATGGAGATGGCACAACTGTTTAATATTCACCTTTGCTGGGCCGGGCCATAAAGACATTCCAGGTAACTGTAAGGCAGATGAACTCGCCAGGAACGGTACAGTACAGCCCATCCTACCACGTTTGGCACGTACTGGCATACCAATCGCTACTTGCAAACTATTACTAATGCAGGACGTTATGAAGAAGGCAAACACCAGGTGGAACAACATCACCACGTGTCAGGTCACAAAAAACATCTAGCCAGCACTAGATTTAAAGTGATCAAGGTGCTTGCTATCTCTAAGCAGATCGCATATAAGCTCGATAATAGGTGCCATAACTCGACACTACCTAATAGGAAAGCACGCCACGCGGCTAGGCGCATTCTCAAATGACTTTTGCAGAAGCTGTATGGATGAGGAAGAGGAGGAAACAGTTCTTCACCTTCTCTGTACATGCCCTTCTCTAGCTCAAAACTTCTATAACGACCTCTCACGTTTCGCAAGAGACTCAAACTGGTTTCATTGAGCCTAGGAGAAAGCCTCAAGATTCATGTGGTATCACAATGGGCCATTAAACTGGGATAAGTGTGTCCTATTCTATCACGGACAGCCACTTTAACCTAACCTAACATAGAACTCAAGCAAATATCATTGTTGTAGACCCAATCACTTTTAAGTTATGACAGAGTCATTTTAACGTTTGTTGTACATTTGTTTATAGAAGACAATGTAGCATAGATATATGGTACAATACCCGTACTATAGTAATATTGTTCTGGATCTAATGGAAGCTAACGCAACAACCTTAAACAGGGAGAGCCATCTGATGTTCGTTTACTACAAGTTATGTTAAAGCTGAAAGCTGTTTTCCACTCGAAATCTTGGCAGAAAATAATTATCAAATTGAAATGAGTCGCTTAACGTTTCAACAACATTAAATATGCACAAATTGATTCCAAACGGATACTGTGTGACAAAATGGACATTTTTGATAAAAAATTGTTGGCCGAAATGTATACAAATTTGTGCAAAAATTGTTGAAACTGTGATTTTATTATAGAACACTCATAGTCTCTCGTCGATTGATTAGGCTAAGAACCAACGGCGATTTTCACCAACTTTTACTTATTTGGACGGCATCATTGAGCCTCAAAGCAAAACCACAATATACATCTTGCACACCATCAGATGTTAATTGTACCGATATTATTGATTTAGCTTTTAAGGCCAGAATCATAATTGTATTTCGGAAAGTATTGGACATATACTGACAGGATTAGTTTCGAAATGAAGAAAAACCAGTAAGGTTGAAATCGTTAAAATCGACAATATTTAAAAAAAAAAAACTAACGATTTTCGAGATTTTGTCAATTTTTAGGCATGTTGCAGTTGCGCCTAAAAAGGGAGATATATTTATCCCCCCCCCCCCCCCCCTTCCATCCATCACAATTCTTCTTTTGCCCCAATATTTTCACTTCAGAGTTCAAATTTATCTTATGGCTAATTAAATATTCTTTTTCTTTTAGTATTAATTCTTCGATATTTCGTAAAAACGTATTTTAGCTGAAATTGAGCATCTGTATCCTGAAAAGTGTTACAACTACAGACACAAATTAAGGATTAAATTGTACTTAATTTATTTGCCTTAAGATCGCAGAACATGATTGTATCAAAATTTTCAAAGAGGAAAATAATAGATACCAATAAGCGAAAAAACGCTAGTAAGAAAATGATGACCAATTTTCGATTTTTTTTGTTCAAAATTTGATATTTTTATAAAAATTCGAACAAATAAACAATGACATTTTTGATCATTAAATATTGTTGAGACAGTATAAGAGCATGTACAGAAAAAAATTTATTAAAATCGAGTCTTTCGTTTTTGAGAAAACTTAAAATCAGAATTACGGTTTTATGTGGGGTACCCTTCTGGAGCAATACAAAAATATTTATTTTTACTAAGCCAAATTAAGAAAACAATTTTTTTAAAAAATTTAATAAAAATCTATCGGTTCGATAGAAATTTGAATGTACGATTTTTGACCAAAAACTTTGTGTGGGGGACTGCTGTTATTTTTAGTTTGAAAAAAAATGCATAACATGAAGTTGCTTAAAACCTTAATTTCTATGTTTTAAATCAATCGATTTGATGTAGGTGCGAGAATGACAGATAAAAATTAGAGTTCGAAATATTTTAAAATGCAATACTTGCCATATAGTTCCTATATATCGCAAGTAAAACAGTTGGATGTCGATATCTTTCTTTATTCTCAAGACACTTAAGTCGAAAACCATTTTTATCAGTTTTCTGCTGTTTTAGGTTATTTGTTAATATAGTTGTCAATGTGATTTTTCTTAAAACTTAACTAACAATATTTTGCATATGATAAAATAAGTTTGATTTCAATATTTGTTTTTATTCCCGATATATTTTGGTCAAAATCCAATTTTTGTCAAGTCAAGCATTTTTGAAGGTCATTATTGCTTAAAACAATAATACCGATGAGATTTTACTAAGAAAATTGCCTTAATACATATTAATTTTACACATAAAAGAATAACTTTGGAGTCGATACCTTTATTTATCGAGTTTAATATAAGTTCTAACGAATTTTGTATAGATTATTAAAAAAAAAAAAAACTGTCCATTGTATTTTTTTTCTTTATTTGACTCAATTTTTAAGACTGTTTTTATAAAATTAACTTAATTTAAAGCCAATGGCGCAAAATTTTAGACGATTTAGTACGATGTTAAATCGTTTTTAGTATGATACTAGGTTAAAAAAAGGATTTTGATAATTTTAAACGAGTTTAGTATCGTACTATCTTCTTAACACTTTACTAAAGATAAAATCACCAAATGGCTACTTTATCTTTTTAGTATCGTACTAAATCTGTATGACATATGTCATTTTTCTCAAATGTGACAAAGTGTTTTAAAATTGATAAATTGTGAAATAAAATGTATTTATAGATATCATAAAAAGTAAATTAATTTAAAATGTTTTCGGAGGAAGAAGATTTTAAAATGTTTGAGGATTCAGTGTTGTGTAGGAAAGTTAAAAGTTTTAAAACTCGAGCAAATCCTCTTGAAGAGCTGGACGATGGTGAATTTTACTCCAGGTATATTTTTGATAAAATAAAAATAAATAAAATAAATAAAAAAATAATAAGGTACATATGTTTTTTTTGTACATTACATTACATTTCACACTACTCGGCACATAAATGTACAGAGTAGAGAACACAGCACCTTGAGCGACAAGACTATATAAGTCGATAACAACACAAGACATTAATACAAGACAGAAGGACAGAGGAGAAAGAAGAACGAACAGTTAGAAAGAACACATGACAACAGCACGCGGTAGGTTTCGAGTCGGTCCCCCATCTGACTACTAACTGCGCTCACTGATGCTTGATTTCGGTGATCGATGGGAACCGATGTTTGCTCCACAATCTGTCATTATTTAGATGTGTTCATGGTTTTTTTTTTTAATAAAATGGGTTTAGCATGATACTAGTTAGCAAAACAATAAAAAGTGTTTAAAATTAATGAAAAGTTAGTAGATTACTATGTATTTAGTAAATTGTTAACTAGTATCGTGCTAAGGCCTTAATAATAGGTTGTTTAAAATTTTGCGCCAATATCTTTAATTGTTGCCAAAATATTCGAGTCAAAAATAAATTTTAAACAACTTTTAGGAGTATTTTTTGTAAAAAAAAATACCACTTCGGATTTTCGAAAAAAAACTAAAACAAAATTGTTTTCGAAGTAGTAACATTTTGTGCTTGTAAAATATTTTTCAGTATTTTTGATATTTAAAAAACTGTTTCTTGATTTTGTTTCTAATTTATACCAACTTGGTAGCGCGTCAAAATGTATAATTTAAAATCTAATTGAAGATTCTAGCATTATTGGTTTGAGAGATATATGGGATCAGTCAAATATTTCACTTTAAAAAAAATGTGTAGTCAAAAGTTAATCACAACTTCTTAAATAAATTTTAAAGGACTTACCCAAAATCTTAATGAAATAATCAGTGATGATTAAAGTGAGTTAGTCAAGAATTCATAATTTCAGATAGATGGGAAATTTGGCATTGTTAAGATATCTACTTAGTTAAAAACTTGCAGTTTTAAATGAAAAAATACCTTTTAATTTGTTTAACTAACAATAAATTTAAAAATGAAACCGTATGAAAAATTACTAAAACTTAATACGTATTAAATTTTGTGTTTGACAGTTAGCACTTTCTAGCTATATATAGAAAAACGAGGTAACCACAAAAAACTGATTTTCCTGATCTTTGACATTATGAATAATTTTTCAGCTTAATATCTCCCATTTCGAGATGAAATCTATCTGACCCCTTTTTTTCAATACTTTGCACTTATTTTCAAATTTATTCTGTGAATGTAATTTAATTTTAAAAACATTTTAACTCTTTTGAAGAGGTTAAAACTCTAACAGTGAAGTGCATTTATTTAAACTAAAAAAAAAGAACTTCCTTTTTATCTCTTATTAAGTTCAACATCAATTTCTTTCTCTTAATAAAAAAAAACATCAAGCATTTCATTGTAAGTATTTTTATTTCTTGAATTGATTTACCTTTCCACCACAAATTGTCACGACATAAAATGTCGATATCAAAGCCAAATTTAAGTACTTTTTTCCTTTCTTTTACTGCTTTTAAATCGTGATTGATTGAGACAACGACAACCTGATTTATCTACGCTTCAACTTTTATGGGTAAAAGTTAAAGCCATTTCACGGCTCTCATGGCGATCCTAAAAGACCTAAAGTGCAATGTTCACATGTACGAACATTGTTCATGACAGGTTTCAAATGTGAAGCAAATTGGTTCCCGACATCATTTAGATTCTAGCTCTTTTCACAGTCGAACCGTGAAATGCTTTGGTTACTCCCAAAGTTAATCTTCTTTATAACACCTCCCTCATCAGGGAATTCTAAGGCTCCAACCAAGTGGTTAATAGCTTTTAAAATTTTCAACACATAAACCCACCTGCCAACAAAATATCATCATTTATCATTTTTTATTTTTTCCTTTCTTTTCAGTCATTTATATGGCCTCTTGCTCGACCAGCCACCGCCGAAGAAACCCTCACAGTCGAACTTCGGACACAAACCACAAAAATACTCCTAAAAACAGCACTTGGATCAACAAGTTCAAGTCGACAAGGGAGCAGTGGAACAATAAGCAGTAGCAGCAAATGTATTGGCCAATATGTGATTCTGATGCAAGGTAAGAAACAGTTTTCACAGATCGAAACATAATTTTAAAAAACAGGGAAAAAGGTAAAACAAAAACTCACCCCTTCATGAGGAACAAATAAGTACCCTTGTTATTGTTTATATTCAAATAACCCATTTCAAATGGAACAAAAGAGGAAATTTAATAAAACAACAAGAAAATGAGAAAATTATAATAAATGATCCAAATGAACAGCTATTTGCTCTTTGTCGCACAATGAGGAAAGTATGTTCAAGGCACAGAGCAAGGTATAGCACAGACAGACAGTCAGACAGGCAGACAGACACAAACGTGCCCACCTATCATCCTCAACCCCAACATCCGACAATTTCGCCCTGCCTGATGATGGTGCCTTATGGCAGATAAAAACACACACCACCCACCAGTGGAGCAGAAGTACATTTGGGTGGATGAGTTAAGCTCCAAACCACATCCATTAGGGGAAATTAAATGTTCCGGAACATCTTCTTTTTTCGGGTGGGGATCAGGGATAGAACATGCCTGACCTAACATACAAACAAACTTCATATTTGAAAATTCTCTAAATGTAAAGCCTCGTGGACCATGGGAAAATATACAACAAGCATCATCCTTCCTGACTCAGCAACTGGTCCTGTTCACCTGCTGTACCTGATGGTTTAAACAACGGAGCAAGGAAATTTATATGAAGGTTTTAATAGGTATATCTCCCTAAGGTGTTGGTGAAAATAAATTCAAAATATAGACATTAAAAGTACACCCCAATTGACAGTGCCGAATTAAAGTTTAAGCAACATTGGCAGGTTCTTAAAGGCCCACGTCTAAGAAGCTTATATCTTTTGAAGAGTTGAAGTTTTTATTGGTTTTTCAAAGGTTAAACGTGTTTTTCATTCTTATCACAAATCTAAAAAATGTAAAGGGGGGGGGGGGGAAATAGAGCTTAGACCTTAAAAAATGTATGACCTAATTTTAACTCGTTCTTGAGTATTCTAATATTGGTACCTAAAAATTCTCAATACTCGTATAACAACTTTTTCCTGATGATATTCAAAGTAAAATTCCTTTTAAACATTTATTTACATTTAAATAAAAGTATTGACGTAGAACGTACTTCAAATACTTACTTCTAAAACATAAGACCTTAGTACTTGTAAGCTTACATATCTAATATACTGTTACCTACTTGAGTTTTTAAGCAACACTAAAAGTGTACCAAAGTACAAAAAAAAACAATTCTTAGTACATGTATTTGTACGTACTGAAGTCCCAAAATAATTCGAAGTACTTAAAATACTGAAGTCCCAAAATACTTCGAAAAACTTAAAATACTTACTTCGTAAAATTTAAGCAGATACTTCTTACTTGTGTTTGAATATTTCAAAAACACTGGTATTTATAACTTTAAAGAACCAGTACTGATGTTCTTAAGTATACAATAAGTGCCACAATACCGTAGTTTCAAGCCTTGAAATACTTAAGTAATTTAGGGGGTGTGAAAATTATATTTTAATTCGCATTATTACACCCTTAAAAAAATCACCCATCATAAATATTTGACTTTTTTGAATACTTTCTTAAGTAGGTAATTAAAAATACATTTGAGTAAAACTTGAAAAGGTGAAAGGCCTCTTTCATCCAGACCTTCATAAGTCCAGCAATGACCATTGTCATGCGCGCCCAAAAAGCTTAAAACTGGAACTCGTATACTGTGATACCTTTGTTTTGTTTATTTTCTATGTTTGTCTTTATTTCTCTCTTTTTTTGGGTTGCAAAAAAAAATTCTAAAATGTAGGTCAAGTGCAAAACCAGGAAGTTTAGGTACTTACATATATATACAACGAACGACAAATGGCTGTGTTACATTTTGAACAAAAAGGAAAGAAAAAAACTAAATTTCATTAAAGTTTTTGGCTAAACAAAATTTATTTCAGAGAAACAATTTTTCTCAAATTTAATTAAAGTTTAAAGTAGGAAAGTTAAAAGAATAGGATGGGATAGATAGTATTCGGAATAAGTTCTCGGATATTTATCAAAATAAAGCAAAATTAATCAAAAATGTATTATTTTTGGGAAAATTATATAATTTTGAAATAAAAATCAATTTTTTTGAATTTACGATACCGTTATAAACCGTTATAAGTTCATAGCATATCTTAATCTTTAAAAGTTTAGGAGATTAGGAGATTAGCTTATCCAAATTCTTTAGTTAAAAGGAGTGGTTAAAAGAGCTCAATGGTTTTTTGTTTGGAAACCCGATTCTTTTTTGCGGGTTGGAAATAATGCTTTGAGTACAACAATATTCCATTTTTAAACATCAAATTGTAAATGTTGTTTGTAAGTTATGTGCTAAGTATCATACTTCACAAAAAACACAAATGTGAAACAAGTGGTATAGGCACGCACTCCGAGATAAGGCACCGAAATAATAATTTGTTCTTAATCAGGATTTCATTATACCACTGTTTAAAAATCAAAACAAAAATTAATGTCTGCTAAATCTCTATTATAGAGTTGTTAGTCTTCATTTTTGTACTCGTAAACTAATTAAACCTTTATTATTCTTTCTTTGTTATTGTTTTAAGTTCGATTTGTCGTAGTGAAGAAATAGAAAACCATTTAGCATTTTTACCGAATTCGAAACTTAATTTTAAGGACATTTTTAACTTCCCATATGAAGTTATTTTAATGGGTCCGATTTGTCGAATTGAAAATTTTGACATTTTTCGACTTTTCAAGGTCCCTAGAGTCGAAAAAAAAGATTTTTAGAAATCGTACGTCCGTACCTCTGTACGTTCGCTACGTTTTTTTCGTCGTCCATAGCTCACGAACCAGAAGAGATATCGACTTCAAATAAATTTTGTTATATAGATAATAGGGCAGAAAGGTGTAGAAAGGGCTCTCAAGAAAATTGCGTGGGTGGATTTTTTCCTGTAGCATTTTAAAAAAAGGTGAAAATTTTGGTTAACCCTAAATATCTCACGAACCAATAACGCTAGAGACTTGAATAAAATTTTATATCATATATTGTAACGTGATACCAAACAAATATATTTTTGGAAAAAATTCCAATTAACGGTTTTTTTTATAAATCAAAAAAACTGAAAAAAAATATTATTTACCTCGAAAAATTTACGAACAAAAAACGATTTTATCTCCAAAATAAGTTTGTGCAACGATGAATAATGTTTTTAACATCTGGTAAAATTTTGAGAAAAATCGAAGCGACAGTTTTTTTTTATAAAAAATAAAAACCTATTACTCAAAGTTGGTAAAAATTGATTTTCGACTTAAATATCTTTTCGAAAATTTAAGATTATGGCTTTCAACTAATTTTATCTTTTAAGAAATATAGTTTTCAACATTCGGTAAAATTTTGAGAAAATTGAATTGACAGTTTTCTTACAAAAAATAAAAACCTAAAAACACATTACTAAAAGTTGGTAAAAATTGATTTTCGACTCAAATATCTTTTCTAGACTTTAAGATATTGGCTTTAAAATAATTTTTTGTTTTCAATATTCGGTAAAATTTTGAGAAAAATCGAATAGACAGTTTTTTAACAAAAAATAAAAACGTAAAAAAAAACAAGACTAAAACTTAGTAAAAATTTACTTTCGACTCAAATATCTTTTCAAAAATTATAAATATTGGCTTCAATCTTATTTTATCACACAGAAAATATTGTTTTCGACGTTCAGTAAATTTTTTTTATAAAAATCCAACAGTCAGTTTTTTCATAAAAAAATTAAAATCTACAAAAAATAGTACGCAAAATTGGTAAAAATTGATGTTCGGTTGTCGATATCTCGTGAAAAATAGAAGATATTGACTTCAAATTAATTTCATTCATCCCCCAATCATCACCCAATTAGTGAAAAAACTACAAGATTAGTGATCAAGGAGGTCGATCACCAGCCGCCGTAAGTAAACTAAATTTTTAAAGTCTTAAGTCCTGAGTCTTAATGTAAAATAAAGTGTTATGTCATTTGAAGGACGCTACACTAGTGCTGGCCGAGACGATCAAAAAGTACTTAAGTTTTGCGAATTATGATTCCAAAATGTTTATTATTTTTGTAGTGAATTTCAACAATTTCAATGAGTTTTTGAAATGTGTATCTTTCCAGTTTTAGTAATGGTGTACTTTTGCATGTTAACTGTCAGAAAATGATAGCTTCAAAAGTGAGAACCGTCTAAAATGAAACCTCTTATTGGAATCTTTCAATATGGGTCGCTTCTCAGCCTCTTTTTGTAATAGATTGACTTCTAGTTAACCAATTTAGCATTTTTATTATTACTGTTGTAAAAAATAGAAAAACACCTTCAACCGCAAGAATAACCATAGGGTCAGGATCTGGACATAGCCTAGGCCTAAATCGATACACGCATACATACATACATACGTATACCTATCAAACCCCTATTTTCTTACATTTTTTTTCTCCAACTGATACAGGAAGCAAACAAAATACTAATCGAATAATTAATCTAAATGAAAGCAATTTTAGGAATTTACCCTTTTCACCCAACAATGAGATACACATACATACGTATATTAATAATTAATTCATACTCCCTGAGTAATAAGAAACCGGATAAATAACATGTCAATGAATAAGCATTTATAATGGTCCTTTTTTAATAAATTTTGTATAGCTAGCCTTTATAGATAGACTAATGCATAGCCTTAGAACTATACAAAAGGCTATATAGATAAAGTAAATTACTTATGGAATTATTTCACACAGCTTATCTCATATTCCCCATTACAATAATGATTGTTATTAACTGGAATGAATTACTTTCCTTTTCTATTGGTTATTCTACTCGTATATACCTATAACACATTTTATGTCACTTTAGTGACGGACAGCAGCAATTTAACTTCATTCAACAACTTGACAGCAATCAGCATGGCGCACAGTGTCAATTGCCTAGAATGCAGAAATAGAAAAGTCTTTTACTATATCTTCACCTATAGTATCCTATATCTAGAGATCTACATACATACCTTTTCCTATAACAAATGACGAATGTCCTGAATGCATGCTTTGTCTAACAAGAAATAAAGAGTATAAAACAGCTCCAGACATTGACCCAATTGCACCACTATAACACCATCATCGTCATCATCATCCTGTGAGCCTTCGTATCCCTTATACGTTTTAATGGAGTCCTTGTTCTTTCTTTTTGTCATAAATATGTATACACTCCAACACCGACTAATAAAGTCAGCCACTAACTAACCGTTTCATTGTGGATATGTATGTATATAATGCCAATACAGACCATAATACACACACCTCTCACCAGAAGATCTAGATCATATATACGATACCTGGCCAAGCCACCCAGGTGTCTAATTGCATGTACAGAATCGTGTTGGCATGTACTACTCTATACTGTGTAGCACTGAGTGCATGCATAAGGAGCTAATAGCCTGGCGTGGGATTAATTAAATGCTTCCGCAAGGACATGCTATTTTTACTCTCTTACCGTTATACATGTATAGGTATGTAGCTTTTACTTTGTTTGAATACATAATCCTACATATCTTCACGAATAAAAGGCTTGACAAATGTGTGATGCAGCATATACCCATTGTATGAGCATATAGGTAATTATTAATTTACCAACAACACTAACTTAATGTTCAAGAAAAACGAAAAAAGGGTAAGACTTTACTTAGATTTAACCTTGTGTAGCTATAAGATCATTTGTTACAGTTTATGACATCTTAACTTAGATTAAAGGACTTTATGAAACCTTACAGTGATAATGGACTTAGCATCAGTAACAAGCTGCATGTTAAGAGTCTTAAAATTAAAAGTAAAGATTTGTCGTGCTCTAAAGTAAACCAAAAATAATAATCCATTAGTTTCTACAGTACATATACAAACAACAGGTCCGCGATAATTAATGGCGTGTAAGAAGATACAAATAAAAGCAATTATATAATACCGATTGCTTTTACGTCCAAGAATTAACCGTAGTTAAATCATCCCTAGTAAGCTATATCCAAGAGCAAGAGGGTTGTTATTAAAATGTATTCTTTTATTAGAATATAATAATTTTTGTAAGCATCTAATTGAATTGAGTTTAGAGGTTGCAATTTTAAAATCCTCTTTGAGTCTTTGACTTCAATTTTGGCATTCATCGCAATTATTCGATATCAAAAAGATTGCAGTCCTTTGTGCATTGAGTTGTTTTTGTAATTACTTAAAGTCATTTTGAAAGACTACAAAAATATAATTGTGTCGAAAGATTGACACTTGACTAAATAAATCCAATTATTCCGAAAATAGTTTAGATTTCATATAAGAAGTAATCAAAATACTTTCCGAAAACAAAATAAAGTAGGTTGGAAGAACTTGCTTATATATCCAAAGACTCTGTTTACAAACGATACTTATACTTAAAAGTTTAAAAATATACCCATAAAATAAATTTTTCTTCAAAAATTTGAATGCCATTTAAGTAATCAAAAAACCGACCGACCTATTAAATTATTTTTTCGAAAATCGTTAGAGCGGTTATTTTAATTATTTTTGAATACCTACATACAAATTTTCAATTTTGGTTCAAAAATATGTTAACCATGAAGGTTTTTACATCTTAATTTATATACGTTTCACATTTAATTTTCGTAAAAAAAAATTGACTCGTTTTTGAGATATCGAATCCAGAAGGTAAAATTTGACATTTTTAATCATCATATATTTTTGAGACAGTGCAGAAAAAAATTATTGAAATCGATTCATTAGTTTTTGAGAAAACTTAAAACATAATAACGGTTCTATGGGGAGTATCCTTCAGGAGTAATACAAAAATATTTATTTTTACCAAAGCAAGCCAAGTTTAGAAAAACCATTTTAAAGTAAATTTAACAAAATTTTAAAAAATTTGAGTTTTCGATTTTTGACCAAACAAATTTTATGAGGACTACTTTGATTTTTAGTCTCAGACAAAAATTGAAAAATCTCCTAACGCGAATCTGCTTAATACCTTAACTTCCAATTTTAAACTCAATGAGCCCAATGGTGTAGGGGCATGGACAGAAAGACGGACGGAATCGGGGACCCACTTTTTTCGTCTTCTCTAACCATAATTTTGGATTGAAATCTCGAGTTTAAAATTTGTTACCATATATTTGCCATATATGTAGTCCCTCGAAATTAAAGTTTCGAGTTGATTCACGTTAGGCCTTTTTTCATTTTTTAAGACTAAAAAACAGTAGTCAAATACAAATTTTTTGGTCAAAAATCGAAACTTCGAATTTTCTCAAAAACAAACCGATAGATTTGTTTTTAATTTCCCTAAACATATTGTTCTTGATTTGTTTTTTTTTTTAGTTAAAAAAAAAATATTGTTGTGTTGCTCCGGAAGGTTACCCCCCATAGAAACGCTAATTTGTTTATAAGTTTTCTTAAGAACAAATCAAACGATTTTAATAATGTCTTAACCATAATCTATAATCAAAAATGTCATTGTTTTTATTTTTGATTTTCAAAAAAATATTAAACATATATTTTTCGAAATTCGATATTTTCAAAACGGTTCATAAAAAACGTTCTAACGATTTTTAAGTTCAAATTTTGTAAAATTAAGGCTTTTTTGAGCAATGAAATGGCATTAAAATTTTTGAAAACAAACTTTTTTTGCAGGTAAATTTTGAAATATTTAAAAACTCTTTGGATTCATGTGCAAGTTCGTACAGCCCAGTTGTGCATTTTATTTTAATTTAAGTTGTTCCACTTTCACTCAGTGAAATCCAACCTTTACTATGCCAGAAATGTTTTAGTAAAATTCTCTAAAAGATAGCTATTGTACTTCTACATTTGTTTTACCTTTCACCTAAAACTTTGAACGCCAACTGTTAAAGGCCTATTTTCGGCCAAGTTTTGTTGTCAAGACTTATATGATTCCAAGTAAGGGATAGATTTATTATTATTGACAACATTTTGCATGTCTTATAAGAAATGTTCATTCTTTTTAATTTCATTTTTAAAGTCTGAACTACATACTTTTAATTTTATATTCTCATATTCTCATATTCTCCTGAAATAAAGGCACATCCTTGAAACTGTGAACAAATTTAACTAGAAATTATCAGAACATTTTCTTAAAATAATTCAAATTTCAAGTTTTTAAACGCGCTTTCAATGGTAAACTCGTACTTTTATGGATTTGTATTGAACTCGCAACGCAATGAATTAAATCAGTACTTTTTTTTACTTAATTTCCCGAAAGGAGTTCAAAAAATTATATAGTAACAAAACAAAAAAAATAAGACCAAGACCTTTCATCCAAACTCACATCGAATCAGAAAGCAAGTTAAAATCAAATGAAGACTTTATCTTGAATTCATATTTGGAGGTGCACACGCTGATCACGACTTAAGGACCGGCAAGGACGGTATCAACATAAGTATTTTCAGGCAAATTTCGTCAAGTCAATAAACACATAGGCTTCAGGTCATCAGAAAAGTGGTATGCTTACTTTAACTCTTTCCAAGCAAGCGCTGCGACGAAACGCCCAAACCATCTTTACGGCTTCAACATTAAGTCTTCAAATTTTTTCAACTTACCCACAACTCTTAAGCCAGCTGTTTTAGTTTAAATATGTGCTAACTATTGTTATATGTGAATAATTTTAAATTGAACAATTTTTTTTTAAAACTTCTTCGCAATCTTCGTTTATTTGATTTATTTGAAATTCATAGTCAAGAACGTCTTGAAAACACTAAACGAGTTGAACATGTTAAGGATATAACGATTTTAGATAAAAGCATGTTTTTTCAATTTTATTTAATTTTCTAGTGACCGCGAACACTTACATATATTATTAATGAGTTTTTAAAAACCGTATAACCAAATAATATGAATTTTGTAGGAAATTTTGAACGAGATTCCACATGAAGCATAATAATTTACCTCTTAAGTTTTGTAAAGTTTTGAATAAAGGTTTGAACGTCGGCGGCAGCGGCACGGAGAGGTGATAATTTTAAATGAATTTAACGATTCAACTTTCTTGGTACAGGTTCTTAAAAATATTAAATAATAATAAAAATAATTTTACTTGTTTTTCCGAAGAAAAGATTACTTGCAACACTGAAGACGTTTTTTACAAAACAGTTTAGAAATTACGGAAACATTGAAAATATCAAAAAGCAAGAAATTACAATATCAAAATCAAGAAAATGTCATACAATCTACACTCATATTAAAAAGAGGAAAGATTTGTATTTTTGTATGTAACGAATAAACTCAAAAAGTACTAGACCGATTTTAATAATTCTTTTTTCATTAGAAAGCTACATTATCACTGTGTAACATAGGCTATATTTAGTACTATATTACTATATAAGTCTTTAAAAATTCCTATTAAAACCAACCGAAGGTGTAAAAAAATTACCCATAAAATGTCTTTCACCGCATACGCTTCGAAGAGTATTAATGATAGGACAAAAAAATGTTTTCTAATTTAGTGATTCATAATCGTTTCAATTAGCATGCTTATAACTTAAATATCTGTACCTATTTATGTCTACCTGTGCGAAGCCGGGACGGGCTGCTAGTATCCTATAAAAAGTGATATTTTCAAAAATTATTTATAGCATTTCTACTTTGAGCCCGTCTTTAAGAAATTACGTTGTAATAAAAGTGGATATTTTAAGATTCATAACTATTTTTTACAATAAAATGCGCAAGTTGTATCGGTTTATATTATCAAAGAAACGAAAAAATAAGAATTTTTAATAATACTTTAAAACAAAAAATCAATCCGTGCAAAATATTTCAGCCGCGAGGCGGGCATTGGGAAATTGATAACCATTTTCATGTTTTGTCCAACAATATTTATCCCGATTTTGAAAACTAAGATGGCAGAATGAATAAATCATTTTTGTAAAATTCATGCATAATAAAAGTAGGCGTGGCATTGGGTGGATGTGATATGAAAAGATGTTTCATACAATTTTGAATAATAAAAATCATTCTAATATTAATATTTTGTTGTATTAAAAAGTACAATTTCATACTGGCAACACTAAACAGATGGTATTGTATTTTATATTGCATATCTCTAGGCTTAAGTGAAATAACTGATAATTATTATTGCATATTTCAAAAATCATATCTTAATTTTTGTACAAAATACAAATATAATATTTATTAAAAGGATGAAGTAGAAATTCTTCTCCATTCTTTGTGTCTTTTAGTAGCAATTAGCTATACAGTGTAAGAAAAAGACACTGATAGAATCTTTAACCGAAATTTGTTTAAATTCGGCAAGTTTGTGTTGAAAACAAACAGAGGCAATAAATACCGTAATATTTTCAATATTTAACATTTTTAATAGTCATACAAAAATAACAGTGGTCTAAAGATTTTCGAAAAAGAATTTTGCAAAATTAAGGTTTTTTTGAGAAAAAAAAAAAAAAAACAAAAAAAGAAAACACTCATTTTTATAATAAAGTTTTATCATTTGAACGTGCATTGATGATTTGGTAAAAACAACTGAATAATAAACAAAATATTGAAAAACATTTTATTTTCGAAAATGGTGTAGTTTTTAATTTTCAAATGTCAAAATATGATACTTTTTGAAGTGACAGCTATCCAGATAGAAGGATTTTCAAAATTATACCTCTTATTGGAAAATACTATGCAAACATTTTCCAATAAAATTAAACTTTATCAGCAAAATTACCCATCGTCCCCCTAGACCCTGAAATATTCTTATGTACGCCATTAGCTCATGTTATGAATTCTTGTTAACTCCCCACATGAAGTTGTTGTAATCGGTCCAATTTGTCGAATTGAAAATGTTGACATTTCTCGACGTTTCAAGGTCCCTAGAATCTATATAGAAGATTTTTAGAGAGATGTATGTGTGTACGAGTACTATTAGCACCATTAACGTACAAACTTTTTGTTTTGAATTTCGACAAATTTATAAATTTTTGCACGTAAATTCCATTATGCTCGTAGTTTGAATACAATTTTTAGAATGTATTGAATTTTTAAAAAAACTATATATGGCTCAAAATCACCAAGGTTGCAAATTTCAAATTTTTTTTATGACAAAAAAAATTGCAAGCTATAATGATGAATTTTAGTTTATACTGTTGCAAACATTTTATATTAATAAACTTTGACAGGGCAGCGCACAGAACTCTATACTTTCTTAGTATTATTGTTTAGTACTAAACTTCATACAAAAACCATCAATTCGGGAACGTTTTTCTAAGTTTGATAAAATCAACAAAAACAAAACAAAGTACATAATTTAAGCTTTGTTTAATAACATGGTTATATTATGTACATATCTATATTAAATAAGCAATAATGAAAACAATACATACAAAATCTTCTACAAGCAAAATACGTAAAAATCATGTCCGGGAACGTTCCCGAAATGACCGTTCCCGAAATGACGATTTCAAATAGGAGCGCGCTTTAATTATACGGCGGTCATCTTAAATGCGATCTGACTTTGTCAATAGGAAAATATTTGAGGTAACTTTGAAATTTCGTGTCGTAGAAAAGTATTTCATCAATAATTAAATGTAATAAATGCGTTCACGGAATGACGGACTATTGATGTACGCTCTACGAATGATGAATAGAAATTTAATTACCATTTAGATATAACTTATTTTACGATAAATACTCTGACAGCCTGCTTTGTTATTGTTTTCTTCCTCGACTGACGTTTGACACAGAATTATTGCGTTCACTTAAAATTATTTGTGATCGATTATCGATATGTTCCCTGAAATTACTTGTGCGGTATCGGACAAACTGTTTTTGCATTTTTTACAGTTAAAAATAAATAATCTGTTAGTACCGTTTCTAAAACTAGATTCTGTATAAAAAATACGGTGTATTAAGTGATGACCGGGGTTGAATACCTTACATCTTTCAATTGTATTCTGGGCTTGAAGTTGAAGATTGTAGATTGGGACGCGTTCCCGAAATGATTTTCTATGCGTGTATATTGATTTCATTTAAAATCTAGTTTATTAATAAATTATATTGTTTGATAGAAACATAAAACAGGTCAGTTTTAGTATTTTATTAATTTTTTTTTTTAATTAAGTCAAGGTTTAAGACATAAAATTGCTAGCGAAGCCAATTCTGCACCTTGGTGATTTTGAGCCATATACATATTCCTAAAATTTCGTCCTATATTTTAATTTGTTTTAAATGTTTCAATTTGTGCTAATTCAAATATTAAAATCCATTTCTTAGATTCCAAAGCAATCTCTATCATCACACTTTACAATAAATCCCTTGAAGTGGATAAGACATTGATATTTAAGGATAAGAAGTGATAACTTGAAACTCTTTAAGTGCCAAGTCTAAACAAAATCAACTTTTCCATTAAAACTGTAACCGACTTTATGCATTTGTTTGTATGTGTATGTGCAAACAAATAGAATTAAGGATATCCTGTTTTTTTTCCCCCTTTTATATCATCACAATTCAAATATTTGATTCCACGAAAAAACCCCATGTTCAATATTTGCAAATCTCAAATTCTCATGAAAACAACAAAAAAAAAATAGAAGAAATTTTTACTCGTATAAAAATCAAATTCAACATAAACTTCAAGCCTCCTTCCGTACCTCACACTTGATTCAAAATTCACGAGCTTTCAGGAGAAAACCCCGGAACAAAAGTTGATTTGAAAAGATTTGGTTTGGTTTATTCTAAGAAAGTTTTCTTGAATTTAATCAGGAAAAAGTTTTTTCTTCCATAAATATCCTCACTTTGTCGTTAGGTTTTTCATTTTCTCTTATTATATGTACGTACAGCACACCTGATGGTTTGAATATTATTTGAGAATTTTATTTTAATTTTAGAAACTCACAAAATTATTTGGTCTGAAGTTTATACTTTTAGTTATATTGAAGGTTACATCGTATTTTAAAATTTGTATATAAATTAATTTTCTCATAATTTTCCTTGTTTTCGAAAGTCAATAACTTAACCTTGGTATCCAACTTTTATATCGAAAGTAAAAAAGAATTATATTCAAAGTAAGCAAACTGAACAAGAACAAAATATTTATTCTTAATGTTTAAAGGTTCTTGTAGAATTTAATATTTCTTATTTTCTTTAGAAATATTGTGACTGTGCGATATTCTTACAGCTTACAGATGTCGTAATTTCATCCAATTCCTACTTCAGACTCAAGACGAACAGAAGAAGAAAAGTTTGTTTTTTTTTCAAAGAATATAACTTGATATGCTTAGAGAACCTTGGATGAGTTGTTATGGAATAGAATCTTTTAGATTGTTAAGAAGAACTTTAAGAAAACTATTATTGCAAATTCTATTTTGTTGCCCTTTTTAGTGTGTTTTTCTAAGAATTGAAACGAAAATATTACTTTGAAGTGAATTTAAAAATAAACACAACATAAGTCTTATTATATCCTTTTGAAATTGGATGCGCTGCAGTGAGATAAAGTTGGAGAAATCTTGATGTTTAAAAAGAAGGGAAAAAGTTAAATTTAAATTGCTTCGTGAGTTAATCAAATTACAAAATGAATTCATCAAATATTATGAATATAAAAATAAGCATTTATAACATGTTGTATTTTCAATTCTAAAGTTTATTGATATCAAAAGCGACAAGAAAATGAAAGGACAAAAGAAAGAGACAGGTTTAAGGCTGGAAATTGTATAAGTTACCAACAGGGTTCAAACCTCACTTCGATCGAAGCAAATCTACTCCAGTTTTGAGGGAGAAAACAAATCTACTTCGCCACTCCGCTTTTTTCAGATCTGCTCCTTTTTTCCACACTAAAAAATTGTTAAGCCAAACCAAATGAAATTAAATGACAGCACTGTGTGTTCTTCAAACAACTCTGCTCTGACTCTCTTTCTCTGAACGGAATCATAATTTTTCTTACTTAATATAAGCAACATAGATCAGCAAGATTTAGTTAGCTTTTGGTACTCATTAAAAACAACCACTAATAAAATGGAAGAACTTATGTTCCAGCGCCGCAGCTGAGAGAAAGTTTTCCGAAATGAATTTATTGAAAACTAAAATAAGAAATCGTTTGCATGTCAATACAGTTGAAAATTTAATGTTTTCACGATCATTAATAGCAGATCGAAAACAAATTTTTGAACCACCGCTTGAATTGATTAAATTTAAATTTGTCCAAGGCAAATACATTCTAAAATAAAATCAATAAAAACCAAAAATATTTATAGTATGTATTATGAATAGTTTTTAGTTTCTGAAGTCTAAAACCGTTTGTGATTCATTTTTTGTTTAAAAAAATTAATATTTTTGTTAAAAATATAGTTTTTGAAAACCATTGCTTTTTTGTTTTCAACTCTAATTTCTTATTTAATTTAGTGTTTAAGATATTAAGTTTAAGGTATTCAAGTCTGAATGAATTTATGTGATTTTTTTGTTAAAAATATCTATTTATTTCCGTTAAATAAATTTTTGTTAAAAATATAGTTTTTGAAAACTTGAGTTTTTCTTTCATTTTCAAATCTACTTCGGAAATTTTTGATTTGCTTCACTTTTGCTGCAAATCTGCTCCGAAATTTTGTTACTGAGGTTCAAACCCTGGTTACCAATTTCCGAAATATTAAGCAATTTACTAGTTTTTCCAGGAGAAGTCTTAACGGTGACAATTTTTGAAAAAAGAGGCTGATGATGATATTTCGAAAAGCCTTACAAAATATTAATAAGAACAATTATTTGTGTAAAATAAAAAAGTTTGTCAACATCTTTCTTTGTTCTCAAGTTACTTCAGTCAAAAAACATTTTTCAAAAGTGTTTAGTTTTTTTCTGTATGATTTCGTCTTTTGAAAAAAAAAAAAGTTGTCAGTTGGATTTTTGAAGATTGTTATTTATTACTACCGGCCCGTCCCGGCTTCGCACGGGTAGACATAAATAGGTACAGATATTTGAGTTATAAGTGTGCTAATTAAAACGACCATGAATCACTAAATTAGAAAACATTTGTTTGTCTAATCATTAATATTCTTCGCAGTGTATGCGATGAAAGACATTTTATGGCTAATTTTTGTACACCTTCGGTTGGTTTTATTAGGAATTTCTAAAGATTTCCATAGTAATCTAGTACTAAATATAACCTTTGTTACTCAGTGATAATGTAGCTTTCTAATGAAAAAAGAATTATTAAAATCGATCCAGTACTTTTTGAGTTTATTCGTTACATACAAAAATACTTTATAATATTAGTGTAGATAAGAAAAATTCCAAATGATTTTTTCTTAGAAAATTACCTTTTGCTAATAACAATATTTTGTTTGGTTGGAATGAAATTAGTTTTAAGTTAGCTGAAGCTACAGCACAGGATGGTTCTGGGCTTCAAGTAATAGATTCCACCAGCTTAATCGACATCTAGGTTGCTTTTTCCAGTTTTGAATACCAAGTTGGCGTGTATCGGCCTCAACTTGGTCACTGCACTGGAGATGAGGTCTGCCTCTACTCCTTGTTTCCTCTGGCTTGGTGTTTCATACTTTACGAGCTGAAGCTTCGATATTCATTCGTTCAATATACCCTAGCCATCTTAATAGTTGAACTCGCATTTTTTTAACCAGTGGCAAGTCGCGGACACAAATCCGTCCATAGATCATACGTAAAACCTTCCTCTCGAACATACCAAGAGAGCCTTTATCCGCCAGCGAGAGGGTCCATGCTTTTGCACCATACCGCCCGACCGATCCTAAGAGTACTCATTTGACAAAAACAAATAATGGTTAAAATTTTTAAAATCTCAAAATTGGAAAGAAAAAGAAAATGGTTTCCAAAAATTTGTAATTTGAAATCGGTTTTGTCAATGTGTATGATATATGGATTCCCAACACAAGTATTTTTGTAGAAATCATTAGTAATTGCTGTTAAAACCTAGTTTTATTTTCAGCGAAACTTACTGTTACCCAAATAGTAGGCTATTCAAAATGAAAGCTCTTAGTGGAAACCCCTTTAGATGTATATTGGGATTAACGTTTGAGTGGCTATCTACAAACTGAACTCAATTAGTTGTAAGACCTGAATATATGAAAGAATACAATATGCTTATTTAAAAACATTTTAAAAATAATAAAAATGTATTAATTATTTCAATTCATCAAATTAGATACTTTAGTTAGACCGAATCAACTGTTTTGCTGTTTATGATGCAAACATTCAACAGCAACAAGTTCACAATTACTGATCTCAATTGACAAATTTTAGACATTTTTTGTAAAAGATTGTGGAAATTGAAAAAATGTTTTGAGCCAAAAAACTCTTGAAGACAATGTATTTACTGATGTGAAAGGCTGGGATGCGACCAACAGTAATAGCTTTTAATTGGTGCCACTCAAGCCCCCCCCGAAATGATTTTTAAAAAAAATATTTGAACAAAAGTTTGTATATTCTCTTATTAGTTCCTAACTACTTATGTATATTGTTCTGAAATCATGTTGTCTAATGCCATGTCAACACCCCCGATTCGCAATTGTCTTGGTATAGTAAGCGAAATAGCTAATTTCTTCCGAAACCATTCAAATGCAAATAAGACTTTCCAAATCGCCATAGTACCCGTAGCGTGATGGTTAGTGCGACGCTGTACCGGCTTATATCGAACAGCCGAATCTTCTTACGTGCATTACTATTCCAACGAGGTCCTATACAACGGGGCTCGAATCAACAGAATTGACAATTTCGTGATAAAACTCGTTCGAGGTCACATTGCAAAATTTTTGTCTTCGACCAACAATTTAATTTTCGGGGGTTCTATCCGAACGACGAGTATTTTGAGAGTGCACGCTTGAGTGGCTTCATTCCACCTGAGGCATTCCTCTTTTTAGACATATGCGGTCTCATACAGGATAGATTGGCAGTTCCGTTTATCTACCACGTCATAGGCGACTCCTGTACAATCGGGACGTCATGGCACACGACGAAGGAGCAGAGCTCCTTCGGTTCAGTAGGGCTGTGTCCGAACGGGACCGAACTGATAGGGTGAAGCAGGAGAACCAGTTTTGGTGGCTTCAATCGGCACTTGATAGTGGGTAGTCGGGATGGGGTTTAAAGCCTTGGCCGGCTTACATACTTGTTTTATAGTTTTAGGGTTTAGTTTTAAGTAGAATAGGCATGGTGGCACAAAAAAAAAAAAAAAATACAAAAAATACAAAAAAAAAAATAAATAAAAAAAACATGGAATATAAAAAAAAAAGAACAAAATATTAAAAACAAAAAACGTTAGATAGTTAGATTTGCTGCTGTGGTTGTTCTAGTTTTAAGTAGTTTATATAGGTAGAATAGATAGTTTTAGTTAGCTTTAAGTTTTATATTAAGGACCTTATTTTAAGTAGTTTTTTAAGTAAAAATAAAAAAGGATATTGACATTAGTTTTTTCTAAATTTTCTAATGAATAAAAAAAATAAATAAAATGGAATCTTAGGGCCGAAAGGCATTAGCATTAAGTATTATTGTTTAACTTAGAGTGTCCGTATGGGACCAGTAAGTTAGTTGTAAGTTATGGTTAATTAGGCTAGTTTTATGAATTTTTGCCTAGCTTTAAGATAGTTTTAAGAATTAATTAATAAAAATGAATTTGAAAAAAAAAAAAAAGTGATGGTTAGTGCGTTGGACTGTCATGCAAGGGGTCTTGGGTTCAATCCCTGCCTGTGTTACCTAACTTTTTTCACGAGTACTGCTTCTTGCGAGGAATTGACAAATCCTCCAATAGTAATTCTTGTCATGAAAAGTGCTTTCTCAAATTAGCCGTTCGGATTCGGCATATAAACTGTAGGTCCCTTCCATCTCTGACAACATTACTCGCACACAGGAATGGTTGAGAGTTGTAAGTCACTAGGCCCTGGTTCTTTATGTACTGTTGCGCCACCTAATTTATTTTATTTTTTAAATCGCCATCCAAAAATACGCACCAGAAAGCAGAAAAAACGACTTTTGCGCCTTTGTGAAACAAGGTTTATTGAAAGGCATGACAGCATTCTTTCATTTGTAGAGCTCTTCAAATGTATTGCTATTAGTCTTGAAGAAATATCCACCAAGACGTGGGCAATGTCTTCAAAAGCATCAACTCTGTTAGCAGCAATTCAAAGAAGTGATTTTCTGGTAAGCCTCATGGTATGCGAAAAACTTTTTAGTTTAACGCTACCCTTATCAATTTTCCTTCAAAATTAATCTTTAAATTTCGTGTCTGCAATAAATCTCACGAAACAAGTCTTAAGTTCTCTTAAGAACATAAGAGAAACTGCCAGAGACGCTTTTCAATCCGCATCACAACTTGCCAGGGATTTATTTGATAGCATAACAATTCCAAGGCTTTCTTTGAAACAAACAACGCGCTCTAATCCAGAAACATCATGTCCAGAAGACTATTTTAGAGTTTCTATACTTATTCCCTGTCTAGATTCTCTTATACAAAATCTTACTGACAGATTTATGGTCAACGAGGACGTTTTACTATCGTTTCAAGCTCTGCTTCCAGGTTTTGCTGCCGCCAATCGAGTAAATGAAATGGAAAATCTAACACTCTACTTCGATAACGCAATATCCTTGTCAGCTGTTAAATCGGAGTACATACTCTGGTGCGAAAAAATTTCATCGATGGATCCCTCTTCCGATGTTCTGAAACTGCTAGATATATGTGACAAGACCTACTTCAGGAGCATAAGCTACTTGCATACAATTTTGGCCACACTACCAGTTACAACAGCTAGCGTTGAAAGAACCTTTTCAACGATGAAAAGGATCAAAACAGTATCCCGAAGCGTTATGGGTCATCCAAGACTAAGCACTTGCAATGCTGTCTGTGGACTCAGGTATTGATGTGGATCCAGATGAAGTGATCGACAGTATGTCTAAAAAAAAATACAAGGTGTTTATTGCTGTAAAAATCCAAACTATTTATTTAATTAAATAAAAAAAAATACAAACAAAAATAAAACATTTACATTATGTAGTTTTTTTTAAATTTTTGTATATGGAATTACTTCTTCGAAATTGAACAAGCCCCCCCCGAACCGAAATCCTGGCTACGGGCCTGTCTTCTAGACACTAAGTCATACTTAGTGTCTAGTGTCGTCATATATGAAGTTTTGAGCAAACCTATATGAAGTTTTGAGCAAACCTATATGAAGTTTTGAGCAAACCTTTAATTCAATGATCTCATAGTTTTTAATACTACGTTTTGGAGTTAATTTTTAGTGTTGATTGCGAATCCGAACTTCGCTTTTAACTATCTGCTCAAATTTTAAAAATACCCGTTTTCAACATAATTTTTACATAATTGAATATATTTTAAAACTCGATATAATAAAATTGTTTGGACGACGGATTATTTGCAAGGCTTAAACTTACTTTACTTTCAAACCATTTTGCCTTTTTCAGTTGGAAACTGTTTTAGCACAAATAGTTTAGCATTTCCTTCAGGTTTTTGTAAGGTTTGTGAAATCTAAAAACCTATGAAGATTTTTTGAGAATTTTATGAAATGCTTCAAATATTACAAATGAATAGTGAAGACAGGGATTATAGATTTGGAAAACCAACACGAATTTTATTGGAAAAAATCTACTTCATGAATTTAGACATCCTAAAAAAGCCTTTATGTGTGTAAAGACTTTCAAAAAATTTAGTGGGTAAAAGTGAATAGTTAAAAAATATCTTTCGCACCAACCAATTTCCAAACGTCATTTTTTTATAAGAAATAAAAACCTTCAAAAAATTCTTCTAAGAATTGATAGAAATTGGTTTTCGACTAAAATACCTCGGAAAAAAACAGATATTGAAATCAAACTTATTTTATCATATACAAAACATTGTTGTTAACTTTAAGTAAATGTTTTAGAAAAATCTAATTGATAGCTTATTTTATACAAAACGAAAACCTACAAAAACAACTGAAACCTAATAAAAAATAGTTTTCGGCTTAAGTATCTTAAGAACAAAGAAATATATTGACCTCCAATAGACGGACAAAATTTGAAAGTTATCAGTATATGGTCCACATTATAGCCTATTTTTTAATATGACTATACACCTTAGCTGAAGATAATCTTCCGATTAAAATTCACACTATTTTGTTGAATTTTAAGGTTAAAATGATCGAAGCTATGACGTTGCTATTGATCGACCGACTTGAGTTTTTGTGTTAACTGAAACCTAATTATTTATGCAAAAAAAGAATTTAATGTAGGTACTTGGTGGAGTGCCTAATTCCAAAGGGTGGCGAGAAATTAACTTACCTTTGTTTTCGTCAAGAGTCTTAGTAGTTCTTTAGCGACAACGTACCATACACGGTTTCAGTTATTCACATCACTAACTCACAAAATGAAACCTCATATTGGAAAACCTTGCTTAATTAAAAAATCACCCTTGGCTATAAAAACGACCTTTTTTCAAATATCTACCAATAAACGATAAACCTATCAAAATTGCATAATCTCCGTGAAAAAGTTTATGCTCTCATGTGTTATTGATCTTTTCTCATGTATACACATGGTTTACCATTTCAAAGTACATTTTTGGTCAGTAAAGTATGGCAATTGGAAAAGTTTAAAAATAAAAACATCTTTTCAAAAGAATTTTTAATCTTGTATATTGTAAAAACCATTGAGAGACTATAGAAACACAATGATTCTCATTTTTGATTCATTTTAATTTCAACAAGCACTCACTGTAAGTGTGTAATGTCCTTTTTTTGGGAAGAAGGACTTTTTAACAAAATAAATTTCCAATGAATTGAAACTTCAATATACGAATATTTCATACATTTTTAACAATAAGCACGTATTCTTTTAATTTTCGTCGCAACCCATAACAATGCGTGGTCCTGGCCATCATCCAGATAAATGAAAAATATGGAACAGGCATAAAATCCACAACTTGTGCGTTGTGCGTGATTTTGTTAAAATTCCAGAACTTCAGCTGAAACCTACTCATTGAAAATATGAGCATGAGCATGAGCACATTTGAATTCAAGAAGTGATTGTGGCCTCTTATGAAAATTTAAATAGAAAAAAATAATCTCTCTAACTTGTTATTTTTTGAAATGACGATATTTTCGTCTGGTGGGTATGTATCGTAATGTAGTTAACAACATTTCAATGGTTTGGAACTCTGAAGTGGTAAAACATGTTTAAATGTTTTTTCGGTCTAAGCAAATAATTCATTATAATGTTATAATAAATTTATCCTTCCACTTTGACAGCGGTGAAAAGCTATAATCATTTTATTTCTGTTTATTTTATAATTTCAGGACTCATTGAGACTGGATTCATAAGTGTTGAAGACCAGCTGGTGGATTTCAGTACAAACAGACCAATCGAGGTAAGTGCTTTATGCAATAATTTATAATAGTACATTTACTTTGATGAATGCGAGACTTGAGAAAGATTAAAAGCTATACATGTACATAAATATTTTCACGCCCCAAATTAGAAGCAATATGGACCAAATGAATGTCAAGGTCTTTTTACTTTTCACAAGAATTAAATCAATAAGTTTAATGGATGGAAAAATGTTTTAATGTTTAACATAGGTATTTTTTCAGATGATGTAAAATTAAGTTTGAGCATACAAATTTGTTGAGCGATTTTTGATCACGAATTAAATCTTAATAAGATTCTGTTTAACAGGTTTTCCCAATTTCATAACAAAAACGAGGCTGGGATGCGACCCACACTGATAACTTCCCATCCCGTCTGTCGATTTGTCTTGCTTAAAAGTTTCTCTATATGTATCAATTTTTACCAAATTTGCGTACTATTTTTTGTAGATTTTATTTGTTTATGAAAAAACGAACTGTTGGATTTTTATAAAAAAATTACTGAATATTGAAAACAATATTTTCTGTGAAATAAAATAAGTTTAAAGCCTATATTTGTAATTTTTGAAAAGGTATTTGAGTCGAAAGTAAATTTTTACCAAGTTTCAGTATTGTTTTTTTTTGTAGGTTTTTTTTTGTAAAAAAACTGTCAATTCGATTTTTCTCAAAATTTTACTGAATGTTGAAAACAATATTTCTTATAAGATAAAATAAGATAAGATAAATCTCAACTTTTTGAAAAGATATTTGAGTCGAAATTGAATTTTTACCAACTTTGAGCAATGTTTTTTTAGGTTTTTATTTTTTATAAAAAAAACTGTGGCACGAGTACGATAACTTTGGCGCCAAGATATAATAACGGTTTTTGGTAGAAGGGCTTAATACAATCATTTTTTACTATGGGAGGGGGGGTCTATCTCCCCCCGTTTAGGCGGGAAGGGCAATTTAAAAAAGTTATTATTTAAAATGGAAAAAAATAATTAAAAAATAACGGTGATACTTACAATTAAGTTGTATACATTTTTTTAAAGCCAACGTTCTATTAGCCAGTTTTTAAATCAAGTCAAAACTATGCGTAGTTTTTGAAAAATTTAATTTTAAACTCAAAATTTGAGTAAAAAAAGTTAAAAAAAGGTTTAAAGTGAAACTTTTTCAATACTTCAAGATTATCTACCATTGTTTTTATTTCAGAATTTATTGCTCTTATTTGTTTTTGATCAAAAACTGAAAACTAGATGATTTTATGTCTTTTACATAGTTTTTGAGAAAATTGAAAATAACCACAGCTACTATTTTAATTTAATTCTTTTTTTTTGCTTGAGTGCTCTTATTTTGATAGTAATAATGGTATTTGCGTATGCGTAATGCGTGTTTGGGTGTATGCAACAGTAAGGTGTGCGCGAGTTTGGGTGTATGCAACAGTGGCATCTGTAAGCAAGCAACCCCCCTGCTTGGGCACACTATAGGATTTGGGGTGGGTGCAAGTTGGAGTGTGTGCAAGGTGGGGAGGGTGCAAGATGGGGTGCAAGCAAAGTTTCTTTTGCATTTAAATAAGCTGGATTTAAGAAAAATTAATTTACCCTAGGTGTATCTTAATCCACATTCGATTATTACTATCAAAATAAGACTACGTTAATACTTAAGCAATGAAAAAGTAATTTAATTAAAATATTTTTTTTGGTAATTTTCAATTTTCTCAAGAACTAGAAGACATAAAGTCATCTAGTTTTCAGTTTTTGATCAAAAACAAATAAGAGCAATGAATTCTAAAAAAAAATAGTAGATAATCTGAAAGTTTTGAAAAATTACACATTTTGACTTTAAAACAATTTTTTTCAAAAACTATGCATAATTTTGACTTGATTTAAAAACAAGCTAATAGACAAAAGTGTTGGCTTTAAAAAAAAGTATAATACTTAATTGAGGGTATTACCGTTATTTTTTAATTATTTTTTTTTTTCATTTAATGTATACATATTTTTTTAAAATGCCCCTACCGCCTAAACGGAGGGAGATAGACCCCCCTTCCCATAGTAAAAAATGCTTGTTTTTAACTGTTCTATACAAATCCGTCATTAAACTTTGTTGCCAAAGTTATCGTACTCTCCCCAAAACTGTTAATTAGATTTTTCCCAAAATTGTATCCGATGTCACAAACATTATTCTTCGTTACACAAAATTTGTTTTGGAGATGAAATCATATTTTAATCGTAAAATATTCGAGGTGACACATTTTTTTTTCAGTTTTTTTTTTATTTATAAAAAAACCGTTAATTGGATTTTTTTCCAAAAATATATTTGTTTGGTATCACGTTACAATATCTATACTATTATATAAAAGCGAAACCATTTTAAAGTTTGTAACGCATGATCTCAGAAAGAAGTCAACCGATTTTTTTGAAATATATTTTATTATTTTCTATATTGTTATGAGAGTGTTTATGGCTTTAATTTTTTTTTCATTAATTATTTGTCAAACTTAAAAACATATTATTAATTTTACATTTTTTGTCCATTTTTTTTCATTAGTTGACTTATACAACCACTCATATCATAAAACCTATACAATAATCGACAAATATTAGCATTGCTTCATAAAGTCAATATTGTTGCGCAAATTTTAAGCCTAAAATCACTTCTAAGGTAAACATACAACCTGAGAAATAAATAAAAACAAATTATAAAATTATAAACTTTTTGAATTCATTTTATCCAGGAAATTAGATTCCATCACAATCGTGAGGTCGCTGCTTTGTTTCATTTCATTTCATTATCATTCCAACATTTTTAATTTTCTTTTCTTCCCATGTTCTTTCTCTCTTAACATGTGTTCCATTTTTAATAGTTACGTTTTTTCTCTTACCTAGCTACCTACATGCTACATATTCAATTTTTCTGTATTGTATAGTTCATCAACTAACCCACACACACACATTATTTTTTTGTTTCTCTATTTCTATCGTCACATCTTACTATGGACATTTAATTACATGAAATGCCGATTTATCTAAAGAAAAATTAGATCTTTTTAACTTCCCATAGGAAGTTATTGTAATGGGTCCGATTTGTCAAATTGAAAATTTTGACATTTCTCGACGTTTCAAGGTCCCTAGAGTCGAAATAAAAGATTCTTAGAAAGATGTCTGTGCGTGCGTGTGTACGTACGTTCGTACGTCCGTATGTCCGTATGTCCGTACGTTCGCGACGTTTTTTTCGTCGTCCATAGCTCAAGAACCAGAAGAGATATCGACTTCAAATAAATTTTCTTATACAGATAATAAGGCAGAAAGATGCAGAAAGGGCTCTCAAGAAAATTGCGTGGGTGTTTTTTTTACCATAGCATTTTAAAAAAAGGTGAACATTTTGGTTAACCCTAAATATCTTATGAACCAGTGACGCTAGAGACTTGAATTAAATTTTATATTATACATTGTACCGTGATACAAAACAAGTACATGTTAGGGAAAAAATCCAATTAACTGTTTTTTTTATAAATCAAAATAACTGAAAAAAAAATTTTTCAACTCGAAAATTTTACGAATAAAATATGATTTTATTTCCAAAACAATTTTGTGCAGCGAAGAATGATATTTTTGTCATCTGATAAAATTTTGAGAAACCCTAAAAAAAAAATTAATAAAACTTGGTAAAAATTGAATTTCGACACAAATATCTTTTTATAACTTTGAGATATTGGCTTTAAACTTCTTTTATCTTTCAAAATATATTGTTTTCAACATTCAGTAAAACTTTGAAAAAAATTGCATTGATAGTTTTTTTTACAAAAAATTAAAAACCTAAAAAAACAACAACTCTAAAACTTGGTAAAAATTTACTTTCGACTCAAAAAGCTTTTCAAAAACTAAAAATATTGCTTTCAAACTTATTTTATTTCACAGAAAATATTATTTTCGATATTCAATGAAATAAAATCTACAAAAAATAGTACGCAAATTTGGTAAAAATTGATACATATAGACAAACTTTTAAGCAAGACAAATCGACAGACGGGATGGGAAGTTATCAGTGTGGGTCGCATCCCAGCCTCTTTTTTTATTTTTTTGGTTCGAGGAAGTGAATAGATTATAATTCTTCCAATTTAAAAATAAAAAAAGTTCTATTATAATAGCTTGAATTACCAATTTTGTATCACTTCCTCGAACAATAAAACTGAAATAAAGTTAAAATTTTCTTTACAAATAACTCGCACACAAATGTGGGTAGGTTAAGTCATTTGCACTGCACTGAACATGAGCAGATGAATAAAAAAATGGATATTTACACACGCATACCTATAGATGTATGAGAACATTAAAAACACAAATTTGATTTTTTTTTACCGCAAACTATATTTTTCGGTTGCAAAAAAACGTTTCTAGGTATGAATAAAAGAAAGAAAAGACTAAACTAAAAAATTGAAATGGTTTTGTTTGTTTTCACGTGCGGCTTGGCCTTTACTACGTAATATTTTACTTAAGTTTTTTTTCTAAAGTGTTAATTTCGGTAAGGAAGTGTTTTTTGATTTTTTTATTAAATACGAGTACATAACAAGCTTAAATTCGTTGTTTTTCTTTTATCGCATAGAGATATAAAATAGGTAAAAGAAAGGCTAACATCGGAAGAAAATCCATAAGCACAAAAAGAATGTGTTGGTTACAATTTGCGAAGCAACGCGAGCACGGGTCGGCTAGTATAATATAAAATTTAATTCAAGTCTCTAGCGTTATTGGTTCGTGAGGTATTTAGGGTTAACCAAAATGTTCACCTTTTTTTTAACTGCTGTGGTAAAAAAAACCACCCACGCAATTTTCTTGAGAGCCCTTTCTGCATTATTATCTGTATAACAAAATTTATTTGAAGTCAGTCAATATCTCTACTGGTTCTTGAGCTATGGACGACGAAATAAACGTCGCGAACGTACAATAGTACGTACACACGCACGCACAGACATCTGACTAAAAATCTTTTATTTTTCGAATCTAGGGACCTTGAAAAGTCGAGAAATGTCAATTAGACAAATTGGACCCATTACAATAACTTCCTATGGGAAGTTAAAAATTAATTAATTAATTAAATGAATTAAATTAAGACCACCCACAATTTTCACCGTAAAATACCTCTATAGAGAATAATAACTCCGTTGAAAACTATTTTCTCCAAAATAAGTTTATCCATTAAACTTTCATTTCCATTTGTAAACGTGGTTGAATGTGCATGCATTTAACATTCAATATTCTAACCATTGCAATGAATATGAAACTTAAATATGTATCTAATAGAACTTCAATCTATGTACATACACATGTAGTTAAAATTAAAATGCATTTTAAATTTAATCTCTTTTTGGAAAGAGCAAAACTACATTAGTAAAAGAAAAAAGTTTTAAAAACAAATTTTAAAATACTTATAGAAACATTCTATTTGCAAAAGCTAAATATGTAAATAATGGATGTTGCACAACAGAGAATCCCTTACATTCGTTTTTGTTTAAATTCCATTTTATTGCATAAAAGCTTGTGGTTGTTTTAAAAATTGGTAAACGTTTACTAGGAATTATGTAGATCATATGAATTATATGATCTGCAGACTTATTTATATAAAAATACTTGAAACCAATGACATTTCAGTTAGATTTATTAACTTCCCATGGGAAGTTATTGTAATCGGTCCGATTTGTCGAATTGAAAATGTTGACATTTCTCGACGTTTGTAGGTCCCTAGAGTCGAAATAAAAGATTTTTAGAAAGATGTCTGTGCGTGCGTGTGTACGTACGTTAGTACGTTTGCTACGTTTATTTCGTCGTCCATAGCTCAAAAACCAGTAGAGATATCGACTTCAAATACATTTTTTTATACAGATAATAATGCAGAAAGATGCTGAAAGGAATCTTAAAAAAATTGTATGTGTGGTTTTTTTAACATAGCAATTGAACAAAAATTGAAAATAACGCTAGCGACTTGAATTAATTTTTAAATTTATTAACGTGATACCAAACAAATACATTTTTGAAAAAAAATCAAATTAACTTATCTACACTATAATATTATAAAGATGAAAGATTTGTATTTTTGTATGTAACGAATAAACTCAAAAAGTACTGGACCGATTTTCATAATTCTTTTTTCATTAGAAAGCTACATTACCACTGAGTAACATAGGCTATATTTAACACTAGATTACTATGGAAATCCTTAGAAATTCCTATTAAAACCAACCGAAGGTGTAAAAAATTAGCCATTAAATGTCTTTCATAGCGTACGCTGCGAAGAGTTTTAATGATAGGACAAAAAAATGATTTCTAATTTAGTGATTTATTTTCGTTTTAATTAGCATGGTTATAACCTAAATATCTGTACCTATTTATGTCTACCGGTGCGAAGCCGGGACGGGTCGCTAGTTTTTTATAAATAAAAAAAAATTAAAAAACATATTTGTCACCTCGAACTTTTTTCGAACAAAAAATGATTTTATTTCCAAAATAATTTTGTGCAACGTTTTTGCCATCTAGTAAAATTTTGAGAAAAATAGAATTGACAGTTTTTTTTTACAAGAAATAGAAACCTAAAAAACAATGCTAAGACTTGATACAAATTTACTTTCGACTCAAATATCTTTTCAAGATTTAAAAATATTGGCTTCAAACTATTTGTATCTCACAGAAAATATTGTTTTCGAAATTCAGTAATTTTTTTTTAAAAAATCCAACAGTCCGTTTTTTTCATAAAAAATTAAAATCTACAAAAAACAGTACGCACATTTTGTAGAAATTGATGTTCGGTTCTCGATATCTCGTGAACAATAGAAGATATTGACTTCAAATTAGTTTCATTTATCAAATTTGTATTTGTTTATATAAGAAGTAAAAACTTTTAAGAAATGCTTCTAAAATTGGTAAAAATTGTTTTTCAATTAAAAATCTCATTAACTAAAATAGATTTTGAAATCAAACTATTTCATCATAATTATGCAAAATATTGTTGGGAATTACAAATTTTTTTTAAAAGGGATGTTAAGTTATCAGTGTGGGTCGCATCCCAGACTTCGTACGGAAATTAAAAACCCGCTTTTAAATTTAATGGATTAATATTGAATTATATGAGAATAAGACATATAAAATGGCGACTTATTTAGAATTTGCTTATAACTTTTTTCTTATGATAACTTTTCATGGATCCCCTTAACAGTTTTTTTCTATTGTTTGGAGGGGGTCGAAATACTGTTTTTATTATTATTATTATACTTTATTGAACAATAATATAATTACAAAATTCAATAAATACTCAGCTCCCCCGATTCCGTCCGCCTGTCTGTCCTTGCCCCTACATCCCAAAGCATTGTTTCAATTGACTTCTAATTTGAAAATTAAGGCTTTGATCCGATTCGCGTTAGGCGTTTTTTTTTTCATTTTTTCAGACTTAAAATAACCGATAGATTTTTTTTAATTTTTGCTAAAATTTTTATTTTTAATTCAACTTCTTTCGATATAAAAAACATTACATTCTCACATTTTTTAAACCATTTTACGAACACATTTATATTCTTAAAACACTTTATTATGAATTATAGGTATAGTTGATTCCTTAAATTTTAATTTAACCTCTTTGCGTGAGTCTTTTGCCAGATATATTTAATCAGTTTTTCTTAAATAAAATCGTTAAATTTGTATTTATTTCTTTTAAGTCAAAATATTTACGTAATCTTGGTTTCGAAAAAGTCACCATACATATGTAAGTTTTTGTTTTGATCTCATGTAAAATGAAATAGGCACTAATATTTCTTACACTCATTTCATTTGTAAAATTCTTGTGATAAAATGGATGTCTTAAGTCCCTTACACTAAAAATTACTTCTTGCAAATAACGAGAGATAGAGTGCTTTTAAAGCTTTTTGGAGCTTTTGCACAAAGAATTTAATCAAAACTAGCTCAATCATTTTCAAGAACATTGCAAATCATAAACGTTAAATATAAAGCTTCAAAATTATCATTAATTTTGAAAAAAGATTTGAAAATCAATTTTTTTTATAAAAATTTAAATACTCAATTCTAATAATTATTTCAATTTAGTTGGTTCTACTTTTTTTGAGGTTCCTTATTGTTTCTTATAGCGAATATACCTTCAAAATAACAATATTTCTTAAGGTTTTTCAAATAATACCTTTAAAATTTCAAAACAATAATATTTTATTTATTTATTTAAACCTATAATTCCATAGCAAATATTAAGTGTAAATAGATATAGAAACCTTAAAGAAACACCATTAACCATATGCTAAAACAATTTTTTAATTTCATAAAGAGCCAAAAACGGCTTTTGTTCTGATAACAAAATCCGTCCACCAGCAATTAAACGTTTGAAATTGATATAGAGAAAATATAAACATTATATTCAAAACTAGTATTCCGATATTGAAGTACGGGCTAGAATGCAGAAATAAGTATATTTTTCAAAGTTCTATGAATGCATGATTTTAAAGGACTTGTCTGTTTTGGTAATCTACACTAATATTATAAAGAGGAAAGATTTGTATTTTTGTATGTAACAAATACATTCAAAAAGGACTGGACCGATTTTAATAATTCTTTTTTCATTAGAAAGCTACATTATCTGTATTTATGTCTACCCGTGCGAAGCCGGAACGGGCCGCTAGTCATAAGATAAAAAGCTTAATATTGCTACTTAATGTAATCATTAATTTTATTTGTATCTTTAAGAAATAAAAATTCACACATTTGTATGTACAAATATAACACAATTTATAATTTATTTCTAAGCTCCAGCACCTTTACGCTTCCTTATTTTAAAAATACTTTTTAATTGCTCTCCAACACTTCTACTAAATCATCTTATATTCCCAATGACAATAAAAAGAATAGATCAACCAGTAAATAATTTTAATCGAAAGTATTACAAACCAGAAAATTTATTTTTAGAAGAACTGCCAACGTCCTTGGAATATCCCCAACCAAAGATATATTTAAAAAATATTCGTCTTTACCCCAGATGGGACTCGAACCCACAATCCCCGGCTTAGGAGGCCGATGCCGTATCCATTGGGCCACTGGGGCGGTTGCCACTATGTGCACAAAGTTAACACAACAAGCATCACCTCACCAAAGCTCCCATAAAAGTGTAGACATAAAAATGAATGTTGGATGAATTTATATTTAGAAATTCATTTTCCATTCCATTGCGCTGCGCTGCGTGAAGTGGTGCTATGCTGCTGCTATGCGTCATGTGTGTTGTGTTATGTGGGTGGTGAGATTGAAAATGAAATATGTAAGTAGACTTACGTGCGTTGAATATTTCGAAGATTCATTATTTATTTGTTTTTGAGAATGTTAATAAGAATCGAATATGCATTTGATTTGGTTAATAGAAATACATAAATATATTTTTATAATTCAAAAATAGTTCGATTTTTGTGGGATACATTAACAATATTACAGACCATTTGAATGAGATTTTAGCTGATTTTAAAGTTTTTGATTATTTATTGAAGGTTTCTGAAACAATACTAATGTGTGCCAGTGGTACAATTTAATTATAAAGGTTCATATCAGCATAAATAAGTTGATTTAACATCGTGGTAATTCTATTTTGTTTCTAATGAGATGCAAACAATCGGTTTGCTTTTTTACACAAAATAGAATAAGTTAACGCCCCAGTGGCCCAATGGATACGGCATCGGCCTCCTAAGCCGGGGATTGTGGGTTCGAGTCCCATCTGGGGTAAAGGTTGTTATTCTTTTTTTCCCAACAAAATTTATCAATAAATCTGATACAAATAAAATTATCATAATTATATTCGTATTTGTTTTAAAAACAAAACTCTTAATTAATTTAATGGACATTGGGGAATGATGCTTTCGAAAACCGTCTATTATAAGATACATACTCATATGTAATGTCCATAATGTTTGTATGTACACTTTACATAGCCATACAGGTAACGTAGATTTTAGTGTTTATACCTATGTATATGTAAACATTCGTATATTTTATGTTTCCAATTCAAAATCACCTCTCATAATGTGTGATGACAGAGAAAACGTGTCTTCCAGATATACAGTCGATTCCGCTTATACATATTAAGAAATATAACAAAAGAATTTCGGAGATTTGAAAAGAGAATGAATATGAGCCTTTTCTTTTTATAATTTAATGGGCACACAAGGCACTCATATATATATATGCATGCTTTTATAATGTTAAACACAGTTTGCGCTATCAGGAATAAACTCGAAGGATAGGATTAAAAAGATATTGCACATTCGTAAAGTGCGGCACAAAAAGGAATATCTGTAGTTAGCAACGTTTCCGACATTAGGCTAAAAGGTAAATTGATGAGCATTCTTAGAAGTATGATGGGTATTACTGCTGAAAGAGTTAAAATTCAGATCGAGGTTCAGATTATGGATTACAACACAAGCCCTTATAATTTCTTTTTAATAATAAGCTCGCACTCAAGGGGATATTACTACCCTTATTATGCAGAGACACAGTGTAAGTATTATGAAACGGAGCAAAAGTTTGATAGAAGGCAAGCATACCGAGAATATCAAGATGCTCAGTCTCATTTATGCCATCCATGAATAATTAAAAGGGGGATATAACTCGCTTTAACGATACAAAACAGCATTCGGTTTTTGAAGCATTAAATTCCAAGCGTTTTTTTTATTCCCAAACATATTTTGTCGTTGCAGTTCCATATCCAAAGAAGAGAAATATTAGTCTACAAACGATTATGAGAAGCTAAGAGTACTATCGTCAGCAAAACAATGTATTGGATTAGAAGTTACAGACAGGAAATCATTAATAAAAATAAGAAAGAGTGTTGGAGATAGAACAGAGCCTTGGGGCACACCAGCATTTATTTTGTGGTTTTCAGACTTGACCCAATCCAATACTACTTGTATTGAACGATTCGAAAGGTAACTACTAATCAAATGAATTAATGAAAACCAAAAACACGCATTTTTGAAAAGAAAGCCTGGGGCACCCCCTATCAACTTTTGAAATGTCAAGTGCAATAATCTTACTTTCTCCAAAACGATGCAAGGATTTTTTCCATTCTTCGGTTAGATAAACCATGAGATCAGTAGTGGACCTACAAAAGTCGTCATTAAGAAGCTGATAATTAATCATCGGTTACATGACCTTGGAAAGAAGGCACGTAAGTGCAATCGATCGGTAATTAGAGGGTGACAAAGATTCGCCTGTTTTGGGGATGGGCTGGACAATGTTTGCCATCCACTCGGAACGAGACCTGATGTGTAGGACAGATAAAAAAGCTTTCACAGTGATTTTGCAGCGTTAAAGAAAACCTTTTCAGAACAATTCTAGCGAGGATACCATCCGGACCAGCGATTTTATGTGTATTAATATCTCTTAAGACTCTTAAAAAACATAACTTTGAGTTATAACCTGTATTGTTTGTTAAAAGTACAACTATTTTCCTCCGTGACCATTACCAGATTATGTTTGTAATACTCCGTTTTTTTTTTTAGTTTTGCAATGAGTATGGAGAGGCTTTTTAACAACCATTCTTAAATTTTATTAGTCATAATGCGAGATATTAACGTAGTCTGCTAGCCAAAATTCTATGGAAATCCGGCTTTATCAAAGTCTCTTAAAGGTTTGGAAACTGACAACCCACACAATCATAGGTTATAAACTCACTTCTTTTCAAAGTTATAATACTTTCATGATATCATAAGGGATCTACATTGATCTTAGTGTGACGATAACAGCATGTTACTTAGCTTATTAACTTAAGCTAATCTAAAGTATCATAAGTCATGAAAAAACTAGAAGTCATTCCCCCTCTGCCCCTCCCCACGTGTATGGATTTTATATAACATTAAAAAGCTGCTTTAAAGTATCTTGAAGACCTAAAATCGAAACAATTTTGTTTTGATAGTTGAAGTGTAAATGGGTTCGACTGTATTCTTATATGAATGAACAAAAATAGAACTGGTGTATATTATTTTAAGCCACAAGTCTGACGGAAGCTTGCGGTGGTCTCTTTTTTTGATGTTATTCTTTTCATAAAACCAGAGAATTCAGAGACCATGATATATTTATTCAGAAACGGCAGTCATGATATTGACTTTGATGTTTGAATAGGTATGATGATGATAATAGAAAAACGTGATTCAAATCATAGTTGAATATGGTTGCAAAAAAGTAGAGGGCTTTTCAAGGGAAAGTCAAGTAAAATAAATGGTATACATTCAAAAATGGTAAAAGAAAAACGACCAAGTGTATCATTATTATCATCTTAAAATCAATGACACAATATATTTCTATTTAGTATAGAAGAACACCTATTTTGGGTTTAATGGTTTTGAGTTACTTTATAGCAAAACTAGGATGTGCTTGTAGATATACTTATGTATGCATGTATTGTACATACATACTTCTTTTGAGGAAAATTTTGAATTTAAAAGTTTTCATTGTTAAAATATGATTAAGGTCTGGATTAAGATGATCTTCTTGTTTGTTTTTGAAGTCTGCGTGTTAAAAAAGTTAATCTTCTTAAAGTAGGTACAAGTTGGATCATACTTTTGTACATACAGACATATATCTTTTCTAACTTATTTTAAGCCAAAAGAAACACATATTTTCGAGTTTGTTTTTTCTTGTTGTTTGTTTGTTTATTTATATTTGACGAGCTTCTCTTAAACAGAACAACCACATGTAGCCTAAGGCTGTTATGGTATAAATTGATTTTTTTAAGGGTTTCAGTTATAATATTGGTTATGGTTATATATGTACATAGAAAGATTGAAGGGTAAGGGTAGTTCCTAAAAATCTGTTTTTAATTTCATTTTTTTCTTGTTTTTTTGTTTTTAAATGAACAAACTCAAACTGCTTCTGGCTCTAAGTTAATTTATTTATATGTACCTTTTTTTATGTTTTAAATGTTCATTTTCTATTTGAATGGCATTTATTTGAATATTTATGTGGATTTTTTTTTTTGATATATTTATTGTTGAATGATTTTTCAAGGTTATTGAATAGATTGAGGTGAATTAAGCGACAGTTATTCATATACAAAGCTGTCATCGTAATTGATAAAATATTCTTCTTAATGTTTTTCAATTGCAGACTTTTAAGGTTTTTACGTCAATCAAAAATTTGTATTACGAGTATTATAACCTTCAAGCTAGAAGTGTAAATTGTTTTCAGATTGAAGCTACCAAAAAACTGACAAGAGCCAAATATTTTTTTTCAAGAAAAAATAATTGTTTAAACTGTTAGTGGGCCAAACTGGAACAAGCCTGGTTTTATAAGGAGAATCTACAGCACATTTAAAAATCAAACTTACAAAAGAGGCTGGGATGCGACCCACATTGATAACTTCCCATCCCGTCTGTCGATTTGTCTTGCTTAAAAGTTTGTAGGTTTTCGTGTTTTGTTTAAAAATTTGTCAGTTAAATTATTCTTAAAAATTTTTCATTTCAAAATCTATTTTTGTTAATGAGATTTTTGGTTGAAAACCATTTCTTACCAATTTTAGTAGCATTTCTTAAAAGTTTGTATTTCTTTTATAAACAAATACAAATTGGATGAATGAAATTAATTTGAAGTCAATATCTTCTATTGTTCACGAGATATAGAGAACCGAACATTAATTTTTACCAATTTTGTGTAGATTTCAATTTTTTATGAAAAAATTAAATAATGTTTTTTTAAGAAAAATTTACAGTGAGATAAAATTAGTTAAAATTCAATATTTTTAGTTTTTGAAAAGATATTTGAGTCGAAAATCAATTTTTACCAACTGTTATTAATTTTTTTTAGGTTTTTATTTTTTGTAAAAAAAGTGTTAATTAGATTTTCCTCAAAATATTACTGAATGTTGATAACAATATTTTTTAAAAGATAAAATTAAATTGAAGCCAATATCTCGAAGTTTTAAAAAGATATTTAAGTCGAAAATAAATTTTTACCAACTTTTATTGATTTTTTTTAGGTTTTAATTTTTTTGTAAAAAAAGTGTTAATTAGATTTTCCTCAAAATATTACCGAATGTTGATAACAATATTTTTTAAAAGATAAAATTAGTTTGAAGCCAATATCTCGAAGTTTTAAAAAGATATTTAAGTCGAAAATTAATTTTTACCAACTTTTGTTAATTTTTTTAGAATAACTGTTAATTGATTTTTTCTAAACTTTTTACGAGAAGTTAACAACGACTTAGTATAAATTCTTAACTAAATACGATTTTTTGGTTTTCAAATTTTCGAGTAGAAAAGTATTTTTAACTACCCATGGGAAGTTATTGTAATCGGTCCGATTTGTCGGATTGAAAATTTTTGTCATTCCTAGACGTTTGCAGGTCCTTAATGATAGTTTCCAAGACATATGTCTGAGTGGGTGTATCTACGTACATGCGTACGTCCAAAGGTTTGTATGTCAGTATGTCCATAAGCCCGTTTGCTCAGGAAAACTTTTTTTCGTCGGCCATATCTCAAGAACAGTCAGAGAAAATAAATGATACTACCCCCAAAATAAGTGTACGCATAATAAAACTAACGTTTTCACATCAGGTAAAATGTTTAAGAAAATAGAAATGACAATTTTTTTTATAAAAACCTGAGAAAAATACTACTAAAAATTGTTAAAAACTGATTTCGACTCAATTATCTCGAGAATAAATGAAGGACTTCAAAATTATTTCATTATATACTAAATATTGTTATTAGCCTTAGCCTAAGGAAATGTTGTTAGATTCAATTCACTCAATATTTTTTTTATAAGAAATAAAAGCTTTAAGAAAATGGTTCTAAAAATCGAAGTTATTTTATAATATGCAAAATATTGTTGTTAACTTTTAGTTATTTTTTTTTAGAAAAACTCAATTGACAACTTTTTTTACAAAACTCGAAAACCTAAAAAACAACAAAAAACTAAAGTTTTGTTAAAGTTGTAGAAAAATCTACAGATGGGCACGGATGGGTAGTTATCAAAGTGGGTCACTTCCCAGCCACTTTTTACATGCAACACAAAGGAACTAAATGACATGTATTGGATTCGTAAGCAATTTCGAACGCAAGATTTTCATCAAAAATAGCAATATGATAGTAGAGAAGTCGAAAAAAGTGGGTCCCCCGATTCCGTCCGGTCTGTCTCTCTGTCTGTCCTCGACGCTATAGCCCAAACCATTTTGTCGGTCGAGTTAAAACTTGGAAATAAAGGTTTTAAACAGATTTGCGTTAAGCGCTTTTATTATTTTCTAAGACAGTAGTCCCCATACAAAAATTTGTTGGTCAAAAATCGAAAATTATAATTTTATCAAAAACTATTGATTTTTATTAAATTGTCTCTTAAGTTTTGTTCGTAACTTGACTTCTTTTAGTAACTGTTATTTTGTTTTTAAATTTTCTCAAGAATTAATGAACTGATTTTATTGTTCTTCACAGACTTTTATAATGTCTTAACAATAATGGATGATCAAAAATGTCATGCAAACTTCCCATAGAAAGTTATTGTAATCGGTCCGTTTTGTCGAATTAAATTTTGTTAAACAGATAATAATGCAGAAAGATGCAGAAAGGACTCTCATAAACATTGAGTGGTTGGTTTTTTTACCATAGCAATTTAAAAAAATGTGAAAATTTTGGTAAACCCTTAATATCTCACGAACTAATAACGCTAGAGACTTAAATTAAAATTTATATTATGTATTACAACGTGATACGAAACAAGTATATTTATTCCAACTAACGGTTTTCTTAACCAAACCAAAAATTATTTAATCTCCAAAATAATTTTGTGCAACAAAAGATAACGTTTTTGACATCTGGTAAAATTTTGAAAAAATCGATTGACAGCTTTTCCTATAAAAAATATAAAATATAATAAAAATTGGTAAGAATTTGATTTTCGACTAAAATATCTTTTCAAAAATTAAAAAGAGGCTGGGATGCGACCCACACTAATAACGTCCCATCCCGTCTGCCGATTTGTCTTATTTTAAAGGTTAGTAGGTTTCGTGTTTTGTTAAAAAAGTTGTCAGTTGAATTATTCCTCAAAATTACCAACAATTACCGAATATTGAAAGCAATATTGCTTATAACAAAAAATTATTTTAAAGCCAATATCTTAAAGTCTTGAAAAGATATTTGAGTTGAAAGTCAATTTTTACCAACTTTTATTGATATTTGTTTTAGGTTTTTATTTTTTGTAAGAAAACTGTCAATTCGATTTTTCTTAAAATTTTACAGAATGTTAAAAATAATATTTCTTATAAGATAAAATTAGTTTGAAGTTAAAAACGTTATTCTTCGTTGCACAAAATTGTTTTTTTATTAGTAAATTTTTCGAGGTAAATAATATTTCTTTTTTCAGTTTTTTTGATTTATAAAAAAAACCGTTAATTGGAATTTTTTCCAAAAATATATTTGTTTGGTATCACGTTACAATACATAATATAAAATTTAATTCAAGTCTCTAGCGTTATTGGTTCGTGAGATATTTAGGGTTAACCAAAATTTTCTCCTTTTTTTTAAACTGCTATGGTAAAAAAACCACCAACTCAATTTTTTTGAGAGCCCTTTCTGCATCTTTCTGCTTTATTATCTGTATAACAAAATTTATTTGAAGTCGATATCTCTTTTGGTTCTTGAGCTATGGAAGACGAAAAAAACGTCGCGAACGTACGGACACACGCACGCACAGACATCTCTCTGAAAATCTTTTATTTCGACTCTAGGGACATTGAAACGTCGAGAAATGTCAAAATTTTCAATTCGACAAATCGAAACGATTACAATAATTTCCTATGGGAAGTTAAAAATATTCACTTCAAACTAATGTTATCTTATAAGAAATATTGTTTTCAACATTCGGTACAATTTTGAGAAAAATCGAATCCACAGTTTTTTTTTGCAAAAAATAAAAAAAAATAATAAAAATTGGTAAAAATTTGATTTTCGACTCAAATATCTTTTCAAAAATTAGAAATATTCGCTTCAAACTAATTTTATCTTACAGAAAATATTGTTTTCGACATTCAGTTAATTTTTTATTAAAATCCAACAATCCGTTTTTTCATAAAAAAATAAAATCTACAAAAAATAGTACGAAAATTTGGTAAAAATTGATGTTCGGTTTTCGATATCTCATGAACAATAGAAGACATTGACTTCAAATTAATTTCATTCATCCAATTTGTATTTGTTTATAAAAAAATACAAACTTTTAAGAAATTCTACTAAAATTAGTAAAAATTGGTTTTCTATCAAAAATCTCGTTGACAAAAATAATTTTTAAAATTTTTAAAAATAATTCAACTGACAACTTTTTTACCTTATACCTCGTAAAGGAAAATATTTTTTATTGAGAATATTACCACCTTTCTTGAAAGTAAAAACTACACAACGAAAGTTATCAGTACTTACGTCAAATTCAAATTTGATTTTTCTCACGAAAGATTTAAGAAACAAAATAAAATGATGCATCCAATGGAGTAAAGAAAGTATATAATCTGCATGACTTAACAAAAATAAAATTGATGAAGTCATCTTAAGGAAACCACAAAAATATTTAAATGCATACCCAAAATATAACAATATTCAACGAATTAAATTCGTAAAAAACAAACAAAAATCAAAACGTACACATGTACATACATACGTCGTACAAACAATTACAATGAAGTAAAAATAATGCTCTCTTCTAAGAAACGAAAAGAATATTTTTTAAAAAAGTTCCTTTTTCCTTTATCCCTGAGTTTCCCTTGTTGAGCTGAATTCAAATTTTTGTTGTATACTCTAAGTACAATTCCCAAGAAAGAATTTGTATTCTCAAAAGCTCTTATACCAGAAGTGTAATTTAAATATGAATCTTAAAGATACAACATTTTTCATTTTCCTAAGGGGTATGATGGAATTTCTTATGTTTTTACCCAACCCATATCATAAAAAGAGAAAAGCTGGTCGTTGACATTATAATCAGAAACATTGTTTGGCTTTCCATCCACTTCAACAGAAGTTAAAACATGAATTTCTTGAGAAAAAAGAAAAATTATTCAACAAAGCATGACAATTTCATGAAAGTCATATTTTATACCACACAATGTTTGTTTAGGTAAGTTTTCAATATCTAAATAATATCGATACCGTCTTAAATTTTAAATGAAATGATTTTTAAAATTAAACTCTCTTGGTCGAGTTCATATCTCATCAAAATCAAGGATCGGAATTCAGATTCAGACACAATATGAAACCCATAAATTCAATAGAAAAATACAAAACAAAACAAACAAATGGAGCTTTCAATTTAAGTCTCTGCCTTGAATTCGATAAAAATTAAACAAAACTAAGCGCATTATAAACCTTGAAGCTTATTTCTTTCACCTCGCATATTCCAGAATCCAAAACCAACCTATACTTAGGCAAAAGCACACAATACAATCCACTAAATTTTCATTTCACAAAAACGAGGGAGGTATAGTTTGTTGGATGGAAAAATATTGTGGCTTAAATGGAAAATATTTACTTGGCTTCGAAGAGGCAGCCAAGTTTTATTAAAAAATGAAACAAAGAAACATTTATATGGCTTTCGGCGACAAAAGTGGAAAGAGAAAGATCCTCTTCTACTTAACTTATTTCATAATGTAAATTTTGTTTCGATTGAAAATCGGCTCGAAGCTCTTGTGGCCCATTTAATATCGTTTTTTGTGTGCTGGGCTCCGTGCAATGAAAATCGATGTCGAGACTTCCAACAGAGAAAACCTTTTTTTTGTTGTTGTTTTGTATTGTTGAATCTATATATACTCGTCTGCATGTAGATATGGTTCGGCATCCTGAAGCGGAAACCATCATAGATGCCATTGTACTTATATTCCTTACTATCCTTGTGAGAAAATGAAAATATACGCACAACCCCAAACAAACATTCACAGACAATACGTAGATATATACATATGAATAACCTTCTGTTGTCTTATTATCTCGAACAGCCTTGCTCTACTGAATTTACAACCCTCTGTGTCCAACAAACTAATTTGACCAGAGGCAGATTAACATAAGAATACAAAAAGGTATTATTAGGGCGCAAAGACTTCAGCAGGCCCAATTCAAAGGGAAATACAGGACGACGATACAGGACGACAGATGTTCAAATTAGGTTATAAATTTTGATATTAAAAAATTTTGTAGCTCTTAAGAAGAATCAATAGACGTTTATTATTTGAAATTTCCGCCACAGCTACGTTTCTATCATCATTTTCTTTTTATGAAAATTTCTTTATGTCCCCGAAAACTTCAAAAATTAAATCTATAAAATCTTAAATAGATTGTGGAGCATTGGCATCGACCTTATCTTTTAAATGGCCCTTAAAAAAAAAAGTCTTATGGTGTTAAAACAGAAGATATCGGTGGGCAATTTTGATAACTTCTTTAAAAAAAATGATACTGTCAAAACAATATTCTTGAAATCTTGCGATTCGTCGCTTGTGTCTCACGTGCGTCGTTAAAGTGTGTATTAATTTTAGTTTTAACTTGTCAAATGTCAAAAGATGACAGCTTTAAAAGTAACATCTGCACACTTTTGAAGCTAGTAGGCTGTTCCAAATGATACCTCTTATTGGAAAACCCTACATACAAATTAGGAAATAAAAAGTAAATATTAAAAATGAAAATAAAAAAAAAAACTGGTCAAAAAACACATTTTCAAAGTTTTTATCCTACACACATTTTTAAGTTACGGTTTTGTTCAATTTTATAAAAAAAAAAAAACACTCAAAACGTCTGCTTTTCTGAACGTTATTTAAGGTCGTCTTTGATCTGTAATACTGGTCGACAATATTTTGGTTCTGGCAATAAAATTGCAGTTTTTTTAATCAGTTTTTATAACCTCAATACTAATCCGATTTCAAAATTTCCCTATCAGGTAATGTTTTTAAGATTTTACTTTTAAAAATTCAAAAAAAAAAAATATTCAACGCTTTTTGAGGCTATCTTAATTCAAAAAGTACGCTTTTTTCATTAAATTCGTGATTCTTTTCCAAATCAAATAAACACTTTCTTCGTTATTTAGCAAAATAATTATAGTATTTCATAAAATTTTCGAAAAATCTTCATAAGTTGTAAGATTTCACGTGTTTTAAATTAATTTCAAGAAATGCGGAACCATTTGTGCTAAAACGTTTTTCAACGGAAAACAGGCAAAACGGATTGATATTAACTATATTGTTCTTGTAACAAATCCGTCGTCTTAAAAAAGCTATCAAATCAAGGTTTTGATCTATATTACAAAATATGAAAATAGTACTGAAAACGGTTATTTTTGGATTCTAAATTTTCACTTAAAATACAATAAAACGTATTTTGTTAAACTATGAAAGTATTTAATTCAAGGTTTGGTCAAAAGTTCATTTTGAGTCAAAAAAAAAAAACCGTTTTTGGTTGTTTTCAGCATTTTTAGTGGGATATATTTTAGAAGTCTGTTGTGTTAGGAAAATTTAAAAGTAAGATTCGAATTCAAAAAATCTTAATCCTTTAAAAAAGCATTGCATTGGGGTTACAGATAAAAAACGTAATTTTATCAATCAGTGACCGTGATCATAAGAAATCATGGTAAAATTTACTTTTCTTTTAGCTTAATTTTATTTAAAAAATATAAATTTAAAAATCTTAAATCTCTTAGTTTAAAAATTATACACAAATAACTTAAGGGGCCCTCTTTCGTCTTTTGAAAGACCTAATCCACTCCTGTTTTTGGCGGGTAAAGTCTTGTTTTATTTTACGTCGACAACATGGCTGGCAAGAGAATAAAGTTGGGTTGTGAAAAAGTGGGGTAGCAGGGATTTCTTTACATAAACAGAAAGCAACACACAAAAAAAGATAAATATTCTGCAAACCCAGTAGACTATAAAATGAATGGTTTTATTATACTAAAGAACACGAGGACAAAGCACGACAAAGCAACAACTGTTGCTTGTAGCTACCTTAACCATTGTTGGTTGGATGATGGTTTGAAAGAAGCTTTGTTGTTGTTGTTGTTATCGTTTGTAGTGCTACTGGAAAATCCATTTATGGTGTTTATAACATCATCATGCACATTGGTTAGTAGTTTGATTGTTCTATTCATTTTAATACTAATGGCCAGCAACACGCACTTTTAAGGTTGGTGTGGTGTTCAGTCAAATTGTTGCTTCAACTTCAATCCAACAGGTTTCTTATTTTTTTGGAGAGATTTTCTCAAACTCTCAACTTTTTTCTCACTCTCTTGATTTTTAAATAATTTATGTTTTGTATACGAAATAAAAGAGTATTTTCGGTACGATTGATGTTCTGCAACAATTTATAAGAAGTGTCGTTCTTATATTTTATTCATTTCCAAAAGTAGACCTAGACATTTATCATATTAATATCTATTAAAAAATGTATTTGATAATTCAATTAAAATTACCACGCCAGTATTTTTTTATTTCAAAACCTTCTAAATGCATTTAAAATCACATTGTATTGATATTTTAAGCTGTCAGGTATTTAAAAAAAAAAAATTTCGATTTTATAACATTTCAAAATCATCTTGAAGCCTCTGCAAATTTTTACTTGCGACATACATATATTAACTATGTACATATATGGCAAGTATTACATTCATAAAAAAATTCGAACTCGAGCTTTTAATCAAACATGACATTACGTCCGTCCGACTGTCCTCGCCCCTGAAGACCAAACTATTGTGTCCATTGATTGCAAATTTGGAGATTAATTAAAATTTCTTCAATTTTTGTATTTATTTTTAAAAACATTTTTTTTTCAAAATTCGCTAACTCGAAATTTTTTTCTAATTTTATTTCGGAAATAAAATGTGAAACGCATATTAATAATCACTAAATAATTGCATACTAAAAATGTTTATAAGCAAAAATTGAAATATTTTATACATACAAAATAAACTTAAACAAAATTAAACTTTAATGATTTTCGTTACCAAAATTTAATAAATCAATGATTCTATTTAAATAGCAATTTTTGAAGACAATCTTATTTAATAGGCAATTTTTAAGAACTGTTTTTAAAACAGAAAGGCAAGTTCGTGTGACCTATTCGTGCACTTTATTTATTTGGACAATGTTAAAAAACAAATCGTTATATAAAAGAAACTTTAAAACAATATTAAAAGTAAAGTGTTTCAATAAGAGGTTTCATTTTCAATGGCTGTTTGTTCTGACAGCTGTCAATTTTGAAGTTGGCCTCTTTTGACACAGGGCAAATAAAAACTACGTTGTCAGTCAAAAAAAAGGAATTAAAAACACAATTGTGAACATTTGGAAGTCACAATTAGCGAAACTGACAAAAAGGGTAAAGTTTCTTGACCCTGTTACTTTTGAAAGAAGTGAATAAAATTATCCAACAAGAACTTTTGATAAACACCTTTAGAACAACAACGTCTATGTCAGTGTTCCAAAATCGATTCAAGACCTCAAAGAAACATAGAATTTGTTGCGTAAAATGTAATATTTTATTGAAAAAAAGCTGTATCGGTACTTTTCTATTATTTCTTATAAAATAATATTTTTCTTTCGAAAATTAGAACTATATGGCATAAAGGAAAATTGTATTCACATTTATTCTCATTATTCTCATTTTAAAAAAGAGGTTGGAATGCAACCCACACTGATAACTTCCCATCCCGTCTGTCGATTAGTCTTGCTTAAAAGGTTTGCAGGTTTTCGTGTTTTGTTAAAAAAGTTGTCGGTTACATTATTCTAAAAACTGAACTGAAAATTAAGAACAATATTTTGCATATGATGAAATAATTTGTTTTCAAAATCTTTTTTGATAACGAGATTTTTAGTCGAAAATCAATTTTCACCAATTTTAGTAGCAATTTTTGAAAGTTTTTATTTCTTTTACAAATACAAATATTTTTTTAAGAAAATTTATCACAAAATGAAATCATTTTGAAGTCAATGCTTTCATTTATTTACGAGATATCGAGAACCGAACATCAATTTTTAACAATTTTGCGTATTATTTCTTGTAGATTTTTATTTTTATGTCGAAAACAATATTTTCTATAAGATGAAATAATTTTGACACCAATACCTTAAAATTTAAAAAAAAGATATTTGAGTTGAAATAAATTTTTTATTGTAAGTTTTTATTTTTTCTAAAAAAAACTGTCATTTCGATTTTTATCAAAATGTTATTCAATGTTGAAAACATTATTTCTTATAAGATAAAATTAGTAAGAAGCAATAATCTCAAATTTTTAAAAAGATATTTTAGTCGAAAACCAATTTTTCTTTAAGTTATGTTTTTTTTTTAGGTTTTTATTTTTTATAAAAAAAAACTGTCAATTGGAATTTTTTCAAAATTTTACCAGATTTCAAAAAATTTATTTTTAGTTCAATAAAACTGTTTTGAAGATAAAATCATTTTTTGTTTGTAAAAGTTTATATTTTCTTTTCAGTTTTTTTGATTTAATTTCCAAAAATATATTTGTTTGGTATCAAGTTACAATTTATAATATAAAATTGAATAGATATTTTGGGTTAAACAAAACCACCCACTCAATTTTTTGTAGAGTCCTTTCTGCAGCTTTCTGCATTATTATCTGTATAACAAAATTTATTTGAAGTCGATATCTCTACTGTTTCTTGATATTTCCTATTAAAATCCAAATTTCAGAACGGAATTCCTCCATTTTGTTGAAAAACTCCCAAGAAGTTTTTTATTTTGATTTCATTAAAATAATTATAGAACTAAAAATAACGAAACCTATAAGTCAAAAAGTTCTTATGTTGTAGCTGCCCAGTATTAAATTTTTATCAAAATGACGATTAGAAGTCATGAGCTTTTTCTGTGCTATCTCAAAAATCATTGGCGCAAAATTTTAGACGATTTAGTACGATGTTAAATCATTTTTAGTATGATACTAGGTTAAAAAAAGGATTTTGATAATTTTAAACGAGTTTAGTATCGTACTATCTTCTTAACATTTTACTAAAGTTAAAATCACCAAATGGCTACTTTATCTTTTTAGTATCGTACTAAATCTGTATGACATATGTCATTTTTCTCAAATGTGACAAAGTGTTTTAAAATTGATAAATTGTGAAATAAAATTTATTTATAGATATCATAAAAAGTAAATTAATTTAAAATGTTTTCGGAGGAAGAAGATTTTAAAATGTTTGAGGATTCAGTGTTGTGTAGGAAAGTTAAAAGTTTTAAAACTCGAGCAAATCCTCTTGAAGAGCTGGACGATGGTGAATTTTACTCCAGGTATATTTTTGATAAAATAAAAATTAATAAAATAAATAAAAAAATAATAAGGTACATATGTTTTTTTTGTACATTACATTACATTTCACACTACTCGGCACATAAATGTACAGAGTAGAGAACACAGCACCTTAAACGACAAGACTATATAAGTCGATAACAACACAAGACATTAATACAAGACAGAAGGACAGAGGAGAAAGAAGAACGAACAGTTAGAAAGAACACATGACAACAGCACGCGGTAGGTTTCGAGTCGGTCCCCCATCTGACTACTAACTGCGCTCACTGATGCTTGATTTCGGTGATCGATGGGAACCGATGTTTGCTCCACAATCTGTCATTATTTAGATGTGTTCATGGTTTTTTTTTTAATAAAATGGGTTTAGCATGATACTAGTTAGCAAAACAATAAAAAGTGTTTAAAATTAGTGAAAAGTTAGTAGATTACTATGTATTTAGTAAATTGTTAACTAGTATCGTGCTAAGGCCTTAATAATAGGTTGTTTAAAATTTTGCGCCATTGTTTTTTTGTGAATTGTGTACTTGTCATAAAATTTGTTTGTAGTTGTCAGGAATCTAAATCTAAATCTTAAAGTTAATAATGTTACCAACTTAAATTACATTTGATTCATTAAAACGTTGTTAAGAATTTATATTAACTTAAAAAAAAAGAGGCTGGGATGCAACCCACACTGATATCTTCCCATCAATGCCTGTCTGCCGATTTTTCTATATATTTCTCATAAGTCTTGAGTCGAAAAACATTTCTAATAAAAAAATTGTTGTAAAAAAAAGTTGTCAATTGATTTTTGTAAACAAATTAACTAATAAGCATATGCTAAAATAATTTTGATTTCAATATCTGTTCTAATATATATTAATTTAAGCAACATTTTTTGAAAGTTCTTATTTCCTATACAAAATATTGTTTTTCCTAAGAACATTATTTTACGTTAACTACAAGATTGACTTAAAACTTCTAAATATGTCAAAATTTTCAATTCGATAAATCGGACCTATTACAATAAATTTCAGTGGAAAGTTAAAAACTTAAGGAAAACTTTTCAAAGCTGATATTTTAAAAACAAAAACTGATATAAACGTCAAGTTACTGTTAAATTCTTTGAAAAAAGTCTATTTTATTAATTTTTCGCAAATACCTACTTAAATCTACAAAAAATACTGTTACAAAACTTATTTAATTTTATACAAAATATTGAAAATTTGGATTTAAGAGGATAAAAATTGAAAATAAAATGTATCTAATAACTTTTCACATTGACTGTAATCGAATCTCTACTTACCTTAGTATCAGTATTCGTAGATATAAAATCTCTCCACTTATCTGAAATTCCAAATACCTACTTACTCTCTCTCTCTTTTTTTCTGATTTTCTCTTTTCATGCGTACAACACACACAACCGAAAACAAAACTCCACCAAACCATCAATTCATAGGCAATTGTTGTATTCGAAGCGAAATACCTATCGCCAGATGATGCTGCTGGGAATTTCGAACCAACCAACCTGGTTCGACCGATTCAGGAGCAGCACAACATTAGCTGCAGCACCAAAAGTCTCGAGGATGATCAACAGATGCTTCTCGACATTGAACAGAACATAGCGAATTTGGAGCGTAGTCTCCATCGAGGTGTGTTAAACAGTTAGATTTTTCTTTCTATTTTCTTTTATGATTTTCTTTTTTGGTGCTAAGTTCAAGTAGATAGATAAAATAAAATAAAAATTGAAAAAATAAACACTTTAGATACTTTTGTATCTAAATGTTCAAAAAATATCTAAAGTTAGTGTTTAAGTGAAGGTGAATTTTGTTGGTTGTTGATTTCATTGGTCTCTGTAGAACACAGTGATTCGTTTATCAGTCGGAAGCGTCACTTGTTGCGTCGCGTTATGTCCTCCGGCCAAGGCGTTGGCGGTGGTGGTGGTGGTTCGCATTCGGCGGGCTCCAGTAGTCACCACAAATCCGAATTGAAATTCGACAAGTTCGGCAAATCACCAACCGTGACTCGAGGTCGAGCTGCAGCTTTGGGAACAGCAGCCAGTGCACCTGGTACACCAATGGCCAAGGAAAAGAAGATGTCATTGCGTACGGTGAGGAATGTTTTGCGCTTGGGAAAACATCGACCGCCGCCACAATCAAGGGATAGCAGTACCGAGGATGAGGGCAGGTAAGCAAGACCCCCTATACTACCTATCCTATAAATATTTATGAACACCTGTTGTCGATGTTGATGCGATAGTGACATTTACGAGTTCATTGGAGCCAAGGTTATGATATGACATTGACCCAATTCAGGGCACTTTTTTTTCGATTATAAAAAGAGAGACTCTTATTTGTGATTCTTTTTATGAGCTTGTGTCTTTGAGGGTAATTTGAAATGGCACTCGAGCGACGACACACGAAGACGACGACACTGCTTGTTTTAGCTTACCATTTGGAATTTTTGAATAAATTCAGGTAGGTACCTTCATACCTATAGGGTTCAAAAACGAGAGAGAGAAAAGTGAAATTTTTGTTGACTTTTAATTAACTTCCCTTTGGCTAAGCACCAAAGGATGCAAGAAACAAAGGGGGTTTTGGTTTTGTTCATTTGGGCAACACAAAATATTGATGAAATCAGTTGTCGAAATTGGTCAGAATTAAATTGCTTTTTGTGAGTGAATTTGAATTGAAATTTTCTCCTTTTACAGTGATGGAGAAATAATGCATTTTTCATGAAGTCCTGCTGTGTTGTGGCGGCAGTGACTGTGAGTGAGCAGTGAGGTAACTGAGAACGATAACACATACTTGCATACCTTACCTTTTATGGTCAAGGATATTGCCATCAAAAAGCACTTCAAATGTCAAGGTCCATTACTTTCACTTTATACCTACAAACTCAGGTTGGGTTTGATGTGATGATTGGCTGAGATAAACTTATCATACTCAAATGTATGTAAGTATCTGTATCTGAACGCAAAACCTTTCTTAGATATACCCCTTTTTTAGATAGATAGGTATAAGTTCTTATACCTATATTGTTCTTGCTATGATCCATTTGAAGTTTTAGGAAAATAAGAAGAACAAAAAATAACCAGAGATAATGTTTACACATCCTTTTCATGTATCTAGTGCTTCAGGAGTTTTATGGGGTCTTATTTTGCCAAGAGCACATCGATACGTTTGTTGTCAAGTTTTGATGCGATACGAATGGAATTAAATTACCAAAAGGAACTCTATCTTTTCGTTTCTGTTTTTAAACGATGTTCTTTTTTTTGATGGTTCTTCATCTTCATTCTGATCCCTGTCGTCGTAGTCGTCGTATTTCTCAGTTCTATTAAAAATAGGGATACGTATTTTAAGGAATTAAATATTTACAGAAGGAATTCAAAGCATCAAAATCCTTGACTTGTACATGATGTGAACATTTGTAGGAAAATATTTTTGCTCCTTATGGATTTTCAGAAAAAACACAACCTACTACAGCTGCTGACAAAATATCTACTCTAGATGCCTGGAATTTTATTACTTAATGTGTATTATAGTGTTAGAGCTTGGTTATGGTTTATATTTCTTGCTGATGCAAATATAGAGAAGTTGGAGTTTTTAGTTTTTTTTTTCTGTTTTATTCGAAACAAACTTTTCAAAGGAGGTGTTTTGTATGAATTCTTATTTATCTATTCTGGTATTTACATACTGCAGTTTTAAATACACTTTCATGTGCATTTCTTGGTAAAATTTAAATTTCCCTTCAAGAAATGTCTCAATTTTCATTTTAAGGTTAAGAGAAATATTTCAACGAACTGTTGAACACTTCTGTGAGAACTTTGACTCATGAGAGTTTATTTTATTTTGTTTTATTTAATTTTATTTTCTTAGTCTTTTTTTTTAAAACTTAAACATAGTTTAAATTTCGGTTTGAAAATTAATTCTTTTTTAGTTTTCAAAAAATTAAAGAAGAATTAATTTAAGTTATTTCGACCAACGAGGATGAGCATTTATTCTAAAACAATGTTTTAAAAACTGTTAAAACGAAACCTAACTTGACTAAAACAACATTTCTTATTTTTTAAACTTCTTAGTTCAAGGTATTTTAATGTGAAATTTTATATTATTTACCTCCCATAGGAAGTTATTGTAATGGGTCCGATTTGGCAAATTGAAAATTTTGACATTTCTCGACGTTTCAAGGCCCCTAGAGTCGAAATAACAGATTTTTAGAAAGATGTCTGTGCGTGCGTGTGTACGTTCGTACGTCCGTATGTTCGCGACGTTTTTTTGTCGTCCATAGCTCAAGAACCAGAAGAGATATCAACTTCAAATAAATGTTGTTACACAGATAATAAGGCAAAAAGATGCAGAAAGGGCTCTCAATAAAATTGCGTGGGTGGTTTTTTTACCATAGCAGTTTAAGAAAAAAGGTGAACATTTTGGTTAGCCTTAAAAATGACTTAATTCACATCTAAACCAATAACGCTAGAGACTTGAATTTAATTTTATATTATGCATTGTAATATGATACCAAACAAATATATTTTTGAAAAAAAATCCAATAAACGGTTTTTTTTTATAAATCAAAAACACTGAAAAAAAAATATTTGTCACCTCGAAAATTTTATAAATAAAAATGATTTTATCTCCAAAACAATTTTGTGCAACAAAGACTAACGTTTTCAACATCTGGTAAAATTTTGAGAAAAATCGAATTCACAGTTTTTTTTATAAAAAATAAAAACCTAAAAAAAACATTACTCCAAGTTGGTAAAAATTGAATTTAGACTTAAATATCTTTTCGAAAATTTTAGATTATGGCTTCCAACTTATTTTATCTTATAAAAAATATTGTTTTCAACATTCAGTAAAATTTTGAGAAAAATCGAATTGACAGTTTTTTTACAAAAAATAAAAACCTAAAAGAAAAAATGAATAAAAGCTAGTAAAAATTGATTTTCGACTGAAATAACTTTTCAAAAATTTGACATATTGGCCTTAAATTAATTTTATTTTTTTATAAATATTGTTCTCAAGATTCAGTAACATTTTGAGAAAAATCGAATTGCCAGTTTTTTTTACAAAAAATTAAGAACCTAAAAAAAAATTAACAAAAGTTATTAAAAATTGAATTTTGACTTAAATATATTTTCAAAACTTTAAGATATTGTCTTTAAACTAATTTTATCTTATGAGAAATATTGTGTTCAACATTCAATAAAATTTTGACAAAAATCAAATTGACAATTTTCTTACACAAAATAAAAACCTAACAATAAAAAAAATAAAAAAAGTTTTTTTAAATAGATTTTCGACTCAATTAACTTATTTAAATTTAAAAATATAAGCTTCAAACTTATTTTATCTTATAAGAAATATTGTTTTAAACATTCAATACAATTTTGAGAAAAATCAAACTTACAGTTTTTTAACTAAATATAAATACCTTAAAAAAGCATAACCTCCTAAAAGTTCGTAAAAATTGATTTTCGACTCAAATATCTTTTTTAATATTAAAAATATTGGCTTCAAACTAATTTTACTCACAGAAAATATAATTTTCGACATTCAGTAAATTTTTATTAAAATCCAACAGTTACTTCTTTTCATAAACAAATAAAATGTACAAAAAATAATACGCAAATTTGGTAAAAATTGATGTTCGGTTTTCGATATCTCTCAAATTAATTTACTTTCACAATGTTTATTTGTTTATATAAGAAATAAAAACTTTTAAGAAATGCTACTAAAATTGGTAAAAAATGGTTTTCGAATAAAAATCTCGTTAACCAAAATAGATTTTGAAAGCAAACTCTTTTATCATAATTATGCAAAATGTTGCTGGTAATTTAAAAATTTTTTAGAATAATTTAACTGATAACTTTTTTAACAAAATACGAAAACTTGCAAACCTTTTAAGCAAGACAAATCGACAGACGGAATGGGAAGTTATCAGTGTGGGTCGCATCCCAGCCTCTTTTAATTTTATTAATTTTCCATAATGAAACTTATATAAAATCCAAAATAAATTCATGCATCAAAAAATAACGTTTTTGAAATCTGGTCAACTTTTTAGAACAATCGAAGTGACAATATTTTTACAAAAAATAATAATTCAAAAAAATACTACTAAAATTTGGTACAATTTTCGACTCAAATATCTTCTTAACAATTTAAAATTTTGTTTTCAAACTGATTTTATCTTATAAAAAATATTGTTTTTTTAAATTTAGAAAAACTTTTAAAAAACTCCAGCAGTAATTTTTTGTATAAAAAAAAGAATCTTATATTTTTAAAAACTATCCGAATATCTTGACAATAATAATAGAATACTAGAAAAATCCAATTGAGATACAAAAACAACAAAAAACTAATGAGAAAAAGTTTTGCACTCAATTATTATGAGAATAATATTGACTTTAAAGGAGATATCCCATTTTTTCTATGGAGTCTGGGCCCAGGGAGTACATTTATAAGGCTTGTACTAAATGAAAGCTGACGTTCAGCCCAATCTATCTGCCAAATATTTTTGAATTTCGCAGCGTGGATTTTAAGATAATTTTACCTGAAGTTGAGCGTCGAAAATGCTAAAAATCAAACATTTTTGCAAATAATTACGTATACTTGAAAAAGTATAGCATACAAATATCGTTTATCTAACACAAAATGTTGCTATTAATATTTTGAATTATTATGAGTTAATATGTAATTCATATTTGTTTTCCAATTTCAATAGAAGTCGTTTTCACTCGAATTCGCTAAAATACTTCCCAATGCGTAAATACTGTTATTAGGTCTTTCAGTTATAGAGAGATTTTTTTTGCAAAAGGTACTTCAAATTGCAGCTAAACATTTAAAGGATAAAGTTAAATTTTATCCAAACCATTCAAAACTATAAAGGTTTTTTTGAAAAAAGTTGTAATTATTGTAAGTTGAAATCTTAAGGTCACCGAAATAAAAAAAAAAATATTCTTTTGCACTTTTTTCAATAAATCCCATAAGATTGATTTTTCAATAAAATGATCTAGAAACTTGTAGATAAGCTAATCTATAAAATACTATTGACATCGGTTCTTAAGTTACTCCTGTCGTCAAAATGAGGTTAAGAACACCTTAACTTTTGTTGTGTTATCTCAAACAGGTTTTTTTTACATTTACGCGAAATCTTTTTTGTAATTATTTCAAAAATTTTGGGACCCTAACATTTGAAAAATAAAATGCTCGATTTTGTCCCACAAACTTGGTCTTGTATGCAAAGAGTCTGTTTAAAAAAGTACCTATATAAGATTTAAAAATATACTTGTAAAATAAGTTTTTCTTCAAAAATATAAATGCCATTTGATTTGTCAAAAAAACCTCCATTTTTCAATTTTTTTGTTTGAAAACCGTTAGACCGGTTTTATTTAAATTAATCTCTATATGTATATGCAAATTTTCCATTTTTTTTTTAAATATGCGCTGTACCTTTCAGGAGCAATAAAACAATATGTTTTTCGTACTAAAAGAAGCCAAGTTAAAAAATAAAATTTTAGAGAAAATTTAAAAAAATCTATCGGTTTGTTTTAGAGAAAATTCGAATTTTCGTTTTTTGACCAACAAAATTGTATGGGGGCCACTGTTAGTTTTGATCTTAGAAAAAAAATGAAAAAACGCCTAACGCGAATCTGCTCAAAACTTTAAATTCTAAGTTTGAACTCAATCGACCCAATGTTTTAGGCTGTAGGAGCGTGGACAGACAGACAGGACAGACGGACGGAATCGTGGGACCCACTTTTTCGACTTCTCTACCATCGTAATATCATGTTTGATTAAAATCTCGAGTTCGAAATTTTGCAGGAATGCAAAACTTGCCATATACATACATAGTTCCTTTCCTATATGTCACAAGTAAAAAAACCTTGGTTAAATCCGGAATTTCTGATTTGTTGGTTACTTATTTATGATACTTGACCGATTAATAAACCTAGTTTCAGACCTCGGTCGCTTAACGCACGATGCCCAAAAATCAGAAAAACCGCAATAATTTCGCGTTTTTTTGGCTTATTGGTATTTTTTTTACCTGAAGGAAATTTTTTGTAATACAATCATGTTCTAGCATTTAAAAAAAAAAAAACAAATTGACTACAATTTGAAACTAAAGTTGTGTCTGTAGATAGAACGGTTTTCATAATACAGTTCAAAAATTAGCTAAAAAACGTTTCTTAAAAAAAAACGACGTAAATAACAAAAATAGACAATTTCCAATAAGGTCATAACTCTGGAGTGAGAAGATTGAGCCAAAAACAGAAAAAATGGCATTGTATGGAGTGTATATCCCCCTGTTAAGCGGAAGTGGTAATTTTTCAGAAAAGTGAGTTGACATATAAAATCAAAGATTGGAAATCAACGGCAACACCTACATCACTGTGATATTGCATTTCTTAAAGCCAGATATCCATTCTTGAAATAATTTTTTTTTAAAATGTTGTTTCTGTCCCAAGTATCAATAAAAATTTATTTTAAATCTTAAAGTTAAAAACAAATGAAAATATTTGAAACAAAACAAAATGTTTTTTTATTTTATTATGTTTTTTTTTTCAGTAATAAATATAAAAATATATTTTAGTTTTTGAGAAAATTTCAAATAAATACATCTATGTATAATACTATTTTTTAATCAAGTAGTCTTTTCTCGGGATAAAAAGAGCCGCTTTCGTAAATCCGGTAGATCCAAATTTGTCTAGGTCTAATAAATAATCCAGGCTTTTGACCTGTTAAAAAAATCGACTAAACAGGGAAAATCGAGGTATTGCTGATGGGCTAGTTTCTTCACCATAAATACACTACAATTTTCAGGTAACAACATTTTCTTAATTTTGGGACTATTCCGTCTCTATATACTCAACTTTATATATAAATTCAAAGAATAAAGCAGTTCAAAATGAATGAACCTTTGCGTTAACTAATCAAGAAAATGAATTCTACTTTAAATTGTAATTTTCTTGAAAGTTTCTAACAAAAATTCTGCCACTCAAGTTTAAAAATCTTTCTATGCTTTTTAAATCATTAATTAACCTTTTTCCCGACAGCATTTCTGATATAAGAACTATTCATTCAAAAGTACAAAGCGAAATTATATATATTTCATTTTTGTTGATTTGTTAGAATAAATTCTTGTCGCAAAAAGAGTTTATTGCAAGAAAGATTAAATTTAAATTTGTCGACTTAATTCATGAAATTATAAGCAATATACACTTTCTCCCCCTCAAGGGCATATGTATCATGTTTCCCGTACACTTATAACCTCGAACTTAACATTAACCAATTCAAATTTACCATAACTCTTTCCTCCCCAATAATCTCGTACTGATACTGGACTATTATAGGTTATGATTATATCAAAAGGTTAAACGGATATAGTTCAAATAATCTTTGTAGCAATTAGTCTTGATGAATTAATATTATATGTAAACAAAACCTTTCATTAGAATTATCTAAAACATGCAACAAAACAGGAGCAACAAAACACACAATTGGTTCATTGATTTGGATATAAAGGGATTTACCTTAGTTAATTATACAGTGTACAAAGTTTGAAATCAACACGGTTGGATCTTTGTGTAGGACCGAAGGTTAACAAGTACTTAGGAGTTACTCACTGGTATTGAATGATTTTTGAATTTAATAAATGTAATTACTGCTTCAGGAAAAAATTAAAATTTGGTGGCCCAACATATCGAAATGACTTGATACTCGTGTTAAAATAATTCAAAGAGAATAAAACATTTTTGAATAAATTGTTATAACCTGACCCTTTTCCTAATTACCTAAGCTTTATCCTGCATTCGCTCCTGTGTGATGGCCATCCAAAATAAAGTCCGCTTATTAAGAGCTCCGAAGGAATCAGTTGCCGCAAGCTTATGATCCAACTCTGCTATTAACATTTTATGGCACATAAAAAAGGAGCATTATAATATAATAAATTCGGTTTCATAGAAATGTTAATTAAATGCATAATTTAAGGAAAGATATAATCTATCATGCTACAGCCAAACATTTTCGGAAAATTGTAAAATACAAATAATTTTGTATTTTATGGAAAATTCACTTAAAATTCGCTTAGATCCACTTCACTGCACTCGAGCACAAAATTTACTTTAATATCACGTTAATAATAATTATAAAATTATTTCATAAATAGTTTCCTATTTATATTTCTCTGCTTTTCTAAAATTTAGAATATTTACTTAAGTAAGCAAATATATATGTATATTGTTTTTAATAACTTTGATTAAAATTTTAAATTGCTTTTATTTCGTAGTATTTATAGTTTTTATTGAAACAATTTTGAAAATGAACACTAGGGCGTATGTGGAACATAATTGTACCTAGAGAGAAAGAATACCAATTAAGGAACTAGACATACATATATGTAATTAAAATAAGATGTTCCATTTGCATGTCACAAATGGATCCTCTCTGAAACTAATCCACTTATATTTAATAACATTTCGAGGCTATCAATGTACATTATATTCCTAGATAACTGATGTGGTTTGCTATTCACTTATTCAATTTCGAAAATCTACTTTGAGTTTCTAATTGCTGATTATGTGTCATAGGGTTAATGTTTCATCAAATAGTTCTCTTAAAAATTGTTATAAATAATTGAAACACACATTTTATATTGTATTTAGGTTTTTTTTTTTCAATAAAATGTTTCATTTTGATATTATGTTGTTTATGGAATGTCTTATTCCAAAGATCGACAAAGAATCCATAAATCTGGGGTTTTGTGAACACTACGAGCCAGAGTAGCAGATTTTGATTTCCCACTAACTTTCTCAAACTGATAAAATTTTACCACCAATTTTTACTACAGGGTGTTTTTTAGAGGCAAATATTTATGAAATGGAACAAAACACAAATGATTTTTTAAATTTACTTTATTCGAAATATAATCTTTTAGTATTGTAATTTAAATATATTAACCACTATGGCTAGCTTAAACGTAATCTAACCTGGAGCTCCAATCGCCTCTGCGCCGCCGTTAAAATATATGACCTTGAAGCACAATGCACCGCCTTCATCCGTAACATGAAACTATACGGTTTTCAAAAGTTTACTTCAATAAATCAATTGCTGTGTTACATGTTGAACAGACCTTCTTAACAAGACAGCTCCTGTAGATTATGGTTGTCCAGAAAGTCAGTAATCGTGGCTCAATAGATTCCACCATAGACTGTAACGTTCTGGCTAGCATCGTTTTTAAAGATGTACGGACCATAGCTCAAGAATCAGTAGAAATATCGACTTCAAATAAATTTTGCTATACAGATAATAATGCAGAAAGGTGCAGAAAGGACTTTCAAACAAATTGAGTGGGTGGTTTTTTTACCAAAGCAATTTAAAAAAGGTGAACATTTTGGCTAACCCTAAATATTTCACGAACCAATAACGCTAGAGACTTGAATTAAATTTTATATTATATATTGTAACGTGATACCAAACATGTATATTTTTGGCAAAAAATTCCAATTAACGGTTTTTTTTATAAATCAAAAAAACTGAAAACAAAATTTGTCACCTCGAAAATTTTACGCACAAAAAATGATTTGATTTCCAAAATAATTTTGTACAAAAAAGGATAACATTTTGAACTTTGTTAAAATTTTTAGAAAAATCAAATTGACAGTTTTGTACCTAAAAAAAAAACCTTACTCAAAGTTGGTGAAAATTGAATTTCGGCTCAAATATCTTCTCAAAACTTTGAGATTACGGCTTCCAAATTATTTTATCTTATAAGAAATATTGTTTTCAACATTCGGTAAAGTTTTGAGAAAAATCGAATTGACAATTTTTTTACAAAAAATACAAAACTAAACAAAATTGATAAAAGTTAGTAAAAATTGATTTTCGACTCAAATATCTTTTCCAAACTTTGAGATTTTGGCTTCCAACTAATTTTAACTAATAAAAAATATTATTTTCAACATTCGGTAAAGTTTTGAGAAAAATCGAATTGACAGTTTTCTTACAAAAAATAAAAAACAAAAAAAAATTAATAAAATTTAGTAAAAATTGATTTTCGACTCAAATATCTTTTCAAAACTTTGAGATTATGGCTTCTAACTAGTTTTAACTTATAAGAAATATCGTTTTCAATATTTGGAAATATTTTGAGAAAAATCGAATTGACGGTTTTTTTTACAAAAAATAAAAACCTAAAAAAACAATACTAAAACTTGGTAAAAATTTACTTTCGACTTAAATATCTTTTCAAAAATAGAAAATATTGGGTTCAAACTTATTTTATTTCACAGAAAATATTATTTTCGATATTCAATAAAATAAAATCTACAAAAAATAGTACGCAAATTTGGTGAAAATTTATACATATACACAAACTTTTAAGCAAGACAAATCGACAGGCGGAATGGGAAAGTTATCAGTGTAGGTCGCATCCCAGCCTCTTTTCAATTTTTGAGAAGATATTTGAGTCGAAAATCAATTTTTACCAACTTTGAGTAATGTTTTTTTTAGGTTTTATTTTTTATAAAAAAACTGTCAATTCGATTTTTTCAAAATTTTACCAGATGTCAAAAACGTAATACTTCGTTGCACATAATTATTTTGGAGATAAAATCATTTTTTGTTCGTAAAATATTCGAGGTGACAAATTTAAATTCAATTTAAGCCGGTAGCGTTCTTGGTTCGTAAGATATTTTGGGTTAACCAAAATGTTCACCTTTTTTTTAAATTCTATGGTAAAAAAAAACAGCCCACGCAATTTTCTTGAGCGTCCTTTCTGCATCTTTCTGCATTATTATCTGTATAACAAAATTTATTTGAAGTCGATATCTCTACTGGTTCTTGAGCTATGGACAAAAAAAAAATGCACGCACATACATCTCTCTAAAAATCTTTTATTTCGCCTCTAGTTACCTTGAAACGTCGAGAAATGTCAAAATTTTCAATTCGACAAATCGGACCGATTACAATAACTTCCTATGAGAAGTTAATAAAAATAAATCGCTTGACAGCTGGCAAAATAGCCGCCAGTGAAAAATGTGTTGCTAACTTAAATTTCCTTACCTCTAAGAAAACTACCGTATTACAGGCCGTGATGGCTCCTCATGATGACCCAAAAGGGCTTTAGTTTTGCGAACTGTGACTGTAATATTTTTACCATTTTTGTAGTAAATTTTAACAATTAAAAAGGGTTGTTGAAGCGTGTATTGTAAGTATTGGAGTCATGGATTAATATGCATGGAGTAGCCACGATGATTCCACTTGTCTGTTTTGCCCCACTAGTTCTGCTAACAAAAGCGGAAAACTGGGAGTAAAATTGTGTGTAAAATTCAACTAGCTTGGTGAATGCAAAATTGGACAACAAAGCTAATCAATCCGGAACTATCATATTAATGACAAATGTAAATATATAAAATAGTTTTGAGAATATTATTAACACCCAAGCATTTTGTTCAACAAATGAATGTAGATGTCACTACTTTCTACGTTAGTAAAAGCTTATCTCAACTAAAGTCAACAGTCAGAAGTTGTATTTGCCGCTGCGATTCGGAAAACTAGTGTAACTGAAATGAATTGGAACCATGTTTTTTTTTCAATGTTTGTATTGTAAATTTACACGACTAGCAATCCATATATGTATAATAAATATGTACCCAACCTTGGGCCAATTGTCAACAATTGTGCACATATTTGGTAGTTTTGTGCAGAAGAGAACGCTCACAAGAGAGCAAAATAGCTTCCCTTCCTGGCAAATTCTGCTTAAGAAAATTTTTTGGGCAAAAATTGCTGGTCTGTCAAATATTGTTATATTGCGGTACGTAAATTGACTGTTATTAGCGTCGTCCGTTTGGTTTGCTTTCCATTGATTAAGTGGAAGACAATTTTTGCCAAGAAACCGTTCCATACCTTTTTGGCAGTTTTCCTCTCTCTGAAAGAATTTCATTCCAACTTTTCAAAATTTGTCAGACCAACAATTTTTACCTACAAATCTTGGGAGTAAACCTTGTAAGTCAAAGATTGGCGTAGTTTTTACTTAGCAAATGTCAAAAGATGACAGCTTCTCTTATAATACTGTAATGGCTTAACAAAATGTCTTGCACAACTAACTTTAAAGGAATATGTCCCTTTCTTATCCTTTATTGCGGAACCAATTCTTTTTCTAAGGATTTTATATATAAAATTTTTATCTTAGATCACCTCTGATAATGGATACTGACCAAACAGCCTTAACTTTGTCAGCAACAGAAGGCGAAGATGATCAACAACAACAACAACAACAAAATGCTGGCGGTACTGAGAGTGGCCTTTCAAATGCATCCAGTGAAATTGAAGATCTTGCAAATTTTGATCAAGGAAAAATGTATGATAAACAATTTTAATTTATTTCTATAATTTAATTTAATTTAACTATATTTTTTAAAAAGGATTAAAGCAATGACCCGCACAGCAGATCATCTTAAATCTCAAGATTTTCAAGTTTGCATAACAATAATCGAAGCACGTCAACTACCTGGCCTTAATATGGATCCTGTTGTGTGCATTCAAGTGGGTGACCAAAAGAAGTACACAAGTGTTAAAGAGAGCACTAATTGTCCTTATTTCAATGAGGTAGGGTTTCTTCTTATTTCATCCACCTGCATCAAATAAGTTCAAGGATATTATAGTAAAACTATTTATTTATTTTTTCAGTATTTTGTTTTTGACTTCCACATGCCACCGGTAATGTTATTTGATAAGATAATAACTCTTTCGGTGAGTACATAAATAGTCCTTAGAATTAACTAGATACAAAAATGTATTTATTTTCTTTTGGTAAAGTTTTATTTTTTGTTTGTTTTATATTTTATTTATTTGTTTGTATGAAAAATGTGTGTTTAATTGTGTGTGGATGCAGGATGAGTCTGTCTTGAAAGGATTCTTTTTTTTTGTCCTTAATCTCCTCTATGTTTTCTCTTCTACAACAAATTATTATTATTATTATTTCCTTATCGTCCTTTATGTAATACATCAAGCAAGAGCCATAGAGAATTATATTTACGGCAATATAATTACTTCATCATCCTGGGAACTTAGGAGTTGATGTTGTTTTTTTTGTATGTACAAATGTGTAATTACATATCTCTAAATAGATATAAAGATGAGAAGACAGTGTAAAAGAGTAAATTAACCGTAACTAAGTAATTGACCATTGAAAAGTGCTTAGATAAATCATTTTCACAGTTTATGCATGGAAGAGAAGTAGAAAACATTCTGTAAATAAGAAATAACACAACAGAGCTGTCGACTGTGTTGTGTGTCAAAAATATACATATGTCCTTACTTCAATAAAATTCTTTCTAAAAAGTATCTTTAATTTAAGGTGAATCAAAACATTCTCAATACATAAATTACTCAAAAAGTTGTTTGTACCTACACATTGTACATTGTACTGATAAAGTTTCTTTACTAATATGATTCAAAAATATTGGGGTTTTAAAAAGGGACCAAATTCTTGAGTAAATGGGTAAAACTAAAGATTAAAAAGCAGCATTATGTCTGTTTATCTCACTTTCCTGACAATGTGACACAAGATATATTTTATCTTGTAGTGTGTACTGGAATTTAAAAATGTTATATGGATATGTAATAGTTTGTTATAGTTTTGAAGAGATATATCGTACTTATTTTACTTTGTCATGTAAGAAACCAGAAAAATTAACCTTTGTTACAAAATCAAAAAATATGAGAACGGACAAAGCATCAACTAATAATAATAATGGGTGATTTTTTTGAGGTTAGGATTTTCATGCATTAGTATTTGACAGATCACGCGGGATTTCAGACATGGTGTCAAAGAGAAAGATGCTCAGTATGCTTTGACATTTCAAGAACTGAAGCCGAACGATCTGCCACAACGTCGAATTTTCAGTGAATGGGCCCTAGAAAAGTTGGCAGAAAATCCGCTTTTTTATCGACAAATTTTGTTCAGCGATGAGGCTCATTTCTGGTTGAATGGCTACGTAAATAAGCAAAATTGCCGCATTTGGAGTGAAGAGCAACCAGAAGCCGTTCAAGAACTGCCCATTCATCCCGAAAAATGCACTGTTTGGTGTGGTTTGTACGCTGGTGGAATCATTGGACCGTATTTTTTCAAAGATGCTATTGGACGCAACGTTACGGTGAATGGCGATCGCTATCGTTCAATGCTAACAAACTTTTTGTTGCCAAAAATGGAAGAACTGAACTTGGTTGACATGTGGTTTCAACAAGATGTTACATGCCACACAGCTCGCGATTCTATGGCCATTTTGAGGGAAAACTTCGGAGAACAATTCATCTCAAGGAATGGACCGGTAAGTTGGCCACCAAGATCATGCGATTTGACGCCTTTAGACTATTTTTTGTGGGGCTACGTCAAGTCTTAAGTCTACACAAATAAGCCAGCAACTATTCCAGCTTTGGAAGACAACATTTCCGAAGAAATTCGGGCTATTCCGGCCGAAATGCTCGAAAAAGTTACCCAAAATTGGACTTTCCGAATGGACCACCTAAGACGCAGCCGCGGTCAACATTTAAATGAAATTATCTTCAAAAAGTAAATGTCATGGACCAATCTAACGTTTCAAATAAAGAATCGATGAGATCTTGCAAATTTTATGCGTTTTTTTTTTTTAAAAAAGTTCTCAAGCTCTTAAAAAATCACCCGATAGTTATATTTTAGAAAGAAAAATTAACAAAGTCTTAATAGTCTGAATTTGAAAAAGCAACAAGTTTTTTGAGAAAGTTCTTTTTTGAGAATCCTTTTGTTTTTTTTTTTTTGATATTATTAAATATTTTGGAATTGAGCTTAAGATGAATTAAATTTTTAGTTTTCAAAATAAGTAAAATATCTAAACATTAATAAATAGTTTACAAAAAACGCTGTTGGAATTTCGGAATATCAAAGCATTGTTTTTAAGAAATCTTAACATTTTGAAGATTCTCTTGCAAGACAAAATATCAAAAATATGACCAGGTTCCCGAAAAGCTGTCAAATGTTACATATTTCAAAAATCCCCAATAGTCATTTTAACAATTTCTAAAAAGCCCCAAAAGCCAAGATAAATTTAGAGAAATCTGAATTTTAGTGCCTATATCTGTCTCTTATGGTTCTAATAACTTGTGAAAACATAAAGACCCAAAAAAGTAACTTCAATCTTTGAACCTATATTAAACTGTAAAAAAAAAAAACTATACCTAAACAAGACACATTTTTAAATAATTCATTTTTAGAGCAAAGATCTTAAAACAGGAAACCATTTTCATAATAAAATTTAAGGCTTATTAATGAAAAAAATTATCTGCCTCCCTTTATAAGGGTTTTTTTGTAATTTTTTAAACAGTGTAAATTTTGGGTACACGGAAAGAAGTGTATGGCATTTATGGCAATGCTAGTATGGCCTTGAGTCCCATACTAAAAAAGTGTGGGTGATATTCCTACATTGTATTGCTACAACTCCTATAAGTATGGGATTATGTACTAAACTGTATGGTACCACAATCTTTGCTTGTAACACAAGGCCGCATAGTACGTTTGACGAGACAGCATTGCCTTCAGCCCCATACTGTATCGGAGATGTCGCAATGCTACTATTTTTGCCCGCAATAATTTATGGCGTGATAATCGATACCCTTATTGGATTGCTAGCAATAGTGTAAGTATAAGGGACATAACAATAATGTATTGCCTTTTCTGCTAGGAGCATTGTACATGCCGCCAGTCAGTATGGGCCTGACTCCCATACTGGCATTGGCGTATCGGCTATAACTAACACTCTTCAATTGGCAATTTCTTAAGTAAAAAGAGTATAGAATAGACTCTTTATAAACAAATATGTATTCTCTTTAATTTAAAAAAAAATATTTAAGTCAGTACTTTTTCCCAAACAAAAATTGAAAATCACTCAAATTTCCAGCCATATTTGATTTACCAAAAAATCCTGTGATAGAAGAAAATTCTTTAAATTTTCACATTTAAACGTACAGTCTAAAGTATTCTCCAGCAGTGGGTTACCTTGAAAGGTTCAAACTGTTGATAAGTTAAAACTAGACTCTTATCAATAAAGGGACTTGGGAATATACAGAAATCAAAATTTAAATTTCAATTTTATATAACGGGTGATTTTTTAAGAGCTTGAGAACTTTTTAAAAAAAAAAAAACGCATAACATTTGCAAAATCTCATCGATTCTTTATTTGAAACGTTAGATTGGTCCATGACATTTACTTTTTGAAGATAATTTCATTTAAATGTTGACCACGGCTGCGTCTTAGGTGGTCCATTCGGAAAGTCCAATTTTGGGTAACTTTTTCGAGCATTTCGGCCGGAATAGCCCGAATTTCTTCGGAAATGTTGTCTTCCAAAGCTGGAATAGTTGCTGGCTTATTTGTGTAGACTTTAGACTTGACGTAGCCCCACAAAAAATAGTCTAAAGGCGTCAAATCGCATGATCTTGGTGGCCAACTTACCGGTCCATTCCTTGAGATGAATTGTTCTCCGAAGTTTTCCCTCAAAATGGCCATAGAATCGCGAGCTGTGTGGCATGTAGCGCCATCTTGTTGAAACCACATGTCAACCAAGTTCAGTTCTTCCATTTTTGTTAGCATTGAACGATAGCGATCGCCATTCACCGTAACGTTGCGTCCAACAGCATCTTTGAAAAAATACGGTCCAATGATTCCACCAACGTACAAACCACACCAAACAGTGCATTTTTCGGGATGCATGGGCAGTTCTTGAACGGCTTCTGGTTGCTCTTCACTCCAAATGCGGCAATTTTGCTTATTTACGTAGCTATTCAACCAGAAATGAGCCTCATCGCTGAACAAAATTTGTCGATAAAAAAGCGGATTTTCTGCCAACTTTTCTAGGGCCCATTCACTGAAAATTCGACGTTGTGGCAGATCGTTCGGCTTCAGTTCTTGCACGAGCTGTATTTTATACGGTTTTACACCAAGATCTTTGCGTAAAATCTTCCATGTGGTCGAATAACACAAACCCAATTGCTGCGAACGGCGACGAATCGACATTTCACGGTCTTCAGCAACACTCTCAGAAACAGACGCAATATTCTCTTCTGTACGCACTGTACGCATTCGTGTGGTTGGTTTAATGTCCAATAAAGTAAACTGAGTGCGAAACTTGGTCACAATCGCATTAATTGTTTGCTCACTTGGTCGATTATGTAGACCATAAATCGGACGTAAAGCGCGAAACACATTTCGAACCGAACACTGATTTTGGTAATAAAATTCAATGATTTGCAAGCGTTCGTTGCTCGTTAGTAAGTCTATTCATGATGAAATGTCAAAGCATACTGAGCATCTTTCTCTTTGACACCATGTCTGAAATCCCGCGTGATCTGTCAAATACTAATGCATGAAAATCCTAACCTCAAAAAAATCACCCATTATTTTCTGGTCGAATAAAATCAAGCTTAAGCTATCCAGAAAATGGTCTTCTAGGAATACCTTTTTCAAAACATTGAAGATTTTTATTTAGCTTAAACCCATTTTTTAACGTTTACCTTAAAATTTAATTACATAAATATATCTAAAGCTAGAATATTGAAGTAAACGCTAAAAAAATATAAACACTTTTTAACTTCTGTCTAGAAGGTCTTGCCTTATTTTATAATCATCTTTAGTTAAAAAAATGTATAATTAACGTTTTAAAATTAAAAAAAAAAACGAAAGCTAAAAAAATAAAGCTTAGGAAGGATTATTTCTACTAATTGTAAGACTATTTAGCTAAATCTGTATTTTTTTCACATAAAACAGAGCTTAAACTAATTTTAAAACCGAGTTTATTTGAACTGGAGTCACAATTTAACAACAATAGACACAACTGCTATTTATAAAGAATTTGGCAGCTCTGTTTATTTAGAAAAAGGTTTAAGGTACTACAATTCTAGTACAATTTCACTGGAACTTTCAAAAAACGGCCTGTAGATGAAAACAAAATTAAGTGCCATTAGCTGGAGAGCCAAAGTCTTTGATAGTTGAGAAATTTCATGTAAGTCGACTGTTGTAACGAAATGTCTATGTATTGTTGTAAATATACTTACAGTATAGCAAACATCGCATTGCTAATGTCACTTTGGTGAATATACCTAGCGAAAAATCTTGGCGGTGGCGCTGTTAAGACTTGGAACACAAGTATTTACAAACATTTCATTGAATTTCGATATTCATCGTCATCATCTATTTCAAATTTGTCGATTCGGGTTAAGTAAAGCTTTCGATTTCTACTGGGTGGTAGTATTCCAACATAAGCAAAATATTAAAATCTTGATCGAATCTTAGGTCTATTGACAGATTAATTTTTGTTTTTATATTTTCAAATAAAATGTCTCGCAACGTAATTTAACATAGGTTATGTCTCGTTTATTTTAAGACTCCAGTCTATGGTTTTAAAATGGATTTAAATTGTCTATGAATAACATAGACTGGGGTTTAGTGTAGCAAAGACAAAATTAGAACTTATCACAGAACCTTTCTATATGGCCCAATATGTGAAGTCTTAGTTTTTTGTTAAAGCCATGATTAGCTAACTTTCCTTCTTATAAAAAAAGCTATAACTATTTCTTATTCATAAGACCTAAAGTCACATTTATTTATCAGGATCAGAAATAAGGTTGTTCTTTTGAGAGTAAAGGAATTTTGTATTGCCTCTTTTTAAAAATGTGCGGTAAAGTTCGTTCGAAAAGCAGATCAATACAAAAGTGTTTTGTTTTCTTCTTCAAAAAACAATATTTTTTTCCTCGAATGAAAATTAAATACTCCGAAACACTGTTTCCCTTTTATTTTCATTCCTTCGACAATTAATAACCCCAAAAACATGTCTTATGAATTTTTAATCACCAACTGATACTACACTGTTTTCTGGTTGGCGATGACGAGTTGTTATTATTAATTTTACCTTAAGACAATAAGTAAAATAAAGGATAGTGAAAGAGTTATTTTTGTTCATAAAATGAATTTCCTTTTCAACAATTTTAAACCGTATTAAAGTTTCACACTCAAAAATATGATGAAATGAAAAGTAAAATTATGAATTTTTAATAAAGTTTCTTCTTCGTTCGTTACTTATCGTTTGAAAATATTGTTACTACCAAGATATCATCGATGTGATATTTTGATATAAAACCGTAAAAGTATATAAAGTTTGCTACTGCTGCTGCCTATAAAAAGGACATCGAAATAAATTTGTCAGAACTCGAACTTCGATGTACATATTATACCCTTAGGTTGTATGATGAAAATAATTCTTATTGAAGAATTATTATGTATGTATGTAAATCCTATAAGGGTATAAGAGAAACAAAACCAGACTTTTCAATTTAAGATAAAAACGAAGTCTCGAACCTTTTTATTAAGTTCAGAACATAATAAAGTTAATAGGTTATGGTAGGTTAAGGTATATCTACTCCAGTAGAAAAAAAAGGGACCACTTTTCCTATACCCGTATAATAATATTTTCATCTCAAAGAAAAAATAAAAGGAAAAGAGTTTGGGAAAGTTTTGGCATATTTAATGTACTTTTTATAAGGCATCACAATCATTTTTCATTCTACTTTTAACTTCCTTTCATTACAATAATAATAATTATTCACATTTATCTCTGTTTCTTTAACGTCTGTTAGCCCGTGCGTAATGGAGTGCGTGTATAGACACAGTGCCTTAAAGAGTTTTCGTGTAATTCCCTTAAGGAGGAATTTGACTTTTTTTAAAGTAAAATTCATCTTGTACAATTTCGAAATTTTATTTTGATATTTTAAAAGCAAGTATTTTTTAATCAAAGGGTGATAATTTCGTTGAAGAGAGGTAGGTATGAAGTTAATAATTAATCAAAACTGTACCAGACAAACGGCCGCAATTCGTCTACACCCAGAATCGGTTCTACATACCCTTTTTATGAAATCAATGACTATTTCAGACGCTTGATGGTGGAAATACGCTAAAACTTCACAAATTCCATTTTCAAGGTCTTAAATCGGTTGTGGCATTGGTATAGACTTAATATTTTACTTCGACTTTAAAATCTAAAGGAGGAAAATTGTGATCATCGTAGTTACTTTTTTGTTGAAAATTAAGGTGGGGCACATAAATATCTTTCGATTCCAGCAGTTCAAATCATTAATCACAGTAAATAACAGTTGCCCCCAGTCTTGCATCGTCTCAGAAAGTCCAAACATCTTGTGACATTTTTGGCGACATCTCGTATGTGATCGTTACACAAGAGGTTTTCAGTTTCAATGATGCAAGTGCCACCCATGGATAATGGCAAGTGGAGTGCACCTCGCTTTAACGATGCAAGACATTGTAAAATGCTATGTAGGTTGGAATTTAATGTGATTGTATAGTCGTTGCAGTTCCTCATCCGAAGAAGAGGGATGTGAGTCTAAAAACGAATATGAAAGGCTAAGAGTACCTACTTTCATCAGAGAAATAATTTATTGAATCAGAAGTTGCAATTAGTAGATCATTAATAAAAATAAGAAGGATTGACGGAGACAAAACAGAGCCCTAGGGCACACCAGGATTTCATACTTAGAACCATTTAATAATAATTGTATTGAACGGCCTTTCTGATAATTTCTAATCCAACGAAGAAAGGTTTCATCTAAATGAAATGCATGCATTTTCGATAAGATGACTCGATCCCAACCCTATCAAATACTTTTTAAATATCAAGCGCAATAATCTTACTTTCTCCAAAACGATCTAAAGCCTTTTTCCACTGTTCAGTGAGATAAACCATGATATCATCATTTGGACCTGTTGCTCCAAAATCCGTCTACTCATAACGAGACCTAAAGAGTAGGATAGATGAAATAAGTTACGCAGTGGTTTTGCCGACATTGAAGAACACGTTTTCAGCACAATGGCGGGGGTACCATCCGGGCCAGCGGATTTGTGTGTATTGAGATCTCTTAGAATTCTGGCATAAAATCATTTACATACATACTCAAGTACAGGCGAAATCATAGCACTCTCTGACAGCTTTGACTTGGCGATGAACTGTCTATAAAAAAGAGAAAAGCTTTCTCCTAATAGCTAAAGAATGGATAAGAACCGCGGTGAACAATCATTCTTGGAATTTCCTAGCCCAAAATCTAAAAATTTGCTCATTACCACAAACTCCAAAGTGAAAATGATCTTTGTCACTGAAGGTGGTTTTGAAAAATGAAATTCCGAATCATTTAAAGAACCATGAGTGAAGATACGACATTCCTAGTTATCGACTGGCTTAAATACCTGTGTTAGCTGACCTTTAAAGCATCAGGTAACGTTGTATTTATAGCGATGGAGTAGTTTTTAACTGTTAAATGTCAACATATGACAGTTTAAAAAATGACAGCTGATAAAATATCGGATTATTCCTAATAAAATAAGACAAATATTGGTTCGTTCTCATGATTTAGCAGCTTTGGATTACTTTCGTAGCACTACTATGTAAACTGCACCAAAGAGTTCTAAGAGTCTCATTAGTATTGTTTTCACTCCAAAAAACCACAGTTCTGTTTGTTTACATATCCATTAAAGCCAAGCCACTTCGCTTACGTGCAGAAGTCTTCTGTAAGTTAGGCGAACAGAGCTCGTATTTCCCACGCTTTGTTAACCATAATCTGGTGATTTGAAAGACAGTAAATGTCATACACACTTTATTAGTCAGTTTGACTGCTGTGCATATTTGACATTTGGCTAGTTTATATTTCTAAGATCTCAGAGATTTCCATATTCTCAGAAATATAAATACAATTTTATCAAAGCTGAGAATAGAATTTTATGATTCGATTTTAAAGGACTATTTCTGTCTCACAATTCATACAAAAGGAAAAGAAATTAAATTTTTTTTTCATTGCTAGGTGAGAATGAATAGTGAATTGTGTTTATATTTAATTCTCTTGCTCTGTGAAACCGTCTGAGAAAATTCTCAGAAATCTAAAAATATAAACTCGCCAGTTCTATATTGGCTTTATATTAATTAATTTGAGCTCAACCGAAGGTTATTTTGTCGGTTAGTATGTTGGGAAGAATAATCAAACGAGGTTTAATTAAACGGTTAAGATTTTTGAGATAAATGATGTTTTTAGAGCAATTCCCTTTCAAGAGTATATCAGGGACCTAAAAAAATCAATCTTATATAGGTATGTTAGAGCGTACCTCGAACAGGTAAGGTGAAATTATATCTTTCTTCTTGTCTTATATATATATCTAAAGACTTCTCATAAGGCTAATTAAAATGATATATTATTACCTAGACTCAATTTTTCCCACAGATACTATTCAAGTTTCTATCTCACTTATCATTCATATACCTAATCACCCTTAAGATTTTGCATCATTTGTTTTTATTGATTGACTTCATTGACACCCGCATCCAACGAACCAACAAAATTGATCCACTAAATTCCAATTAGGACTTACAATTTATTGCGGTTAGTGCGTAGGCATATAACAAATTCATATATAATTTATCGCTTCTCAAAACAAAACCCTTCAGCAAATGAATGGACGACGAGTAAACGTGTTGTCTTGTATTCATAAATTCCAATCCCTCTCTCGTTAAAACCTTCTCAATATAAATATAGTCTAAACTTCATATCAATCATAAATGACGACGCACGGCCACCTAGTGGGTTTAAGAGTACCTAAAAATTGTATCAATCCCAACTGACTGACTGACTGACGGCTTCCAAAGAAAAGAAAGAACAAGGCTTTTTTTTCTGAACAACAACTTCAGCGTCCAACAGGAAATATAAGTATTCAAAGCCGACTTAGCACATCCAATCCATCAAACCATTAAATTTTCTCCTTAACAAAATCCTGGATATCCTGTTTACCTTCTGCTACTGGTACTGTTACTGCCATTGCCACTGTCAGTTGCCACAGCCATCGGCATCGGCTTCAGCATTACCAACCTGTAGGAATAACAAAAAGTGAGCTTCCTTTTTCTGTTCACAATTTGTTGTTTTTCTTTTTTCTTCGTTTTTTTCATCTTCTTCTTCTTCTTCTCCCACCAGACAAAGATAATAATAAAAATGTCTGTAGTAATATCATCTGTCCACTTAAGTTACGGTATACGAGCAACAGATCGGAAGCGGACGAGGATGGCTACCATAACAGGAAGAAGGACTTTAGAAAGTTATGCTTGTTGGAAAATAAACAGAAAGTTTAATGGATGGAAAAAATGGTTTAGGTTACAATTTTTAAAGGACCATTGTTATGTCACCTTCAGCTATGCCTCCACCACCACCACCACCGACCTCTTCTGTAGATTGGGTCTTCCTCATAACTTAATTTTTTTGTTTCTCTCATAAATGTTTTTAATATTTTTATGGTTTTATTGTTTTGTTTTTCTTCCGTGAATGAAATCTTGAAAAACATTTTCTTTTACCTGCCTAACTCCCCCCCTCCCCCTCTAAAAAAAAAAAACAGAAGAACTCTTACCTAAAATATGTTTATGTACAGATTTATTTTATTTTGTGGGTGCGTGTTAAGAAAAATTATAAAAAACAAAAGAAAACCATTAAATGTTTATTTAACTCCTTTTATGCGTGTGCGTATTGTATAATGTGTATTTAGGTTATCCATTCGAGGAAATTCTTGCGTTCCGGAACAGTTGTTGGTAACTTCCGGATTGATCTCAAGACCGTCTATGATGCAAATGGTATTTCAACAAACAAACATTTTCCTCTTTCAAAAATTATATTTTCTTGCAATTTTTTAAAATTGATGTGTTGTTAAAAAATTTAATGTTCTTTAACTTTATTTGAATGTTATGTCTTGAATATATGAGATGATTTATTACAACTTTTACAAATTTTTGGAATGATAATTTTGAACTTCTGTCTGTGTGTCAAGTTCTGTATGTCCTATTTGTTTTTCTTTTTTGTTTAAATGATTTATAAGAAATTTAATATTTACAGCTGTGTAAATACTATCTTAAGACAAACAATATTTTGTAACTGCGTTTAAGAAAGTCTTTATAGGTAAGGTAACATTCCCATTCTGTTATAACTTCTTCTTCTTCTTGTACTTGTTTTGCTTCTATTTATCCTACATTTTTTGACAACATAATTAGAAGTTCAATTTTTTGTGAAAAGCCTGAAGCAAAGGTGGTTTTCGTTTTTGTTCTTTTTTGCAAAACAACAAAAGTCAGAGAGGGTAGGTTAGGTACTTGCCAACAAAAAGAAAATAGAGATTTATGAAGTTGGAGCATATTTTTAAGATGTATACATGTACTGTACATACTTTTTAACTCAAAGACAAAACATACATATCTATAAATATAAAACAGTATGAAAATTCAGAAAACAAAAATAATATTAACAATTTTTTGAATACAGTTAAATCGAAAAGAATATAGATGTAACTTTTAATTGGATAATACAATTTGTATTTAATTTGTATTTAGTGTATAAATACAACAACTTAAATTTAATAAAGAAGTTTTGAATTGCACATTTGTTTGTTCTTTATTATCTATTATATTCATATTGGAAAATTGTTTCTTGAAATGTATGATTGTGGTTCTAATTGCTAACTTATAGTCATGATGTAGAGTGTCAATTTGTTCCGTTGAGTTTGAAAAACGTGTCAGAAATGGTAAAAACTTAATTTCTTGTTAACCTTAATTATGAATAATTTTGTTAAGGTTTAATATACCTTTTTCAGAGCAATAAATTTAATTTCAAAATATGTATTGTTTGTTCTTTACATTATTCGTTATTCACAAGTCTTCAAAGCGAAAAAATGATTAATAAATATCGGGTGATTTTTTAAGAGCTTGAGAACTTTTTTAAAAAAAAAAACGCATAAAGTTTGCAAAATCTCATCGATTCTTTATTTGAAACGTTAGATTGGTCCATGACATTTACTTTTTGAAGATAATTTCATTTAAATGTTGACCGCGGCTGCGTCTTAGGTGGTCCATTCGGAAAGTCCAATTTTGGGTAACTTTTTCGAGCATTTCGGCCGGAATAGCCCGAATTTCTTCGGAAATGTTGTCTTCCAAAGCTGGAATAGTTGCTGGCTTATTTGTGTAGACTTTAGACTTGACGTAGCCCCACAAAAAATAGTCTAAAGGCGTCAAATCGCATGATCTTGGTGGCCAACTTACCGGTCCATTCCTTGAGATGAATTGTTCTCCGAAGTTTTCCCTCAAAATGGCCATAGAATCGCGAGCTGTGTGGCATGTAGCGCCATCTTGTTGAAACCACATGTCAACCAAGTTCAGTTCTTCCATTTTTGGCAACAAAAAGTTTGTTAGCATTGAACGATAGCGATCGCCATTCACCGTAACGTTGCGTCCAACAGCATCTTTGAAAAAATACGGTCCAATGATTCCACCAGCGTACAAACCACACCAAACAGTGCATTTTTCGGGATGCATGGTCAGTTCTTGAACGGCTTCTGGTTGCTCTTCACTCCAAATGCGGCAATTTTGCTTATTTACGTAGCCATTCAACCAGAAATGAGTCTCACCATAAATCGGACGTAAAGCGCGAAACACATTTCGAACCGAACACTGATTTTGGTAATAAAATTCAATGATTTGCAAGCGTTGCTCGTTAGTAAGTCTATTCATGATGAAATGTCAAAGCATACTGAGCATCTTTCTCTTTGACACGATGTCTGAAATCCCGCGTGATCTGTCAAATAAATAATAATGCATGAAAATCCTAACCTCAAAAAAATAACCCGATACATGTTACAGGTTTTTTTTTTTAACTTCCTGAAACTGAAAAAAAAAGTTGTCACCTCGAAAATTTTACGACTAAAATATGATTTCTCCAAAACAATTTTGTGCAACGAAGAATAATGTTTTTGACATCTGATAAAATTTTGACAAAAATATAATTGACAGTTTTTTTAATAAAAAATAAAAAATGGTAAAAATTGATTTTCGACTCAAATATCTTTTCCAAACTTTGAGATTAAGGCTTCAAACTTTTTTTTATCTTATAAGAAATATTGTTTTCAACATTCTGCAAAATGTTGAGAAAAATCTAATTGACAGTTTTAAAAAAAAAATAAAAACCTAAATAAAAGTTGCTAAAAATTGATTTTCGACTTAAATATCTTTTCAAAACTTTGAGATAATGGCATCTAACTAATTTTAACTTATAAGAAATATTGTTTTCAACATTCGATAAAATTGTAATAAAAATCGAATTCAAAGTTTTTTTACAAAAAATAAAAACCTAAAAAAAAATTAATAAAAGTTGGTAAAAATTGATTTTCGACTCAAATATCTTTTTAAAAATAAAAAAATATTGGCTTCAAACTAATTTTATCTTATAAGAAAATCGAATTGATAGTTTTTTTATAAAAAAATAAAAACCTAAAAAAAACATTGCTTAAAGTTGGTAAAAATTGATTTTTGTCTCAAAAATCTTTTCAAAAATTTGAGATTATGGCTTCTAACTAATTTTATCTCATAAGAAATACTGTTTTCAACTTTCGGTAAAATTTTGAGAAAAATCGAATTGACAGTTTTTTTACAAAAAATAAAAAAGCTTAACAAAATTAATAAAAGTTGGTAAAAATTGATCTTCGACTCAAATGTCTTTTCAAAAATTTGAGATTATGGCTTCAAATTTATTTTGACTTACAGAAAATACTGTTATCAATCTCGGTAAAATTTTAAGTAAAATTGCATTGATAGTTTTCTAAAAAAAAATAAAAACCTAAAAAAATACAATACACGGTCTTAAATAAATAAAAATTTACTTTCGACTCAAATATCTTTTCAAAAATTAAAAATATTGGCTTCAAACTAATTTTATCGCATAAAAAAAATTGTTTTCGACATTTAGTAAATAAAATCTACAAAAAATAGTACGCAAATTTGATAAAAATTGATGTTTGGTTCCCGATATCTCGTGAACAACAGACTTCAAATTAATTTTATTCATCCAATTTGTATTTGTTTATATAAGAAATACAAACTTTTAAGAAATGCTACTAAAATTGGTAAAAATTGGTTTTCGACTTTTTTAACAGAACACGAAAACCTACAAACTCTTAAGCAACACAGGGAGAGGGAAAACGGGTCAGAAACGGTAAAAACTAAAACTCAATTTTTTTGTTAACCTTGAAGATGAATAATTTTTGAAAAATAACTAATGTAATGAAATGACTATGCCCCCTATTTAGAAACATGCAATTTTTGTTTAAATAATTACAGGATATTTGGACCCAGGATTCACGAAAAGCTTCAATTACGGTGTTCTTGTTTTCAAATTTTCTGCCACCTTCATAAACTTTACGATTATTTTGAATGAAGGTTTTGTTGTAGTTTTTCCTTCGAATACATTTAAATTTCAATTAAAACCTATTTAAAAAAAAAATGTTAATTGTCATTAGTAAGTTAGTTTATAACCATATCTATGTAAATTGTGCAACTCTGCCATATTTAATAAAGTATGTATCTATATTTTGCTTCAATAAAAATGAAAAAAAAATGTTCCCATTTTAAGGAATATAAACGAAATTTTTGAAAAAGTGAAAGGACCAGCATAGAGAGTTACCTTAGCTTTTTAAAGAGTTTTCTTAGAAGCAATAGCAGAAGGCTCTTAACTTAGAAATTTAAAAAAAACTGTTGATATTTCTATGGTGTTATTATTGATGCCAGAGTTATGCTAGTGGTTTTGGGTTCAATCCCTGCCTGTGCCATCTAAAGTTTTTTTCACGGGTACTGCCTCTTGCGAGAAATTAACAAATCCTACAAGAGTAATTCTTGCCATGAAAAGTGCTTTTTCAAATTAGTCGTTCGGATTCAACTTAAAACTGTAAGCCCACTCCATCCCTGGCAACATCATTACTCGCACTCAGGGATGGTTGTGAGTTGTAAGTCACTAAGCCCTATTTCTCAATGGACTGCCGCGCCACCTAATTTATTTTGTGTGTTTACTTTCTTCGTATTAAACAAATTCTTTTAAATTTTTTTGTTAGCTTTTTTTTTGATTTTTGAAGACAAAAAAATCTTGTCTCATGAGGTCAAATATTTCGAAAAAACCAAATGTTTCACTAAGTATTTGAGAGTACACGAACAAGAGTGCTTTCCAAGAAAAGGCAAGTATTTATGAGGGAAATTCAAACACAAATTTGATTGAAGTTTTTTCGTATAGAAACAAATTAAAAGAAATACAAATTTTTTAATTTAAAAATTGTATTAAATTAAATTACGATTAAAAATGACAAAATTAAAGTCGACTCACATCAGTAAGAGAGTGAGAAATGTTCGAATATATTTTTTCTAACTTTTGCACCATCACACTTTCATTTAACATTATTTAAGAAACTTTTGAGCAATGATTTTGTTAAATAGTTAGAACACTTTCTTATCTACAAAAGGGTGCATTTTAAGCACCATATTTCTTTCAAATTTGTCTTATGTATTTATATTATATATTTCTTGACAATTGCTGTTGAGTACGTTCAATATAAACTTTAATCTTCTTAAGAAAACTTTTATCTATTTTTTCCATTAATTATATCAATATATTTGAAATAGATTCCAATTTCTAAGTTAGATATGCTATAAGAATTTTATGAACATCTTTAGAAATGCGTATTTTAAATAAGTAACATAAACCATAAAAAGTATTATTATTTTATTGTAAAAAATAAAGCTCTTAAATTATGTCTTATCAGCTTTTATTCTTCTTCAAAATACAACTAATTTAAAAAGGTAGCGAATTTCCCATTAAATTTAGAAATTCAGACATTAAAAATGGCATGTTTATAAAACTCCATACAAACAATTTCCATAAAAATGGAATATTTTTATTCATTGCAAAGATGTTGACTTTGACTTTGTGAAGTTTAAAAAACACACAAAATTTAAATGTCAAAATAATATCTCCTTAAAGCCTCTAAAATAAAAAAATCATGGAATTATCTATTATGGCCTTGAGAATCATTAAAAGTTATACATAAGTTGAAGATCAGTACTCTGAATCAACAACTGTATGGTTTTTTTAACACTGAGGTGTATTCAAAATCAGTGTGCTTAATTGTTCTTCGTATCGCCTTTTTTGTGTGCAAAATTGCCTCATTTATCATCTTTTTCATGGCCTTATATCCCAACAACAAAGTCACATTACAAACAATACCTTTATACTTTTTTAATATTAAATATAGACAAGCCCTTTAGTTATCAGACATGTCGTGTAAAAAGTATGCGAAAAAAGTTTAACTAACATATTCTATAGAATTTCAAATCTGCATGCCGCAATGTCATCATAATAAAAAAATAAAATCTTAAATTCTTTATTTTTTTTTTCCTCTCGTATCACAAAATCCCATACCTATTATAAAGGCCGACAGCTATTATATGACTCCCACATCCCACACAAGCAACAAGAGTAAAAATTCTCCAGACCAGACTTATTGCTATTCAGATCACAGAGATAAAAGTCCTCTTTTTTTTAGCCTCAAAATATTATTACAAAATCCATTATTATGCTCATTCACATCGTATACGTATAGGTATGTAGGCTAGTTACGCTTCTACGAAACGTTAAAAACCTTACCGAGACATGTTTTCATTTTGGTAATTATATTTTGAAATGTTTGTTTCCTTAACTAATTTCATTGTCATTTTCGCCTTGGGTCATGATTTTTTTGAATTTTGCCTGAAGCGGTCCATACACATGCACAATACAAAAAAGTTTTCCACCATATTTGAAAACCTTTAACTTTTCGTCTTACTTAAAACGTTTGTAGGTTTAAGTTTTTTGTTCAAAAAGGGATAAGTTGAATTATTTTATTTTGCCTATAATGAAATAGTTTGATTTCAAAATCTATTTTTGTTAAGCAGATTTTTAGTCGAAAACTAATTTTTACCAATCTTAGTAGCATTTTTTTAAAGTTTTTATTTCTTATATAAACAAATACAAATTGGATGAATGAGAACTTGTTTGAACTCAATATCTTCAAGATATCGAGAACCGAACATCAATTTTTACCAAATCTGCGTACTATTTTTTGTAGATTTTATTTTTTTATGAAAAAACGGACTGTTGGATTAAAAAAAAATGTACTTAATTTCGAAAAGAATGTTTTCTGTGAAATAAAATTAGTTTGAAGCCAATATTTTTAATTTTTGAAAAGATATTTGAGTCGAAAGTAAAATTTTACCAAGTTTTACCAAGTCTTAGTATTGTTTTTTTTGTTGGTTTTTATTAAAAAAAAAACTGTCAATTCGATTTTTCTCAAAGCTTTACCGAATGTTTAAAACAATAATTCTTATAAGACAAAATTAGTTTGAAGCCATAATTTCAAATTTTTGGAAAGATATTCGAGTCGAAAATGGTTTAAGCCTAAATTTTTACCAACTTTTAGTAATGTTTCTTTTTTTTGTTTTTTTTTTTATTTTTTGTAAAAAAAACTTTCAATTCAATTTTTCTCAAGATTTTACTGAATGTTGAAAACAATATTTTTTTATAAAATAAAATTAATTTGGAGCCAATATCTCAAATTTGTAAAAAGATATTTGAGTCGAAAATCAATTTCTACCAACTTTAAGTAATGTTTTTTTTAGGTTTTTATTTTTTATAAGAAAAACTGTCAATTCGATTTTTTTTTAAACTTCACGAGATGTCAAAAACGATATTTTTCGTAGCATACAATTATTTTGGAGATAAAATCATTTTTTTTCTTCTTAAATTATTCGAGATGACAAACATTTTTTTTTTAGTTGTTTTTATTTATAATAAAAACCCTTTATAGATATTTTTTAAAACTATACTAATTTGATACCACGTCATATTATATAATAGAAAATGTATTTCTGCATCAATCGACGTTCTTGTCTGTAAAATAAAATATAATTTTCGAAAAAAAATTAATATTTTTTTGAAAAATCTGTCAGTTGTCAGTTGAATTATACTAAAATTTTTTTAAAATTACTAACAATATTTTGCATATGATGAAATAGTTTGATTTCAAGATCTATTTTTGTTAACGAGACTTTTAGTCGAAAACCAATTTTTACCAATTTTAGTAGCATTTCTTAAAAGTTTTTATTTCTTATATATACAAATTCGATGAATGGAATTAATTTGAAGTCAATATCTTCTATTGTTCACGAGATATCGAGAACCGAACATCAATTTTTACCCAATTTGGGTACTATTTTTTGGAGATTTTATTTTTTTATGAAAAAACCGGACTTTTTATACAAAATTTACTGAATAACGAAAACAATATTTTCTGTGAGATAAAATAAGTTTGAAGCCAATATTTTTAATTTTTGAAAAGATATTTAAGTCGGAAGTTTTAGTAATGTTTTTTTTAGGCTTTTATTTTTTGTAAGAAAATTGTCAATTCGAAACTTTACCGAATGTTGAAAACAATATTTTTTAAAAGATTAAATTAGTTTAAAGCCAATATATGAAAGTTTTGAAAAGATATTTGAGTCAAAAATCAATTTTTACCAACTTTGAGTAATGTTTTTTATGGGTTTTTAATTTTTTGTAAAAAAAAACAGTCAATTCGATTTTTCTCAAACTTTTACCAGATGTTAAAAACGTTATTCTTCGTTGCACAAAATTATTATAGTTATAAAATAATTTTTTGTTCGCAAAATTTACGAGTTGACAAATATTTTTTTTTAGTTTTTTTGATTTATAAAAAAAAAACGTTAATTGGAATTTTGTTCAAAAATATATTTGTTTGGTATCACGTTACAATACATAATATAACATTTTATTCAAGTCTCTAGCGTTACTGGTTCGTGAGATATTTTGGTTTAACCAAAATTTTAAACTTTTCTTTAAATTGCTATGGTAAAAAACCGCCCACTCATTTTTTTGATAGTCCTTTCTGCATCTTTCTGCATTATTATCTTTATTACAAAATTTGTTTGAAATCGATATCTCTACTGGTTCTTGAGCTATGGACGACTAAAAAACTTCGGACCTTGAAACGTTGAGAAATGTCAAAATTTTCAATTCGACAAATCAGACCGATTACAATAACTTCCTATGGGAAATAAAAAAAATGGCATTGTTAAACATTGACAAGACTTGTCATGTTTTTTAAAACCTCTCGTAAATCTTAAAAACTGAAATTTAACTAATATACAAAAAGTATTAAAACATAGCTTAATGCATAAGACATTATTCGAAACCTCAACATCTTGTAGACAATTTCCATTTTTGCCATTTCATTACATTCTGTCAACTATGCAACCACAATATTTAATTTTAAGCTTACTGTTTACATTTTCCCTGATAAAATGTGCGTTTACAAACTCTTAAACATGAAGAAAATATTGGGTAAAGTTTTTTTTTTTAAGGGATACAAAATATGCTCCTTCTTCGTTATCCTTATCTCAAAATGTAGGTTTGTATCATCGTCTGAAGAAGCAACAGGTATTTGTATTCATTTATACGAGTACAATGGATTACCTTGAGCTCGACTGCATACTGATTCAAATTCAGAGCCCCTTGAAGCAAAGTTCATTCGCTTGAATGCAGAGAAGAACATGGTTTTGCTAATGGTGCAGGTGTTGAATCAGAGCCGGATCTGCTTACAAATTACCACATTTTAAGAATGGCTGTGTAGTAATTTACCATATGAAGGGATTCTAAAAGAAAATTGGTAGATTTAGTTATCGTTGATTAGTATCATCTTTTGACTTTTCCCATCATGTTCTTAAGACGATTTTTCATTGAATTTATTCTCAATACATTTTTTTGAAGGTTCAATTAACAATTCAACAATTAAACGTCAAGTTAATGACATTTCTTTAAAATTCAGTTTTTTTGTTGGTATTTATTAATTCTATTCTACTATTTTAAAAAATCTAAGCTTTAGAAATTGTCAATTTTTGACACTTAAAGAAGTTATCTCTTGTATCATTAGTATTAGTTTTCTAAAAGGCTTCCCAACATATCAGGATTATAAAGTGTTGGAAAAAGCTTAAGTAACAACTGTTTTATATCTGACACTTTAGACAGCTGTCAAATTTTCAATTTTTAAAAAGCTTTTAAAAACAAAAAATCAACTGTTTTCGAAGTATGAAGTCCTTCCCCTATCCTAAAAAGGTGCATGACCAAATACACTCTTCCCTATGGATAATGAATTCTCATGATGTTTTCTTTGTATTGTGAGTGTGTGTTGTTCTTACTCTTTGTTTGTTCTTATGTTTTGTATATTTAAATAACAATAAAAAGCATTTTTTTAATAATAAATTATCTCTTAATGTATGCTGGTTTTTAAATTGTTAATTTTGTTCTTGTTTTCTCTTTATTCTCTTTGTCTTCTTTTTATTCTACTTGTTTTTCTCTCGCTCTACTTGTTGTATTCAAACTTTAATTCTTCTTTGTAAAAAATGACACAAAACAAACAAAAATATTAAATGGAACTTGTTAGGTATTACAAAGTAGAAGTGTCCTTCGGCCTAATAAAATGATTGGCACATTTAAAATAGATGTAGCTACAATATGGGCACACAGAGGTAAGGAGGTGTTGAAATATTTATTCATTTTATGTATTTTGTCAATTGTAAATTTGGTACAGTTGAAGTTGGTTATTTAAAAATGTTCATATCCTTGAAAACTTTTGTTTAACACTATCAAATCCAATAAAATGTATTGTTTTATGTGTGTGTGTGTTTTTCTTTAAGTTGCAGTACATACAAAATATAAAATAGTCGATACAATATAAAAGCAATGTTTTGTGATCTTTTTCTTACATTTTTATGTTCGTTTTTCGTTTATATTTTACATAAAAAAATAAACATACATAAATAAAAAATTGGATCCTTATCTTGAATGATAAACAATTTGATGGGTACTAAAAATAAAAGTGTTATACTTCTTTTAAACATAGAAATAAAGAAATATTTATTTTGAAGTATAAATCTGAAGTTGGCTCTGTGAAGATGGTATATGAAATATAAACTTTTATTCTGATTGAATGAACACAAAAATGAACAGGAAAAAAATAACAGATGAAAATTAAAACAAAAAAGAGGATGCGAAGTGACCCACACTGATAACTTCCCATCCCGTCTGCCAATTTTTCTTTCTTAAAAGTTTGTAGGTTTTCGTGTTTTGTTAAAAAAAGTTGTCGGTTAAATTATTCTTAAAAATTAAAAATTAACTAAAAACTAACAACAGTATTTTGCATTGTGATGAAATAGTTTGATTTCAAAATCTTTTTTTGTAAACGAGATTTTTAGTCGAGAACCAATTTTTACCAATTTTAGTAGCATTTCTTAAAAGTTTTTATTTCTTATATAAACAAATACAAATTGGATGAATGAAATGAATTTGAAGTCAATATCTTCCATTGCTCACGAGATATCGAGAACCGAACATCAATTCTTACCAAATTTGCGTACTATTTTTTGTAGATTTTATTTTTTTATGAAAAAACGGATTATTGAGTTTTTATACAAAATTTACTGAATGTCTTAGTTTGAAGCAAATATTTTTAATTTTTGAAAAGATATTTGAGTCCAAAAACAATTTTTACCAACTTTTATTAATTTTTTTTTTAGGTTTTTATTTTTTGTAAAAAAAAACTGTCAATTCCATTTTTCTCAAAATTGTACCCAATGTTTAAAACAATATTTCTTAAATTAGTTTTAAGCCAATATCTCAAATTTTTGAAAAAAAAATTGAGTCGAAAATCAATTTTCACCAACTTTTAGTAATTTTTTTTAGGTTTTTATTTTTTATAAAAAAAACTGTCAATTCGATTTTTTTTTAAATTTCACGAGATGTCAAAAACGTTATTTTTCGTAGCATAAAATTATTTTGGAGATAAAATCATTTTTTGTTCGTAAAATATTCGAAGCGACAATTATTTTTTTCAGTTATTTTGATTTATAAAAAAACAGTTTATTGGATTTTTTCCAAAAATAAATTAGTTTGGTATCACGCCAAAATACATAATTTAAAAGATAATTCAAGTCTCTAGTGTATTGGTTCGTGAGATATTTTGAGTTAACCAAAATTTTCACCTTTTTTTAAATTAGGTTAGGTTAGGTTGGAGTGGCTGTCTAGATGTCATTGACACACTTAGACCTCAAGGGTCCATTGTGATACCACTAATGAGGTTACTCATGGGAGAGTAATGAATTTAAACAAACCATTTTGTGCTTTTCATAAAGTTAGAGAGACACTTTGTGTCAATCGTTGCCAGTTCACTGGTATTGTCGAAGAAGGGATTGCCAAGAAAGTTATTCCTTCTAATGGAGAGTGCTGGACATGTACATAGAAGGTGTTGGACTGTTTCCTCTTCCTCCTCGTCCATGCAGCTTCTACAGAAGTCATTTGTGTAGACCCCTAGCCTCAGAGCATGTCTTCCTATGAGGCAGTGTCCTGTTATTACTCCAATAGAGCTTATATTTTGTCTGCTCAAGGATATCAAGCCTTTTGACCGATTTGAGTCTATGCTTGGCCATATTTGCTTGGTTGCTAGGCAGGTGGTACTCTGTGACCATCTAGCATTTGTTGATTCTAGAGCATATTGTTTTAGAAGATAATTGCATGTAGCAAGTGGTGTTCCTATGTTACGTTTTTGTCTAACATTAGGCAGAAGTGTTCCGTTTTTGGCGAGCTCATCGGCTTTACAATTTCCCGGAATGTCTCTGTGGCCCGGCACCCAAATGAGGTGAATATTAAACTGTTCCGTCATCTCATTCAGAGATGATTGACAGTCGTGGACTATTAGAGAGTTTGTGGAGACAGACGCGAGAGATTTAAGAACGCCCTAGCTGTCCGAGAAGATTCGTATATCCTTGCAGGATATAACGTTTTCTTTAAGCCATGATAATGCCTCTTTAATCGCCATTACTTCTGCCTGGAATACACTACATTGATTGAGAAATCTGTATGATAGACTGAGATTCAGTTGTTCCGAATAGATACCACTTCCAACTCCGTAATCGGTCTTTGAACCGTCTGTATAGAAGTGTATCGCATTGTCTTCCAGGGGTCTCTCTTCTTCCCAGGAGGATCTTGAAGGGATGGACACATGGAAGTTTTTACCGAATACCATTTTAGGGGTGGTATAGTCTAAGCGATCTGGGATAGATCTGAAATTGTTTAGAATGATAGTATGTCCAGTATTGTTACTGTTCCATTGAGAGGTGGCTCTAAGCCTCACACATGAGTTGGCTGCCACCATTTTGGAGAAGATGTCAAGAGGTGTTAGGTTTAAAAGCACATCCAGGGCTGCTGTTGGTGTTGAGCGAAGTGCTCCTGTGATGCATATACCTGCTGACCGCTGGACTTTGATGAACTTATTTAGATTTACCATCTTGTCCAGTGCGGTCCACCATACGACAACTCCATAAATGAGTATCGGTCTGATTACCGAAGTGTATAGCCAGTGGGTTATTTTTGGGGAGAAGCCCCATTTTGATCCTATGGCCTTTTTACAAGTAAAAAGCGCCACAGTAGCCTTTTTTACTCTTTCATCAATATTTGCCTTCCAATTTAGTTTTTTGTCTAAGATGAGGCCTAAATATTTAGCTTGGTCGGAAAACCTTAATGGTATCCCTTTAATCTTGGGTGGGCTGATCTGAGGAATTTTGTACCTTCTCGAAAAAAGTACTAGTTCTGTTTTATGTGGATTGACGTCCAAGCCACATTGCTTAGCCCATTTTGTTAGCCTATTCAAGGCATTTTGTAGGAGTTCCGAGAGAACTTGGGAGTGTTTCCCAGATACAGATATTGCAACGTCGTCAGCATAGGCAATCACCTTGAAACCCTCTGCTTCCAATGATGTTAGAAGGTCGTTTACTACCATGTTCCATAAGAGAGGCGAAAGGACCCCACCTTGGGGGGTACCTCGATTCACCGATCTGGTGGTAGTAAAACTTCTCATGCTAGAATTTTTTTTAAATTGCTATGGTAAAAAATCCGCCCACTCAATTTGTTTGAGAGTCCTTTCTGCATCTTTTTGCATTATTATCTATATCACAAAATTTATTTGAAGTCGATATCTCTACTGGTTCTTGAGGTATGGACGACGAAAAAAACTTCCCGGAAGTACGTACAGACGCACGCACAGCCATCTCTCTTTCCACTCTAGGGACCTTGAAACGTCGAGAAATGTCAAAATTCTTAATTCGAAAAATCGGACCGATTACAAAAACTTCCTATGGGAAGTTGAAAATATAGTTTTTAACATTTATTTAAATTTTGGGAAAGATCGAATTGACTTTTTTTTACAAAAAATAAAAACTTATTAAAAAACTAAAAAATTGGTAAAAATTGGTTTTCGACTCAAATATCTTTTCAAAAATTTGTCTTAAAACTGATTTCATCTTATGGAATAGTATTGTTTTCGATATTCGGTAAAATTTTTATAAAAATCCAAAAGTCAGTTTTTTGTATAAGAATTAAAATCTACAGTAAATAGTACGTAAAATTGGTAAAAATGTATGTTCGATTCTCGATATTGCGTGAATAAATGAAGATATTGACTTCAAAATCATTTCATTCTTTGCTAAATTTTCCTAGAAAAATCCAATCTGCATTTGTTTATAAGAACTTTTAAAAATGATAAAATAGGTAAAAATTGGTTTTCGACTAAAAATCTCGCTAACAAAAATAGATTTTGAAATCAAACTATTTCATTATATGCAATATTTATTTTGTTGGTAATTTTAAGTAAATAAAAACAAAACAAGAAAACCTACAAACACGAACAAAAAACTGAAAAGAAATGGATGAGAACAATCAAAGATATTGACTTCAATAAACAAGATAAATTGACAGACGGGAAAGGAAGTTATTAGTGTGGGTCGGTATCAGCACGTTCGTACGTTCTTATGTCTTTGAGTTCAGGAAGCTTTTTTCATCGTCCATATCTCAAGAACCAATAGAGATATCGACGCCAAATAAATGTTGGTATGCAGATAAAAACGCAGAAAAGGACAGGAATGAATTTTAAAGAAATTAAGTGAGTGTTTTTTTTACTATCGGAATTTAACAAATTTGGTTAAACCAAAATATCTCACGAACCAATAACGCTAGCAACTTCTATTAAATTTTATGTTTTATAATGTGACATGATACTAAATTAATATAATTTAAAAAAAAAACCAATTAATGGTTTACTTTTATCAATCGGAAAAATTGAAAAACAAATATCGTCAATATTGTCTGCAACGAAGAATAAAGTTTTTGACAGTTGGTAAAATTAAAAAAAAAATTGAAGCAACGGTTTTCTTACACAAACTAAAAATCTAAAATGAAAATTACTAAAAGTTGGTGAAAATTGATTTCATAAAAGTATTGTTTTCAACATTCAGTAAGTTATTTTCAAAAAAAAAATAAAATCTTCTAAAAATACTACACAAAATTTGTAAAAATTGATGTTCAATTTTCGATATCACGTAAATAAATGAAGGTATTGTCTTCAAAATGATTTCATTGTTTGCTAAATTTTGTTGTTAACAAAAGATTACAAAACGGATGGGAAGTTATCAGAGTGGGTCGCATCCCAGGTTCTTTTTTTTTTAATTGCTATAGAAAAAAACGCCCACTCAATTTCTTGGAGACAAAATTAATTTAAATCAATATTTCTGAACATTTTTGAGATAAGTTCGTAGAAAAAAGGTTCGCGTTCACAAAAGCACTTCTATCTCTCTGAAATTGATGAATTCCACAGACTTTGAGAAACCTTAAATCTAAAATTTCAAGATTTTAAAATAGCGATTACAGTTTCATATGTATAGGTACTTGCAATTATTGGAAAATAAAAAAAAAAAGCTTAGAAAATCTTTGTTCCGCAAACATGAAAAGTGACCATTGTGACAATTTTCTCTGAAATATTTTTACTAAACATTTATTTCAATTTCGAATAACACCAACACAATAATCTCTCCAAGTTCAACTGTACCAAATTTATATTATTTTTGGTGTTTTATTCTATGAATGTTTTTCTGTATTTCTATCTATTGTTCACCTATTTCACCTTTTACTCAAATAAATATTTAATATTTTTGATGTTGGAAAAAGTTGTAGAATTAAAAACAAACAAAATTTGAGTTCTTTGTTAAACTGTACTGAAAAACAAAACAACTATAAACATTATTTGTAGGTATTTGAATTGTATTAATTTTAAACGCTACTGAATGTTAATTTTATAAGTGTTAAAATGTTTCAATTAGCTGATTTTTTGCGTAAAAATGTGTTTATATAGATAATAAATTATAGCTACTTAAATATGCATGGTTAGATTACATAACTTAAATTTATTAAAAAATTAAAGCTTAAAACACTAAATCTTTTTTTATGTCACCTACCCTATAACCAATCATTCATATTTAGATGGGTAGGTAATCAAAATTAATCAAGTTAAATGACTGTATGGTCAATTAGGTGGTAATTAAAATATTCCGGGAGTGTTGCCTTCTAAAATTTAGTTATTATATGAATGTGTCAATTTAATTACAAATAGCAACACATCGTTTAAATATACCATAAATTTACATACATGTATCACTGATTTGTATGACAAAATATGTTTATTTTTTTTTGTCGAAACTTCAAACCAAAGTTTCAAATTTCATCGATATTATATTGATTTAATACAATTATTATTATGAAAATGATGAAGCTACACTTCCCCCATAATTCACAACAAAAATATGTGGTTATGAATATGGTTGAAGTTAGTGATTAATTAAATCTGTACGATGATTCCCGCCAGCTCTATTTCAATGGTTTTAATTAACTAAAATAAACTGAGTTTTATCCATAACATACCATATATCGCTTTAAGAGCTTCAACGTTTTCAATATTTTAAAATATTGTTTGATTAATTTTCTAATTTAAAATCAATCTACAACGATTTATGAACATGTGTATATTAAATTCAACATTTATTCAGGTAAATACATGCTAGCAAATTAATTGATCTCTCATTAAAAACTAATTGTTAATTTTACTGCACGATCTGTTGTTTTCTTCTTCTTAAATTTTTATTTTATTTCTCTTAAATTTTCAACAACCATTGACTTACTCTTAAATTACATAATTTTTCTCTTATAAGACCATCAATTCTACCATAAATGGGCTTTACTTTCTGATCCGGATGATTTCTATAGTGGACCAAAAGGCTATTTAAAATGTGATATTGGAATAATAGGAAAAGGTGATACAGTTAAGGTGCCTCAGAAATCCGAAAAGGATCCCGATGATATTGAAGCGTAAGAGAAAGTTTCTCTTTTAAATCTCTTTTTATTTCTCTTATATTTTTGCGTTTGTTCTGTTTTTTTTAGAAATCTCCTTCTACCTGACGGAGTACCTATCGAAAGACAACGAGCTAAATTTATAGTAAAAATTTATCGTGCCGACGGATTGCCAAGAATGAATTCTTCAATAATGGCAAATGTCAAAAAAGCTCTTACAGGAGAATCTAAGGACTTAGTTAGTCCTTATGTTCAGGTTTCATTTGCTGGATTGATGGTAAGATTTTGTTTGATAAACTTTTTTGTGAGTATTTCCTACTAAGATCTATGACTTTTCATCTAGGGTAAGACAACTGTCAAAAAGAACGCCTATGCTCCCGTTTGGAATGAACAACTAGTTTTCACAGAGATGTTTCCACCCTTGTGCCAGCGAATTAAGGTCTGATTTAAGAAATCATCATTTTCCAACAGCCGTCACTCTAAAGATTTGTTTACTTAAATTTAGATCCAACTTCGTGATGCAGACCCCATGAAGCCTTCAATCATTGGAACCCACTACATCGATCTCAAACAGATTTCGAACGATGGAGAAAAAGGCTTTCTTCCGACTTTCGGACCTTCATTCATACATCTCTATGGATCAACTAGGGACTATAGTCTTCTAGATCAGCATTCAAATCTTAATACCGGTCTCGGGGAAGGTGTTAGCTATCGAGCTCGACTTTTAATTGCCATTCGAACTGAAATAACCGATAATGTCGAACCAACCACAGAGAAAAATGTCGAACTCGAACCAAGTTATCCAATTTCGGAATCATCTTACTCAAAGTGTGAAGAATTCTTTCTATTTGGAACAATTCTCGAGGCTTCGATGATCGATAAGAAGGTTAGTGATCGAACGGTATTCTTTGAATTGAGCATGGGAAATGCTGGTAATTCTTTGGATGGACACAATGAAAGTTTTACCACAGCCGATGATGATGAAGGGGCCTTGGAGACAGTCGATAGTACGTCCTATAGTAGTACGACAAATGCTTGTAAGCCAACAAGTCACAATAAAACTCATTATTATTTGCCTTATTGGGATTACAAACCTTGCATGGATGTGAGGTGTGCTCTGCCGGATTTGAGAAGACGCATGTATAACAGTAACATGTTATCAAAAATGGCTGATAAAATGGTGAGTGAAAGAATGGAAGTAATAGTTAGAAGAAATGTGAAAATTTTTTGCTGAATTAATGTAAAATTTCAGGAAGATGGTCTCAATGAAACCAATAAAATGATTGAAGATGAAGACCCCAAGTCAGATGTTCGACTACGGGGGACTCTGGAAGAATTGGCGGCATCGTGTGTGAAGTATTTGGCAATAACAAAATCCAATCTGGCTGGTCCCGGAAGTGGAAACACCAAACTAGATAAAGAAAGAATGAAACTCTGTCAACGTGAAATTGTAAGTTTTTAGCTTTTACACCTCTCAATACAGGAACTATAACCACAGATAATAATTTTATACAGATGTCTCACCCTTATGGCGAGAAATGATATATGAAACTGAAATCAACCAAAAAAAGAGCTTTTTCAAAAAGCTTTAACTCGTCTTCTTTCCTATGAATGAAAACTGAGGCAAAGAAAAAACTGAAATCATTTTTGTATGTTCTTTTCCTCTCATAATCCTAATGCACAGACACACATAATACACCATGATCATTCTTCACAAATGAAAACAAAACTCGTTTTATTTTGGTTTTTTGTGGTGTGGTGTGGTTGGTGGTGATGCGTTGAAAACAAATGCAGGAGAGTTGATTGCTTGTCGACGACGAGAAAAAAAAATATTTACAGTTGTCTTTGGAAATAGAAACAAAGCAAGGACAAGGTTGTCTTTATAGCTCGAGTTCGTATAATTGGATATGTAAATGCTAGCTGCGTGCATTCAATTGGATTTTTTTTTTCAATAAATTCATCTTTTTCTTCAATTTTCTAAAATCTCCACGAATACATTTTTCAGTTTTATATCTTTTTAAACGTAATGAAGTGTTGTTGACTGGTGTCACTTGGATGATGAGGTACCCATGTACAATGCACATGTATGTACCTCATTGTACATAATGAGTCAACAATTAAAATAATATTTTTTTTTCTAGTTTGCAAAGAACTCATCTTATTTTTTTATTATTTAAAAGATAACTTCGGTAAAAAAATTTCTATTTGCGGTCCCATCGTTAATATTTTCTTTATTCATAGTTTTCGTTCACAACCAATGTGGTTGTTGTTGCTTTTCTAAAAAATATCATTGTATCGGAACAAACGTATGTTTGTTGTTGCACATTTGTTGTGCTCGGTACTTGTTCGCGGTAACGTACGTTATTTGTTGTTGCATTTTATCACCCCCATCGAAATACATAAAACCCTTTGATGCGCTCGTTGATTTCTTCAGGGGCCTGTTATGTATTTGTTGTTGTGATTTGTTAGTAATGTGTTTTAAGGTTTTTATTTTTTATAAAAAAACTGTCAATTCCATTTTTTTTTAAATTTTACTGAATGTTGACAACAATATTTTTTGAAAGATAAAATTAGTTTAAATCCAATATCTGAACGTTTTGAAAATATATTTGAGTCGAAAATCAATTTTTATCAACTTTTATTAATTTCTTGTAGGTTTTTTTTTATATTTTGTAAAAAATTTGTCAATTCCATTTTTCTCAAAATTTTTCTGAATATTGAAAACAATATATGTATTTTATAAGATAAAATTAGTTTAAAGCCATAATCTCAAATTTTTGAAAAGATATTTACTTCGAAAAACAATTTTTACCAACTTTTGTTTAATTTTGTTTAGGTTTTTAATTTTTTGTACAAAAACTGTCAATTCCATTTTTTTCAAAATTTTACTGAATGTTGACAACAATATGTTTTAAAAGATAAAAGTAGTTTAAGGTCAATATCTCAAAGTTTTGAAAAGATATTTGAGTCGAAAATCAATTTTGAAAGATAATGTATTGACCAATGAAAACCTAATTTTTCCAATACACATAAGAAAATCAATTTTTACCAATTTAAGTAGCATTTCTTAAAAGTTTTTATTTCTTATATAAACAAATACAAATTGGATAAATTAAATTAATTTGAAGTCAATATCTTCTATCGTTCACGAGATATCGAGAACAGACCATCATTTTTTACCCATGTTGCGTACTTGTAGATTTTTTTGTATGAAAAAACGGACTGTTGGATTCTTATAAAAAATTATTGAATATCAAAAACAATATTTTCTGTGAGATAAAATTAGTTTGAAGCCAATATTTTTAATTTTTGTAAACATAATTGAGTCGAAAGTAAATATTTACTAAGTTTTAGTAGATAATGTTTTAATATTTTGTAAAGAAACTGTTAACTTGATTTTCATTTGTTTCCAATGGACCGAACTTTGTTTTTGTATTCATGGGCAAACAAAATGACAGAAGAGAAGAGAAAAGTTTCTAAAAAGAAAAAGAAAATATGGAAGGCAAAAAGAGCTTTCTCAGCTTTATTTTTAAAAGCTCTTGTCTGTTAAGGCTTGTCTGTTAAGGGAAAAAAATGTTTCATTTTTTCCTGCAGGGATGAGACATCTGTATAAAATTATTATCTGTGCTATAACCTTTTTTAAATAAAGATACCTACAATTTTTAATCAAATAAAACTCTTCTTTAGGAATCCCTTGGAAATATGGCACGTAATTTACGTGCATTAGTGACTCGTAGCTCCCTCTTGGAACGTTACAAGACGGCAAAAACTTATTTACAGAAATTAAAGTTTTTGATTGATGATGTGAGTACTTAAATAATGAAAACAAAACTTTCTCCCATATTCACATTCTAATGTGTGACTTACTTAATTCCTTCCTATACCTTTAATTTTCCTGCCTTCCTAATCCATGCATGTGTCTCTATGTCTCTTAATGTATGTAAGTTTATATGTACTTTTAACTCCCCCAAAAAAGCCACAACATTCCCTCCCGGATATATTCGTGTGGATGATTGCGAATGGAAAACGTATAGCCTATCATAGAGTATCCGCCAGAGATTTAATCTACTCAGAGACAGAAGAAGAATGCGGTGTGCATTGTGGGAAAGTTCAAACGTTGTTCCTGAGGGTAGGTGTTATGGTGATAATAAGTTCCTATGAAATGGATACAACTATTTTACTTTAACTCGTATACATATGTATAGCTTCCGTGGAAACAAGCTGCTGGATCTGCTAGTTGGTATCTTCAGGCAAAGTTATCGATTTTTCTTTGGTTAGGAGTGGTTAACCATAAGGAGCATTTCTTTGAAGGTCTACCACATGGCTATGATCTTTCACATGAATTGAGAAATGCTGACCGACCAAGAGCAATGGCTCCAAATCACATTCATTATCTGGAGAAGCATGTTAGTTGTATATAGGAATCGATAGAGCGGTCAGTCTTTAATCATTGAATGTATTTAATTTTTTCCAGACTTTTCAACTACGAGCTCATATCTATCAAGCTAGGTCTTTAATTGGCTCCGATGCGTCGGGTTTAAGTGACCCATATGCAATAGTGTACATAACGGAATTTACAAAAACCACACAAGTCATCGAAGAAACTCTAAGTCCCACTTGGGATGAGCTTTTGGTGTTCGAAGAAGTCCTGGTTTATGGAGCTCAAGATGAAATAAAAAGGGATCCGCCGACAATTATCATTGAAATCTACGACCAGGATAAGGTGGGAAAGTCGGAATTTATTGGGCGTGCCATAGCTAAGCCTCGTGTTAAGCTGAAAGACACTGTTTACACCACACCAACACTCGAATGGTTCGACATAGTCCGAGGACCCGATGAAGCTGGTGAGCTATTGGCTGCCTTTGAAATGCTTGAAATCGGCTCGAGTGATATGCCTCGAATGACAGAACCCAAAATCAGTCAAATAGAACCAAAACGAGATCGAAATTCAGCACCCACACCGGGCGCAATATTCCCAGTGCCCAAAGAAGTCCGGCCACATTTGGCGAAATTCAAGCTCGAGGTTCTATTTTGGGGATTGCGTGATCTGAAGAGAATCCATTTTATGTCCGTGGATAAGCCTCGCATAGACGTTGAGTGTTCGGGCAAGATTCTAAGTTCGAATATAATTCAAAATGCTAAAAAGAATCCCAATTTCCCGAGTATGTTGAAATCCATTGAGCTAGAATTGCCCCTGGAAGAAACCTACGCCCCACCAATTACCATCCGTTGTGTAGATTGTCGATCTTTTGGTCGATATACCCTCGTTGGAACCCACCAAATCACATCAATTCACCGTTATATGTATAAACCACCACCTAAGGAGGATTTCACTAAATACAAGACAATCGGGGGGCATATAATTTTGCCATCACCCAATCAGGAAAGGAACGATAGTGAAATGCCAAGGATTACAGCAAATGGGCCGAAGGATTTGTACATGTCGAATAAATCATCATGTGAGAATTTGACCCTTTATGGAGCTGCGTGTGTTACAAAAATGTAAGTTTTTTTTTTAATTTTTAATTGTGAAATTTCAATTTAACTTTTAAAAGCTATTTTTCTTTCAAAACTACTTAAAAATTAATGAGTTTTTGATAAATCGAAAATTTTCAAGTGACACATGAATCTATTTGGTTTTTATTAATTTGGCAGCATTTTTTTTTTTTTTTTTTTAAATACAAAATTGATCAAAACAAAACTTCTTTCTACAAATTTCAAAACTGAAAACTGAAGAATAAATCTATTTGAAGTTTTTTAATTAGAATTTGGCAGCCCTTTTTTCAATTTTTCGATACAAAATTTATCAACACAGGATTTTTTTATTGGAATTTCAGATTTTAGTTTCATACATTTGACATTTATAATTGACAGATAAGTACATTAAAGGTTATTTTTCTTGCATTTTGGCATCACTTCTTGATAAAATACCAAATTGACCAAAACAAAATTTCTTTATTGGAACTCTTTACCAAATTTAACTTTTTTATATGGGACTGTTAGATAAGGCCAATTATCTTCTTTTGGGAATGTTTGGCAGCATTTTTTTTTTCAAAAATACCAAACTACCTGACACATTTCAGTTTTTGTTCAAAATCATATTTTGTTTGTGGTCTTTATAACAATTTCTTGCAGCTTTGCTTAAACAAGTTCTATTCAAATTTCAGAGGCAAAAAGCAACACCCAAAACGAAAATCGACGTCCATTGATCCGATTCAAGAATACGATACCGATGATGAAAACAACAAGGACTGGTGGACAAAATATTTTTGGTCTTATGAAAAACTTATCGATGCAAATAAAGAACTAACTAAACCAACTCTATTACAAGCTCGTGAAGAAAAACAACCAAAACTAAATGTAAAGAGTTCGAAAATCGTACACAAATTGAGCCCGAAACGTGGCAGAAAAGATCCCAAAGGAACACCAGTATCTCCAAATAATGAAACTGCAGTATGTAAGGTCAGTAACTATGATCAATGAAGAAAATTAGTATTTCAAAAACAGAAAATTATAAAACGTTTTGTAAATACGTTTAGAATTTTATTCTGAATGTTGGACTTGATAAAGTATATGCAAAATTGTTTCCTGATGTAAAATATAAGCCCATCATTTTACATGTTTTCGTTTTTGGTTTTTAACTTGAAATTTTTTGTAACATTTTTAAACAAAAACATGTGTATAATTTTTTTAGCCGGCATCAACTAGCATACACTCGAATTCTGATAGCAATTTTGCGGTAATTATATACAAAAATTTATGTTCTACTCTTACATATCATTCCTCAAAACATATTTCTTTTAACAATTTTTACTAATTTTTTTGATATTTTTACCACTATATGTCACACTTTCAAAATTAAACAAAAAGCTACTTTTCGAAACACTAAAAATTTAAGAAGTCAATGTTTTATCGATTTTTCTATAAATAGCACCAATATCTATTCTTCTAATTTTGTTTAATAACTTTTTTTCAATTTTGGTTCAAATTTTTTTAAATTTTTATACACAACACAATATTTCTAATTTTATTTTGTTGGTAGTATTTATTGTGAATATTGAAACGTTTTTGTAATTGTACTAATATTGTTAAAGTCACATTTTCTATAAGACAATTTATTTTTAAAAATTTTAAGACTTCCGGTTGTAAGACCTTTTTATTTTTTCAAATCTAAATAAGTGTTCGGTTTATGTTCCAATCAAGTTTTTGTTTGTCCAGTTTTTATGTGTAGGTTTAAAAACCTCAGTTAGTACACCACATTTATATTAAATACTGAAATAACTGGTTTGATATTTTATTCCCTTAAATTTGTAAATCCCTTTCGCAACAACCATATTTAACTGAAAAAAAAATCTTGTTGGATTATTTTGATATTGATTTATTTAGAGTGTTAATTAAATCTGAATTGATTTACAGTTGAAAAACTTACCTTTACTAAACTTAATAGGTGTCGGGAGTTTTTTTTCGCAAAATGATGTTATCAAGCTTTCAAATCCAAAATATTGTAAAAATATTATCAAAAAACTTTTTAAAATTTTAATTTTTGTCAGAAAATAAATAAGCACCTTTTCAAGTTTGAAAAACTAGTTTTTTTCTTCAATTCGACATTAAACCTTTGAGGCTATTAAACACTGTCTTGGACAATTAATTCATTTGTTTGTAAATTGTACATGAATAAAATATTCGATGTTCGGAAATCTGGAGCCAAATTATCGCATGAGTCATTAGAATCATACGTGACTAAATTATTTTAATTTGGAATTACAGCTAACGTTATCGAGCAGTCTAGTACAATTTTTTGACATTATCTCATTAGCTATCGAACTGATTTTTTCTCTCAAGCTAAATAGTTCACGGATAGTGTACAACAGATACAAATTCTTTTGGAAAATATATGTCCCATAAATGTATGCCCAAGAATACTAGTCAAGTGACTTTAGGCGAAAAAGTAGATAAACTTCGGAATAAGAGATAGTAAGCTGGAAGTTTGTTTCATACCTCCCTTTTGGTGTTCTAGAACACAAAGTGCGCACCGATCAGTAATTTTTGTTAAATAAAAAAAATTAGCTTATTTGATGAACGTGTCAAAACCATTGGACTTATAAAAATGGAAACAATGACGAAAAAATGGCTTTTGCGACTTTTGGTGGTCCAAATCCTACAACGTGGACACAAGATATGATGCGTATTCTTATATAGGGTCATCTAACTTTTTTTTTTTTCAACTAGTGCTTATTTCGGAAATAATGGGTGATTTTTTTGAGGTTAGGATTTTCATGCATTAGTATTTGACAGATCACGCGGGATTTCAGACATGGTGTCAAAGAGAAAGATGCTCAGTATGCTTTGACATTTCATCATGAATAGACTTACTAACGAGCAACGCTTGCAAATCATTGAATTTTATTACCAAAATCAGTGTTCGGTTCGAAATGTGTTTCGCGCTTTACGTCCGTTCAGCGATGAGGCTCATTTCTGGTTGAATGGCTACGTAAATAAGCAAAATTGCCGCATTTGGAGTGAAGAGCAACCAGAAGCCGTTCAAGAACTGCCCATGCATCCCGAAAAATGCACTGTTTGGTGTGGTTTGTACGCTGGTGGAATCATTGGACCGTATTTTTTCAAAGATGCTGTTGGACGCAACGTTACGGTAAATGGCGATCGCTATCGTTCAATGCTAACAAACTTTTTGTTGCCAAAAATGGAAGAACTGAACTTGGTTGACATGTGGTTTCAACAAGATGGCGCTACATGCCACACAGCTCGCGATTCTATGGCCATTTTGAGGGAAAACTTCGGAGAACAATTCATCTCAAGGAATGGACCGGTAAGTTGGCCACCAAGATCATGCGATTTGACGCCTTTAGACTATTTTTTGTGGGGCTACGTCAAGTCTACCGTGGCATGATGGTTAGTGCGTTGGACTGTCATGCGAGAGGTCTTGGGTTCGATCCCTGCCTGTGCCATCTTAATTTAAAAAAAAAAAACGGGTACTGCCTCTTGCGAGGAATTGACAAATTCTCCAAGAGTAATGCTTGTCATGAAAAAGTGCTTTCTCAAATTAGCCGTTCGGATTCGGCATTAAACTGTAGGTCCCCTCCATCCCTGACAACAGTACTCGCACACAGGAATGTTTGAGAGTTATAAGTCACTAGGCCCTGGTTCTCTACGAACTGTTGCGCCACCTAATTTATTTATTTACGTCAAGTCTAAAGTCTACACAAATAAGCCAGCAACTATTCCAGCTTTGGAAGACAACATTTCCGAAGAAATTCGGGCTATTCCGGCCGAAATGCTCGAAAAAGTTACCCAAAATTGGACTTTCCGAATGGACCACCTAAGACGCAGCCGCGGTCAACATTTAAATGAAATTATCTTCAAAAAGTACATGTCATGGACCAATCTAACGTTTCAAATAAGGAATCGATGAGATTTTGCAAATTTTATGCGTTTTTTTTTTTTTAAAGTTCTCAAGCTCTTAAAAAATCACCCGATAGTAACACTTAGCTCATGTATGATGTGAAAGATAATAAGTTGTATCCTTCCGCTGAACGAATATGGTTGTGTATACGCTTGAACAATGCTGAGAACAACGCTTAGAGAAGATGCCGATTTTGCCAAAAAAATCATATTTTCAGATGAAGCTCATTTTGATTTTAGCGGGTATGTAAACAAGCGAAATTGTGGCATTTGGGGCACAGAAAACCCGTACGCATACATTGAAAAGCCGATACACCCAAAACGAGTCACTGTTTGGTGCGGATTTTGGTCCAGAGGCATAATTGGGCCATTTTTCTTAGAAAATGAGCAAGGGATGGGCGTTACAGTCAATGGCCATGTTAAACGAATTTTTGTTCACAAAAATTGAAGAGAAGGATATTGGCAACACAGCCGAAGCTACACTCGATGTTTTTAAAGCATTTTCAAAAAAAAAAGTTATTTGTCGGTCCGACAATGTGTTTAACGCTAAAAAGAAGGTACATATAAGCAAATTTCTTGAATTATTTTTTTCAAAATCTATTTTTTATACAAAATTTCAGTTTTCAAAACTGCTCATAGATTTTTTGTGGAAATATTTGTTACTTAGATAAATTCAGTCATGAAAAAGGGTCCTTTTTGATTTTAAGTTCAATGTTTGAGCTTAAATTGGCCAAACCATGGATTCTTCAGAAAAACAGCACACAACTAAAAATTAAAGGCTTAAAATTTAAAAAAACCTCCATGCGATCATTTTTCACTGAGATACAGAAATTTTAAAAAATAATTACAATTGTCGGACATTCTTTTTCTCTTAGTTAAGCCAATTTTGTTTATGCATTCAGTCTTACCGTATTCTTCTACCACAGCCATTTTTCTTTTTACATATAAGCGAAATGTTATCTAACTTTCAGGAAATTGTAAAAGTTTTTAGGTCCACATAATTTTGCAAACTTAAGTAAACTTGAAATTATTTCATCTTAATTTTGTATAATTGTAGAGTATGCTTATGATAATTTGACAGTTGTAAGCCAAACAAGTTGAGTTAAAGTATAATTTCTGAACAAAAATTTTTAGTGTGAAAAAAGGAAAATCATCTTTGTTAGCATTAAAATCTCCAAAATTCCCGGAATCAACCATCTTAACTCATATTATGACCAATAATTCACAAAAATTAGTAATAGTTTCCCAGACCAACTAAGTCTGGTTTAACATTTCTTATTCGCAGAAATCTTTGTTTGATAGTTTCTTTTTGGTCTCGTTAAAAATGTTCAAAAATGGTTTGAGAATATATACATATGTATTATAATATGACTTCTCGTCTTTCCGATACAATCTTTTTATTCAGTGTTGTTGATATATCTTGCACATTTTTTAAACCCTTTTTATGGAATTAATTTATGTATTTATAAGCATTTGGTAACTTTTCAACTTTAACCGTGTGCAGCCTCTTCTTTCATTGATTTTGATTAATTTATTTTCCAATTTCCAAATAAGATGAGTTTTCTTTTCAGATTTTCCCAAACGAATTGGAGGCTCAACCGGAATTCAATCATTTCCGTGAATGGCTTCATGCATTTCCACTTTTACGTGGCAAAAAAACCGGTGATTCAATGGAAGATGAAAATCGAACTGTTGGTTTTTTTAAAGGAGCCATCAAAGTCTATAAGTTACCACTGCCGAAAGGTATGGAACTACCAACAATATCTTCCCTTCCCGCTAATGATCCAATTCATGTTTTGGTGAGAGTCTATATCATCAAAGCAACTGATTTGCATCCAATGGATTTGAATGGCAAAGCTGATCCTTATGTTGTCTTGCACTTGGGTGGAAAGAGAATTTCAGATAAAGAGAATTATGTCAGCAAACAATTGAATCCGATTTTCGGGAAATGTTTCGAGGTGGAGGCTACATTCCCACAAGACTCAATGTTGACTGTGCAAATATTCGATTGGGATTTGGTTGGTTCGGACGATTTGATCGGGGAGACACGAATCGATCTGGAGAACCGCTTCTACAGCAAACATCGAGCAACTTGTGGCCTTTCGATGAAATATGAAGAGTATACGAATTTGAGTTCTTGATATTCAGCCACTTAATCATGATTTAACTCTTTTTTTTCCCAGCACTGGCTACAACCGATGGAGGGATCCCATGAAACCAACACAGATCCTTTCGAAACTCTGCAAGGAAAACAAATTGGATATTCCCCATTATTTCCAAGATCGGGTTGCTATCGGCAAGTATTGCATGACATTCTCCGAAGAAGAAGTGATTGCCTGGAATGGGCCTACAACTTGCAAGAATCGTGACGAACATCTAGCCCTTGGTGTGCTTCATCGATGGAGTGAGATTCCAAAAATTGGATGCAAGGTAAGTTTTTTCACACTACCCATTCCATTTTACTAAAATGTCAAATTCTAAGATCGTTCCGGAACATATCGAATCTCGGTCGCTGTATAATGTGGACAAGCCAGGTATAGAACAGGGCAAGCTAGAGATGTGGGTTGATATGTTCCCCATGGATATGCCACTGCCAGGACCATCAGTGGATATTTCGCCAAGGAAACCAAAGGCATACGAACTCAGAATTGTCATATGGAATACCGATGATGTGGTTCTGGAAGATGATGCGTTCTTTACGGGTGAAAAGATGTCTGATATTTATGTTAAAGGGTGATTTTTACATACATAGGTGTTTGAAAAGCGACTCACTCATAACTTTAATCATTGCTTACAGATGGCTTAAGGGACCACAGGATATTCAATCTACAGACATCCACTATCGTTCTCTCACAGGGGAGGGTAACTTCAACTGGCGCTTCATCTATCCATTTGAGTATCTGGCAGCTGAAGAGAGAATTGTCTTATCCCGACGGGAATCATTGTTTAGCTGGGATGAAACAGAGGTTAAAATTCCTGCTCGACTCGAGTTGCAAGTTTGGGATGCTGATCACTTCTCAGCTGATGATTTTCTAGGTAAGATTTTCCATTTTTGGGATTGTTAAAATTAATGTCGTCCTGCTTTGAATTTTTAGGAGCCATTTCCTTTAACCTAACACGTTTTCCTCGAGGAGCTAAATCCTCCAAACTGTGCACACTGGACATGCTCAAGACGGACGTTCCAACAATCAATATATTCAAACAGAAGAGGGTCCGAGGCTGGTGGCCTTTCTTTATAAAGAAACAAAATGATGAAATGGAATTGACGGGCAAAGTCGAGGCTGAATTCCATCTGTTGAGCAAAGAGGAAGCCGAACAGAATCCAGCAGGATTTGGACGCAATGAACCAGACCCTCTGGAGAAGCCAAAGTATGTTATGATTTTGATGTTATTTCAAAAGATGACCCTAACATTGATTCTCACTTTATACCTTATAGCCGCCCAGATGCATCGTTTATGTGGTTCTTAAATCCACTAAAATCGATTCGTTATATTGTATGGCACAACTACAAATGGGCCATTCTCAAGACCCTCATAATTGCTGGTCTTGCGTTAATGTTACTTTTATTCTTTTACTCCGTACCTGGATATACGGTCAAGCGAATGCTAGGCGCGTAAAAGAAAACTACATAATCTTTTTTAAATAATTGTTATGTATCACTCTATACAATCAAAAAATGTTGTTGTTATTATTAAATATATAAAAAAACAAAACAAAAAATAATAATATTTCATATACAAAAATAATTTATTTATACTCTACCTCTTCAATTTTAACTAAAACTAAACAAAAATTATGTACAAACTGTAGAAAAATTTTAAATAATCTTTCCATAAGCCATACAAAAATAAATAAAACCATGAAAGGAATAAATAATTAATCTATTTTTCGACTTTTGACTAAATCTATCAATAAATAATAAAATACATAAATGTGTCTGTGAATTGTTAAATATTTAAAACAAATATTTATTTTTTTCTTTTTAAATTACCTACAAATATCATTATAAACAAAATTATATCATTCTGACTTTAAGTGGTAATTTATTTATTTTTAATTATATTTTTTTCTATTTTAGATGTGAAAATGTGTTATACTGTAGCTACTTTAATAAATCAAAAACAAATGTGAAACCTATTTAAATATGTATTTACATAAAAAAAAGAAACACAAATTAAAAACATAACAAAACATTTCAATATTATACATATACACTGCATTGAAATATTATATCGTATTTTCGTGTCTTTAAAAAACATAATAATTTAATTGCTCAAATAAATAATAAATAAATTATTTTATTCAAATAAAAGTACCTAATTAAAACAAATTAAAAGAAATAAGAAATTTATGCTGCAATCAAAATAAAGTAACGAATTTAACGTGAAAATAGTTTTATTTTTATAAGGGATATGGATTTTAAATTTTACGCAAACAGAAGAATTTTCAAAATAAAACCTTTACTGAATATCACAGGGTAATGGGATTATATGCCAAAAATCTAAATTGTACTTGTGTGATCTACTTAAAATAAATAAATAAAGCACATTTTGGTCAGAAATAGTTAAATTAGTGGAAAAACTTGAGCTGTAAGTGATAAGAACAATTATTGAAATCTTTTGCATCACATCAAAGCAACTGAGAATATTGCTGATGAAGTCCGAAGTACGATGATACTCAGGTTTTTCGATTCCTCGTCAAAGAACCGTAAAAGTTCGCTAACTAAATCTTGAATCTTGAACAATTATCCAAAAAGGTTCAAAATTAATACATTTATGTCAATAATATACAGTCAATAATACAAAGGATATTTTTGCATTTAAAAGAATTGATACTGCAGAAAAGTGGATCAAAATTTCTTTAAAAAACACCCCAGCATTCATACTTTTAACGTCAGAAGGTCAATCTAAGTTTTCTAATATATACAACTTTCGTGTCATAGTATTAGCGGCAAACTCATTCGTAACATTTTGCGCCACCATAATTTTTGTCTCTATAATCTAAATAAAAAGTTTTTAGGAATTTGTTTTTTCGTCAAGAACTGACAAGGAAATCGACTTCAAAAAAATGTATTTTGAGTATAACAACATCAAAAAATACAGAAAAGGCTTTCAAACAAATTTAGCGGGTGAATACGTCTTAAACCATTAAATTTATACATTACTGAAATTTTAAATTACTGAAACAATATTTCTCACCTCGAATATCACTATTCGAAATAATTACGTTTTTACTTGCTACAAATAGGAACTATATGGCAAGTATTGCATTCGTAAAAAAAATCGAACTTGAGATTTTAATTAATTATGACTTCACGATGGTAGAGAAGTTTGTATAGCTGGGTCCCCCGATTCCGTCTGTTTATCTTTCATCGCCCCTACAGCCAAACCATTGCAATTGGATTAATTAAGTTCGAACTTGGAAACTAAGGTTTTTAACAGATTCGCATAAGGCGTTTTTTCATTAAAGACTAATGATCAAAAATTTCAAAATCAAAATTCGATATTTAGAGAATAGGTCATCATTTTCAGCTGAAACGTATATTAATAAGTTCTTAATAACTGCATGCAAAATATATTTTTAAACTAAAATCTAACAATTTGATGTTTAATAATTTTAAAAAAACCGCTCTAACATTTTTTAAAACAAACTTAAATTTTTAGATTTTAAATGAAAGGTAATATTTGTATACAAAATCTTTCGATACAGAAGCAAGTTTGTGAAACCCAGTAGTGCATTTTGTTTTCTGCTGAACAAATAAAGCAATACTTTTTTAAAGAATTAAGATTATCTGTATCCAAATATCCTCTTTTAATTTATCTATCACTCAGGCTTTTTTTTAAATATGCTCCTTTAAGAAATGCTAAGGACAACTAAAAACCAGGGTTTTAAGGCTAAGTACAAACACAACATATATTTTTTCTAGATACAGTTTAAGGGGGTGTTCTAGTGTAGAGACATGAATTTCGCCCGGTTTTTGAAGCGTTGTATAAAGGAAACAAAAAATATTTTTAGTATACATTTTTTTATCATTTGTTTATTGATTTGTTGTTCATACATAAAAAAAATTAATTAAAAAAAAACAAATTAAAATTAACAAAGTTACAAGCAGTCAAAGTGGGGGGTCTAAATAAAAGAGGGTGTCCTGGCGTGCATCCTACCAACCCTCCTGGTGATCTGAAAAACAAAAAGCAGACGGATTCTTAATTATTATAGATGTCGCTATTGTTTCACCCTTGGATAAGTTAAAAAAAAAACTTTTTAACAAAATGGCAGCAGTTTGAAAAAAAAATGTTCTTGTTGCATATTTTTCAACAATTCCGAATTTTTAAAAATACTAAATGAGAAGTTATATTTTTGGGCAAGGACCACACGATAAAGAGATGTATAAAGAACATCCTCTCCAAATTTGAAGTAAATCGGTCTATTAGAACTCGATATATCCTTACCGCCAGCTCGAAAAAAGTAGTTTCGAGAAAAACGCGTTCAGAGTTTTGAGACAAGTTTTCGACAATTTTACTTATAGAATGATACAGAATACGTACATATTTTTAAACACGTTGTCAGAGCTAGCACTTCCACTCAGTATAAAGGTTGCCACAAAAGTAACTTAAAATGAAACAAAAGAGACGAAACAGTTTCTATGACCTTCAAAAACAGTTTCTATGACCCTAAATTAACTTGTGAAATAACAGGAATATAAAAAAATCCTTTTAAACGCATATTCTTGAATGTCTAAACTTTGGAAATATGAAAAAAAAAATGTTTTGATTTTTTCAAAATTCTACACTAGAATCCCTTAAATCATTTTAGTATATTACTTAGTTTCTGGAAATTCTCATTAGTTATGACATGAGTCTTTATTTGAAGTTGTTAACAGTTTTGAAAATACGTTTTTGAGTTTATTTTTTAGTGTTTATTCCGAATCGGAAGTTTTTTTTTATAAGGTAGAATTGCTAAGACTACAAATCCGTTATAAATGAATAAATTAGGTGGCGCAACAGTCCGTTGAGAACTAGGGCCTAGTGACTTACGACTCTCAACCATTCCTTTGTGCGAGTAATGTTGTCAGGAATAGAGGGGACCTACAGTTTTAAGCCCAATCCGAACGGCTAATTTTATGAGAAAGCACTTTGACAAGAATTACAAGGAGAAATTGTCAATTCCTCGCAAGAGGCAGTACCAGTAAAGAAAAACTTTAAATGGCACAGGCAGGGATCGAACCAAAGACTATCATGCCATGGGCACTACTCAATTATAAATCCGTTACAAGAACAAAAATTACTTTCAATCAAGTTTGCCTTTTTCTGTTGGAAAACGTTTTAGCACAAATGGTTCACCTTTTTTTAAGATTAGACATAAGACATGTAAAATCTAACAAGTTAGGAATATTTTTCGAAAATTTTATGAAATACTATAAATATTTCAACTGAATCAAAGAGAAATCAGTAAAAACTACTAATGAATTAATAGATAGTCTCAAAAGCCTTTTTAAAAGGTATATCTGAAAACCCATGCATAATAGAGTAATATTGAAGTCAGATTTGATATAATGCTATTGAAACAAATTGTACAAGGGAAATTTCCTTGCCAGGAACAAGGCTTTGTCGACCAGTGTTTTTTTTTTCGAACTGAAAATGATATTGCCTCCAAGATAATTTATTGTAAGCGTAAAAGAATGCAATTTTTTTCACCTGTTTAAATTTGTAGACAAATTAAGATTATATATTTCTTACAAAAATAAAAATACTGCTAAAAGTTGGTAAAAATTGATTTTCGGCTCGAATATCTTATCAACAATTAAAGATATTGGTTTTAAATTAATTTTATCTTAAAAAAAAACATTGTTTTTAGTATGTTGTAAATTTAAAAAAAAATCCAATCGACAGTTTTCTTTTAAAAAAATTAAAATCTACACAAAATTGAAAAAAAAACTGATTATCGAATATCTCAAGGATAATCGATTGATTGATGATTGACTTCAAAATTATTTCGTTCTACACAAAATATTGTTTTTCAGTCGACTCTTCAACGTTTGGTTCCCAAATTTGAGACGACCGGTTCCGTGCACTAGAACTCGGCCTTTCGCTGACTTCAACTTGGCGAATTTAGCGCCAGAACTTGGGCCTACGTCCGTAAAAGATCCAACTGACCCAGGAGCTCAAAGTTCATGACCATAGAGAACGCCGCCGTTTGTTCGCTAATTGGGCTTCGAATCGTTCGGAAGAGGACCCGAATTTTGACCGAAAAATCATCTTTAGTGATGAATGGCCGTATTAACAAGCTAAATTGCCGTATATGGGACTACACCAACCCACGCCAGATTCACCAGGTGATAATGCATCCTCAAAAAATTACCGTTTGGTGTGGATTTTGGGCCGGGCGGCGGTGTAATTGGTCCAGGCCCGTCGAGAGGGGGGGGGGGAAGGGGGGGAACCCCCCGGGCTCGGGATTTTCTAGGGGCCCGTAAAATTGAAAGCAATGAAGAGAGTGTATTTTTTTTAATATACTCTATATTCATCATCAACATACCTATTCCCACTTATTTTTAAGGGTCCGAAAATTTAAAATCATTCATGCTTCCGCAATCGGGCCCCTGTTTGTATGTTATCTACCAATCTATCAGTCACAAGATTGCCGATCTATGCCCCTGATTATTATTGGCGTACATTTTCGTTAATATTTAATGACAAATTGGGCAACTCTGAACTATTGAAAGAAAGTTATAATAAATTATTTCGCTTTTCTTATTTGATAAACGTAAACTTAAAATTTATGTTATTTTGCACATTTTTAAAGTCAAAATAAGGGGCCCGACAACTTAAAACAAAATACAAATATTTATTTTGGTTTCTGTTTTTATAAAGTTTCTTTTCTTCTATTTTTGTTTCTGCTGGGAACGAAATTTTTGATTCGGTTTCACGCAAACGTTTTTCAATTGTGGTTTTCGTGATATTAATTAATTAATATTTTGAATAAGTTGTTTACTGAAGATTTGAAGGGTATCAAATCACATCAAAGTGTTCATATAACGAAATGTTGTAATGTCGCAATCACATTCTTTGGTGATGTTCAAAAGTGTTTCAACTTGTTTAGCAACAGTGCATAACGTTGGGAAAATCTTAAGAAAAATGTGGCCGGATCCCTTCACACACTTTCCGATACAAGATGGTCAGCTAGAATTGAGGCAGTTAAACCATTTGCAAATCATCTGAAAAACCTTAGAACGTCATTAGAAGCGTAAAGTGATATTAATTTAACTGCTGAAGCTCGAAGATATGTAAATGGCGTTTTAAAATATATGCACACATTTGAATGCGTCCTGATGTCTTCGATTTGGTGCAAGGATCTTAGCGCTATAAATGAAAGAAGTATCATTCTTCAAGCCAGAAACATGACTATTGACGTTGAAATTCGAAATCTCAAAAACTTGATCTCCGATTTGAACATTATTCGAAACGGATGGGATCAAATTTATCTGAATGCAAAGCAGTTGCTACTGGATTGGGGGATTTTCCAGAATCGTTCCCATCGAACCGAAAAAGGCAATTAAAGAGACATTTTTGAAAAAATCGAGGAGCCGGAGAGCAAATTGAAACAGACGAAGAAATAAATTTCAAGAAAAACACCTTTTACGTCATAGTTGATTCAATTATATCTCGAATTTTTTCGTCGGTTCGATACGATGAAAAATTTGAATGCTACAATTTAATTTGTATGGCAGTTTTCATCAATGGACAAAATTGAGATTAAAAACTCCGCTACAAGGGTTATTTAAAAGTATAACTTACATGTGTCTTAAGAGTTGAAAGAAGAAATAATTAATCTGAAACACATTTATGAAGCCAATTTTGAAGCAGAACTTCCGCCATTGAGTTTGTTCAATTCTATTTATTCCCAGAACTTGGAGACGATTTTCCCCAACATTTGTGTTGCTCTCTGTGTGTTTTCCACCATACCTGTAATCGTAGCTAGTGCCGAACGTTCATTTAGCGTCCTTGCCAGAACAAAGAATTTTCATCGTTCGTGCTCATCACAAGATCGTGTTTCTGGACTTGCTACACTATGCTTCGATTCAATTATTATAAGTTGTTTTGATGCTCAGAAAGCTAGGAAAGCTCATTTGCAAAAAGAAAATATTTCATTGAATGCAAACTTACTTTAATGAAAACATTGTCATAATATTTTAATATAAAGTAAAACAATAAAGAGTATTTAATGCAAACCTTTTAAAATATATAGTTTTTTTAAAGACAAATTTCAAATACTTTTACTTCGCTCTATTTTATTTTCATAGTAGGTAAAAGATCTACATGCTAATTTTTTTTTAATAGTTAATCGACCGTATTATCAGTTACTAAAATGTCGTTGGCAATATCGAATTGAATGTATGATTCTGTTCGGAATCTGATCTACTCGCATGTAGAATAATTTTCTATCCATCCTCCATTTCAACTAAACTGGACGATACTCGTGAGATTGATTTGATGATTAACACTTTTTTTCGGTTCACTTTGCAAACAAAAAATTATTATTTCCGTCAATTCCAACCAATTTCATTCTATTCGTAAATGAAATTAGAACGTACCATATCAGTAGGCATGAACTTTGAAAAAAATGGTAAATAGAGGGGGGGCCCGAGATTTGTCCGTCCCGGGCCCGGAATTCCTCTCGACGGCCCTGAATTGGTCCGTACTTTTTTGAAAACGACGTTAGTGAGGTGGTCACCGTCACAGCGAGCGCTACATAACGATGATAACTAATTTCCTATGGCCCAAATTGAACCATATAAACCTGTTTTAAGTTAACTTCAACCACCTTTATTTTGCATTAGAAAACTTCATACTTAGTTTTAAAAAAAGTAAAAAATGATTTTATAGCCTTTTGAAAAGTCGCTTCTTAACTCTTATTTTTATTACTTTGTTCGGCAGTTGTCTGTAGTTGTCAATGAAATTTATAGGAATATTAGGTAATAGTATAAGCTTCAAGAAAATTACAATTTTAGACCGGAGCTCAGTGGAGCTTTTTTTGTAGGCTTACAAAAGTTCACATTATCTGGTTATTTTTTCTCACTCGCTCTATTATTTTTATTAATGTTATATTTTGAAAATGTGGGCTATTTTATACTTTTGTATGTTTTTTTTTACTACATGGACTACAAATGTGGAGAGTTTCATACTTTTATCTTTACAAATAAAACCACAGAAAGCGAAATTGTTCAGTAGTTAAAACATTTATGACTTTTGGGTAAAATAATATTGTTGAACTTCCTAAGTCTCTCAGAGCCACAAACGAAAATGAAATAAAGAAAACGAATAAGAACTGTTTTCTCTGATTATTAATGAAAACAATAGCATATCAAATATCGCAATGAATAAATAAAAAAATGGAATTTTTTCCCTGTTTGCCCCACTGTGCGGCGCGGCGGCGCTACGTGCACACCGCAAACGCCACGATTGACATTTTGCATGAACGATTTGCAGGGGTGATGTGAATTGCCCACCAAGGTCATGCGATTTGACTTTTTCCTGTGGGGTTTCTTGAAGTCGCAGATCTATGCAAATAAACCACAATCGACCGATGCCCTAAAGGTGAACATAACACAGGCCATCGCTCAAATTCAGCCGGATCTATGCGAAAGAGTCATTGAAAATTAGACCACTCGGATCCGTACTACCGTAAGAAGCCGAGGCGGGCATTTGAATGATGGCATATTCCACACTTAATGGCAACGATATAGTGCGTTTTTCTTAAATAAATTTTGTATAAATATTTTTTTTTCATTTGTTTTTCGTAAAAAAATGATGACCCGTTTTTCAGATATCGAATTTCGAAAAAAATTACTATTTTTTAAAAATTAAAAAAAGTCATTTTTTATCATCAAATAATATTAAGACAGTATAAGAACTTGTACACATGCATACATTATTAAACATCAATTCATTAGTTTTTGAAATAACTTAAAAGTCAAAATAAAGGGCACCCCCCTTCTCAAGAAATAAAAAAATATTTCTTTTGCTGAAAGTCAAGTCAAGAAAAAAAATGTTAGTGAAAATTTATTTAAAAATCTATCTTCTTGAGAAAATCCGATTTTCCGATTTTTGACCAACAAATTTGTACCGGGACCCACTTTTTTCGACTTCTCGTAATGTCATGCTTGACTTAAATCTCGAGTTTAAATTTGCTTACGAATTCAAACTTGCCATCTAGTTCCTATGTCGCAAGTACGAATTACTGATGCAATCTGATGGTTAAATGTAGTGATTGCTAAAAACGCTCATCAGTTAAGTATTTCAGATTCACACTGTTTTAATTTTTATTGATGCAATTTCCAGAGAGCTGAACAGCCCCCCCCCAATGGTGTCTTGAAGTTTTGGTTTCTACATCCCATCGATCAAAATAATGTATCAAAATTCACAAGATATGAAAAAAACAAAAATATTAGTAAAAAATAAAAAAACTTTATTTGTTCGTTATCGTTTTGTCAAAATGTTGCTATTTACAATGAGGTACTGAAGAACTTAAACAATTTTTTTTTTGTTAAACTTCTAATCAAAAGTAAAAATTATAAAAATATATTTTTTCTTTGTATATTCATGTACATAAAACAATGAAAATAATTTACTTTTTTTTTTTAATTATTGTCGTATGATATGCTAAAAAAAAGGTTTATAAAGCCTCTTTTTCGTGCTCTATATACAGCATTTTACTTAAAATATAAACAAATTAAATAAATATCTATCCCGATTCTAATTTTTGGCACTGAATTGGTATATAACTACAATATTTATATATGTATACTTTAATAACTAATTGCGCACAGCGCAAAGTTCCATTAATTTCTTAAAAAATAATACCTTATAATTTTTGTTTAAATTTATAAATACGTATTTTGGGCAGCTTTAGCTGCCTGCAGCTTTTTCATCCTTCTCGCTCCCGGATAGAAGCTTCTCTTTGGCATTCTTAAGGCATCTTTACATACGCGAATTGTAAAATCTGGCATTAAACATGTGACTATAGTTAGAATGACTAGTAGCCATATAGGTATTGAGCACAATAGTTTGTTATATGACCAATAGATGTCAGAGTCATATCGTCTAGAAGAGAAATAATAAGAAAATTATTATTAGAACCGATACATTTTTTTGAGCGTTTAATAGCCTCATTTGCTGATGCATTTCAGCAAATTACGGACGTAAAAGATATAAACTTACATATCAATAACATTGTAAGCAATTGTTGTTGTAATAAAAAGTAAAATTGAACCCCATATCGTCACGATATACCAATAACTATAGAATTTCGACTGAAGCCACAATTTCAAATTTACAACTACCACAACCAATTGAATTAGAAGTGTTCCAAAGACTGACGATTCAGCTGGTTGGCCAACATTCAAGACAACGTCATTAATTGTGAAAAGGCCGTAGGCAAAGTAGAAGATTATCACGGCATGATAGATTCCGAATGCAACCCATTGCAGGAAGTACGGCCAATGAAGTTGTTTGTTATTCGTATTCCGCATGTAAAGCTCAGGTTTGCTGAAATAAAATGATACATTTGTTAAATCAAACATCCGAATGTCTCCAATCTAACTTACTTCATCAGCTCACTTTGTGTAAAAAGCTGCTCGGTCAGTGAAATAAAGAAAATCGGCACGGAAGTATAGCCAACATTGTACAGCATCATAAACCATGAATCATAGACAGGTTGTGATGAGAACATATTGTGGAACTGGAAGAAGAACATAACTCCCATGAACAGGATGTTCTTGTAGAAGAAATATAGCACCAGTAGAGACAGTCTTGTTGTGTGATAATGACCATGCATCAGCATCAGTCTTTTGATCATATTAAACCTGGCCAGGGCAAAATCAGCACATCTTGCTGCTTGTCGACCCTCTTTGCCAATTATTCCGATACCAATATGAGCTTCTTGAATCATTGACACATCATTGGCTCCATCACCTATTGCTGCCGTATTGTAGTTTTGACTTGAGGTCTTAACCAACGATACCACTTCACTCTTTTGCAGTGGGCTCAAACGACAACAGAGCACAGCTTGACAGCGTATGCTTACATCGCGGAATTTTTCGGGTAGATCCCTAAGAGCAACTGTAAGACTTTTTCCATCGATTAGCAGAGCACATGGTCGGCCTAGTCCGAAGACTATTTCCCGCTCGAGGGTATGTAAATGAACTTCGAGATCTTCTTGGCGGGTGCACTCCACAATGAAGTATTTCATAGCGCCGACAGGAATGTGACCACACGATAGAGCTATATTCAAGGCAGTTTCAACTTTATCTCCGGTTAGAACCCAAATTTTGATACCGGCTTTTTGGAGGGAAACTAATGTGTCAGCAACGTCATCTTGCAGAGCATCTTCAACGGCAGTCGCACCAAGGAGATTTAGGTCTAGAAAATAAAAAGAAGTTAAAAACTAGCTTTTTAACTTGATGTGTCGCTTCTTTAACTTACTTCGCTCAATTTTAGCATAGCAATCTTCGGTCAACTGCTTCCGATTCTCCAACGATGTATTTGCTTCAATTAGATCATTCAAAAACTGTCGATATTCATCTTCGGTTATTCGTTTTCTAGCAACAGCCAATGTCCGAAGACCATTCTTAGCAAAATCACTTATATGTTTGTCTGTTTGCTCTATCAGTCGAGCCGAAGAAGTACCACACAGTGGGAAAATATAACTTTCAGCACCTTTTGTATAAATCCACATAGTTCCATTTTCATCCTTGACAATCACACTCATTCGCTTGCGATCCGAAGTGAATTCCAAAACATGGAGTCTGTCGAAAAGTAAGTCCTTAGACTTGGGTCCTCCGTACGATCTAGAATAGTCCATGTGTGGTGGACAAAATCGTACTTTCAATCGTTCATCATCGTCACCAAGATAGACAAGACCCAGATGAGCACACGCTTCTACTAGAGCCTTCTCATCAGGGCTGGAAGCTTGATAATCGAGAGTTCTGCAAAGAAGAGGAAAGTTTTAAATTTGAGAAAAAAAACTTGAGACAATTTCAACTTACTCGACAAAGTTTTGAATCTCATCCTTCCTCCTAACTGACTCTTTCCTTAGCAACGATGATTGTCTTGCTAGAAAAGTGGGCATAGCATAGGACTCTCGAGATATTGTGCTTGGTGTTCGTCGAAGCTCAACAGTGCCCGCTATAATCAAAAAAAGTCTATCAAAGTATACAATTATTGAATTCTTCTTCAACAAAATTTACCTGGCTGAGTTATATAGGCTCCTGGAGTACCATGCGATTGTGTTCTTCGATGCAGCGTATTATTTGCTGTATGATCTTGAATATCAATTTCTGAAATAGACCTTGTAAATGGCAAGGTATATGGACGATCTACAATAACTCCTTGGGCAAATGTTGGGTACGTTATTGATGTTTCACAGAATTCAACACTCTCTCCATTCGTTGATGGATGAATTCTGGTAGGTGTACGAGCAAACAATGGACTTCTTTTCACAATTTCTGGTCTTTTTCTCTTCTCTGGCTTCTTTGAACTGTCTAACAGGGGATTAACATCGGATACAATACCGTTATTGGTGATTCCTTTTCCATTAGGATTCGTCGATAATGAGTTATCAATATCAATTTGATGGCTTGAGTTGTGACTTTCTTCTGTAATTTCAGGAATTGAGAATTTCTTCACTTTTTTCCCATTTTTTTTGTCTTCTTCATCAGTTTTTAACATGTCTCCGGCAACTTGGACGGTATGACAAATGGCCAAACCTTGGAAGAAGTTCTTTTGTTCATTCTGAAATGATTTAATAGTTATTTTTAGAAGTTTCCTCTCATTAGAAAAATATTGAAAAGTCTTCTACTTATTGAAATACATGAACTAACATTGAACTTATTTATGTCTAAGAGAACCCCACTTGATTCCTCTAGCAACTTTGTCTTCTTGTACAGGAATTTCTTGCCATTTATTGAACATTGCTGAAATATCATCTCATTTTTTGTCAAAGTTCCAGTTTTATCCGAGAAGAGAATATTTATCTATGAAAATGAAACGTCTCAGAAATATTGAACCAATTTTGGAAGCCAAAATTTCTTACCTGTCCAAGTTCTTCGTTCAAGTTCGATGTGTTAACAATACAAGGCTGATCAGTTGGTTCGTCATACAGTTCTGTATCCCATTCCATAAAGAACGATCCAATAACTCGATGCATTTCTATCGTCACATATAGCGAAATCGGTATCAGATAGTTGAAGAGAATGAGAAATGATAGATAGTCTTGGAGGAATGCTCTCACATTATACGTATCCGTAGCTGGACCCAAATAAGTAGCCTTTGGGACCCTATATATCTCAAAATATCTTTGACAAAAAAAAAAGAAAATTGTTATATGAAGCATTATTTTTATCTGTCTTGAAACTAACCTTTTAAGAAAATACAAAAATGTCACAATAAAGATCATTCCAACCAAGATGAACAACAAAAATCGATTTATATAGGCCTCACTCGAAGACGACTTATTTCTTGTCAATCGACTATTCAAAGCCAATTTCGTCGACATTCCTGTGTAAATTGCACAACCAATTACAAATTCCGTATTTTTAATCCTCGATCCACGCAACAATACATTCTCTGCTGTCAATGGAAGAACTCTCGGTTGATTATCACTTATCATCGAACTCTCCACCAATTGTGACAATCTCAATTGATCCGGTAAATTTAGATTGATTTTTCCATTAAAACTATAAAGATCAGTCTTGGGGTACTCGCATTCGATAATGCCAAGTTTGTGCATTTTATTTATTTCAACATTAGGCAGCTCACGTGGAATTGTCAGAGTCTTTAGATTAGACTCACCATCAAGATTTGCAGTTGTTACAAAACATTTTCCATGTGTGTCAGATGATTTAAGCAAAACCAAATCACAAGGTACATCACAGTCACGACCTAAGACAACAAGATCACCAGGTTCGACATGTTGACACTCAATGTCAGTTTCTTTGCCATCACGGATTACTGTAACTGGTGAACAATTGACAATGTTGTCGGTCTTATAGCGAAGAACATCTTCGTAGCCTTGTTTGGCTGCGGTAACTGATATCACAAAAAATAATGGCAGGAGGGAAGTTAGTGGTGAGACGGGACTATCTAGAAAAGATAAACTCATTAAGTTTTTGGAATATTTTTTTTTTAAATATATTAAAAAAAGCATAGAGAAAAAAAAAGTACCTAATCTATTTTTGTAGAAAGTATTTTCCTACAGGGAATTTTTTAAACAGAATCTTTTGATACATTAGCAAGTTCGTGCGACTCAGTCGTGCATTTAATTTGTCATTAAGTACGTAACGTTTAACACTTATATTAAACTAGCGGCCCGTCCCGGCTTCGCACGGGTAGACATAAATAGGTACAGATATTTAAGTTATAAGCATGCTAATTAAAATGACCATGAATCACTAAATTAGAAAACATTTTTTTGTCATATCATTAAAATTCTTCGCAGCGTATGCGATGAAAGACATTTTACGGCTAATTTTTTTACACCTTCGGTTGGTTTTAATAGGAATTTATAAAGATTTCTATAGTAATCTAGTACTAAATATAGCCTATGTTACTCAGTGATAATGTAGCTTTCTAATGAAAAAAGAATTATTAAAATCGGTCCAGTACTATTTGAGTTTATTCGTAACATACAAAAGTACAAATCTTTTCTCTTTATAATATTAGTGTAGATAAAAACTTAAAAGAAACATTACTCAAAGTTGGTAAAAATTGATTTTCGACTCAAATATCTTTTCAAGGCTTCAAGATATTGGCTTTAAACTAATTTTATCTTATAAGAAATTCATTGTGTACAATACTTAGTACATTATTATTTTGATAAATCTCGTAGGATTCAGCCTGCGTTTGCAATGTAAGCGGAAAAAATGTAATTATTTGCGACATCACATTAGAAACCTCAAAAATAACAGTATTTGTCCACTATTTAATGGATGATATTATACATAAAAACCTTCCTCATGAGTTACTCTATCTATTAAAAAAAACCGCATCAAAATCCGTTGCGTAGTTTTAAAGATTTAAGCGTTCATAGGGACATACAACATGACACATGACAGAAAAAGCGACTTTGTTTTATACTATGTAGTGATAAACAACTGATATTTTTTGATAATAATAAGTAGATTTTGAATTCATTGTAGGAGAAGAAGGTATGTTTTAAACCTAGTAAAACTATATCAAACAAATGAAAGCCATCTTTTCAGTATTATAATACCTTTTATGAAATTTTCTATTCGCACACTTGTGGCTATATGTTCTAGTCAACTTCAAGAATTCCATATTTTAGGACTTCAATCGTTTGAAGGACCTTATCTTTCACGTGTACCTTAAGAAAGAAGTCTAAGGATGTTTAATACCAAAATCTAATTTATAATGCAATACATATCATCCTCAGGAAGTTTTTCTTGTATAACTTTGAACTGCGATATGTAACTACAAAACTTACAGCAGTTTTTAGTTTCATTCCATTTTTACCAAAAGTGTTGTTAGTACTTGTAGTATATCATAGGATGCTAGCTTTAAAAGTGCCAGCTCACAAAATAAGGGACTATTTAAAATAAAAACTCTCTTTGAAATCCCTTTAGATTTGGAAAAACAAAATTTTAGGCTCAAAAACCATGAAGTATAAATATTTTTTTTCTCGAATTTAAAAAGGTGATATCTCAAAATCTTGAGTTGATCGAGTGATCTTGAAGCTGGGTTCTAACTAAGTCCTTAAAAAAACTTCGAAAAGTATTTTATTGCTAGTTAAAAAATCGTGTCGACCACTGTTATACATAATAAATTTTAAAATATTTTAGGTAGGTACCTATTCATAAGATAATAATAATTACCTAATTAATACAAATGTATTAATTTACAAGATCTAATCAGAACAATAACCCAATATAAATATACTTTAAGAAAGAAAAAACTTAACATTACACAAATTATTCACAACAAAATCTGAAATATCTTAACCCAACGTTATATCCGTGTATTGATTTGAAAAAAAAATGTGTAAACTATGTACCTACTGTAAGCGTTCTTATATTAAAATTATAACTTCATAAAAGCAAGCATGCAAAAGCGTATAAAAAAATAAGCAAAATTAAAACTAACATGCAGACTTTACATAAAAAAAACATGTTATTCGTTCAAAGGCTTTATTCAGACTAATTTTACATAATCATTGTTTGAAAGCTTAGAAGAAGCAAAAACAGTAAAAACAATACATATCATTGTTTGAAAGCTTAGAAGAAGCAAAAACAGTAAAAAACCAAATAAATACATAGTAAGAACATACAAATATCATTCGATAGTTCAGTTATCATAAGCTGAGAGATTACTCTTAAAATACATAATAACTATAACATATGTTTTATAAAACATAAGAATATTTTGAAAAGCTTGTCTCTTTAAATTTATGCAAGTGCATGATATCGTAAATGGGTTGCCATGTGTTTGAAATGTATATTCTTTCAAATAATCTTAATTAAAGAAATGATCGTAAGAGATGAAGTCTCTTACAGCTCGACCATCCTGACAATAAATCGTCCTCGATTTACGATTCCATGAAATGCACTATTTTTAAAATACATTTTTAAATTGAAATTACATAGTAATAATGTTTCTTTTGATTTGAATCATAATAATATATTTAAAATACATTTTCTTTAAGCATAATAACATTAGAATTGTTAATATCATATTCTTATTTGAGTTTGAATTCTTTTAAAATAAATTTTGATTTATAAAAGTTACATCAGATTTAATATTGAAAATTAAAATCTTGTTTTCTTTTTTTTTTTTTACATTTTTTTGTTATATTTTCGAATTCGTACATTTTTGTTTATCTTTTGTTAAGATACGATGATGGTATAAAAAATCGTTTTTTTTTTTTTTAATTTTATATTTTCATGTGATATTATTTTAAAAATTTAAATTCGGTAAGAGCTTACAATAATAATAATAATAAAATAAATCTACAACAAAAAAATAGAAGATTAATCGATATTAGATATTGACTTGCAAATTTGATTTATGTTTGAATATAAGCCTTCATGTTTTCAGGACAACATACGCCTTCATACGGGACACGAGATATCTGGGTGTTTTCTAAGTCTTTAATAAGGTAACGATCATTAGGCAGGACTTTTTTAACCTCATAGGGACCTTTATATTTTGCAATGAATTTTTTATTTAGTCCTGGAGTATTCACGACATTTTTAATCAATACATAATCGCCAACTTTGTATTGCAACGGTTTTTTGTGACGCTTATCAAAATTGATTTTGTTTTGGTTTTGACTTTCAACGGTTCTTTCCTTTGCTTTTTCGCGTAACTCATTTAAATTTCTAATTTCTTTCGGTAAAATATTTTCATTTAGGTATTCTTTCAAATTGTCCATAATTTCACCTTTTTGGCAAACACCAAAGAGTAACATACTTGGACATTCACCAGTGCTCTTGTTTAGTGTGTTGTTTAGAGCAAACTCAACTTTTTGTAAAAATTTCATCCAACTACCTGAATCACCTTGACTTTCTTTGGAAAGCATAGGGGTAAGGCACCTATTAATGCGTTCCACTTGGCCGTTGGATTGAGGCGAGCTTGTAGCCACCTTAATATGCTGAATGCTATACTTAAGACAAAAATCTGAAAATTCGGTAGAGGTGAAACAACTACCTCTATCTGAAATGATACGTACTGGCTTACTATAAAATCCAAAATAAGATTGAAGGCATTGAATTGTTTCCATAGTCTTGGTACTCTTAACTGCGTAGAGTTTTGTATATTTTGAAAATCCGTCAACTATTACAAGTATATGTTTTTTGTTATTCGTAGCAGAGGGTGGTAATGGACCATAATGATCAATGTGGAGAGTTTCGAATGGTTTGTCTCCCTTAGGTATGTTGTGTAAGACTGCCTCCTTTTTCCCAGAAGGTGGAGAGAAATGCAGACACTTTAAGCAATTACTTATAAATTGTTTGATTTTGTGTTTCATATTAGGAAACCAGTATGTTTTCTTTAAAAAATTGAAACATTTTTCAACTCCAAGGTGACATAGACCTTCATGGTGGGTTTGAATGACATTTCTTTCCATTGAAGCTGGAACATAAAACAATATTTGCTTGCTTATTTTACGGTAGACTAGTCCGTTTATGAGTTCATATGACGAACTTTCCCTTTTTTCAAGCATTTCAACTAACCTTCTTATAACTGGATCTTTTTGCTGCGATGCAGCAAGCGCATGCTCGAAAGATTCAGGTTCAACAATTAAAATGTTATGACACCTACTTAAAGCGTCAACGTGACCCATTCTTTTACTGTCTCGGTGTTCAATGACGTAATCGAAATCCTGGAGCTCCAAAGCCCAACGAGAAATTTTAGGATTTAAAGTTTTTTTACTTAGGGTTTGAGTCAATGACCTACAATCAGTAACAATTTTAAACCGGATCCCTGTGAGATATATTCGAAATCTTCGAAGCGCATATACAATTGCAAGAGTTTCCAACTCGTAAGAGTGGTATCTTGATTCCTGATCCGTGGATCTTTTAGAAAAAAAGAAGATGGGATGAAGCTTTTTGTCGTCTTGACGCTGTAGCAGTACCGCACCAAAACCTAAACTGCTGGCGTCACAGTGAAGCTCTGTCTCAGCGGTAGGGTTGTATATACTCAGAATCGGAGCATCAAGAAGTGTTTGCTTCAATGTGTTGAAAGCAATGAATTCTTTTTCACCAAACATGAACTTTGTGTCTTTTTTCAATAAATCGTTAAGTGGCTTAGCCAACAAAGAAAAATCCTTAATGAATTTTCGAAAATATGAGCACAAACCCAAAAACGAGTGTAATTTCTTTTCATTTGTGGGTATAGGAAATTCGGCTACGGCTCTTAAGCCGTCAACATTTGGACCTATTCCGTTTGAAGAAACCTCATACCCTAAATATTTTATTTTCTCATACATAAATATACACTTGTCTAGGCGTAGCTGTAAACTATATTCTGAGACAACATCTAAAACCTCTTTCAAGACTAGAAAATGTTCCTCTTTTGTTTCCGTAGCGACTAACAAATCGTCTATGTAAATCAAAAGTTTGCCAGAGCTAATTAGATTTTTGAAAATTTTGTTAATGTAGCGCTGAAACACGGCAGGGGCGTTCTTAAGCCCGAATGGCATACGAAGGTATTCGAATTGGCCCATAGGTGTTACAAAAGATGTTAATTTTATTGAATCTTCGGCCATTTTCACGTGATGAAAACCGCTTTTAAGATCAAGTAACGAGAAGAATTTTTTGTTTCTCAAACGGTCAAGATGATCTTCTATTAGAGGTAACGGAAAATTATCCTTGACCGTGACTTTGTTTAAATGGCGGTAATCAACACAAAGTCGAACTTCACCTGTCTTTTTCTTTGTCAACACTATCGGAGACGCAAACGGTGAGTTACTCTCACGAATAATGTTATTTTTGAGCAATTCATCTAAAACTTTCTGCAACTCAATCTTATGTGCATATGGGAGACGTCTAGGAGCACAATTGAAAAAACTGTTAGGATTAGTCAAAACTATCTTCATTTCATAACCGTTATCCGAATACTTCGCGTTAGTCGTAAAACTCCCGAAAACTAAACGTTCTAATTTCATCTTATCATCATAAGATAACTTTTCATTAATTTTTAAAAAACGAGTTTCGTCGCGGTTATTACATAAATCAATTTTTAAAATTTGTTCGTCAAAATCTAAATCTTCAAAATTTCCGTTAGAATCTTCATCATAAAATTCATTATTCAAATCTTCAATTAATTCGTAATTAATAACATTTTCAATTTTGTCTTTTTCTTTAACCTCAGCTCTTTCGTTTACTAATTTAGTATTAGAATTTCCAATCATTAACTTAATATTTGTTTTTCTTAAAAAATCTCGACCTAATATGATCGGATCGTTCATTGTTTTGTCACTAACAACATATATACAAAAACTAACATAATTATCATAAAATTTTACGTTACATAATAAATTACCTAAGATATCCAATTTGGAATTATTAATACCAACAAAGCTGCAAGGCGATGGCTCAAGTGACGTCATTAAAAATGGTGGCACATATTGTTGCTGGATAAAGCTTATTGGACTTCCAGTATCGATGATTGTCATGATGTTCATGCGAACTCCAAATATTTCGGCCTGACGATTCGCAGAAGCAAGCTCATACTCCAAGACTCCATGAAAATCGGTCATCAAAGTTGAAATTGGAGTTTCATTAGACAAATTTTCATTCTGGACAACCAGAACCGAAGATTTTTGTGGGCAATTGGTAACTATGTGCCCTTTTTGTCCACAACGGAAACACGAACCTTTTTCTCGTGGAGGCTTAGGACAGTTGTTTGACATGTGCCCAGCTTCATTACAGTTGTAGCATTTAACCTTTGTTTCGGCACGTGGCAAAGGTTTGGAATTGGGTACAGGTCTGTTATAAAAGGACGTCGATGGTTGCATTTCTGACTTCATTTTTTCGTACTTGCGTAGAATTCCCTTAAGCTCAGCGATGGTATTTGCAGTTAACATAAGCTGCTTGTTAAATAAGGAATCTGGGATTCCCTTGATTATATACGCAATCAAGTCCTGCTCGTCAATTTCTGCAGATGAAGAAATCTCCTGCATGGCCAGTACGTACTGCTGGTAATTTTCGTCTCTGCGTTTCTTTCGGCTTCGCAACGTATTGTGGACGTCTGTTGCGGTTGTGTGATGATGAAATTCAGACATCAAAGCAACTTTTAGTTCTTGCCATGAACGAAACGTCCTTGACCGCAAGAACAACCTAGCGGTACCTTTGAGGAGTCGTTTAAAATAAATGAAAGATTCAGACTCACTCAAGTGGTAAGTGACCATTGCGTCCTCAACGTTCTGAATCCACTTAATAATGGGGTAATTATCATCACCACTGAACAAAGGCAATGAATCTTCGATGTCACGTGACGAGTGAAAAGAACCAGTACGCGGAAACTCACGGACAGGGCTGTTAGCATTGAGTTCAGCCAAACGTTTTTCCAACGCAACAATTTCTTCCTTTTTCTTCACTAATTCTCGAAGCCTCTCTAAACGCTGTGACACAGCATCATCATCATTTACCGACTCGTCATCACCACTTGTCTCACCTTCTTCACCAGCCACAGGGAAAAATATTTCCACCTGATCAGGCTCAAGCGATTCGATGGCTTCGTTTAAACGAGCCTTAAGCGTAGTCTTTGTACCATGAGTAGCCAAATTCATCTCAGCTAGCTTTTCTTTAAGTTTTTGCACTTTTGCAGTTTGCAAAAAATTCAAAGCATGTGCATTTGCATTCATAATTAAAAATAATTTTACGTGCAAGAACTTAAAAAAATTTAAACATTAATTAATCGTTAAAACATGCAATCACGATTCAATTAAATGCGAGGATTTTATCTCACTTCTGATAGATTGTAAGCGTTCTTATATTAAAATTATAACTTCATAAAAGCAAGCATGCAAAAGCGTATAAAAAAATAAGCAAAATTAAAACTAACATGCAGACTTTACATAAAAAAAACATGTTATTCGTTCAAAGGCTTTATTCAGACTAATTTTACATAATCATTGTTTGAAAGCTTAGAAGAAGCAAAAACAGTAAAAACAATACATATCATTGTTTGAAAGCTTAGAAGAAGCAAAAACAGTAAAAAACCAAATAAATACATAGTAAGAACATACAAATATCATTCGATAGTTCAGTTATCATAAGCTGAGAGATTACTCTTAAAATACATAATAACTATAACATATGTTTTATAAAACATAAGAATATTTTGAAAAGCTTGTCTCTTTAAATTTATGCAAGTGCATGATATCGTAAATGGGTTGCCATGTGTTTGAAATGTATATTCTTTCAAATAATCTTAATTAAAGAAATGATCGTAAGAGATGAAGTCTCTTACACTACCTCCCTCCATCAAAAATCAAAACAAATTTATTTCTTTATTTTATTTATAACTCAAGTGTAATTTCCGAATGGTTGCACCGCCCTTGAACTTGTTCGTCACATTGATTTACAATCATAAAAATTCAAAATGAATAAATCATTTACCTATCTATAAACCTATAGCTCCAAAGATACATATTGCGATTGTGTCACGTTTTCTTACTACAACGATTTTTATTCTTTTTTACTTTTCAAAACGTCTTTATCTCTATATCTATGTAGGTATACATATTACATAGCCAGAGCCTCACAAGCACTACAGCACCTCTATCTTCTATGCTAATTGATTGTAAGTAAGTATATAGTCTTCAATCTTCACTCCATAAAAGAGCTCCGCAAAATGTCACTCTCCTTTATATTTTATGACGCAACTTTTGTCTTGAAATCCCGCGATTACACAACGTGAGCCTTATACTTATATTGTTATTGTTGTTGTTCTGAGTCCAATGGTGAATGAATCAATGTTGCACTTGTTCCATAGAAATTAAATGTCAAACAATGCAATTTTTTCAAATTGTTTAAGAGATAATAAAATATCTGTTGTTGTTGTTGCACTAATGACTTCTATATACAAAAGTATATCTACATATGTACATTTATCAAATAAAAGCAGATTGCCGCTCTTATTCATATTTTTTAAATTTATCGATTTTTGTTGACAAAAATAGTCATAAAAACCAACAAAACTTGAGATTTGATGAGGGAACGCTATGAATAGACATACAATTCTTATAATAATAATAATTCTTCAATAAGTTTTCATTTTAATGACAATTCGTCTAGTAAAATAAATTAAAAAACAAAAAGAAAAAGAAAAAGAAAATATAATTTCAATTACCCTCGAATTCAACCGAATCAATAAATCAACACACTCTCTTGTATCTAGATAGAGTAACTCGCCAATTTATATCAATAGATTCAATCGCACCCGCGGCAAACGCAACGGGTAGGTTAGGTTGTTATAGGTATCTACTAGCTACTAGCTACTCCATTTTGTGGCTTTGAATCAATTAATTTTTATACTTTTGTTTATTTCTTTTTAGTGTCTAACGTCTAACCGAACGTGACATAAGGAAGTCCCCAATGCCCAACTAAGTAAGACGCGACGAACGCAACCTAACGACGGACGATGAAGACGATAATAAAATGTCCAACAAATTGAACTCGTCTATTAGTTTATAATGAAAAAGAAAATATTTATGTATGAACGAACATTGTTCATATGCCAAAGTATACATAAATATATATTTAATTTTTAACTTTAACGCTCTTTTACAATTAAATTAAATATTTGTCGGATTCAATAATAGTTTTGACATTGAGAGCAAATTCCTGGTTCAATATTATATATAGCATCTTGATATTATGGATGGGGTTGACTTAATGGCTGGGTGAACGCACCAATTTTAAATGATTTCTGTTTCGGTCTATTTACTTTAAAGATAATATTTTATTTATGAATCTAAAATACTCTCAAAAGCTCATTTGTTAAATTGAATATTCAAGTGGACGAAATGTGTGGGCGGGGGGGTTATACAAAATAATTGCGACTAACATCATATATTTTGTTTGTAGTGCAGGAAAATTAGACATTAATTTCGATAAAAATCCAAAAAAAAAGGTGAACCTTGGGTGAAAGCTTTATTCATACGTCCCTTACACTTCCTAAAAAATACATTAAAGGGGTTGATGATTAGTTTTACAATAAAACACTTATATTTCGAAAAATTGATAGTGTACCACATAAAATCAAAAACTGCAGTACACTTATGTTTTGGTGGGAAATTCTTATTTATTATTATTAAAAAAAATGCCTTAGATTTTTTGAACCTGTCAGCTTTTGATATTTGAAAAGTAGAATCTTTGATATTACTAGAAATGGAACGATACACGCTTTAACAACGAATTGAAATTGACGTTAATATCAAATAAAATATGCAATTTTTTAATATATGGTTTAAAGACTAAATTCCTACGATAGTTAGCAGTTTTTTCTAGACTTAAGTAGTAAGAGAACAAAAACCGTTAGATAAAAAAAATCAAAACATAAAATGCATTTTTTTAACTTAAGACCTTCTTACCTAACGTCAAAGCTACAATAAAGGGAAATCTAAAGAAACCGCTCTAAAAATACCAGCTCGCAATATTCAATATTCCCCCCCTTCACTTTAGTTGCTTCCCGAGATATAGAAGGAGCTTTTAACAATGTTGTCACACCTGCGCTGTCATCTCTAAAGGTAGATAAGTCGATCAGTAAGTTGATACATCAAATGCTAATAAGTAGATTTTCATCTCAAAACTGGGTGATTTTACTACTGGAAGAACTGTAAGTAGAAACAAACCGGCTTCAACAAACCTTTCTACCTAGGCAGATCGATGTGAAATTGGTTTTAACCCTCACACAACCGAACTTGTCCTTTTTACTATAAAATACAAAATCCCACATTTAGACCCCAGTGTAAGACTTACATTTTCTGACAAAGCAAAATACTTGGGTCTTATTTTGGACAAGAAATTAAGCAGGAAACCTTACATTGAAGAAAGAGTAAATAAAGCCAATGTTCTGGGGCATGCATCATCTCAGAAAGCCGCCATAAAATCGTTGAACTCAAATCTAACATCAGTATACCCTAAGCTACTTATAACCTTATGCCAAAGTATGATACCGTAAAAAAGCAAACCACTGCTGAAATAGCCATTACTTGCCTCTCAACTAAACTAATTTAGCCAACGCCTAATTGCTAAACGCTTTAAGCAGCTCATTTCTGTTGGTAGATTGCACATTAGCTTCGTTATAGATGCATGCTTTTCGACTTTGCGCTCCAGCAAATAATTTTTGCAGAAGCTGCCTAGTCGAAGAAAAAGAGAAGACCGTGCCTTTCCTTCTATGTTGATGCCCTGCCCTATCAGAAAGACGAAGACTCTACTTACGACACTTCTACTATAATTATACTAGAGATCTGAAAAATTCCCGAAATTCATTGTTTCAAAACCTTCATAGTTAGAACCAATTGGTTTTAACAAATAAGGTAGATCTTTAGATCCATGTGGTATCACAACTGACCAACTATTTGTCTAAGTATGTTGGTTTTTAATGTCAACAGCCCTCTCTTAACCTAACCTTACCTAAATACCAAAATTAAATCTCTTAGTGAAAAACCCTTTATTTCATCCCGAAGCCAGTTTACAGAGACAAACTTTTTGTTTAAAAAATTAAAACGTTAAAATTGTGCAAGACTTTCAAACGAAGCATATTACAGGACTTAAATTTTCCTTGAATTAAGGCTTTTAATTATGTAGAACTCGTAGCAAGATGGTTAGTGCGTTGCAAGATGGTTAGTGCGTTGCAAGATGGTTAGTTTTATATTAAGGACTTTATTTTAAGTAGTTTTTTAAGTAAAAATAAAAAAGGATATTGACATTAGTTTTTTCTAAATTTTCTAATGAATACAAAAATAAATAAACGATTTGAAGTTAAATAGATCTTAGGGCCGAAAGGCATAAGCATTAAGTATTATTGTTTAACTTAGAGTGTCCGTATGGGACCAGTAAGTTAGTTGTAAGTTATGGTTAATTAGGCTAGTTTTATGAATTTTTGTCTAGCTTTAAAATAGATCTAAGATTGAATTAATAAAAATGAATTTGAAAAAAAAAAAAAAAAAAAAAAAAGTGCGTTGGACTGTCATGCCAGAGGTCTTGGGTTCGATCCCTGCCTAATCCATCCAATGTTTTTTTTTCAACTGTACTGCCTCTTGGGAAGAATTGACAAATTCTCCAAGACTAATTCTTGTCATGAAAAGTGCTTTCTCAAATTAGCCGTTCGGATTCGGCTTAAAACTGTAGGTCCCCCCATCACTAACAACATTACTCGCACACAGGAATGGTTGAGAGTTGGAAGCCACTAGGCCCTAGTTCTCAACAGACTGTTGCGCCACCCAATTTATTTTTTTAAGGCTTTAAAATAAAAAATAACATGATCTCCTTCGGGTGGTTAGTTCGTAAGAAATAATGCTTTTAAGATTGTGGTGTTGCTGTTATTATATCTACCAAATTCGATTTAAGTAGACCAGTATAGTTAAAAAGAAAACAATAAAACAAAGTTGAACACTTGGGCGTAGGCACACTCTTTCTTCATACAAAATATTAAAGAATTTTATAAAGGAGTAAACTAAGCTTAACTTTAAACTAAAACTAGTTCTTTCAAAAATTTTAGCATAAAATTGAATCTTATTATAATTATATTTAATAAACTCACCGATAAGTAATGCAATAATTGACATGACTAAAAAATAAAAATTCGCAATACGTCGAAATTGCTCTAAAAGATTTTGTGGAAGGAATGTTATGACTGTGTATTTGGTTGATTTAATACGATTAGTTTCAAGTTTTTTATTTTTCTTCTTTTTAAGACTCTCATCGCCACCAATTTTGATCCGTAACCAATCGTTGATTGTGTTGACACGAGATCCCTGAAAAAGAAAACAAAATAAAAGTTAATTTTAACTATTTTTTACTACTACACATCAATTTGCTTACAAATTTTAAAGTATTTTTTAATTACAACTTATGATTCTTTGTAAAATAAAATAATAAAATGAACAAATTAAAAAAGAGGCTGGGATATGACCCACACTGATAACTTGCCATCCCGTCTGTCAATTTGTCTTGCTTAAAAGTTTGCAGGTTTTCGTGTTGTGTTAAAAAACTTGTCCGTTCAATTATTCTTACAAATTTAAAACTACCAACAATATTTTGCATATAATGAAATAGTTTTATTTCAAAATCTAGTTTTGTTAACGAGAGATTTAGTCGAAAACCGATTTTTACCAATTTTAGTAGCATTTCTTAAATGTTTTTATTTCTTATATAAACAAATACAAATTGGATGAATCAAATTAATTTGAAGTCAATATCTTGTACTGTTCACGAGATATCGAGAACCGAACATCAATTTTTATCAATTTAGATTTTATTTTTTTTTTATGAAAAAACGGACTGTTGGATTTAAATAAAAAATTTACTGAATGTCGAAAACAATATTTTCTGTGAGATAAAATTAGTTTGAAGCCACTATTTTTAATTTTTGAAAAGATATTTGAGTAGAAAATAAATTTGTACTAAGTCTTTTTTGTTTTTGTTATTTGTTAAAAAACTGTCAATTCGATTTTGCTCAAAATGTTAATGAGTGTTGAAAACAATATTTTTTATAAGACAAAATTAGTTCTAAGCCATAACCTCAAATTTTTGAAAACATATTCGAGTCGAAAATCAATTTTTACTAACTTTTAGTAATGTTTTTTTTAGGTTTTTGTTTTTTATAAAAAAAAAAACTGTCAATTTGATTTTTCTGAAAAGTTTACCAGATTTCAAAAACGTTATTGTTTATTGCACACAATTATTTTGGACACAAAATCATTTTCGTTCGTAAAATATTCGAGGTGACAAATATTTTTTTTGGTTTTTTTGATCTATAAAAAAAACCGTTAGTTGTATTTGTTTCCAAAAATATACTTGTTTGGTATCACCTCATAATTTATAATATAAAATTTAATTGAAGTCTCTGACTTTATTGGTTCGTGAGATATTTAGGGTTAACCAAAATTTGCACCTTTTTTTTTAAACTGCTATGGTAAAAAAACCACCCACGAAATTTTCTTGAGAGCCCTTTCTGCAACTTTCTGCATAATTATCTGAATAACAAAATTTATTTGAAGTCGATATCTCTACTGGTTCTTGAGCTATGGACGACAAAAAAAACGTCGCGAACGTACGTACACATGCACGCACAGATATCGGTCTAAAAATCTTTTATTTCGACTTTAGAGACCTTGAGACGTCGAGAAATGTCAACATTTTTTAATTCGACAGATCAGACCGATTACAATAACTTCCTATGGGAAGTTAAAAAATGCAGCTCAGAAAAAATAAGTACCGCTGTTTACCTTATAAATAAATCTATATCTTGGTTTTTCCAAGAAGAGGTTTCATTTTTAATAGGCCGCTGTGAACTTGCAAGCTCTCATGTTTTGCCATTTTACAATTCAAACTAAATCACCAAAAATAGAATGACATACGATTTAACAACAAACTAAATTGTTTAAATTCACCATAAAAATGTTAAAGATTTCACAATTTTGATAGAAAGGTTTCTCGAAGAACCGATTACGATTTGTGTGACTTTTGTCTTTAGAGCTAAGTGAAAGATTACATCTATGCCAGCTTCACAATCGATTCTAAATCTTAGAAATTAAATTCGTGAAGTTATTGAATTGGGAATTATTCATATAGAATTTCAAGAAAAGAATACGGGGCTGCAACCATAGTCGTTATAGCCATTTGGCTAATATTTTTGTTCATATTTTAATGGCATGCTCTACTCTTCACAATAAATCCATTTATTTATTTCTTTTTAAAAATTAAAATAATAAAACCTCTAATTAAAAAAAATTTAATATTCCCCTACAAAAGTTATAATTCTCTAAGAATCATCCACCTACAAGAATTTTACTGAGAATTGAATAAAAACTTTAATCAACTTAGACTTCTTAGAATTAAATATAAATATGGATTATTTTAATTCTACAACAATTTTGTTCTTTATCACATAAAAGCCGCATAAAGAGACATTACTTAAAAACCTAACAAGAAAGTATCTAAGTAGATGCAGTTTGAAAACAAGTTTTGTATGAAGCCCCTTAAGTTAATTGTTATATGCGATGCAAATGAAATATTGAAAAAGGTAATCGTGCACAATAAACTTGTTTTTCCTATCAGAACGTGAGTAAATGTAATCAAGTACTTTTATATAAAAATATAAGTATCTAAGTCTAATAATAATTTTAAAGGGCCTCTTAGCCTTCGTAAACAAGTATATAAATAAAATTTAACAGAGTTTCTTAAAATAGAACGTTGAAAACTGAAACACTTAAACGCTTAAATTATGAAATTTAAAACTTTCTAGTTTATAATTTAGTAACTAACTAATTAATCAAACTTAATTAACATTTATAAATAAAAATATCAACATAAACAATTCAAATAAATAATTCATAATATCTTTTTTTGGTATGAATAAATAAACTAAAAAGTATATTTATTCTTACAAAAATAAGAAATCTATCTTTTGATTACTTTTTCTAAAATTTTACCTGTCCAATGTTAGTTTATGAATGTCATGTCATTAGCGCCTTTAAAATAACGAAAAACCTTCATAACTTCATAAGAACTTAAATATGTTTAAATATCTTCTCACAAGTTTACTTTTTCTCAAGATCGTAACTACATTGAACTCTTACAAAGCTTTTGATCATCATAAGCTTTAACTTCTACCTCTTGTGCCTGACCTTGTCACCATCAGGCATACCAAAACCTCAGGAAACAAACAGATAGGCATATTTTTATAACTCATGCAAAAGTAATTCCCAAACAAAAATACAAATTTACAACAAACATTTATGACTCACATCTTTTAGTTGATAAATTTTGCATTTAAAATCGACCGGATATTTCATGTGTTGTAACTTTCCAACTTTTTTTCAGCGGCAACGCGCGGTGGCGGCGGGCTTGTTTTGTAAAGCGTTATGGTTTCTCTTTTAATCTTATTCCCGTAAAGATACGTTAAACTTTATTTTTTCGCGACATCAAACTTGTTAAACTGAAAATTGCACTAATTTTGACAAATCAGCAGCACCAGCGTTCGAATTATGATTGAAGTGAACCGAAACACAAAGTGCACGTGTACTTGATAACATCAAAAGATACAAGCAGCGAAAACAAAACTGCAATTTTCGCGTCGTTGTGTAAACAAATTTAGATGAAAAAGCCAAACCAACTTAAACAAACTCATTACGATGACTAAATGACAGTCAAAGAAATTCATCGGTGAAACTCGACTCTGCGATCGAGCCGCGGTCGTTCCGTAGACGCTTAAAGCCAACTTTTCAAAACTCCAACAACAACAACAACAAAGACAACAAATAACATGTAAACCCAACAATTCAAGTTTATCCATTGAGTTTGAATCGAAGCGTTAACGTCGGTCGCCGTCCGTCGCTCGTGGTATAAAGACAGTTGTTCAAGTCAAAGTCGCGATCCGATCGTGAATAAATTTTAACATTTACAGAGATTTATGAATACATAATGTTTTTGTACTTTCCACCTGATGTAAAATGTTGTTACTGTTTTTCTAATTGAAATCGATAAATGAAAACAAAGAAACTACGATACATTTAAACTTGTGGAACAAACCCCATCAACAGCTGGATGACATTAATATACAATCATTTTTCGATCTAGACAAAAATTCCCTCCAGTCATTAATATTTAACAACAATTAAAAGATTAGTTAAGCCGTGTCGAGTGTCTGTTAAGTATATTTACAGTGGTTCGTTTTACTTTTTGACTTACTGTACCGAATTTGATGAAATTTGTTGATATGGTAATTGATGGCAGAGGGAAGAAAATGTCAATTGATATTCAACTCACTAACGGACTTATTATATCAAAATTAATGTTTGCCTTTTTGCCTATTGAAATCGGTCCGATTTGTCGAATTGAAAATGTTTACATTTCTCGACGTTTCAAGGAACCTAGAGTCAAAATAAAAGATTTTTAGAGAGATTTCTGTGCTTGCGTGTGTACGTACGTTCATACGTCCGTACGTTCGCGACTTTTTTTTCGGCGTCCATAGCTCAAGAACCAGTAGAGATATTGACTTTAAATAAATATTGTTATACAGATAATAATGCAGAAAGATGCAGAAAGGGCTCTCAAGAATATTTCGTGGGTTGTTTTTTTTCATGATAGCAGTTTTAAAAAAAGGTGAAAATGTAGGTTAACAATGAATATCTCACGAACCAATAACGCTAGAAAACAAGTATATTTATGTAAAAAATCCAATAAACTTTTTTTTATAAATTTAAAAAAACTGAAAAAAAATATTTGTCACATCGAAAATCTTATAAACAAAAATGATTTTATCTCAAAAAAAAATGTTGTGCAACGAAGAATAACGTTTTTAACATCTGGTAAAATGTTGAGAAAAATCGAATTGACAGTTATTTTACAAAAAAAAAAAAACCTAAACAAAAATTAATAAAAGATGGTAAAAATTGATTTTCGACTCAAATATCTCTTCAAAACTTTGAGATATTAGTTTAAAACTAATATTGTTGTCAACATTTAGTAAAATTTTTGGAAAAATCGAATTGAAAGTTTTTTAACACAAAATAAAAACCTAAACAAAAATTAATAAAAGTTCATAAAATTTGATTTTCGACTCAAATATCTTTTTAAAAATTTGAGATTATGGGTTCCAACTAATTTTATCTTATAAAAATATTGTTTTCAACATTCGGTTAAGTTTTGAGAAAATTGAATTTACAGTTTTTTTACAAAAAATAAAAACTTACAAAATCAATACTAAAACTTGAAAAAAATTACTTTCGACTCAAATATCTTTTCAAAATTTAAAAATATTGGCTTCAAACTAATTTTTTCTCACAGAAAATAATTAGAAAATTTTGTATAAAAATGCAACATTCCGTTTTTTCTGAAAAAAAATAAAATTTATAAAAAATAGTACGCAATCTTGATAAACATTGATGTTCGGTTTTCGACATCTCGTGAATTGACTTCAAACTAATTTTATTCATCCAATTTTTATTTGTTTATATAAGAAATAGAAACTTTTAAGAAATGCTACTAAAATTAGTAAAAATTGGTTTTAGACTAAATATCGCGTTAACTAAAATAGATTTTGAAATCAAACTATTTCATTATATTCAAAATATAGTTGGTAATTTTAAAATTTTTAAGAATAATTCAACTGAAAACACGAAAACCTCTTAAGCAAGACAAATCGACAGATGGGATGAGAAGTTATCAGTGTGGGTCTCATCCCAGCCTCTTTTTCTTTTTATTTAAATCTGTTAAAACTTCGTGACGAATATTAAACTAAACTTTTTTGAATTCGCTTCTTTACACTACTGTCACTTTGGTTATAAAATTAAAATGAGTATAATAGCTCTCTTTACCAATATTTTGACCATTTGGACCACTGTTTAACGTAAATGCATTGGAGAGGAACGTACTAAATAGGGCTTAAAATTGCAAACTTGATTTATATCTATTTTTAGGTAATTATTTATTATATTTTCGGTACCTACTTAATTATTAAATAAAATATAAACAACTTTTGGAAAATGTTATTGAAGATAAACAGGATATAATGATACTTTTAGGTGTTTCGTCGACGTTGGGGAAATTATCTACAAAGGACTTTAAAATAAGAGGTTTCATTATAATTGAGCCGCTGTTTGAAAGCCACTTTTGAAGGTGTTTTCTTTTTAAATCTGACATTTTTTATTAAAAGTTCGCAAAACAAAAGCCCAACACACCTACTTTTTTGTTAATAGTTAAACTTCAGTGTCGTCGTAGGACACCTTCTCGTCAGTCAATAGTTAATCTAGAAAGAAAATTTAAACTGTTGGGACAAGAATCGAAGCAAACAGCTGAGAGTCGATCTTTGGAATTCGGCTTTAAAAGTTTAATTATACACAAAACTAAATCCTGCCGATCACTAGCGACCGACGACGTGTCGTATTTACACTGATTGGCCTTTTTAAACCCATCAAAATGATCCGAATTTTTATTTTGCGCTATGGTAATAAGCAGAATTGTTCCATATGAAAAAAAAAACCAAGAATGGTTGTTAAAAAGACTCTGTATCCCCAACGCGTCACTGTTTGCTGCAGTTTTTGTTTGCTTCAGTTTTTGGACTTTCGGTATGATTCCAAAATAATGCTGAAGTTACGTTGAATGGATTGCCCAACAAAACTATGATTAATATATTTTATTTGCGACCTATAGAACTCACTCCTCGTCTCTGACCCTACAACTTAAACCACTGATTCGATCAAACATGGTTCTTAATGTATTAAGCAGATTCCCATTATAAATAAATAAATTGGGTGGCGCAACAGTCCGTTGAGAACTAGGGCCTAGTGACTTACAACTCTCAACCATTCCTGTGTGCGAGTACTGTTGTCAGGAATGGAGGGGACCTACAGTTTTAAGCCGAATCCGAACGGCCAATTTGAGAAAGCACTTTTCATGACAAGAATTACTCTTGGAGAATTTGTCAATTCCTCGCAATTCCTCTAATTTTTAACTTCCCATAGGAAGTTATTGTAATGAGTCCGATTTGTCAAATTGAAAATTTTTACATTTCTCGACGTTTCAAGGTCCCTAGAGTCGAAATAAAAGATTTTTAGAAAGATGTATGTGCGTGCGTGTGTACGTACGTCCGTATGTCCGTATGTCCGTACGTCCGTACGTTCGCGACGTTTTTTTCGTTGTTCATAACTCAAGAACCAGAAGAGATATCGACTACAAATAAATTTTGTTATACAGATAATAAGGCAGAAAGATGCAGAAAGGGCTCTCAAGAAAATTGCGTGGGTGGTTTTTTTACCATAGCAGTTTAAAAAAAAAGTGAAAATTTTGGTTAACCCTAAATATCTCATGAACCAATGACGCTAGAGACTTGAATTAAATTTTATATTATATATTGTAACGTGATACAAAACAATTATATTTTTGGAAAAAATCCAATTAACGATTTTTTTATAAATCAAAAAAACTGAAAAAAAAATTTGTCACTTCGAAAATTTTACGACTAAAATATGATTTCATCTCCAAAACAATTTTGTTCAACGAAGAATAATGTTTTTGACATCTGATAAAATTTTTGAGAAAAACCGAATTGACAGTTTATTTTACAAAAAATTAATAAAAGTTGGTAAAAATTGATTTTTGACTCAAATATCTTTACAAGACTTTGAGAGATTGGCTTTAAACTACTTTTATCTGTCAAAAAATATTGTTTTCAATATTCAGTAAAATTTTGAAAAAAATAGAATTGACAGTTTTTTTTACAAAAAATTAAAAACCGAAAAAAAATTGGTTAAAATTGATTTTCGACTCAAATATCTTTTCAAAAATTTGAGATTATGGGTTGCAACTAATTTTAACTTATAAGAAATATTGTTTTCAACTTTAGGAAAAATTTTGAGAAAAATCGAATTGACAGTTTTTTTACAAAAAATAAAAACCTAAACAAAAAAATTAATAAAAGTTGGTAAAAATTGATTTTTGGCTCAAATTTCTTTTCAAAACTTTGAGATATTGGCTTCAAACTAATTTTATCTTATAAATAATATTGTTTTCAACATTCGGTAAAATTCTGATAAATGTTGGATTGACAGTTTTTTTTACAAAAAATACTAAAACTTGGTAAAAATTTACTTTCGACTCAAATAGCTTTTCAAAAATTAAAAATATTGGCTTCAAACCTATTTTATTTCACAGAAAATACTGTTTTTGATATTCAGTAATTTTTTTATACAAATACAACAGTCCGTTTTTTCATAAAAAAATAAAATCTCCAAAAAATAGAACGCAAATTTGGTAAGAATTGATACATTTAGACAAACTTTTAAGCAAGACAAATCGATAGACGGGATGGGAAGTTATCAGTGTGGGTCGCATCCCAACCTCTTTTTTTGATATTATGATGGTAATTAAGTTGAAAGAAGTCGGTCACTCGATTCCGTCCAACTGTCTGTATGTCCGCGCCCCTACAGCCCAAACCATTGAGTCAATTGAGTTTAAACCTTGAAATTAAGCCCAATCTTTTAATTTTTTTAAGAATAAAAAATATAACAGTAGTCACCATAAAAATTTTTTGGCTAAAAATCGAAAATTCGAATTTTCTCAAAAACGAACCGATAGATTTGTATAAAATTTTCTCTAAAACTTTGTTTCTTAAAAAAAATATTGTTTAATTGCTTCATAAGGGTACCCCCCCCACACATAAAACCGTTAATTTATTTTTCAGTTACTTCAAGAACTATTGAACCGATTTTAATAATTTTTCTGCACAACCGCTTATGCTTAAAATATTTGATGATCAAAAATGTTATAAAATGTACATTTTTTTACCAAATTCAATTGTTAAGTGTATATTTATAGGCACTAAATAATTGAATAACAAAAATATTTTCAAGACAAAATTTAAAAAATACATACATACAACATTAATTTAAAAACAAAAAAAACGCTTTAACGATTTTTGGAAAAAAAATAGTAAATAAATTTTTTTTTTTGTTTAATTAAATGGCATTTTAATTTTTGAAGAACAATCTTTTTTTCAGGTACATTTTTAAATCTTAAACTATTGTATATATGTACATATTTATAAACAGACTCTTTCGATACAAAAACAAGTTCGTCTGACCCAGTCGTATATATCTACATTTTATTTTCTTAACAAGCTGAGATATTGTCTTAATCATATTTGATGATCATCAAAAAAAAATGTTAAATATTTTTTTTCAAAATTCAGTATCTTAAAGACGAGTCAAAGTAATAAGCGCAATCTTTCAAATAAAGTCAAAGACCGTTTTATATCTCAAAGTGGTGATCAAAATTGGCCACTGTAACCTTCTAAGCTAGCACCTCTAGGCTATTTACCTAAGACCATTTTGAGGGTCTATTTCAATGCTCCATAAAAACTATTCAAGACTGTAAAGATGGAATTCGTGAAGTTATGGAGGAGAAACAGTCCCAATTATGCGAATAAGTCAAAATTGTTCTCCATTGATTATGGAGAATTGAATTTTTAAGAAAATACAATAAGAAAACCGTGTAGAATTATCCATTGTTTTAGAATTAACACAAGTGTATTCATTTTCCTACACTAGTCCAAAAAATCATTAATGATTTATGTTTGTCACTAACATAAACATTATGTACTGCCATAAAATTCCATCCATACAGTTTGACACTTAAATCAAGTTACATCTAAACTTTACTAGTCCCTTACAAACATAAATCTAAGTTTATTTTAAAACAATAAACATTTCTCATATAGTTTCAAGAATTTGCCGCCCTGGTCTCGGTCGTTGGTCCCCATAAAGTCTACTCTTCAAATTTCACGTATGTAAATATCTCATCATAAAAGAACTTTTAATTAAAAATTAAAAAAAAACTTAAGTGGCAAGAAATAATCTCAAGAGTCAATTGTTTTGTTTAAAAAGTGACCCTAATAATAAATAGTTTTTTTTCTGTCTAGAAAACAAGCATAATAGAATAGGCTAAGAAAGATACAGTGATGTTAAAAAATATACATAATATTTATCAGATAAAGCAAAAATGTATAATATTATTTTTAATAAGCTGGGAAAGACGATTTTAATATCGACGAGCTTGAAGCCCAGAGCAGCATATCCCAGGCCTTCAAAACACCACTATTGAACAAATTTATAAACAATTGTATTATCAATGGATTTGAATAATCTACAGTTTATAGATGTTCGTGGACAATGAGACTCTCAAATTGGTCTTGACTATCTTGACAGAAAACAACTAAAATTTCAATTTATTGATTGCATATTATTCGAATTTTTTAAACAACATTTTGGCTTATAACAAAAATATCAAGTACCATTATAATTAAATACGAAAAATAATTAAAATGTATTTTAAAATAATTAAAAAATAATTTATTCTATTTTTCTAAAAGAAAATAATTAAAAAAGTAATGATAATCAAATTATTTTACACAGTTCTGTAATTATGTATATCAGTGTTATTAAATATCTTAGATCATTGTTTGTAATTTTATATTTATATGAAGTTATTCAAAGAAAAGAACACCAAGCATGGTTAAACAATAACAGAAGAAACAAAAACATCAAGTAGACTCTGGACTTTATGCGTCGTGCGCACGTTGGTTGTCTAACCCATATTGATCACGTCACTTATTTAGTGTGCATCATGTACACCAACCCAACAGCTTGCGTTGTTCCGTAATAATAATTATAAAATAGGATCGAAATCAAATAGATTAATAAAATTATTGAATCCACTCGAAGGCCAATGCCAATATTTTTTCTTATTTTGTAAATATTCCTGCGTACCGTACAGTACATACATAATATGTAGGTACATATAAACGGGTATATCCCAAGTACACAAACTCAAAAACTAAAGTGACTCCGCGTTTTTCTGATAAAATACTTGTTTATCAAAAACTGGCGTGCAGAAGATAAATATATTATGTTATCTACAAAAGGTGAGGCAATACATTTTATCATTGAATGAATGGAACATCAATGTAGGTACACGTGAACTCAGATAAAAGGATCAAATAAGTTTGATTGATTCGTAAGATTCATGAAATTTACGAAAACAATAAATATTGTTCATGAAGAAACATAACGAAAAAATCCCTTAACTTTAAAGAGTATTTACGTGGATTTATGTAGATATTTCGAAAGCTAACTGATCCAAATTTCATTTATCCACAACTATTTATGAAGAGAACGAAACAGTCCACTAGCTTACGAATATATCCTACTTAGAATTATGAAAATAATCATGAACGGAAGAAAGGTTTAAGTAAATCGTTTTAATCGATAAACATTTTCATGAAATTTAGGAAAGCGATAGTAAGCGGTGTTTTATTTACATCAATTTATTGAAAATTGCAATGGCTCAATGAAAAGTATCATAAGTCAGTGACTCTTTCTGTTAATTAATGTTAATCTTTATTAACTCGATGACAAAACCATAAGACTAAGCAGAAATCAATGAAATGAATGAAGATAAATTTAACCCACCGTAAACAAATGTAGTTTATTTTAGTCCCTGCGTTCTCTGATGAAAGAATTTCTTTAGCTAATACAGAAAGTCAAAACCTGTTTAAAATTTGCAGTAGGAACTTTGTAAATAATACATTATATAAAGCCATTTTTTATCCAGGTAATTTTTAATTGACTTAATGAAGTTTGAAGTTATATTTACTTAAGGTTATGTTCCAAAGTAAATATGTCGTGTTTTGGTCACAAATCCGAAACAAACAGTGTTGGCCAAAACATTAGCAACTAAAAATACTTCCATCTTTATGTCATTCAAAAATTAATAACTTAAACAAATCATGTTAATTTTTTTCTAAAATTTAATACATTATGTATGTACTTCAAAATAGACCACAACAGAAAATTGTTTTCATAACGGTTCATTAAATATGACATATGTAGGACAGTTGACCCAATTTGTTGTTGGCCAAAACCAAAGCAACTTTTTATTGCTCTTTTTCTTATTAAAAGTGCATTTGAATCTATTTATTAGGTGTTATTCAGTTCACACCGTTCACGGGCAAGTTAATCAGTGTTCTTAGCTAGCTTTTGTAAAATGGCCGGAAACAAATACTCTAACGAAATAAAACAACAAAATTTACAAGAATAAATTAAAACTAAAATTTTGGAAAAATATTCCATTCCGAAAACAGTGATTTGCCGATTAATAAAATTTTACAAATCCAAAAAGTCATTCCAAACGGTTTATCGAAGTGGCAGACCAAGAAAAAAACAAAACGAGAGGATTTTGAAAGAATAAAATCAATTAAAAAAGATTCTTTTATATCATCAAGAGAAATACGAGCCCAACGCGACCTGAACGTAAGCGCGAGAACAATTAGGAGACGAGAAGTTGATGGTGGACTAAAATCTTTCAAAGCTGTAAAAAAGCCTTTTATTTGAACCAAAAACAAGCTGTCGAGATTAAAATTTGCACATGACCACATCAACTGGACCGTTAGGAAATGGAGGAACGTACTCTTTTTGGACGAGTTCAAATTCAATTTCAAGGGTTCCGATGGTTTCTGTCGTGTTCGCAAACCAGCACAAGAGGCACTAAATCCACGTTACACCAAAGCTACTGTGAATGTTTTTCAGGGCATGGACTAGGACCGTTTCACTAAAAAGATGGTACAATGGATCGTTTTATGTAACGCGACATTTTGCAAAATATAATGCTCCCACACACTGAGGATCAGTTGCCTCCGAAATCGATATTTCAGCAGGACAATGACTCAAAGCACACGTCCAATACGGTTAAGACGTGGTTTCAAGAAAACCGGATTGATGTGTTAAAACGGCCAGCACAGTCCCCAGATCTCAACCCCAAAGAAAATCTATAGGAAATTGTAGATCGACGAATTGTAAGAACTAATTGCAAAAATAAAAACGATCTGTTTGATCAAATTAAATTGACTTGGGAATGTATCCCAAACAGCATTATAAGCAATTTAATTGACTCCATGTACAGCGACAATTTGAAAAATTTAATTTCAAGCTCAGCTCTTTAATGAAATTTGGCCAAAACCATTGTAATCGGATTCGTCAAATTGACAATTTCTCGACGTTTCAAGCCCCTAGAATCTATATCAGAGTTTTTAGAGAGATTTCTGTGTCTTTGGGGGTACGCACCTACGTCCGTACGTTCGGGATACCTTTTTTCGTCGTATCAAGAACCAGCAGAGATATCAACTTCAAATTTTTTATAGAAAATAACATCAAAAGATGTACGAGCGATTTTGCCTTTATTTCTTCAATCGAGGAAAAACGCCGTCCTTTCATGGGTCTCTTCAACTTTGAAAACAGGAAAAAGTCACACGGAGCCATATCTGGTGAATATGGAGGTTGGGACATGACTACGGTATTGTTTTTGGCCAAAAAATTACGAACAAGCAACGACGAGTGAGCAGGTGCGTTATCGTGGTGCAAAAGCCATGAATTGTTTTTCCATAAATCGTTTTTTCGGATTGCTTCACGCAAACGTCGCATAACTTCAAGGTAATACTCCTTATTAACCGTACGACCTTGTGGTAAGAACTCTTGATGCACTATACCATTATAATCGAAGAAAACAGCAAGCAAAACCTTCACATTTGATCGAACTTGACGTGCTTTTTTCGTTCTTGACGTTAGATGCTTCCAGGTGGACGATAGTGCTTTGGTTTCGACATCATAACCGTAGACCCATGTTTCATAACCAGTTATGACCCTTTCAAGCAAACTTGGATCGTCGTTGACGTCATTTAACAGCTCTTGAGCGATGTTCATGCGATTGTTTTTTTGGTCAAAATTCAGCAGTTTCAGCAAAAATCGCCGAGCTCATAAAAACACGTCGAACCTTAGCAACTACCACAGACAAAGTAAACAGTGAATATAGCTGAAAATTGCATCATACTTTAGGGCCATGTATACCAACACAATAAAAAAATAATTTTGACCTTCGGACTCTCCAGACCCGCGGAATTTAAAAATTCCGGGTACTTTTTGAACACACCTCGTACATAGAAAGACTTTCAAAAATATTAATTAAAGGATTTTTTTGGTTGACCCTAAATACTGCTCGAAATAATAACGGCAGTGATTTCGATTAACTTTTATAGTATTGTACATTGTAACGTAATATCAAATTTGTATCAATTCGACAAAAAAATCAATTAATTTTGTTGACATTTGTTAAAATTAGAAATTAGAAAAATCGAAATGACAGTTTTTTTTTACAAAAAATAAAAATCTGCAAAAAACACAACATACAATTGATAAGAACAGATTTACATCTCGAATACCTCGAGAATCAATGAAGGTTTTGACTTTAAAATTAGTTTATTCTTTACAATATTATGTTGTTTATATAAGACAATTCTTTTTTAGAAAAATCCCATCGGACCTTTTTTTTTAATAAGAAATAAAAAAGAATTAGCAAAAATCTATTTCCTGCTATTAAATATCTTGGGAAGAAAAACAGGTACTGTAATCAAACTTATTTCATCATATGCAAAAGATTATTGTTAGCATTTCGCTAATTTGTTCAGAAAAATCCAATTGCTAACTTTTTTTACAAAACATGAAAACCCACAAACACAACTAAACTTGATAAGGAACATTTGTTTCGACTGAATTATGTGTTCTTATTAATGTTTTTTTTTTTAACTTTTAAGTATATTGACATAAATGGGAATTTATCAGTGTATGGGTTCCATCCTAGTCTAATTCAATCTCGAAATTTGAAATTCATCATTAATGTTTATACATACATGCATAGATACGTAATTTTAAGAAAAGCTACTTCAAAACAAAAATTCATGACCAAAACTCGTTTTTAGGTGTAAGCTCAAAAAACAAACTCAACAAGGACATTTTTAAAAGATCTCAATTTTGCTTTGAAACCCAATTTTAAATTTCTAAAAAAACACCCACCTTTCGCTTTGACCACGAAGCTCTGGGTATCCTTTGTTCTACGTTATTAGTTGAAGCCACATCTGGCTGCAAATTCCATAATGGTATTCCATAGCCATTTGTATTGACTCTACGATATCCACTCCAATGATCATGTCGTCCAATAAAATTCATATTTGTTCACGATTTTCCAAAAAAAAATCTATTCACAAACACACACAATTATTATAGAAAAGACATAACAATTTTGTTTCTTTTGTGTTTTACGTTTACACTCGAGATACTAAATTTCCAAAAACACAAAACAAAATTCAAACTTTATTTAAAAAGTCGAAAAGAATTTTAATTTCTGCAAAAAATTTTAATTTATTAACCCGCACCGTTTTGAGCATTTGTTGATGTACCGAAAGATGATGGAATACTAAATTTCCTCGCACCAAGGAAAACGATAATTCTTGAGATTCTATATTTTGCTGCGGCGGTTTGACTTTAAGGACACTTGCACTTATATTAGAAGCTTTGATCTACTACTCTTAACCAATCGAACCATGTTCGATAGCTTAGAAAAAACACTGATACAAAATATTTTAAAAAAATCTTTGAACTTTTTCAAAATATTTACACCTAAGCAAAGTTCACACATTTTCGGTAGTTACAAGACCTACTCGAGTAGAGGTCATATTTTCCACCTGTTCCTATATCGTCAGCATGATCTTGATCTTTCATCGTATACAAATATCTCACATCTCATCACCCAGAAGCGCAGAAAAGCTGTTAATGAATGGGTTGTGAATTTCATTAATATATGGTTTGGTTTTAATTATCACATTTCGTTAAAGGAGCGTCACACCAAGCTCATGAAGCACCACCCATGAGTTCATTTCAAAATTAAACAAAAAGCAAAAACAATGCATTTTACGGTTCGATTTGGAATACGCGCGTGGCACGCAATTAATTGAAGTAAATTGTGCTAAAGGTTTAAAAGTTTGCTATGTGATCTCAGAACGTCACTTGAATGCGGGAGTACACGCGAATAGTGAACTTACTGAATCGTAACCCTCCTTATTTCGGACGCGGCGCGATGTTCACTATTTTCGATGTATAATCACGATGTGAAGCTATGCATCGCCGAATCTGAACTGTAGAAGCAAGTAAAATAATACTTCTGATTTCTGAAGTTGAAGATCATTTTTTGTATTTTGGTTTTTCTTTTCGAGTGTATCGTATCTGAATATGAATCAAGAAACATATCACACGCTTGAAGCCAGCCGACTTCTGCCTATACCTATAGTAGATAGGTTTATATGTTGTATAGGGTGTTTCCGCATTATGAATTTTAACTTAAACAAATAGAATTTCAATTGATCCAATTGATATTAGAGGGGAATTCTGTCGGGGGTAGTATTCCTACATCTACACGAAAAAAAGAAAGTATAAACGTCTTGGTTGAATTAAACTTAAATAATTTTTGCATAGTTAAGGAAAATTAAAGATATTAATTTGTGAAAGATTCTTGGTTTTTATATTTTTGTCTAGCGGTTTGATTAAGTTTTCCTACTCAAGCTGGTTAAAATCTGATGGAAAACAAATTTAAGACACACGGATTCCAATTTTTTTTAAGACTATTGAGATAACTACACTCAAATACAGCCAAATTTGAAGTCACAGGAACAGATTCAAAAAATTCCCGACATTCTCTCTCTCTCGTCTTTACTTATAAAGAGAAGAACTTATAATTCTTAACATTCCCACAAAGGATGTCAAAAACCAAAAGAATATGAAAATTATTGAGTTTTTTATTGCAAACATTTTCTCATCACTGAACAGGTATATATATCAATTTTCTTAAAAAACGCCCTTTAACGTTCAATACACAGTTACTTATTGTTTCTCATGAAAAATATAAAATTTTAATTAACTTTTATACTCATATAATTTTTCAGAGGGATTTCTAGTAGAAATTCAAAATTTGTCTCCGCCCAAAACACCCTTTGAAAGAAGAAATGTTTATAGACCCTTTTGATTTTAATTATATAGAAGACATATTCAACCCATAATTCAAGTTCTTTTAACTTAACATAATTTTAAAGCTCCTTACCTATTGCACTAAAACAGGCCTGGATTGAGGGGAGGGCAACCGGGGCGGAAGCCCCTTGGTTGAATTAAACTTAAATAATTTTTGCATAGTTAAGGAAAATTAAAGATATTAATTTGTGAAAGATTCTTGGTTTTTATATTTTTGTCTAACGGTTTGATTAAGTTTTCCTATTCTTTTTTTTTATATAATAAGCACACACTCAAGGGGATAATACTATCTTTATTATACAGAGGCACAGTGTGAGCACTAGGAAGAGGAGAGAGGGTTTAAAAGGGTTTAGTTGGTTTAAATCTGATGGAAAACAAATTTCAGACTATTAAGTCTAGTTAAGATCAGCCAAATTTGAAGTCACCAGGAACAGATTCAAAAGATTCCCGACATTCTCTCTCTCTCTCTCGTCTTTACTAATAAAGAGAAGAACTTATAATCCTTAACATTCCCACATAGGATGTCAAAACCAAAAGAACATGTAAATTATAGAGCTTTTTTATTGCAAACATTTTCTCATCACTGAACAGGTACATCAATATTCTTAAAAAACACCCTTTAACGTTCAATACACCGTTACTTATTGTTTCTCATGAAAAATCCAATATTTTAATTAACTTTTATACTCATATCATTTTTCAGAGGGATTTCTAGTAGAAGTTCAAAATTTGTCTCCACCCGAAACACCCTTTGAAAGAAGAAATGTTTATAGACCCTTTTGATTTTAATTATATAAGACATATTTAACCCATAATTCAAGTTCTTTTAACTTAACATAATTTTAAAGCTCCTTACTTATTGCACTAAAACAGGGCCGGATTGAGGGGAGGGCAACCGGGGCGGAAGCCCCGGGGCTTCACAAACGGGGGGCCCCCACAATAGAGGCTTCGGAAAATTTGTGTGCAACGGGGAAAAGTCACGGGACGCATCGATCAAGAGCTAGCGATGCAAGAGGCTCAACAAATCGAGTATTGGTGAAAAATCCTGAGAATTATCGTTAGTACCATTAAATTCATTGCTGAACGCGTTTTAGCCTTTCGAGGTGACAATGAAATTGTTGGTTCACCAATAATTGGAAATTTCCTGAGCATTTTAAATTGCTAGCCGAATATGAACCAATCCTGGCAACCCATTTGAAAGAGCATGCAAACAAAGGGAGTGGTCATGTCAGTTACCTTTCGTCCACGATTTGCGAAGAACTGATCGGTTCTATGGGTGATAAGGTACTAACTGAAATAGTATCCAGAATTAAAAAATCGAAATATTATTCCGTATCAGTAGACTCTATTTCCGACTAAGCTCACATCGATCAACTTACTATAGTTGTTCGATATATGGAAGGATTGACGCCAAAAGAAAGATTTCTCACCTTTTTACAAACTGCGGTCATACTGGCGAAGCCACAGCAAACGCTCTGCTTAAATGATTAGGTGACCATCAAATAGACATCATGGATTGCCGCGGCCAATCATATGATAACTCTGCAAACATGAGTGGCAAATACAAGGGGATGCAGGCTCTTATTTTGGAGAAAAATCATTTATCGGCGTTCGTACCTTGTTGTGGTCATTCTCTGAATTTAGTGGGAAAGGTAGCTGCTAACTCTTGTCCATCGGCTGTTCAATTCTTTGATTTCGTGCAGAATTTGTACAAATTTTTCACAGCCAGTACAGAGCGGCACCGAATTCTGATTGAGAAATTATCGGAGAAGAAAAGCGGCCAGTTTTTAGTCTTGAAAAAGCTCAGCGACACTCGTTGGTCTTGTCGAGCTGAAGCTACGAAAGCCTTAATCAACGGCTATACGGAGATCGAAGAAGCTCTAACCAGCATATCTTCCAATAAAGAGCAAAAAGACATCTTGAGGGATGAAGCAACGCACCTTCTACAGAAGATGAGTGGTCTCGAAACCGCTTTGTTTGCAACATTTTGGAACGATATCTTGGAGCGATTCAACTTTACAAACAAGATGTTGCAAGACCCAAAAATGATTCTTGAATCGGCAATGCATGCACTATAATCATTGAAATCATTCGTGGAATCCAAACAAAATGATTTTGATAAATACGAGGAAGCAGCCAAAAAAATATCCCATACTGATGAATAAGTACAATCACGCAACCGCACCAGAACGATAAATGTGAGGTTGAATCCGCTCGATTACGGAAAAGCACAAGATGCAAATCTGTCACCCAAGGAAAAATACAAAATATCCGCCTTCATCTCAGTGATTGTCCAGCTATCCGTTTCTCTTACTAAAAGATTGCATGCCTATGAAGCTGTACGTTCGAGATTCGGATTCCTGAATCACATCGAGAAGATGGATTATCAAAATTTGCACGCTGTTGCAGAGGCATTGGTGAAAGTGTATCCGGATGATTTAGAGCCTAGTCTTGGTAATGAGTTGGTTCAATTTGTGTCTTTGATTGACTCATACAAAACGGAAAAGAACCTTGGAACCGATCAATCGCCGAAAATCAAAACATTCCCAAACCTCGAAATTGCATTGAGAATGTATTTGGTTTTGATGGTAACAAATTGCACTGGAGAGCGCTCATTTTCAAAAATGAAAATTATAAAAAATAGGCTTCGAACCACGATGGGACAAAACCGTCTATCATAGCTTTCTCTCCTGAGCATTGAAAGCGATTCACTCCGAGAACTGGATTTCAGCTAAATCATCAACGATTTTTTGGCGAAAAAAGCTCGAAAGGTTCCGTTCGTTAACCCTAAAATTTAATTTCAGATAATTCTTTTTTCCGTTTATATGTATATGTGTTTGTTCAATACTAAAGGAATCTACTTGGTTTTACAATACATTATTTATTAAAAAACTGGAGTAAAAAAAATGGTTTAGTTTATTTTGAAAATAATTTGGGGCGAGGGGGTCTCCGCTCCTTTATTGCCCCGAGGCCTCTGGACCTCTAAATCCGGCCCTGCACTAAAAACAACATCATTACTTCATAAAAGTTTTCTTCGAATTCGTCTACTTTTTCTATTTAAATTTGAGATGTAAAAAAGTACATAATTTGAAGAATAAAAAGAGGCTGAGATGCGGCCCACACTGATTGATAACTGTCCATTCGTACCCGTCTATCTATTTTTCAAATACCATTATCTTACGTTAACAACTAAATTTAGCACATAATGAAATCATTTTAATATTTTGGGTCAACGGTCAACCAAAAGTTCTTTCTGCATCTTGATGTTTTATTATTTGTATAATAAAATTTATTCGATATGTCTTTTGGTTCTTGAGATAAGGACGAAGATCTTTGATTTAGATCCTTGGGATCTTGAAACGTAGAAAAATGTCTAAATTTTTATATTATATTTTATAGAACTTTAAGTTGGCAACACTATTTTAATTGGTGGCCATTTTGTCTGCTTGTAATTCATTTTTAGTTTGGCTTGACATTTTAACATTAGAACGAAACTTATTTTGATAAGAACTATTTAATTTAACCTAGAAGCTCACTTTTGGTTCAATAGATACCTCAATAAACAAAACTGCCGTATTTAATTAATTGAATTAATAATTTGCGCCTTGGATCGGTTTTTTCCAGACTATCATTTTGAAAAAAACAAAATAGAGGAAAGCTTTATTTGAATCGATACATCTTCAGGAAAGATTTTAGGCTTTAATCGAGGAGTTCAAACTTTTTGTCAAAACGGTTAAATCACAGAAAATATCGTTATCAAAAGCTCGGATTAATTTCGAAAACCCTCGCCCAATTCCACTATCAATGGGTGGTACTTGCATCGAGGACACTGAACAGCTTTATGTTCTAGAGATGTGCGTCACAAACTATCTTGCACAGTAATTTGACATCGTCAAATGTTGCTAAGTGTTAAGGTTTTCTTCGGCGGGGATGCAAGAAGTTCTGATCTGGCTATAATTTATTAAGCTTTTATTCGTGCCAAACTCGAGTATAATTTCCATTTTTGGGCTGATTCCCCAAAAAAGTAATTGGGTCTTTTGGATAAAATTTAAAACAGAGCTCTAAAAATGATAGACAATAGTTCTCTTACTCAAACAATTCAAACCGTAATACCCATTCTCGATGAATATTCATCAGTGTAAAGGAGCGCACAATATAAAGGGTTTTTCAATAAGGGCCGGTAGATATTGAAATGGAATAAAACAAGCTCTGTGACAGGTATTAACAAAATTATTTTTTTTGGAATATGACATCAATCAAATGCCCGCCCGACTTCTTACGATGGCACGGATCCGAGTGGACCAATTTTTAATGACTCTTCCGCATAAATCCGGCTGAATTTGAGCAATGGCCTGTGTAATGTTCACCTTAAGGACATCGGTTGATTGTGGTTTATTTGCATAGACTTGAGACTTCAAGACACCCCTCAGGAAGAAGTGTAGCGGGGTCAAATCGCATGACCTTGGTGGCCAATTCACATCACCCCTGCGAGAGATAACCTTGCCCTTAAATCGGCACGTAGCGCTGCCGTCCTGCTGGGACCACATTTCGTCTAGGTTCATATGGTTCAATTTGGGATACTTTAAGCTCCTGGGTCAGTTGGATCTTGTACGGCTGTAGGCCCAAATCCCGACGCAAAATTCGCCAACGGACAACACTGAACAGCTTTATGTTCTAGAGATGTGCGTCACAAACCATCTTGCACAGTAATTTGACATTGTATCAACTTTCAAATATAAAAACCGGACTACTGCGGAACGTTTTTTTGGCAATTTTTCACTGTACTATATATGGAATACCAAAAAAACACGGATAATATTATGGCACTTCAAATGACAGCTATGTTTGACAGATGTCAAACTCTAGCGCTATCATATTGAAAACACAAAATGAATGCCAAAATATTTATTTCAAAACTAATTGAGAGTATTATTTGCAATTATTGTCTGATAAATATTATTCTAAACCATAATAAATATTCCATCTTTTTATTGAAATTAAGAAGAATATTTAGTTCAACATTAATTTTTAAACTCTAAATTTGCGTTTATTTTGTATTTTTTTGAAAACCTGATTGTGATAAAAATAGAAACAACTTCAACTTAATTTCATAGAATTAGAATTTTATCATTATCGATTACACTTATTAAGTATTCTTATCTAATTTTTGTTGTTGTCTTTACTAAATGTACTTATTTTATTATTTGTTAACATGAATAATATCTATTTACTTAAACTTAAAGGCAATCCCTAGTCTTGTTCACTCATTTTTAAGTATTTACTTACATAAATAACTATCTATTGAGTAATTTAACTTTGGCAAAATTATTTCCGCAGATTTCCATTAGCTGTCAATATTTATAAATATTTTTATATTTTATCACACAGGTAATTTACTTTGTAAGTGCTCATGATCTCAGGTGTTAAGAAGCGAACCACATTTTTATAAGCAATCTGCATTGAGAGCTTTATAATTTAATTTAATGTATGTAATGTAACTGTGGGCTGTTTTCCAAAATGTTTCAATAAGCAAATTTTATTTAATAAGAGTGAGAAGTAGTAGTTAAAAGTCATAAAAGTTTAAACGATGGAGTAGTAGAAGGTGTGTTACATAATTAATTGGAAATAAATGCACATATGATTAAAAATAATTAAACTAGAATTTCACATAGCTAGTTTTAAAACTAAATAAAAAAAAAAAAAAAAATTTTCTCAAATTCTACCGCTATTTAACTTATTAAAACAATGCTGCTTGGCGTCAAAATTCCTCCCGTGACGAAAATTAATCACCATTTGATAGACAGTTCTTGTGAAAATGAACTATATAAAGGTGTTATGTTGTTTAATAAGAATTATCGCACCTTTTTTCCTCTGAAAAGATTAGATTGGGGCTTTTTTTTTAAATATTCACATTATAAATTTATGCCGCAATAATTGATTTTTTTTTTTCAATTTTAGTACAAAACTCTCATTAAAAATTAAATTTTGTTAAAGGGTAGAAAAAGAAAATTACCTTCCCGCCAAATGCATCCCAGCGATATTCCATATTGACAAATATTCCTTTTACAAGTGGTTTTTTAATAACATAAACTTTTTGGTTTTCGTTTGAGTTTTGAAATATTTGAATAAGTTATTTTTGTAATTTAATTAATTTTTCTGAAACACAAATAAAACAGAGAGGAACAACCACTTTCAAAATATATTTTATGGTAGACTAAACTTTTGTATTTTTTCACAATACTCATAGAGCACCTCCTCAAATTGATATTACTTATTTTATCAATGGTTTGATTAGGTTTACCTTAAATCAATACAATTATTGAGAAATCATAAAATTCATAGATTAGTTATTACAAGTATTTAGTTATCAGCCCTTTTTAAATAATAATGTTTGTATGTATTACATTATGTTGTACACACATACATTTATAAAATATAGTATTTATTTTATTACGTATAAATCCAATGTCTGATCACCTGTATTTTATCTTTTAATAGCCGATTTTATTATTTATCAAGGAAGAAAATTGTAAAAATACAGTGGGTGTTAGCAAAAGATAAGAAGCATTTCTATCAGGGTAGACTTTATGATAAAGGTGATATACAAATGTACAAAATTTAATTCTGTGTAGGAGAACTAGATTTACTTGAAGTTGAATAAGATTTTTAGTAAGTTTTTCAGTTATTTAATTTCATACATAATAATCTGTAGGATAGCAATAAAAGGAAGTGAGAGGTGTTTCTAATCGTATTAATTTAGCTGTTATTAAAAGTGTCATAAAATTAGTTGAAATTATGCCATTTGACACTTTAAAATTTGTTTATGTGGGGCTTTGCCAAAAAACTATTAAAATTCATTGAAGACTAACATTATTCAAGTCATGGCCGAGATACCGAACGAAATATGCAAAAAGCTGTTAAAAACTAGCTAAAAAGAATCATTTGCTGCTAATCTTTCCGAGGGAAAAATATTGCTGTGTGTGTTTTCTTAAGCCTTACTTCCGAAACCGAAAAATTAACAACTCTGTAATTATTAATATGCCAGGTATATAAAATGTAGTGTTAATGTTTAAATTTTATGAAACAAAAATCTTACAACACTTGGTTAATATTTTTCCGACAAAGTTGAATTTCGGTGGAGAGCTTTATTAATACGGTCCTTAAAAAATCCTTTTAAAAAAAAAATCCTCATTAGTTTTAAATCTTTACCTGCCATGCATAAAACTTTCGCAGACTTTTACTTGGCTAATTTTGCGTCAGAACTTGGGCCTACACCCGTACAAGATCCAACTGACCCAGGAGCTCAAAGTTTATGACTATAGACAACGCCATTTGTTCGCTGAGTGGGCTTCGAATCGTTTGGAAGAGGAACCCACTTTTGGCAGAAAAATCATCTTGAGTGACGAGGCGCATTTTTGGATGAATGGCTGTGTTTAAAAGCAAAATTGGCGTATATGGGACGACACAAACCCACGCGAGGTTCACCAGGTGATAATTCATCCTCAAAAAGTTACCGTTTGGTGTGAATTTTGGGCCGGCACGCGGCGCGGCGCCGTAATTGGTGCGTACTTTTTTGAAAACGACGTTAGTGAGGCGGTCACCGTCAACAGTGAGCGCTACATAACGATGATAACTAATTTCTTATAGCCCAAATTGAACCATATGGACCTAGACGACATGTGGTTTCAGCAGGACGGAGCTTCGTGCGACACAGCAAACGCCACGACATCTACACACAACATCTACCCGCCCTTATTATTGAAAAACCCTATATAATGAAGAAAGAGGTTGGGATACGACCCACACTGATAACTTTCATGCGTGCCCTTCTGTCGACTTTTTTAAAACTTGAACAAAATATTAATAATAATATTTTGTGTGAAATACAAAAATTTGAAGTCAATATTTGTCCTTGTTTTCATGATTGAGTTGAAAACCATTTTTTATCAGATTTTTGTTGTTCTTGTAGGTTTTCGTGTTTTGTAAAAAAACATTTTGCCATTTCAATTCTTCTAAAAAATAACTAAAAATTAGCAACAATATTTTGCATATGATAAAATAAGTTTTATTTCAATAATATTTTTGTACTCTATATTTTTAGTCGAAACGAAAATCAATTCTTATCAATTTTACTAGCAATTTCTGAAAGTTTTTACTTCTTTTAAAAAATATACCGATTTGATATTTACGAATTTTGCGTAGTATTCTTATTTCTTTTCTAAAAATGTTAAAAACAATGTTTGAAGGCAAAATATAAAATTATTGTCAAGATATTCGTGCCGAAAATATACTTTTACCAACTTTTAGTAAGGGTTTTTAATTTTGTAAAAAACCGTTACTTCAAAATCTTACAAAAAGTCAAGAGCGTAATTTTTCAAAGCATAACATTATTTTAGAGTCTTTTAGTTTTTTTTATTTATAAAAAACCGTTTACTGAATGTTTTTCAAAATTATACTTATACTATAAACTTGGTCACATTATATAATATAAAATTTAATTAAATACGCTAGCGTTATTGGTTCTTGAGATATTTGAGACAAACCAAAATTGTTTTGCCATAGCAAACAAAAATACGCACTCAATTTGTTTGAAAGACGTTTATGCATTTTTTGGTGTTATTTTCTGTAAAACAAATTTTATTTTAAGTCAATATCTTTACTATTTCTTGCGATATGGTATCCCGAGCTTAAAATCTTTGATTTAGACAGATTCTATAGGGACCTTGAAACGTAGAGATAGGTCAAAATTTTCATTTCGACAAATCGGACCGATTACAATAACTTGCTATGGGATGTTGAAAACAAATATAATGCTGAATTTAAGTTATTTAAAATCGTAGTTCAGATTCGGAAACAGCACCAAAAATTTGAAAAATTTGCTTTAAAACAACGAAGTATTCAAAAACATTCAATGTTTAATAAGAATTTACAAAAACTAAGCGAGCTACTAAAATGATTTAGATTTTTCTTTGTAAAATCACCGTAGGATATTTTGTTAAGGACTTAGCCTTAAGAACAGCGTTTTAGAGAGTTATCTTTTAAAAACGTGACCCAATAGTGAAATGATAAGATCAGATTTCAATTCAAAACAACAATTTTTTTCGAAAAGCATTGGTTATAAATAAGAAAGTGAATTTTTTTGGAAAGCAAAATACCTACTCTTTTTTGAGATTTATCAAAAAACAGCTATTTTAGACGTTTGTGCATACGCTCAAATATACATAGATAGATTTAGATTCTGGAGAAATTTCAAAATGTTGGTAATATTCAATAGTGTTTTAATTAAAAAACAACACAATTTTCTATTAAAACAGTCTTAAAGATGAATGATAAATTATGTTTTAAGAGTCTTTTAAAAAGCGTCTGCAGATAACGGTTATTTTGATTGTAGTTTTATAGTTTTTTGTTTTGAAAAAAAAAAAGGTTTCTAACTTAAAAAACTCGAAGTTAAAGAAAAATAATAGCATAGAAGTAAAATCCGCTTGGCACTTATCATAAAGACAATGGTGAATAAGTATTTGCTTGTGCTCTACCTTAAGAGATTAATAAACGTATGGTTTTGAATTGTTTTGCTTGTGCAACAACAATAACAACAACTAAAACACAAAATTTTCGGTTCAAAGTTCAAAAACTCAAAAACAAAATTGAAATTAAAAAAAATTAAGATTATTTTAACATTAACGTGGTAGTGCTCTTTATTTACCGGTAACTATGTATCAATCAAATTCGTACAATATTAAGTATGGTTTTCTAGTCTAAAGAACAGTAAATGATATTAATTTTTAAATTTGTTACTTCATTAGAACACCAAAACACGTTTAAATAACTCACTTTTTTCATACAACTGTTAGAGGTTTCGATTCAGTACACTTCGAACAAAATCTTAACTCCTCAGGTATAAATCACTTACCTGCATCATTTTATCCTTTATCCTTTTTAAATTAAATATTTTGATCACTGAATTTTATTAATTTCGAAGAATCTCTTTTTGTTATTCTAATTCTTCTTATTTTACTCGAAAACATCAAAACACACGCGTACTCTAATTAAAGAAGACAATTTTAAAGCTTTTCTTACTTCCGTCTCGAACTATTTCAATATTATACCAATAATTTAATTGTGCGAACCGTTTCTGCATAAGCCCATTGAAAAACTGTCGATTCTATCAATTGAACAATTGTATTTTTACAAGGGTTTCGCCGCCGCGCCGCAGCTATCATTCAATATATCAAAATATAGATATCTACTCCGTCGCGTCGCGACGCCTTTCTCCTCATATTTTTGTGATAAGAAAATTTTGAACATACTATTTTAGGTACCTACGACGAGTATAGCAAGTTTAACCGAAAACGAAACCAAAATATTTCTACTATACCTAATCAAAATAAATGACTCTCCTTAACTTTGAATTGTACTCGTACCTGAAGTTTACACTTTGTTTTATCAAAAAAGCTATGCAACGTTATCACAATTCAATACCGATGTGTGCCTCCTCTGTTATCGTTAGAGTACGTTTTTAGAGAACAACACAAAAATATAAAACCAAACTTTGAAAACTGCACACATTATATGCACCGAAATGCAATCATATTCGGAAAAAATAATTAATTTTGAGACTTGAATAAATCTATTGATAATATCGCTACTTCCGCACATCATCTTATTTTTTGAAATTCTCAAACTAAACGTTTATTCTTTACGGACGACTGACCTGATATTGCGTCAGGTTTCTTAAATGACTCGATTTATCTTATCTTTGATTTATCTGTGAGCTTTAAAATTATTATTATCTTGAAGCTTACAAATATACAATTTTTAAAATGTCATTTCATGAATGCTTATCTTTGAGATTGTGGCTATTTTTGTTGTATTTTTTTGTGTTTTGAGTTATGATCAAAAGAAGTGGGGTTTTCGGTGTTTATTACTATGTACCTATATGTGCACACATGTACTTAGAATATTGTTTGGAAAACTAAGTACTATTCAATATTTAAAATTTTGTTGTTAGAACAAACAAGGAACAAACATTCTTCATTCATAAAAGTCTTAATGCAAAATAAGAATTTCAAACATTTAAATATTACATATATTAGTTTAGACAATAATTTTCGAAATAAAAGCGGGTATTAAGTACTAATTTTTTAATTAAATACAGTTGTGAAATATTAATTTTTGAGTAATATAATATTTCAATTCAACTTTAATCAGATTCTAAAGATCTAGAAAGTCCTCCACTTGAATTTTGAGCAATTTAGATGTTCAAAGGAAATCATTAGCTTGAAAAAGATTATTAAGGAGATAGACCTTTCAACCATAGAACGACCGACGAGCTGAATGAATGCTTAGAGGTATAAATGGTGTTTCATGACTTCCAAAACAATAACTCTCCTGAACTGAATAGAATACCTCAAGAGTTCAAACACAAATCATTTAGGAAATTATTGTCATTTCTTTTTATCATGATATTTTGAATTACATATGTATTTATTTTTGTATACGAAAACAAAATTTGTATTTTGCTTCCTAAAACTTTGTTGCCAAAGGTACCACTTTTAACTGAGGACTGAACCAAGAAAATAATATGAATCGGAAATTCAGCCCTATTCCAAAAACTTTGCACAGTTTCATCAAATTTGGACCAATGGACGATCCAGGCGACATACAAGAACTATATAGCAAGTCTTTCGTAAAAAATGGTAGAAAAGTCGAAAAAATGGCTGTGTCTGTCTGTCCTGGCCCCTTCAGCCTAAACCATTGTGCCCATTGGTATTAAGGGTTTCAGCCGATTAGCTAAACGTGTTTTTTTTTTCATTTTTTTTAATACGAAAAATAACAGCAGTCCCCATACAATTTTTTTGGTTTAGAATTTTTAATTCTATTTTTTTTCAAAAATGAACCGATAGATTTTTTTAAAAACTTTTTCTATTTTTTTTTTCTTAATTTGGCTTCTTTCTACAAGAAAAACATATTTTGGTATTGCTCCAAAAGGGTACCACTCATAAAACCGTTATTTTGTTTTTAAGTTTCCTCAAGAACTTCTCTTTCAGTGCAAGCTCTTGTCGATGATCAAATTTTCAAATTTATGATGATTTTTGATGATCAAAAATGTTATTATTTTTTTTTTATTATTTTTAAAAAAATAATTATTTTTACAAAACTTGATATCTCAGAAAAGGGTGAACATTTTTTAACGAAATTTAAATGCAAAATGTATGTATATTTATAAGCACTACATAAATGCATACCAAACATATGTACACTGCCCGACAACCGATTAGCGCCCCATATGCTTCCTGTTTTTGGAGCTTAATATCAGCCAATCAAATAAAACATTTGAAACGAACCATGAAAGTTTGTAACATTATCCTCGAAAAGAAATTAATGTTTCGGTACGATCTCAATAAATAGCATTTTAACAGAATTTTAAAGAATTTAATAAGAAAAATCATCTTTTTTTTCCGGACATTTGATTAGAACCCCCACTTGAAAATGCCAAATAACATAAGAAAATGGGCAGAGAATACTTCCAAGTTTTTTTTTTATTTTAATTCCTTACATTTACAACTTATTCCTAAAAAAATTAATAATGTGTTGTACCACCACGGTTAACTATGACCTCGTACATCCTGTTGGGTAAAGAATCATATAATTTCTTTATATAGTCCAGAGAAATAGTTTTCCAGGCACTTTTTATTCCTTCAATGAGTTCCGCTTCAGTTGGATATTGCCTTCCAGACTCGTATACCTTGCGTGCTAGCCACCCCCAAACATTTTCTATTATGTTAAGGTCGGGCGAGTATGGCGGCCATATCAGAAAGGGTACTTTTTGGAGCTCAATCCAATAATTTACGACCTTAGAGGTCTGTATAGGGGCGTTATCGTGTTGGAACTTCCATTCTAAGGGCCTAAAAATATCCTTGATTGCAGGGAACGCCGTTCTTAGTACACCATTGTATGCTGTGGCATTCATACGACGAGTAAGAAATTGTAATTCAATGGTGCCATATTACGTTATAGCTCCCCATACCATGACACCACCAGCACAGCTGTGCAGTCGATCTAAAGTATGCTCTTCCTTTCGAAGATCATGAAAGTAGTAAGCATAACCATCGGGACCCTCCAAATCGTCTGAAAAGACAACAAGCTGCCACTCCTTCGTCCAGGACATATGCGCTCTGCAGAAATCGAGGCGTTGCGTCTTTCGAAGTTAGTTAAGAGGTGGTTTTTTTTTTATTTTAAGACGCTTTAAATGTTCAGCATTGGAAATAATTCTTTGCATAGTCCGCACGCATGCTTTTACACCGGTTTTTTCCTTAATCTTGGATGCAGAGTCGTGTGAATTTGGCGCGTGCCTCAAAATAATTCGCTTGTCAGCTGCTGTAATGACAGAAGATGGCCGGCCTTTTATATTTTGTCCATAGCTATGCTCATTTTGTAAGAATGAGGAAATAACTTTGCAGCTGCGGTTAATTTTCTTGGAAATTTGAGGATTGATTGACCACAATCACTATAAGCGTTTATTTTGGCCCTTTCGGCTTCATTTAACGGTTTTGCTTTCCCCATTTTTACTAAATTTAATTGAAAATTATTTAAAATAAACTAATAATAACTTAAAAAGGAAAATCAGGACAACTTACATGCAAAAACTTTTAGAAAAGCGTAGATGTGCTAATCGGCTGTCGCACAAAAAATACATTAATTTTTGTCACATTTGGCAGAATAAAGCAAAACAAAATAACGGTTCATTTCCAGAACTCAATTTTTTTTTTAGCGAAAGAGTAAAAAAAGGAGAATGAAAAAAAAAATATTGAGCATTATACATATTAATCGTTTCGAGTTATTTGCATTTACACTGAAAGATTAGAGGGGGCGCTAATCGGTTGTCGGGCAGTGTACTTTAAAGACAAAATTTAAAAATTGTATATATAAAAATTACTTTAAAAAAACCAGCTCTAATGATTTTCGGAAAAAAAATAAGTTAATCTCGGTTTTTTGAGGAATAAAATGGCATTTAAATTTTTGAGAAAAACTTATTTTGCAGGTACATTTTTAAATCTTAAAATAGAGGAAACATTTTTAAACAGCCTTTTTTGAAGAAATTAGCAAGTTCTAGATACCCAGTCTTTCAAAATTGATTTTTTGTTAAATACAAATTGTAAGATCATAAAAAATTAAAGAAATCTACTTTTTGAAGTTGGCTCAAGCAGCAGTTTTGGCGGAAGTGGTCCAAGGAGTATCTGCTTGGCCTTCAAGCTCGCTCCAAATGGATACGCGACCAGCCCAATCTAGTCGTGGGCAAATTGGTGCTAATCCACGAAGACAACGCTCCTCCACAGCAATGGCTAATGGGACGAGTAGTGGCGGTCGTAGAAGGGGAGGACGGAAAGGTCAGGGTCGCCGACGTCAAAACGGCAACTGGGCTGCTAAGACGACCAATCGTCAAACTGGCTGTCGTGCCGAATGAAGACGATGATTGAAGCCTGCAGCCATTCAACGTGGCCGGTGTTTCGACGAGACTTCGATTTTTAAAAAATTATAAAAATAAAATAATAATAAAAATATGAATTTTAAAAATACCAGTATTTGAATTATACAACTGGTATAACATTTGAATTTAGCGCCCTTCCGGCCATATTTAATTTAAGAAAATAAGAAGAAAATGAAAGAAATAAAATCATTCCATACGAACAATTCAACCCGCACGGTCTTTTCTTTTGTTTTTCGCTCCTTTTTCTCGTCGTTTTTAAACGAATTTTAAAAGTAAATTTAGATTCGAACTAAGAATCAATTTGTAAAAAATATTGCAAATTCTCATGGCGATTTAAACACAAATTTCAAGAATATAATTGTCCCAAAAACAGCAAAAATGACATTGTGGTAAACTGACTAACTAACATTTTTACGTCAAAAAAAACCCAGAGAATTCTTGATATCAGATTCTTTCTCATTTTCTGGGTTTTTGAATTTTTTTAGCATTAATAGAAATGGCAACAAAAAAGAATATATTCTAGGAAAAAACCTTTCTTCTTACATTTCTGCGTGAAAGCAACAAAAACCCTCTAAACTATTGTGTTTGGCTCTTAAATATGGCATATTTAGAAAACTGTTGGAATCTTGGAATGCTTTCATATGTAGAGTCGACCAAATTAAATAGTAAGACTATGTACCTTGCTGAACAACAGCGTTCTTAAATAATTTAAAAACTAAAGTTCTCACTTTAGCCCTTGAAAAGTGTACATTTTAGGTTAAGATACACATTATGTTATTGTAATTTGAATAGCCTCCTTTACACAACATTAAAGAACATTTTTAAGCGGTGAGTAAAAACTCGTCTATATGTTAAGCGTTTGATTTGGAATTTGTCCACATTTTCATATTGCTTCGCTATCAATACTTGAGCTGCATAGAACAAGATTGATTCTGCTACTGCCTTAAAAACAGTGTACTTACTGCTGTGTGCGATACTTTTGTTTGAGAAACACCTATTACAAGATGCGCTAATGGCGGCTTTTGCACTTGTAAGCTTTTCTCTCAGATGCATTTCCATATTTAATTTTTTTTTTTTCAAGTTCACTCCAAGGTATTTGATCTCTTTGACATCTCTATATTCACACCATTGTAGTTCCATTTTGCATTAAGGCAGTTTCTACCTCCTCCGTTCTTGAAAATAATGATCTTGGACTGTTCCATGTTTACTATTAGGTTCCGGTTTATCATAAGCTGTAGTGATTCTGGAGATGACGCGAGAACCACAATATCATCCGCAAACAACAGTGCTTTAATTAATATTCTCCACCGTAATATTTTATAAAACGAATTTAAAAAAGATATTCCTCGATGGTTCGACATCACAGACCAGCTTCCTTTTTTGTGGATGGGAAAAATGATTAATTCACTAAATTCTTGAGGAATCATACCTTTTCCCAACACCTCGTTGTAAACTGCAGTAAGCTCGCTTATTAACTCAACAGTTCCATACTTAAAAAAATTCCGCTGGTATCCCATTGGAGCCTGCCGCTTTTCCATCCTTCGTTGGTTTTATCTGTGTCCAAAACTTCATTTTAAATACCCGGATGTGCAAAATTAAAGTTGTTTCCTTCATGAATTGGGTTTAGCAAATTTTTAAAATGGTCTGCCAAAAGCATGGGGATCAACTTGGGATGGATTTTAAAGGTTTTACCATTCAAATTTTTCAAGTCTAGCTTCTGTCTCAAAGTATTTTTTTTTTTTTTGGGAACACAAGGTCTTGTAATAGGCTTGAAGATACTATCTTTTAAAGTGCTCATCGCTTGAGTGATGATAAGCTCTTAACCATCCAAATGATAATTGTCTGCCTTTTTACACTCTAGATCAAACCAAGGCGCTATAAAGCTATCTTGTGTTTTCCTAATGCTGCACAACGTTCTCGGATGTGATGCTTTCATAATCTCTTTGATAGCTTATTTTAAGCTATTAATCCGCTTGGCTCACCTGTTACCTGAAATGATTATCACATCCCCAAAAGAAAATTTAGAAAAAAATAATTCCCTATTTTTTTTATTTCATTATTTTAACCCAAGTCTTTATTTCCATTTCAAATCGTAGTTTTTTCATTAATTCCATCATCATCATTAAACCGTTGTATAATGCGCCTTACAATGCACTGAAAATAAAGACATAAAAACATTTATTATTTAAAGAAACAAAAATTCAATTTAAAACATTAATTTACCAATAAACTCTGATACCGGATCATTGTCTCCTTCGCCTCTCATCGTCCCAGTTATTTCCTCATTCTCTACCATTGGCAGAAATAATTGCACAAATTCCGGTGAATAGGGATGTGTTATTGTTTCAAGAACCTCCGTTACAAAATATCTAATCAATGAGATATCAGTGTCTCCTTTGGCACAACATTGTTTGATGTATTTTACAACAGGCACTACACAGCCTCGAGTTAATAAATTAACCATACGATCTAAAAGCATTTTTTTCATTTCCAACTAAAAAGAAATAATCAAAAAAATAAACAAAAATTAGTAAATCTGAAATCCCAGTCATTTGACTTTTTAGCTTCAAACCTGAACAAGAATTTCAAGTTCATCTTGTTTCGATTCAAACAATCGAATCAACAATCGGAGGATTTGATAATGCAAAGTCGTATGAACAGACGCCACTTCGTCCAGAATCGCCAAATGCGTCGGACAACTGTCGGTGGTTAACTTGAAGTATGAAGGTTCTGTGACTGTGTTTTCTATCCATCGAATAACACCAACTCCAACGACAGGAAATCTAACAGAAAAACATATAAAAGAAGGCTTTTCAAAAATCATTGGAAGGTAACTCACTTAATACAATTGTAAAGCGTTTGTAATTCAGCAATTAGTTCCGTGGAGCCCTTAGTGGTATTGCAAATCGTATGCACCTTCTCTATCGCCTGGGTAGTTGCTTTAAGTTCTTCCTTATTGAGAACTCGGTCGGTTTGTGGGCGCTTTTTGACTGGAGTATCGACTACACTCGACGCATAAGCCAAAAGGAAGATATACTTAGACTTATGCTCGGGGTTGATTTTGACACCAAGTTTGAACAGAGAATCCACAAGAAGCTCTAGAAATTGTGGATCTCTGATAAGATCAATTGGTGGCGGATCTTGTGCTGTGTAGTTCCGATACAGGACAGTTATGTCAGCTGGATTGAGGGTATTTCTCGAGAGCATCGATGACAGCGCTTGACAAGCTTGTGGATAAGCCGCTGATCCATTCAAGGCCATGGTAATGGGGGTAACATTTTGATTGCTGTACAAAATTAATCATGAAAATATTTGTTTTCTTTTTCTAAACATGTTTATAATAAAACTTACTTAGTTAAGGCATATTTTGTAATTTCCTGCGAGAGTCGTTTCATATTGAAGCCACCTTTTGGTTCCTGCGACAAAACCTGCACCAGAACCTGACTGTAGACGTAGGTGTGCTGTCCATGGCAGACCATTCGTGCGCATTCCTGAATAGCACTCTGTATGTCCTCGGGGTTATTCAAGAACTTCGTAATCGAGGTTTTGAGAACCTTAGAGAACACTTCGATTTGCTGAGCTGCCGTCGAAATCGAAGTGATTTCACTTTGAAAACCCGCATCGGATATGAGTTTTATGGTGAAATTCAACATCAAACAATCGGGATACTCCTCGGCAAGACGATAAATCAACGACCGCCAAGTGGGATGGTCAATCATTTCGGTCAACCAGTCTGGGGTTTCACCTTCCTCTGTGAAAATTGTATCCGCCTTCTTGGGATCGAAAGTCTTTAGGATCATATCTTTCAGGTGGTTTTCGACCATGGCTTGAACATCGGTTACTTTGACTCCGGCAAGAATTAGCCACTCGGCTAGAAGATTGGCCATTTGAGCGACAGCTTTGTAGTTCTCCGATAGCATTGTGATGACTTCTTCGGGACTGCCTCCCGATTGAAAGTATCGTTTTAGTTGAGTGAATATCCCCGGTTCCATGATGTAATCGGGAGTGAAGAATTTCTCGAGACATTCTTGGATGGTTTCTTGGGGATTTTCTTCAAGCATTTCCTTAAAATTTACACATAAATATTTTTAATAACAATAAACTACGTGTAAGTTTTTTTGTTTCGATGCTGTTGCTGATGATGCTTACCTCATCTTCACCAGGTTTACTGCGTCCACGCCAACCTTCTTCATCATAATCGACTTCCATGGCTGAGAATTTTGTATTTATTCAACTGTTTAAGTTATGATTGAAATTAAATTGAGTTAATTGTGTTAAAAACACAACTTTTAATGAAAATTTGAGCGGTGTAAACAAAAAATGGAAGAAAATAATTTGTGTGTCAAATTGAAGTGTCAAACGTCATTTCTATTTGGCAAAAAGTCACCAGGTGGCGCATAATACGTTAGGGGACAATAACACAGGGGTGTTATATACATTTTTTTTGTGATTTATAGTTACATCTGTTTTCAAACGAAGCAACTTTTCCGATTATTTTTTAGTAATGGTTGATTTAATTGTATCTGCACTTAGCTGTCTGCAGACAAAGAGGATGCAAAATAATAAATTAACACTTGTTGGATAGGAAGAGAAGATCAAAAATGCCAATGTTTTCAAAAATTTCATTTAAATTTCCGTTGAATTGTGAAATTCATGAAACTAAATGCAATATTTTACTTACATTAGTGATAAACTTTTTCGAATTTTAAAGCGTTTTTACAATATAAATCGACTATATAAAGTACGTTTAGACTCTAATTTTAAGTCTATGGACAAGAACTATGCAACTATTTTTAGCCACCTTTTTACTTTAAAGCAAGGAAAATATTTTTCAATTTTCTTACAGTTTTTTAGGTTTTTTTATCTGTATCTGCAGAATGCAAAAAAGTAGAGGGAGACAGATATATATGTTAAAACCCGAATATAAGAGAGAATACACACGTGGTAACTTTGTTGACTTGCTGCAAGCCATTACGAATGTATTATAAAAATTATCAAAAAACCTAACAAAAGCTACAAAATAGTAAGAAAATATATAAATTCTTTATATAGTAAAAACGCATTAAAATTCGAAAAAGTATCTCACTAATGTATGAAAAATATTGCAGTTCATTGCATGAACTTCACAACTAAAACGAAAGTTAAATGACATTTTTGAAAAAGGCGTAACAAAACGTACAAAGTACAACATAGCAACAAAATCTAAAAATAAAGGAGAAATGTAAAGCTTTTGTTACACTTACAACATTATGGCAACACTGATGCAGACAAAAATGCTATAATAAAGATTTACATGATTGTCTTGGTCTTCACTATAATCTTGACTTCTTCACTATTTACATGATTGTCATTATAGGATGCCCTATAATGTAGAAGCATTTTGTTCTTTTATCTCTATCTCATAATTATTTTATGTATTGCATCCCTTTTTATTGCATAAATCAAAAGCAGATACATATAAATCAACCATAAGGCTTGCGGCAACACTGTACTGTTAAGAAGTTATAATTTTGTATTTAACTGTGTTAAATCACATATTCTTGATGGCCAACTGAATTCGACAAAACCAGAAATTACGCAAGTCAGGAAACTTATCCGGCAATAAAGCAAAGTTCAGATCTTCAATCGCCAGTTCAAATTCGGGTAATCAGCAAAGCTTAGATTAAGACTTCAACTCTCTTGTGAGGCAATCCACCATCGTAAATGGCAATAAATAATAATATAAACTAATGTTTTGACACTTCAAATGACATCTGAGTTTGACAGGTGTCAAATGGTTCTACCAAGTCCAACAGATCCAGAAAAGTTTCCATAACTTACTAACAGGGACTCCAACCTTAAGCAACGTTCGAAATAAAAAAGTAAATGGGCAGGTTCAGACAACATAAGGGACTTCATTTGCAGTCAACTTCGTTCTTTGAACGTAAATTTTGACCAAGGCAACTAGATAGTTTTTCAAGTGTCATGAAATTAAAATTCAGAACTTTACTTCACAAACCTCTACTTAAGTTCATAGTACAAAAATTACCAAAATCATTATTTTCTACAAAACACTCCTCAGGCAAGCTACAAGTCTATCATGATTTGTATTTTGTATTTTAAACAAATATTACTTATTTCTTTTCCAAATTTACAAGGAACCTTTTTACAGAAAGCATTAAATGAAGTTGTGCAGAAAAAAAATAAATCATTGAGTAATAAAGTTCAGCTTTTAGTTGAATTAAAAAACATGATCAATTGTCATTTTGACATAAGTTGACTTGACTTGATAGTAAGGGAGATTTTTCTTGCCTAACTTTCCAGTCAACTTTCCAATAAAGTTGCCTTAATTGGAAGGCAATTTTTTGGCAGCTGGCCAATCAGATGCAAGAAACTTGCCTTACTTTCAAGTCCCTTATGTCGGCTGAACCTGCCCAATGACAATAACACTGGTCGACAAAATTACGTTTTTTTTTCTGGTGCAAAACAACACTTTTTCAAAAGGTTAAGATGTCCTCAATTCGAATCTAACCTTTAAATTTGTCTATCAAATCAGGGTTTTAAAATATGCTTTTTTAAATCTTTATCTTTTAGATGCAGTTTAAATCATTTTAGTATCTCACTTAGTTTTCAAAATTTCTGATTTGTAATGAGATGACTTATGGGTCTTAATTTGACTATATCTGAAGTTTTTAAAAATTTTAAATGTAATTCCTTGATGTTTTTGACTTATTCGTTTTAGAGTTAATTTTTTACGCTGATTTCGAATCCAAACTCCGATTTCAGCTTTATGTGCTCAAACTCAGAAATAGCCGATTTCAACATTATTTTTCAATGTATTCCAAAAAATTGGTGTTAAGACTACGAATTCTTGAACATTGCTTTTGTACCGTTTTGTGTTTTCTGTTAAAAATGGTTTTAGCATACATTTTTAAGCGGTTAATGTATGGCTGGTGAAGACATACAACTCATTTTTTGAAAAATATGTAAGATACTTAAAATTTTGAAACGGAAAAGTGAAATAAAAGATTGTAAATTTGGATAATCAACACTAGTTATAAAAAATATTTCATGAATTTACATAGCCTCAAAAAGACTAATATAAGGTTTTTTTCGAATCATAAAAGGTTTAATTTAAAAAATCTGACGTTATAGATTGAAATGGGATTTGAACTTTAGCCAACAAAAAACTTTGAAAAATTTTAATTTGATTATCACCTACATAACCTTGTTGACCGGATAATTGATCCTGTATGTTAGAAAGATGGATCATGGAGAACTTACCATCACAAACAATCTAAATCAAACCGGACATCAAAAGGACAACTAAGCTCCATCGACACAGTAGACATCTTTTGCTCGGAAAATCATTTTTAGATTATTCTAGTTTGACCAAGACAACCATTGGGTGTGCGGTGCCTAAGACAACACGTTTTAATCGTGAGAAACTTGTAAATACCAAAACCAATGAACAATGACAACCTCATAAAAATACAAACATAAAAATAAAAACTTTTGAATTCCTTAACAGTTTCATATTCGAATTTTTATCTAAAACATCAATTAAGGCCAGACGTTATTTTTTTAATTAAAACATAAGTTATTTAGATGTTTTTTATCTCAAAAATGTTTTTTTATTGAATTAAAAAAATTTGTTGCATGTTTTGTTTTTGTTTTTCAATTTAAAATAATTAAAATAATATTATGCGATTATAATATGTTTGTTTCTTGTTCTTGTTTATTTTCTTTCCAAAGGAAAAACACGTCGAGCTTATTTATAAAATATCGTCTGTCGCTACTTATAATTAAATTTAAATTGAACAATTTTCAACTATCGTACAAATTTACAATGAAAAAAATAAAATAAAACTAAAACAAATATTGAATGGAAACAAGAATAAATTAAATGAAATCTTTAATCTTTACAAGATTATAATAAAAAAGTGTCACTGTCGCTGCAAGACACTTTACCCACTTAACATGTCCAGCAGTAAGAGCGACACTTTGACTAGATGACAAAAATATAAACAAATGTGGGCTAATAAATTTAAATCTTATGATTCTTAAGACAAAAAAAATATGTTGGCAAGGACTGTTATACATAAAATACAAATTTAAAATTATACATTAAATTTAAAGAAGAACCTAATTAAGGAAGAAGAATTGCACTTTGTTTTACATTAATCGTCAAAATTAAAATTGAAAAAAAAAATTAGTTGGTCTTCTTTACGTCTTTAGAATCTCCCTCCTTAACTTGGCCACGACCCAAGATCTTTGCCAAACTGTCCCAAATGCCACCGAAGAAAATAGCACACAGTAGATTTTCAAATGGCAGGAAAGGATCATGGATTCCTAACAAAATCGATGACAATTTGAAATACACTAAGAAAATGACTATGCCGAAGTAGACCAGGGCATGTGGCGCTGAAATCCAATCGGTCTTTTTGTCCAAAACAAAGATAATCGATGCAACCACAGAAGCTTTAGTGTAGCTGAGGATAAAATTGAAAAAATTCGGTTAATATTGGTGTTATCTAATTTTGTGATGTACGAAATACTCACAATGTTGGTTGCATGAATTCCATTGCAGTTGGTGTCCAGGCGCCACGGATGAGACGCTCCAAGAGTTTTGTGAAACCAGCACCATTTCCTTTCAGTGTTCCAATAATAATCATTATAACCCAAGCATTTGGATACAATTTCGCTGCATGTGAAACTCCGTCGTAGATCTTTTTAGCTCGGTAAATTTCTTTCATAGCACTTGCCACAAGTTTTATGGGAAGAAATTTACCCACCTTGTAACCAATATCAAATGGAGTATAAAAGACCAAGTACCTTAAAATGGAAATCAAATTAATATTTAGAAAAAGATCAAAAGAAAGAAGGCATTTAAGAACTTACCACACAGCAGTTCCCACTAACAACTGTGGTGTATTTTTGAGAGGCGCCAAAATAGGTTCACCTAAAAGTCCATTGGCAACCATACCACCGGAAAAGATGACCAACATAGTTGACAACCAACATGCGAGCGGATGTTTCCTCGAGAATACTTGTGAATTGGCACCTAAATCTTCACGTACAGCTAGCGCCGCCAATAAACTGTGTGCAATATCAAAATATGGAAACATTTTCAGTTTTATGACCTGGTTGGCCATATCCAAAAATGCTTCGGGATCCATGATGATGCCGTTGATATGTTAAGCTATGTGTCGTTTAAAATCGTTTGTGCGTTTAAATTAGGATTTCCTTTAAAATATTAAATAAATAATAAACATTAAAAGGATGCTTATAAGAAAGTTAGGGAATGCAAATCAAACTTCAATTCACAGTGTTTATAAAGATGGTCTGATTTACGAGTATATAATGATGGATTGTTACCCTAAAGGTTTGAAATTTTAAATACTGTAAGGAACTAGGCTCTATGCTGTTTGAGTGCAAACTAGACTCTATGCTATTTGAATTCGTTGCTAACTCAAAGGCCATAATTATCATGACCATGCAAATTCAACTTTAAATTAGGTAGGTAAGAATTCGGTAAAACAAAATTGATATGAGATAAAAGTAATACAAGCTAATTTATCAAAACAGTCATGACATGGCGGTATTTCTAGTCATATCAATAAAAAGAAGATTAAAGATATCAATCAAAAATATAAATAAAAGCTATTGTAAAAAATTATAAACAAAAGTGTTGAAGCTGGGGCAGCTAGGCAAACAAATATTTTTTTATTTTACATTGGACATGTCAATGGCCGAAAGTGTAAACTATGTATGTATGTATATATTTTTAGCTATAGTTTTTGGAGATAAAAATACGATTCGCATGTTTATATGTACCCACTTATAGATATTTAAAGGTAGAGAGTAAGAACACCGGCGGCATTCTGCTTTTATTCTGTTTTGTTTACAAATGAATCTCCTACTCGACATGTGGAGCTTCTAATAAAAATAAGAATGTCCACACTAGACGCAATTCCTCTTTTTAATACCTTGTTGTGTAGTGTATCTATTTTCATTCTAGAATATATAATGTACATGGTTGTATTTTATGTTTTTGTTGTTGTAGCGTGCGTCAGTCATGATTTCAGAATGATGTTTAAACAAATTTATTTCAAAAAAAACATATAATTTTTGTATTACATAATAGCATGTGAACAAATAAAAACCGGCAGTTTACAACGCATTTTTTTCGACTCGACATCAAAAAGAGGAAAAGAATGTTTCTTATAAAATGGTTTAAAAATTTTTACTGAAAAATCAAATTTAAAAACTGTAGAGTATATCAGAGTCGCAGAACCATAGGTTTCTTTAATTCTTATATAGTTCTTCGTTCCCTTTTCGTCTAGTAAATGTTTTTGTATTGACATCAATTACAGAATCCATTGCATAGGCTGTAAAAAGGAATCAAATATCAATGATATGATAGTAAAAATGCCAAAAAATCACTCTGAATTCATTCCAAACGAATATATCGGATTCTATAATCGACGTGATTATTTGTTCAATCTGATCTGGGTTTGTTGGTTTAACACGGTTAACTCAAATTTTCTTGACAACCTCAAGAGTTATCAAAGAGCTTTACGTTCAAGAAAAAACACCTTAAAGTAGCTAATTATGTTGATTCTACCGTCCAGTAAAAATCCTAGGGCTATGTAAAAAGTTAATTCCGGGCGACCATAACGTTATTGGTTCACAAAAACAATCTTTTACGGCGAATTCATGTTTTTCATAAAACTTTTTGGGTTCTAACTAGACGTACTATTAAGGTTTTACGGAAACCTTTACAAATTTATTTAAACGAAAATGATTGATAGTGAAAGTGGAGGCATTTCTTTGAATTTTTCATCCTATGAATGAATCACATTTTTAAAAAAAATTTTTGGCTTTCATGCATTTCAATAATATTATGTGATTTTTGCATTAATTTGTATTCACAGATGTATTCATAAAGATCGTAACCAAGTGTCTCTTTTAGTTATACATTATGGAAAAAAATTGTAAGGATTTTAAATTGAAATGCATTAAAAAGTCAAAATGCGCCCGGGAGTCATAAGACTGAAACTAAAACGTGTTGGGCACCATTTTTGTAATCAGAAGAATTTTTCTGATTTTTTTACCTCTCACTCATGTAGTTGCAACCCAAAAGTATGATTTTCACGCATTTTGAAGCCATTCTGGCCAGAGAAAGGTTTAAAGTTAAACGTCTAGTGTTTAAATGTGAAGTTGAATAGTTGTATCTTTGTTGTATCAAAATCGGAAAAATTATCATTTTAAAACATGCTTCCCGTCCCCGGCTAAAAGCAAAGAACCTGCCACACAATTGGATTTGATATAATATTAAACATTTGAACAAGTTGTGGTTATCACTCCTCTTCCAAAATTTGTTCTAGCTCTTACTATTAATGTTTTTCTGTACATATTCTGAATTTTTGTGATTAGGCGTGTACCATCAACTGAGCGCTCCGAGCGCTCAACTATTTTTTAAGTGAGACAAAAAATCTCAGCTGAGCACTGAGATTTTTTGCGGGGATTTCTGAGACAAAAAATTCATGGATTAATTTTAGTCTCAAGTTCTGTCAACCACAAAAATTCAGTGTAAAAGAAAAGACTTTTTAATTTTATGAGCAAAAACCTTAAAAATGGTAAGTGAAATTTGAATTTACGAAGTTTAGAAACACAGAATTATCTGCAACATAAAAAATAAGATTTGTTAGTGACAAGAATGCGAGTATTGGAGTATTATACATGATTTTGTATGAATTATTTAAATGACTCTCATAATTTTGTATTCTTTTTTTTCAATATACCTAGCAGTTTTTACAAAAATGGTGAAAAATTTGGTTGGCCCAAATATCGATCACTTTCGATTTTAATTAGATATTATACTTAAAAAAATTACCTTACAGTTTTTATAAGTCGAAAAATATTTGTTCTCCAATATTTTACGAAAAAATGGCATTATTTCTATTATTACGTTTGGTCTGGTTTAGTTGTTAGAAAAACGAATTGACATTTTTTTAAAGAAAATAAAAGTCCAAAAACAAATTGAAATTATTATATGTAAATTGGCAACAACTCGAATATCTTAAGAAAAATGAAGATTTTGACTTCAAGCTTATTTTATATAAATTTTTATACTGTTATTTCCGATAAAATTTGACTTTAAAACGGGTGGAATCGGCTAAGGTGATTGTTGATTGTTGACAGTCAAAATAATCGAATTTGATCTATGTAAGGTGATAGTCAAATTGATACCTAAAAAGCTGTCACTTGAAAAATTTGATAGTCATTTTCCTACAAATATGTCGTTTCTGAATAGAGCTACCAGACGCTTACAAAAACGGATTTAACATTTTTTCAGTTACCGTTTTTAGGTACAAAACCACATTCTTATGACCGACAAAGCTTACGACATTTGAAAAAACACAAGAAAAGTAAGAATGTTATTTAAACACAGCCAATTTGATACTTTTATTTAGATATTTTATAGAAATCATTTTAAAATTTCACCATAGCAACAATGAATTGTGACAATTATAATCAGAAATTGTTCAATCGAATTGAATTGAGTTGAATCATCTTACACAGACGAAATGAAAATGATAGTCAAATTTGACTATCAAATAATATATGATAGTCAATTATCAGCTTAGCCGATTCCACCCCAGAAAAAAAAGCTTTAAAAAATAGCTAGTACTAGAAATTACTCAAAATTGATTTTCGACTGGAATATCTTCAGAACGAAAAAGATTATTGAATTCATATCGTTTCATCTTCTTTGAACTAAAAATTGTACTAAACTTTTGATAAAATTAAAATCACTCTCAAAAATACCACTTTCAATTATCTCGACTAACAAAAGTGAAAAGTGGGAATGTTGTTTTAATTTTTACATTTTACTTTAGGCTTTTGACGATTGCAAATATTTATTGTCTTCTTTTATTCCAAAACTTTACCCTGTTTGTTTTTGGATCGAGAGAATTTCATTTACCTTAATTTATTTCAAGTCCGTTTTAAAAATGTCTTTAGTAGTCAAGGTTTATTTTTCTGTGTAATAGAATACATTTTTAAAGCATTAACAGAATTCGAATCTCGTTTTATAATTTTTCTATCACATCTGATTTTTTAAATGTACCTCTTTAAAAAATTTAAAGACGACAATAAGCTGTGTTTTTAAGGTTAAAGTAAAATTTAGTTTCTGAAAATTCATATAATAATTACGAGTCTTCATTTGATTTTTAGGGGTTTGAAAAATACGTTTTGGAATAAATTTTGTGTGCTTATTTCGAATCCGAACTTATCAAATTTAAAAAATACCCATTTTTAATGTATTTCAAAAACTTGTTGTGATAACCTTGTATATAGGAGGGATTCGTTACAAAAACAAAAATTAGCTTTAAATTTTCGGATTTTTCTGTTAAAAATGTTAAAAACCGTGTTTTCATGTGTTGTTATGTTATTTATGTGAGGCAGAGAAATTTTTCAAAAATTTTACGAAATAGGTACTATTAATATTTCACATGAATATTTGAGATAGAGATAACTTCTTCATGAATTTAGATAGCATCAAAAAGCCTTATATTACACTAGCGGCCTGTCCCGGCTTCGCACAGGTAGTCATAAATAGGTACAGATAATGTAGTTTTCTAATAAAAAAAAGAATTATTAAAATCGGTCCAATAGGTACTTTTTGAGTTTATTCGTTACATACAAAAATACAAATCTTTTCTCTTTATAATATTAGTGTAGATATGTTTTTTTTGGCGAATTTTAAAAAGTAATATCTCAAAAACCTGACGTGATAGGGTAAATTTGGAGTCGGATTTGAATTAAGACCATCAAAACCCATCGGAAAAGTTTACAATTTGATTGTAAGGAACAAAACCTTGTCGACCGGTGTTATTTTATCAGTTCATCAAAACTACTCTTTTAAAATGAGCTCTTACTTTCACACGTTAAATTTAAATTTTACAAAGATTCACTAAAATCGTTACAAAGAAAAAAGCGGACCTAGGAATAGAATGCCTGTCAATACACTAGATAGGTACCTACTTTTCATAACCGAACTATATTAGTTAAAGAAAAACAAAAATAATTTGATAAAGCTTTTTATGACTTTAGCTGGCAATACCTTAACAAAATTGTATTTTTAAAGATCTTTTTATTACAGAAGGAAGAATACGAAGATGCTGAGTGAGAAAACTTAAAAATACGGAGAAGAGCGTGTTGTATATGATGCCTGCCTGCACGCTCCAAAAATAAATTCAAGCAACACCAGCTACTACAGCTACACAAACGAAGAATCAGCCGGAATTTTATTCTTTTTTTTTTCTTGAGCATAGATAGAGATAGGTTCAAAAAATTTACATATATCAAGAAAATTCAATTCAGTTCACCAAAAATTGATTTTACTGCATTCCATTTTCCTTATAGGAACTTAAATTTTCACACCAAAGGAGCTAGCTATACATATGTGGGGGGGACTCCCACTAGGGAGGTGGAGATATCCTTTCCTCTGCACCACATGCACCACTCACTTTCTGATTAGCACTTTTTGAAGACTTTATATGTACTGTGCATCTTCTTTTTAATTTTTCAAATCACACACTTTGGGTTATTGTGAAATTTACATCACCGATTATTCATATATAATTTTTGTTGGATGACACACAAATCACAGGCAGAGGGACAACCAATATGGTCACAAAATGGAAAATGGAGGAAGGAAGGACCCCAATCAAAAGCAAAAATCGTTAAAGGAAAACACTTTGAAAAGAAGTTTGATTTTTCACATAAATTGCTTATATCTACATATATAATTATCTTCTCTATATTTTTGTATTTAACTTTACTTTTTGGCCAGCTACGTACGAACAGCGGCAGTACTTTTCCCGAGCACCCTGCGAGCAGCTACGAGTCTTTGCCTCAAATGTTTAATTATAGCCACTAGACTCGGCACCATTGGCAATGGCACCGCTCATTTAACTCACTATAGGTATTCGTATTCGTATTCCAACGTGGAGCTTTTTCTTTTGGTTCTCAGTCTCAGGTTCTATAGAATTTGAGAGAGATTTTAGATATGATATTGATATAGGTATATGAGGTGAGGATATAAAATGCTTTTTGTTTTATATACGGGTTAAATCAAATAATTGCAATGAAGTGGGTAAAAAGAGGCGCGTAAACAAAGTTGCTGATAAGGGTGCACTCTGCTTCTGCCTGCAATTGCAGTTTTGTTTACTTTATTATTTTTCGGTGAGAGGAATATGCGCTATTCACCTGTTTGCTTTTTTATATCAACATTTGGAAGGGGCATGGCGAGGGTAGGATAGTAATTATTATGCAACTTTCATGAGATTTTTTGAAGCGATAAGAAAAGTGAATGACATTTAATAGATAACCCATTGGGCATTATTGTTTGTGGGCTTATACAGGGTGACAAAAGCAAATAAGAATCAATAATTTTGTATAAATTGAAGGTAAAAATAAGGGACCTCAAAATTTTTTTGGTTAAATTGATGGTAAAAGACTTAAGTAAAGTTTCATATTATTGACTTGTTCTGAACTTGAGTTCAAAATATGCAGTTGACTGTTGAAGTCTCTAATTTCTCCTGCACCTTCCTTTTAATTTCAAACTATTAAACCTTAGGTCAATTTATATCTACTATAAAATCTTCACACTAACTTCAAATCAATTTCTACTCGTTTTTCTAACACGAATTCAAATGGGAAATTATCATATATTATAAAATTATAAAGGGTATTTCAATAACAGATTTCTATTGAGATGCTGTCATCTTTTGACATATATGACAAGTTAAAACGACTCCATTACTAAAATAATAACGATATAAGCTTTAATATTGGGCAGGTTCAGCCGACATAAGGGACTTGAAAGTAAGGCAAGTTTCTAGCATCTGATTGGCCAGCTGCTAAAAAATTGCCTTCCATAAGGCAACTTTATTGGACAGTTGACTGGAAAGTTAGTCAAGAAAAATCTCCCTAACTATCAAGTCAAGTCAACTTATGTCAAAATGACAATTGATCATGTTTTTTATTTCAACTAAAAGCTGAACTTTATTAATCAATGATTTATTTATTTTCTGCACAACTTCATTTAATGCTTTCTATAAAAAGGTTCCTTGTAAATTTGGAAAAGAAATAAGTAATATTTCTTTAAAATACAAAATACAAATCGTGATGGACTTGTAGCTTGCCTGAGGAGTGTTTTGTAGAACATAATGATTTTGGTAGTTTTTGTACCTACTATGAACTTGAAGGAGGTTTGTGAAGTAAAGTTCTGAATTTTAAATTCATGACACTTGAAAAACTAACTAGTTGCCTTGGTCAAAATTTACGTTCAAAGAATGAAGTTGACTGCAAATGAAGTCCCTTATGTTGTCTGAAACTGCCCAATGTATTAATTTCAAAATTGACAATTGATTACCTCCGCAGCCTACTAGAATATTATAATTGGTTTGAATATAAAAAGTAAGTTTCTTCTCTTTGGACTTTGGCTCTCAAATCTTAAGTTTTTCCTTTATTTGTGATGAACTTTTATGATATTCAAAAAGAACAGAGATTATAAAATATATGAAATTCTAATCTCTAATCCTTTTAAAACTAGGTTCTGCATTTCATTTGCAATCGAAATAGAAAAATTGCTGACAAATCAACCCGACGCGGTTGAATAATCGTCGCTTCCATTTGACTTGAATGATTTGCAGATGTTTTAAAAATCAATAGAAAAATGTGGAATGAATCAACAAATTAGGATGAGCGCACTGTGACCTAAAGATAACTTCTGTTTCCTTCTAGAACTCATCATCTCTTTAAGAAACTCAAATATTTTGAGTACCATTTAAGAACAAAAGTTGTTTTCTTCCACTTGAAAGTTTCCCAAGTGGAACAATAAATTTACGTGTTTCAAATTTGATACCATTCGATTTGTAAAACCTAACCGTTATTCTAAATAAAAAGTCGTTTATATTTTTCTGTTAACACGAAGGTTGTTGTAAGTTTATTTTACTGCATTTGCCAAATTCATATTTTTATTTTTGTTTTATAATTAGCTACCTCAGTTATTATAACTTTCTTTAAATGATCCTTCTTACTTTACATAAACACACACAATACATTTTTTTTTGTTTTTAGTTATTATAAATTTAAACTATTTAATTTTATATTTTGTATGTTATTTATTATAAATTTTTAGTCTTTCACTTTGCTTTAAATATTTTTTCATTGAAATATTTATTTCTTTATTTTTTAAACACCTATAAAAACATTTACTATGAATGCGTATCATAAAATTAACTTAATAATTATTATATTTTTTGTTACGGAAAAATAAACAAACAAAAATTATTGTATTTTTAAAAATGAAACAAAAATTAAAATCGTATAAAATGTGACGTGTTGTGTACAGGGTTCATGTCTTTTTTGTTGTGATTCATGTATCTGGAATTAAAAATTACAAGGCATGGCAATTCCTCAATAAAGGCTTCAAGTTGTGTTGTATTGTGGTTTCTTTATGAGAAATATTGACAAAAAACAGAACGGTCTTTATGTGGAGCTTGCAGTTAACATTTTTAAGTACCTTCTGGTTTAAAATAAAAATAAGTCTCCAACGCACTGACTTTAGTTTATCAAATAGATCCTTTGTCTTACCTTGAAACATCTGAGACTGAGACTTATAAAAAAGCAAAAATATACTATTTTTAACATAAACTTATTTACTAAATCAACTGACAGTATATAGTTATTGTTAGAATATTCAATAGGTACACAAATAATTTGATTATTTATAAAGAAGCTATGGATATACATATGTATGTTATATTATAAGACCCTGGCTTAACGTCAAAGCTGCGAATTACGAATTGCGAAGCCCCTAAGGAATGCATATGGATCAAATAACATTAATATCATTGATAGATAGGCCAAAAACAATATGTGACACATATGAAGAGTGAATGAGCTTTGCAAAAAGAGTTGTCTATTTGTTGTCGCTTAGCTAAAACTGCAACATGCATTCGTTTTCTTCGCTGTCTTATAGAAGGCTTTACTTTGGTATGAGAGATTCTCCGACTTGATTACCATATCGTCGAGCTTTTCGCCACGTTCCAGAACAGCTTCGATGGTGTTCTTTAGAATGATCTTAGTTTCGTCGAGATCGTTTTGCATTTTAGTCATTGCGTCGGCTTCTTTTGGGTCCTGATACTTGGCCAGATACTGTGGCAGTGTTGGGAAATCGAAATGAGCGTCTGCGGCACCTGACTGGTATTGTTCGGCCGGGATGCGTGCAGCGAATTCGTCGAGCACCTTTGTAATGAGGGTATGCGCCACTCGTTGAGGATACTCGTGGTCGGCAATTAGAACTCCACCCAAGTTGTCTGCCCGCACATACACATGACACATATAGGCATCCTGTTTGACCGACTGTCGCGTGGCAGGCTGAGTCCGCTCCACAATGGTCTTGGATGCGAATCTGTTCAGTAGGGGGGAGATACACAAGAGATAGTTCAATCGATAAGACAAATCACTACATATTAGTCATCTAATCAACCCTTACCCCATGAATTCCTGTACGGCACCTCTTTGGAAAAAAGAAAAGGATTGCAAGTCGTAGGCGGCTTTAAGGAGACGTCCTTCAGCTGGACCTTTGTAGAAAACACTTATCGAATACAATTTGACCATTTTTGCCTCTTCTTTTGTTGTTGATCAAGTAGCAAGGGAATTTAAAATATATTTTGCAATCTGGTTTTGAAGAGACTATCGTCGGGCACTTGTAGCTTTTCAGTAAATTAGCCTTTTCTCAATAAGATTGGTGGGATAATTTAGGTTTTCTTTTGATATTTGTTTCACAGTTGATGCGTTCTCTTTGTTTATTGTCGAGAACTTAACACTTTATAGGGTGATGGGTGTTATTTTGATAAAAATATGTTTTAATTTATGCAGAGACTGAAAAAAAAAACTATTTTCTCCTTCTTCCCTATTTTCTGTATGGCGAAAAAATAACTTATCAAACTGAACTCGAACTGGGTGGCAAAATGTCAAATTGAGTGATAATGGGAAATTTTCTTGACAGTTTTTAGTGGGGCATTGTTTGTAAGGTGGGATATTTGTATGGGAGAAGGAAAAAGTTACATGCGATATTAAAGCTAAGTTTTCATTTGAATCCGATATGAAAATTTTTTTCAAAAATTGATAAGGCTGCCATACACTAATGATTCCTTTGGCTAAAGGTACTTACCTGAAAACTTATCCTTTTATATATAGTGTTGGACAAAACATTAGCAACTAAAAATACCTCACCCTTTATGTCATTAAAAAATTAATAACTTAAACAAATCGTGTTAATTTTTTTCTAAAATTTAATACATTATGCATTCACTTCTAAATAGACCACAAGAGAAAATAGTTTCCCGATATTGTGTTGGTCAAAACAAAAGCAACTTTTTACTGCTATCTCTCTTTTTCTTATTAATAGAGGAAAGTTAGTCCGTTAACTACAAAATCCATTGCTCATATTAAAGGTGTTGGCAAACGAGTGCAGTTGAATCTATTTATTAGGTGCTATTCAGTTCACGGGTAAGCTAATAAAAGTGTTCTTAGCTAACTTTTGTAAAATGGCCGAAAACAAATAATCTAACAGAATAAAAGAAAAATTATAAAAGAATTAAAGTTGAATGAGTCAAATTAAAATATCCGAAAAATATTCCATTCCAAAATCAGTGATTTGCCGATAAATATAATTTTACAAATTCAAAGTAGACCAAGAAAAACAACAAAACTACAGGATTCTGCTATAATAAAATCAATTAAAAAAAGTCACTTTTATATCATCAAGAGAAATACGAACCCAACTCGAACTGAACTGAACGTAAGCGCGAGAACAATTAGGAGACGGGCTGTTGATGGTAGACTAAAATCTTTCAAAGCTGTAAAAAGCCTTTTATTTCCACCAAAAACAAGCTGTCAAGATTAAAATTTTCTCATGACCACATCAACTGGACCGTTAGAAAATGAAAGAACGTACTCTTTTTGGACGAATTCAAATTCAATTTCAAGAATTCCGATGGTAGAGGAAGAGGCACTAAATCCACGCTACACCAAAGCTACTGTGAAACACGGAGGAGGTAACGTAATGGTGTGGTTATGTTTTTCAGGACATGGACTGGGACCGATTTACCAAATAGATGGTACAATATATCGTTTTATGTACAGCGACGTTTTGCAAAATATAATGCTGCCACACGCTGAGGATCAGTTGCCTCTGAAAAGGATATTTCAGCAGGACAACGACCCAAAGCACACGTCCAACAGGATTGACGTGTTACAATGGCCAGCACATTCCCCAGATCTCAACCCCAAAGAAAATCTATAAGAAATTGTAGATCGACGAATTGTAAGGACCAATTGCACAAAAAACAATCTGTTTGATCAAACTAAATTGGCTTGGGAAAGTATCCCAAATAGCATTATATTCAATTTAATTGACTCCATATTTCGAAGATGTGCTGAAGTGATTAAAATCAAGGTTTTTGCTACCAAATACTAGCAATATTTTAGTAAGACAAAACAAATATATGTAAGTATGTATGTATTTTTTAAAAGTTGCTTTTGTTTTGAAAAGCCTAATATTAAATTGGGTAATAACTGTCCAACCTCATCGTGCCATCGACGAGAAACGTCTACCAGTCAGCTAGTTATATAAAAATGTTGTTTTTTTTATCAAATAATTAATTTATTTCAGCTCGTGTGGTAAAAATCTATTTACGTTTAACCAACGAGAGGAATGAAGAACTAATTTCAAAAAGTTTCTAATAAGAAACTGTCGTATTTTTAGTGTTATTATAAAATAAAAAAAGGGACTGGCATGCGACCCACACTGATAACTTCCCATTCGTGCCCATCTGTCAATATTTCTTAAAGTCTTACAAAACATTTTGAGCCTTACTAATAATCAAATTTAATGTTCAATATAAAAATTGTGTAAAATTAACCTATATACATGTTATGACCTACAGCCCCGTCGAAAGAGGGGGGAGGTGGTAAAACCCGGAATTTTCTAGGGGCCCGTAAAATTGAAAGCAATGAGGAAGGTGTTTTTTTTTCAATATACTCTATATTCATCATCAACATACCTATTCCCACTTATTATTAGGGGCCCGAAAATTTAAAATCATTCATGCTTTAGCGATCGGGCCCCTGTTTGCATTTTATCTACCAATCTATCAGTCACAAGCTTGCCGATCTGGGCCCCTGATTATTATTGGCGTACATTTTTGTTAATATTTAATGAAAAATTGGGCAACTCTGAACTATTTGAAAGAAGTTAATAAATTGCTCGGCTTTTCTTATTTAATGTAAAGTAAATTTCAAATTTATTTTATTTTGAAAATTGTGCACAAAGTCATATTTTAAACAAAAATCCGAATGCTGTGTATTCACCATGTTCAGTTCACAGCTTTAACTTGTGTGGAGTTGATTCAGCGGAATTTTGAAATAAATTTCAAGAGAAACACCTTTTACGTCATAGTTGATTCAATTATAGGTATCTGGAATTTCTCGTCGGTTCGATACGATGAAAAATTTGAATGGTACATTTTCATTTTTATGCCACTTTTCAACAATGGACGAAATTGAGATTAAAAATTCCGCTAGAAGGTTCATCCAAAAGTATAACTCGCATAAGTCTCAAGAGTTGAAAGAAGAAATAATTCATCTGAAACATATTTATGCAGCCAATTTTGAAGCAGAACTTCCGCCATTGAGTTTGCTTAATACTATTTTATCTCAGAACTTGGAGACGTTTTTCCCCAACATTTGTGTTGCTCTCCGTGTTTTCCACCATACCTGTAACCGTAGCTAGTGCCGAACGTTCATTTAGCGTCCTTGCCAGAACAGAGAATTTTCATCGTTCCTGCTCATCACAAGATCGTGTTTCCGGACTTGCTACACTATGCATCGAAGCACCTTTGGCAAGGAAATTGAATTTCGATGCAATTATAAATTGTTTTGCTGCTCAGAAAGTTTGTTTGCAAAAAGAAAATATTTCATCGAATGCAAACTAACTCTAATGAAAGCATTGTGATGATATTTTAATATAAAGAAAAACAATAAAGAGTATTTAATGAAAACCTTTTAAAATACATAGTTTTTTTTTAAGACAAATTTCAAATACTTTTCCTTCGCTCTATTTTATTTTCATAGTTAGTAGGTAATAGATTTTCATGCTAATTTTTGTTTAATAGTTAATCGACCGTATTATCAGTTTCTAACATGTCGTTGGCAATATCGAATTGAATGTATGATTCTGTTCGGAATCTGATCTACTCGCATGTAGAATTATTTTCTATCCATCCTCCATTTCAACTAAACTGGACGATATCCGTGAGATTGATTTGATGATTAACACTTTTTCGGTTCACTTTGGAAAAAAAAATTATTATTTCCGTTAATTCCTACCAATTTCGCTATTCGTAATTGAAATTAGAACGTACCATATCACTAAGCATGAACTTTAAAAATGGTAAATATGGGGGCCCGAGATTTTTCCGTCCCAGGTCCGGAATTCCTCTCGACGGCCCTGATGACCTACATAAATATTAACGTCAACTATTAAAAATGCATCATTTATAATGTTAATATAAAAAATGCAGATTCTATTTTTAAAGACTATTACCTTTATGTTAACAACAATGGTTTTTTTTTTGAAGTCAATACCTTCATTGATTCTCGACCGTAACTTCGACTTTTCTAAAAATTTTACAAGATGTCGATCTTCGATGCATACAAATTATTTTTGTGGTAATATCATTTTTTGTTCGCAAAATATTCGAGGTTACAAATATTTCTTTTCAGTTTCTTGATTAATAAAAAAACCGTTAGTTAATTTAGATGCCTTTTTAAAATGATTTTTTGAGAGAGTTGTTTAAAAAAGAAAAGCTGAAGGTCAAAATATTTTGTCACGTCAGTCAGTATTAGAACGATGATTTACGATAAATTCCAATGACTATTAAAAACGACAAATTCGTTTAGTACGATAATAACTTTTCGCCTTAGGAAACTCCACCGCTGGTTAAGAAACTCAAAACAAAAGGTTCAATCGGCGGTTTAAGATTAAGATTAAGTTCAAGACTAAAGTGAGTAAACTTAAGAATTTCAATGTAAGGAATTTTTCACAATTTTTAATGATTGTGGTACTCAACACCTCAAGAAAAATGCTAGAAGATAGAAATGATTTCCAACTAAAGTGTTGCCAGTTTTTATCAAAATCCTGATATGATAACTGCAGCAAAACGGCCTTTAAAATCTTTTTTAAAATCACATATTGTCAAAAAATAATAACATGCATCACACTTTACATTAAAGCTATATTTTAGATTTGTGTGCTTACAAATTAAGTGGTGTACCTATTATTTTGGCCAAATATTTGTTCATGAATGATGAAAAATTTAATAGCAAACATAATATTTATTTCTTCTACATAAACATTTGTATAATCGATTTTATAATTATTGTTGTTTAATTGAATATGCAAAAAAGAATTTCACACCATGTATACATTTTAAACCATGTATAAATTTAACTTGTCTTTTATTTTGGTTTATAATTACTTACATGAAATTCCAAACTGTTTTTTAATAAACTTTTCTTTACAATAATACTTTTTGCGAATCATACTAAAAACTTGTGAAAAAGAGTGAACTTTTTGAATTATAAATTAAAAAAATATTGCTTTAGTTTAAAAGTACATGGATACATTCTTTTGTATTATATAATATTAAGCAATATATTTTTGCAAGTTTGTGTAATATCAGTCTTAATCATTGTCGAATTGTAATATGAAAAGAATTCTTCTCTTCGATATTGCTTAACTTACTTATTTTTGTATGCTTCAAATGTACATATATTAATTAAGTTAATATTCGAATTTCATAATCAGACCAATTATAAAAAGTATTGCAATATAATTTGTGTGATTTTATTAAACTTTAACAGCTAAAGATCTTTAACTTCATGTTTTCTTTTCGAACTGTCTCAGGATTATGTTTTTTTTTTGTGGGTAATCCATGCTAGCTAAACAAGTAAACATACATGTGCAACTTTCAGCTCTTAGTGAATACATTCGTAAACATACATTTAACTAAAAACGAAGTTAATATTCCAAACGGCATTAGATGGCATCATTTTTGATGGAGGACATCACCAGGTAGGGTTTTTACACCACTCACTCTAAAGACGATAATTAAGAACGCACAATAACTCCTATAAACAGGAACTGAAAAATTAGAACAAATCTTTTTTGAGATAACGTCAAAACGAAAATCAAATCCACCAAAACTCACCACGAAATTTAACTGCAAGCTCTCAAAAATTTAACCAAGAAGTTTTCGGTAGATACATTTGCACTTTCTAATTAGAGATCCAGTCAAGAGAGCGGCTCCTTATGACCTAATCTAAATTGGAATAACACAAGCCCCGAAGACGTTCTTCAACGATCAAAAAGCTGAAACAGAATCATAAAATCTTCAATATATCTTATCATTTTTTTGTTGTTGTAAAGAAAACCAGAGATATGAGAACGTTTTAATAATTATTTCATTACAATTCACATTTCAAAGTTATTAATATTTTTAAAATGTTCATCTTCATGTTCTTCATAATTTTTTTGTTTTTTTTTTTGTTTTATTTTTCTTGAATGTGTATTATGTGTTGTATATTAATTTTTGTGTAATTCTTGAATAGGTTATATATAATATTCTTCACATATTCACTTGTATTTAATTATATATATATCTATATATATATAATATAATAGTAAATAATTCTTGTTTAATTTTCTTTTCATACTTCTTTTAATCCTCTTCTCTTTTCTTCTTTATACTTATGCGTTATTTATTTAGTATTAATTAATTTTTCTTCTTCAATTTGAGAAATGATAGCTTCTTTTGTTTTCATTTCTTCTTGTTTACTCAGAAAAAATTCGTGTAAAAACAAAAACAAAAAAATTAATAAATGTTTACAAAAAAAAATTATTTTAAAAACGTATAAGAAAAAACCATAATTTTTAGAGATTTTCGCGCGTTTTTTTTTTCTTTTTTCTTTTTAATAATTTCTCGCAATTCGGAGTTCTCTCCGAATTGGCTAAAATGCTTAAAGAATTTTTTTTATATATTTGTTTTTTAAAACTAAGGAAATGACAAGTTAAAAGTAAGTCATTTTCGCTTCATCATTATATATTTGTTTTATTTGTGTTTTTTTTTGTTCATTTCGAAAATTCAATTCGAAATTCTATTCCGAATTTATAATTAATTAATTGTGTTGGAAGAGAAATGCGATTTAAAGTTCTACCGAATAGATGGTAATGTACCATCTTTCGGGAGAGATTTATACGTGTTTGTGAGGTTTACTAGAAACTAATATAAAGTTTTAAAAACTAGATAAGGAAAATAATAGATTTTCCGTTTTGAAATTAGCATTTTACGATAATTCGGAGGAGTCGCTCCAAAAAAAAGAAATTTACAAAAAAAAAAACATTTCCGATTTCTCCAATAATGATAAATAAATTTGGATAGAACTAATAAATACATTTACTCGTATATATGTCAAAAAAGATGCTTGGTCACTTATTTGGAAATATTCTTTTTCAAATTTCGAATCTTTTTCGAAAAGAAATTCTTATTCATTTCGAAAAGTGAATGCTTCACGTGCAGCAAACAAAATGTATGTATATATGGATGGAAATAATTTACGTATTTACTTGTAAATAATGCGATTTTAGTTACCGATTTGTTTTTGTTTGATTTAATACTAATAAATAAATTAAATATAAATGAAAAAAAAAACTCTGAGAAAAAAAATTAACAAACAAGAGTGAGAGAAAAAGAAAGAATATGAACAAAATTAACAAATGTGAGCAATAAAATTGATTAAAATAATTTGATTTCATTGAGAGAAAGAGGGATGGGGGTTAGAGGATGCGGCAAACAATATGGAACTCATTGGAAAGAAAGATTAATCTGCTTGGGTCGCTCTGTACTACTTGCGCTCTACTGCTGTAGGCCGGCGACGTCAGCTGCAGCTGCAGCAGCCGCTACGGCGGCGGCCGGATTCACCGCGGCATACTGGGGATGATAGTACACCGCACCAGATTGCGGTGGTGGTGGCGCTCCTGCTGCATACGATCCGAATGGTGCTCCGGCGGCGGCTGCGGCAGCCGCAGCTGCTACTGCTGATGCCATAACACCGCTTGCATCATACATATACGCTGCAGCTGGTGGCGATTGAGCTGGAGCTGCATACATTGCTGTTGAAGGTGGCGTGGATACATTGTTGGGGTATTCTCCGGAGCCACCGCCATTTGCGTGATGTGATGGCGAATATGCGTTCTGTTGTTGTTGCTGTCCTTGTTGCTGCTGTCCGCTTCCATTGGCCTGTACGCCCTCGCCTGCCTTCTCATACATAGATTTCTGCTGCTGTTGTTGGTTGTAGCGCATTTGTTGTTGCTGCTGTTGTTGGTTGCCGTTTGGAATGAATTGAGGATGATGACTGCGTGGTCGGTACATGTGAGGTGGTGGTCCTGGCATGTAGCCGCCATTGTTCGCTTGATGATGGTGATAACCGCCGAGCATTGGACGCGGCTGTTGCTGTTGCATTGGGCGCTGTGGACGGAATGTTGTCCGTTGTTCAGCGTTGCCCATTCCATTGTTTTGCCATTGCTGAGATTGATTCCAAGAATTGTTGTTACCAGTATGGAATGTCTTTTGCTGTTGTTGTTGCAATTGTCTGTTTGCCTGTTGATAGTTCAACGGATTGTTACGTTGCATTTGCTGTTGTTGTTGTTGCTGGTTTTGTTGCCAACGTTTAACGTTACCGCTGCTGCCACCCTTTGATGCATTTCTAGCTAATTCAACAAGATTAGGGGGAGCCTGTTGGCCAGCCTCTTCCAGAACGGAGATCAACTCACGTGCCTGCTTGGCATTGTCCGGTGTAAAGAAAGTGTAAGATGTTCCCAATTGCTGGCAACGTCCTAGAAACAAACAAAAAAATAATTATATCATGGGTCTAGCTACATGGCACAGGAGTTGAAAAAGTAAAAGGTACACGATTTCAATTTAATGCAATTGGAGAAATATGAAAGCTTTCATTTTTAATTGTGCGGAAATTTAACATGTTCCACAATATTTTCTTTAGATCATTTTGTTTTAACTTAAAATTTGGTAAAGTAATTTTGATTCTATGCATTCAAATAGATCAACAATCTTTTTTTGTATCTAAGTTTTTGGGATTTTTCAGTTACTTCCTGGTTTTATTGAGAAATATTTAACTTGGGTAGGATTTAGATGTTCATAAGGGCAACTTTGTTTGCTTAGAGCAAGTACTTTGGATCAATTTGTGTTCTTATTATGTAAAACGAATATGGTAAATATTATGTAAACTAAGCAAGATGATATGAATAAAATATTAGTACATGAAGGAATAGTTACGCTTTTCTTAAAAAGCGACTCTTAGGAGTTATTTACAAAAATATAAGACACAATTATGTAAATATGTTACTAGATTTTGTAATTTTTGTGTGAATATATATAAGAAAAAAAATAACAAATCGTTATGAATTTCCTAGGACAGTTATGATGGAATATCCAGACATAGTTCAAAATCAGTGAAAAGGAGCTCCAAGAGCAAACTTGGGAAAGATTTAATTAAAAAAAGTAGATTTCTTTGTATTTTATAGGTTCGGAACTATTATTCAATCAAAGAAACAAATTACTTTTAACAAAGAGCTTACTAGAAGTAGCTTACAAAATTTCATAATTCATTTGAAACCTGATAAAAAGGACTTAATTGCATTGACCAATTTAAATTAAATGTGTAAATTACACAAGCGTTTAATATTCCACAAAACTTAAATAAAAAATTTCAAGTGAGTGGTCTAGTGATAAAAATCGATTTATTTAATCGAACATTCGATTGGACCCTTATAAAAATGGTTCTGGTTTTCCAAATATTGGAAGTATCTTAAGTTTAAATCTTAACTTAGAATTTTAAAAAAAGTTGTATTTTTTTTTTATTATTTAAACATTACCAAATCCCCAAACTTTGAATCTTGGTAATGCTTTTTATTTGTTTTAAAATAAATTACTTAAACCTTAAGAATGATGTTTTAATACGAGATTTGTGAGCCTTAACTTCAGATTTCCTTTATTAATTGAAAAAAAAAAAATAATTACGAGTACATATGTAAGTGGCGGTCTAACCTTAAGGCGGAAAAACTAAAGTGTTTTAAAAATATGAATGTTTAAGTAAAAACGTATGCACTAAGAGCCATTTTTTCTTCCAAAATGAGTTATCGTGAATGGAGTTGGCTATCACGAGATGACAGCGAACTTTAACTGGTCCGAAATAGAAGATATGGGGCTGGGCGATGGTTCCAACAGGACGGTACCATTAGCAGGACAGTAATAGCTATGTGATGTGATATATGCAATTACCGGGTTATCTTACTGCTAGAGATGTCAATTGGCAGCCACCATCATGTGATTTGTTACCATTGCGATTTTTAAAAGAAAGCGTGTGCGTCGTTAGCCAAGAACAATTCAAGAGCCAAAGATTGGAATAATGCGGCGCATCAACGACATTGAACCTTAATTTTAATAATATAAAATAAAGGACTTAAGTCAAAAACTGGTTACATAAACTCAATGAACTTAAGACGTTAATATCAAAACAAATATCGATTTGTTTGTCTTATTGTTTAAAGACTAAATTAATACGATATTTAGTATTTGCTCAAGACTCAAGTTGTTTGTATTAAACGAAAGAGACAAAAAAGGGTTAAATGCAAGTTTTTGATTTAAGAACTTTTTACCAACAAAGAATTATGCCTCAGAGTCATTGAAAATAAGGAACATCGGAAAGCGGTATGCAACAGAAGACGCGGCAGCAATTTATCCGATATTTTAACATATAATATTATCATGCATCTTTCAAGAATAAAAAATAAGACAATGCTCTGAAAACCCTTTGTGTTATCTACAAAACATCGTGTGTAATTGTTTGATCTCCCCTTTATATAAAAATCAACATTTGGATAGAGCACTTTTGGCGTCAAGTGAGTCGATTTTTGGAATTTTGTATAACTTCCTGTAATAGCTTTCAAAAAACATTAATTTGTGGATAATTTTAATGAATAAATTATACATTTGTTTTACACATTGTTTTCATACCTTATTGGTTAATTTATCTTTTTCAGATATTTGGAAACCCGAAAACTGAGTTTTAATTTTTTCACTGTCAAGACGTCATTGATGTAGTCTCTCATCCATGATAAAAACCTGTTTCTTTTTTAAAAATAAGTGTTTTAAAAAGGCGATGTTCAAATGGTAGACATGTGCATTCAAGAGGACACAAGCGTCCACAGATTTTTCTCAAAACCCACTTCTGTCTATCAACTCCTACTCTCACCTCCCCGTGGTGAACATCGGGTGCCTAGTATCTCAACAGAAGATTGGGTTCCAACCCCAGTGGAAAGTTGTTGGGGGCAGCAAACGAGAGAGGGAGGGAGAGTTGTTTCCACTAAGGCACCTCTCCTTATCCAGACGGCAGCGGAGGAATTCCCGAGATGGAATCAACGGTGGTGTCTACAGTTCCAGTAAGGCTGAACTACTTAGTGAACACCTTATAGGGCTTCTACGACTTATTCGGAGCCCAGGCCTATAAGGAGCGGTTTATTCGGCTCCCCGTCCTTGGAGTTGTACTAAGGATCTGGCCCTCCAGGTTGGGGGTTGTGCCACCGGGGTGACTTCCTGACCACGTAAAAATCTCCTAGTTGCGAAGCACCAACAAGCCTCGGATACGGACGGATTTACTGTGGAATGTTAGGTCCCTTAACAGACCACGTGCAGCCGAAGAATTAGAGGAGGCCCTATACTGCTATAAAGCAGACATCACCGCCATCCAGGAAATACGATTGACATACACAAATTCATTGCCCAGATAGTATCCCCCTTATTATTCTGAAGAGGTGTTCTTTGTCCAGCCTGTCCCTAAAAAAGGCGAATCCTCCCCCTCCAGATTAGGTTAGGCTAGGTTAGTTCGTGATGGATTAGGACACACTTAGGTCAGTTTAATGGCCCATTGTGATGCCACATGAATCCTGAGGCTTTCTTCTAAGCTCAATGAAACCAGTTTGAGCCCCTTACGAAACGTGAGAGGCTGATTATGTTAATATGATTTAGATCGTTATAGAAGAATTCTCCTATTTAATTCTTGCATTTTTGAGCTAGAGCAGGGCATGTACAGAGAACCGATTATCGAGCTTATATGCGATCTGCTTAGACATAGCAAGCACCTTGATCGCTTTAAATCTAGTGCAGGCCAGATGTTTTTTGTAACCTAAAACTTGGTGATGTTATTCCACCTGGTGTTTGCCTTCTTCATAGCGTCCTGAATTAGCAATAGTTTAGATGTAGCGATTGGTATGCCAGCATTTGCCAAACGTTGTTTATTAACATAGTTGGAAAACTTAACTCGTGATTATTTATTTCTATTTCAATTTTTCAAACAAGAATGTATTTTACATATTGGTTTATAGTACCAACTATAAACGCTTTATTTATGTTACAATAAAAATAAGTTCAAAATTTGAACTTATAAGAAGACATGAAAAAGTGGATTTTAAAAAGTTTTGCTTGGATATTGCTATAAAATTTAATAGCCCCAGGCAACATATTAGGCACAGTCAAGCTTGTAAAATGGTCTTTTAGAATATGTTCAACATTTCTTTCAAAATTTTAAGAAATTTTGTCTACATTTAAATTTCTCGCGGTTCGGTCTATGGACTTCAAAAACAGAATTTATTTTTAAACATGAAATTTTTTTCATGAAATTTGAAATACAATACATTATAATGTATATGTATAAGATATTCGACAGCAATGGGAAGCTGCAAGCATTGCACTTCTAAACAGAGTGCCATTATAAGAAGACTGATTTTAGAAGCCAAGACTTATTCAGAGGTTTAAAATATATTTGAATGCTTCAACAAAGGTAGGAAATGCCATAGAATACTTGCAGACGGAAGCCAGTTATGTATGTCCCAAAAGCGAATATAACGGAAAATCAATCCCTTTACGACCGCAACAGAAATAAATTACATGTGTTCCATTGGGGCAAGTGTTGAAACAATTTGCAGACTCTTACAACAGCATGGTCAATTGGGCCACAGAAAAACATGTTAGTAAAACATTGAATTTTGCAAAAGAACAGCTTAACTTAAAGGGGAGAAACATTCTGTGTCAGACTAGTCCAAAATTATATGTCAGATAACCTTGAACATATAATATAATTTACGTTT